>JAMXSV010000003.1:2400000-3600000 GCA_027559495.1 Aurifilum marmelostoma
TTCTGGATGGACGAGTACCAATTTGACGGTTTTCGGTTCGACGGCGTGACCAGCATGCTCTACCTCCACCATGGGATGGGAACGTAAGTCATCACCTGTGACTCTCTTCCTGACCTCTCTCAGTACTGACCTCTCGCTAGTGGTTTCTCTGGTGGCTACCACGAGTACTTCGGGGCTGACGTGGATGAGGAAGCTGTCGTGTATCTCATGCTGGCCAACGAGATGCTTCACGAGCTATACCCAGAGTGCATTACGGTCGCCGAGGACGTGTCTGGTATGCCGGCACTCGGCCTGCCGCTGTCCTTGGGAGGCGTCGGTTTCGACTACCGCCTTGCCATGGCCATACCAGACATGTGGATCAAGATTCTCAAGGAACAGAAGGACGAGGACTGGGACCTGGGCAACATCTGTTGGACCTTGACCAACAGACGCCACGGAGAGAAGGCGATAGCTTATTGTGAGAGTCACGATCAGGCGTAAGTCTTCCACACTCCTTTTCTTGTTGTGTCACTGCCCACTTGAAACAGAAGGAGAAGCGGTCAAAAGTGCTGACTGAGATCGACATCATTAGTCTGGTGGGGGACAAAACCCTCATCTTCCACCTCTGCGATGCAGAGATGTACACCAACATGTCCAACCTCACCCCGATGACCCCTGTCATCGCCCGCGGCATGGCACTGCACAAGATGATCCGTCTTCTCACGCACGCGCTCGGCGGTGAAGGATACCTCAACTTTGAGGGCAACGAGTTCGGCCACCCAGAGTGGCTCGATTTTCCGAGAGAGGGCAACAACAACTCTTTCTGGTACGCCAGGCGGCAGCTAAACCTGACCGACGACAATCTGCTCCGTTACCAGTTCCTCGACCACTTCGACAGGCTCATGAACCTCTGTGAGGAGAAGTATGGTTGGCTGCACAACCCACAGGCATATATATCACTCAAGCATGAGGGAGACAAGGTCATTGTCTTCGAGCGAGCTGGTTTGGTTTTCGTCTTCAACTTCCACCCGAGCAACAGCTACACGGACTACCGCATTGGAATTGAGGTGCCAGGAACGTACAAGATTGTTCTGAATACCGATGCCAAGGAGGTCGGTGGTTTCAACTCGATCGAAGAGAGCACACGATTTTTGTAAGTGAAAACAAACAGCTGGTGATGAGCAAAGTGGACAGCCGCTGATGAGAATTCTTTGTTTATCTCTAGCACGACGCCTATGGAGTGGAACAACCGCAAGAACTGGACACACATCTATATTCCTGCCCGATCCGCCATTGTAAGTTATGAACCACACGGCGCTGTCTGCCATGTACTACTGAGACTGACAATCATGTGATAGGTCCTTGGACTCGAGTCATCAGCCACTCAGGCGCAATAATTGTTGTGATTATGCATCTGCCAGTTTGTTCCATCCTTGAGCCCAGAAGGAAGAAAGAGGGGAAGGGGAGGGGGTTGTTTCCGAATGAAAGGGGCTATTTCTGTCATTCCCTGAGTGTCTTTAGGATGTTTAAAAAGTATATAAGGACGTAGAGAAACTGCAAGTCAAAACGCGTCTCAGAGGTCAAATGGATTTTGATTGTATACGCGATCAGATTGCGACCAAAGCAGTAATGCCGGAATCTGTCACTACTGACAATGCCATCTCGAGCGAAAGAACGGGCAGACCGTAGTCCGTCTGACGCTGCACGAAGCACTTTCGGAGGAGGGCGCAAGTCAGTAACCGAAACCAACAGGACTTGGCGAGTACCTGAAGTAGCCATGGAACGGCAAATGGAAAGCAAGATACGTCAATGTCAGAAGTTACCATGGGGAAAGTCGAGATTCAGTGCGGCGGCGCTGTGCATCATCTAGTGTTGTGCTACGTAAGAAAATTATCCAGCCGGGTTCATGGGCGGATCCCGGTAGTTTCCGCGTCACGTGCCGGCGTCTACAGAAGCAGCAAAGCTCCAGTTCCCTGCCACTCAGCAGGCGAGGAGCGAAGGACCAGCGAGGAGCTCTGGTCTGCCGCTCCCTCCAAGGTTTTCTCGGAACGTCTCAATTTCTTCCCTCAACCCGAACCAAGCAGCCCACCTCCACTCCCATCAGAAGTCGTTCTTCAATATCTGGAAAGATGTTCAAGAGGTCAGCAGACACCCAGTTCTTTACTTTTCGACATGTCCATCCCCCGATTGAGGCCAATTGAGCCGTATGCAGGCCTCGGACGCTGCCCAATGTCGGCGAAAAGAGGCGAGGAGCACAGGACAGCAGAGCTAACCAACATTTTCCCGCAGCGGCATCAAGTCCTTTGCCCGCGCGAGGCCAACCTTCGTGGCTGCCTCTGCCGCCAGGCGCGTTGCACGACCCTCCCCATTCCGATCATCTATCAGCAGCAGGTTCGCCTCTACATCCAGTGTTGGTGATGGCAAGATCTACCAGGTACGCAGCCGACCTCGTCCTTGCGACGCGATCTCCTACCAGCCCGCCCGCGACCATAGCTGACAAAATACCTCAACAGGTCATCGGTGCCGTCGTCGACGGTTAGTCTCCCAAAAACCCCTCGATACTTCGCTCGACCATAGATCTCCTTCCTTTGAAACCTCGAATTAGTCCTCGCTGACCCCCTCTTCAGTCAAGTTCGACACGGCCAAGCTCCCTCCCATCCTGAACGCCCTCGAGACCACCAACAACAACCAGAAGCTCGTCCTCGAGGTTGCCGTACGTCGTCCCCACGAAGCCCTCCCCCCCCCCCTCCTCTGTGCTTCCACCTTCTTCCTGTTCAAAATAATCAATATATCAATTGCTAACATTTTCTCTTTAGCAACATCTGGGTGAGAATGTCGTCCGCTGCATTGCTATGGACGGTGAGTTGTGCCCAGACACTCGTCATTTTTGTCGAAGTGGGTCATTTCTCTGACAACCCAGCACAGGTACCGAGGGTCTCGTCCGTGGTGCTAAGGCCGCCGACACTGGTGCTCCTATCACCATCCCCGTCGGCCCTGCCACCCTTGGCCGTATCATGAACGTCACCGGTGACCCCATCGATGAGCGTGGTCCTATCAAGACCGACAAGTTCCTGCCCATCCACGCCGAGGCTCCCGAGTTCACCGAGCAGTCCACCACCGCTGAGATTCTGGTCACTGGTATCAAGGTCGTCGACCTGCTCGCCCCCTACGCCCGTGGTGGAAAGATTGGTCTGTTTGGTGGTGCCGGTGTCGGCAAGACCGTGTTCATCCAGGAGCTCATCAACAACATCGCCAAGGCCCACGGTGGTTACTCTGTCTTCACCGGTGTCGGCGAGCGTACCCGTGAGGGCAACGATCTGTACCACGAAATGCAGGAGACCTCCGTCATCCAGCTCGATGGCGAGTCCAAGGTCGCCCTGGTCTTCGGTCAGATGAACGAGCCCCCCGGAGCTCGTGCCCGTGTTGCCCTGACCGGTCTTACCGTTGCCGAGTACTTCCGTGACCAGGAGGGTCAGGATGGTACGTCATTCCCATTCCAAGTATACTTTCGGGGGAAAGTCTTAGACATGTTGTAGTACTGACACCAGGCTGCCGCCTCTAGTGCTGCTCTTCATCGACAACATCTTCCGTTTCACCCAGGCCGGTTCTGAGGTGTCTGCCCTGCTGGGTCGTATCCCCTCTGCCGTCGGTTACCAGCCCACCCTCGCCGTCGACATGGGTGGTATGCAGGAGCGTATCACCACCACCAAGAAGGGTTCCATTACCTCCGTGCAGGCCGTCTACGTGCCTGCTGACGATCTGACGGATCCCGCCCCTGCCACCACCTTTGCTCACTTGGACGCCACCACTGTGCTGTCTCGTGGTATTTCCGAGCTCGGTATCTACCCCGCTGTCGACCCTCTTGACTCCAAGTCCCGTATGCTGGACCCCCGTGTCGTCGGACAGGAGCACTACGACACCGCCACCCGTGTGCAGCAGATCCTCCAGGAGTACAAGTCCCTCCAGGATATCATTGCCATTCTGGGTATGGACGAACTCTCTGAGGCCGACAAGCTCACCGTCGAGCGTGCCCGTAAGATCCAGCGTTTCCTGTCCCAGCCCTTCACCGTCGCCCAGGTCTTCACTGGTATCGAGGGCAAGCTCGTCGACCTCAAGGACACCATTGCCTCCTTCAAGGCCATCCTGGCTGGTGAGGGTGATGACCTGCCCGAGGGTGCTTTCTACATGGTTGGTGACTTCGCGTCTGCTCGTGCGAAGGGTGAGAAGATTCTGGCGGAACTGGAGAAGGACAACTAAGATGGTCATGTTGGCATTGTAGAATAAAAGGGGGAGGGTTCATTTTTGCATGGGGTAAAAAAGGGAAGCCCGTGTTTAGATGCCAGGATCGAGTTCACGGAGTTGTTCGAAACGTAGCTCAATCAATTTCTCCTTTGTGAACTGTACCAACATTTGAATACGTATGTTCCTAAGCCCATCAGTTCTTAATATACCCCCCACCTTTTTATGACAACTTCCCAAAGTCCGGAATCTAGTAGATCTGTCGTGCCCTTTTAGAATTAATAGGCCACGACCATGCCTGCACATTCAGCAAGACAGAAAAATACGACACAAAAGTTATTGCGAATGTGCAAAATACAGTCATTGACGTAATTAGACATGTATACATATGCATCTATGCCATCCCGAGGGAAAGACCATTCTTATTCCTCCATTGGGAAAGCCTTGCTCTTTCGCAGGCTGGGGGAGACACGATGAGGCTCGAGACTCAAGACTGATAACGACGACTAGGAAGCTCCGGATAGAGATAGAATTGGCAAGACGTGGCGAATGAATCTTTCCATGAGCTGTCTGCAGTGGTAAGATCTTTGTCGGCATTCCATTTCTAGTATTGGTCTTTAATAAAAGTAGGTGTATGTATGTGTGTGACTGTCCCTCTATCATCATCTAGTCCTTACGCGGGCGGTCTCTGAGCTGACTACAGGGGGTACCACCTCGAACCCGATGTGGCTCTTCTTCTTCTTCCTCCTCGCGTCGCCATACTGCTCGTCGAATTTCCGCAGGGCCTTCAAGCTCTGCATGTCCTCTGAGATGCTGGCGGTGATGTCCTTGGCAGCCTTGTCAAAGTGCCGCTTCGTCAGCACCCGCTTCTCTGGGAATGTATATAGATCCGGTCCGGTGTGGTTGTTTTTGGCGGCGAGCTCTTCCTTTGCCGCCTCCATCGCCGCAGCTACCGCCAGATTCTTGAGGTCAGAGCCGCTGTACAGCTCCGTGTCGGCCGCCAGCTTGTCCAGTGACACCGAGTCGTCCAGGGCCTCGTCGCGGAGTAGAGACTGCAGGATGGCGAGTCTCGAGTCCTTGAGAGGTAGGTCTACCAATATTCTCCTCGGCAGCCGACGGAGGACTGCCTCATCCATGTCTTGCGGCCTGTTTGTGGACACGAGGATGAAAATCTGCTGCGTGTTGATCGAGTTTGTGAGTCCATCCCATTCCCTCAGAAACTGGTTGATAGTCTCCCTATAACCACCCCGGTTTGGCTGTCTTGCCCGTGAGCCGAGGAGAGAATCGGCCTCATCGAGAAACACGACCATGGGCGACATCTTCCGGGCGAGGGAGAAGACAGCACGAACATTCTTCTCGCTCTGTTTCGAAAAAGATCATCTCATTAGCCATTGCGACCTCACCAAGATGAGAAGCATTATAAGCATCCAGAAGGAAGAACTTACGTTTCCGACCCACATGTCATTGATCGACGCCGCAGAGATCTCCAACATGTTCGCTCCGCTCCCTTTGGCAAGGGCTTTGGCCATCAACGTTTTGCCTGTTCCCGGAGGTCCGTAAAGCAGCGCACCATGTATACGCTCGCGAGCCAGCACTCCGTAGGAGAATGCTCGGGGATGTTGAAGGGACAGGGTCGTCAAGGAGACCAAAGAGTCTCGAACATCAGGCGGCGCGATTACATCATCGAAGGTGGTGTGAATGTCAGCGACATCTACAAGGCCTGACAAGAGCTTCTTCTCCTCGTCATCGAGGTTCATATTCATGTGGTTCTTCCGGCGGCCATCTGAGCCCTTGGGAGATACGTTCCCTAGCGAGATCAGAGTCTCAAGCGGAGATGGTGATGGCTGGGAGGTGGTCGCGGCGGGCTCTGAAGCTGATGCTGGGGCATGGATCCCAAGAATCGATCTCCGTGCCTCGTCCACCCGTTTCATATGCCTTAATGCCTCGGCCAACGTGGAGATGTCCAGAGGTCCGTCCTTGTATCGTTGCACGCCCGTAGCCTGGGTCGAGAGCCGATATACCCAATGATTCGAATGTATGGAGCTCGAGAGGCTAGAGATGAGTTCTTTCACGGCATCATTCGAAGCCAGATCCGAGTCCTGGGGCGGCAAGACTACACGAATAGGCTCGGCTTTCAAGCATTCCAACATCCAGTTGATGTTGAGCAGATTGTCCTGCAAATAATCATTCTGCTCCCAGGATGAGAAGTCGGGCACCTCGTCCGCCTTGGGCGAGAAGACGATTGGATAGCAATCCTGCTCGCTCAACTCTTTGACCTCGGCGTGCCACTTGGGCGAGGCGTCTCTATCGTTGGATGCAGATCCAACGATAATGATCTTGGACCCATCCTGCCACTGACGATCCACGATTGTACGAAGCTTGCTAATGATGGATGAGCCCTCGGCCGTCATTGTCAACTCAACATAATTGTGAATGTGAAGGATGACCCGTGGCGGTTTGCTCGGATCCACACCCTTGGCCTTCCGCTTGGTGCTTGCCGAGTTGACGATCTCCTTGAGAACGTGCGTCAGCTTGAGATCGTCCCAAGTGGCACGATCATCAGCAGGCTGTAGGAACTTCATCACGCTCATCCCACGAAGGACCACGTCGTCTTCGCCTCCGACTTTTGGGGTTGCGGCAGAGGCAGATCGACCGTTGACTTCAGCTGCATTGTATCCCAGCATGGACATATTGCCGCGGCCGAAATAAAGTGTCGACCCTAGGTATGGCCCCGCGATCCTCGAAAGTTTTGCAGCATCCAGGTGTATGACGTCCGCCTCGAGCTCAGCACCAATATGACCGACCGTCTCATTCGCGACGCGGCTGCCCTTGTAATTGTGAACGTAGAGTAATGAGATCGGCCGCCGTTTGGGATCCTTCGTGGCTCGCATGTGGGGAGCAATGGCACCTAACTCGGCAGAGATGGTCGAGACAAGCTCCCTCCCCATCGCCCGTTCTGGCGAGTCCGTCTTCCCCTCCACAGGCTCGGAGGCCCAGATACCCCCGAGCTCCTTGACTGCCTCCGGAGCAGAACTGGGTGGCTGTATGTACTGCGATATTCTGTCCCATACCCTCTCGGTTGTGGGAGTTTCCAGGCCCGAAATCTGTACGTGCTCGTCTAGAAACCATAGTGGGATGTTGACAGGAGGGAGTCCACTGCCTGATCCACCGCCGTTGCTTCCCACTCTCCTCCTCCCGGAGAGCGGCGAGAACAGAGACTGTCTGTTCGTCTCGGAAGTGTTCTCGGACGCCTCGGCGCTCGCAGAAGGCTGCGCGCATGGTTCGCCCTTCTCTTTTCCTTTGTCATTTTCGCTGCCCTCTGGTTTGTCGGGCTTGCTCGAGACGGATCGGATCTGACCAGACCGGCGGGCAAGCAAGAAGGTCCCTCGGCCTAGTGATTTTTGGGTCTCATGACAACGTGCTGCGGCGGTGAGGGCGCTCGCAGGTGCTCGAAACCGCACCTGCGCCTGCGTGTGTGCCCGTAGACATCGCGCTGCAGGTGAGAGGGCTACTACTGCATGCATTGGACGTCGGGAAGGGAGACGAGGACCCCAGTGACCATCTCGAGTCGTCGGACGAGGGGGTCGAACCTGGTCGTCGGGGGCGGCGTTCCGGAGCAGAAGAAGCGGTGCCTTTGTAGAGAGGAAGAAAGTTGATTGTAGTCGCAAAGCCCGAATCGTTACTGTACTTTTCAAGGGCCAACATCATTCTGACTTGGACCGGGCAGATCAGTGGGGGGACCCCTGCTGCAACAACCGTGGCCAACCGACAAGCGCCCCCCCCCGGGGGGGGGAAGAAAAAAAAGAGGGAAAAAAAAAAAAAAAAAGAAGGATTCCCCCCGAAAGAAAAGAACCACCACGACCACAACCATCTTGACCACAGATGTATAGAAATTGCTCCGATAAAGCATGTGTCAAATAAATATTGAGCCCACCTCTGACTTGGGAAACGTAAATCTCAATCTTCTTTAGCCTTTGTGCTGTTTAAGTATTATCAATTGCTCCTTTTGGTCTAATCATTTATCATAATGCAACGTCGCCGTAGATTCTATTGCAAGATGACTAAAGACCTCAAGTGAGCACCTGTAAGAAAGATGCACTTAGTCGTTTTCCGTCGACATGGTAATGCCCTCCTTCTCTAGGGCGGCCCGGTATAGAGTCTGCGCTTTCTCCAGAGCCACCAGAGATGGACCGAGCAGCGTCAAAACAGCCTCCCGACCGCCGCCGATATCTTTCAGCTGCCCTCGTTGCCCAGTCGCCTTATGAAGGGCAACGATGTTAGCCTTTTGCTCATCCATCAGCGTCTTGCGAACCTGTTCCGCCTCGTCTCCTATAGCCTGGATGCGCAGCACAGATCTCTTGAGTGATTCTACGTGGTACCCCAGCTCCTGTGCCCTGTCCGGGTCGCCTGAGAGGAAGGCATCCCAGAAATGCTTGAGGAACTCCGTCGTGGTGCCGTTGGTGAGTTTGGCCTTTTCGGCAAGGTCCTTTGGGACTCCCATGGGGGTGGTGTCGTCGGAGCTGTGACCATACAGCTCTGCACGGCTCTGTCCCAACCCATCCAGTATCTGTTTCTCCGCCGCCTTCCTCGCCGCTCTCGATCCGACATGCTGTGTTGACTTGGACGTATCTTCGTCGTCGTCGCTTTCCTCATCGATCCCAAGACTGGAATGGATGTTGACGCCACCACCCTTGTCAAGACGAAGGGTCTCAAGGTCAGAATTGATACCCGTCAGGACCTCCGAGGGAACCTGCTTCTCGTAGACCCGATCTGGTGTGGAAGATGCCGTGTTCTGATCTTGAAAGAACTGGCTCTGTTCCTTGATGTTGAGCATGATCCTGTTCTCCTCCGCACTCCCCTCTAGGTCGCGCAGGGTCAGCTCGCGCCACGTTGCATCGTCCATGCCTTGCGCCGCCTCCGGATCACCGTCCGTGGGCGCAACGTTAGACAAGAGCCTCTCGCTGGTGGCGTTCAGCACTTGTATTATGGGCACATTCTTCCTCGGCCGCATCTCCACATCCTTGCGGTTACCGCTCTTGACACCGCCCTGGTTCTCCTCATTCCCCTCGACATCGATGATATGAGGGACGTGCTGGGTGCCAATCCTGCTGGCGTAGGAGACCTGATCCTCAGCAGCGTCGTACTTGTCAAAGATGGGATCACGCCTGTCCGTGTCGGCCACCCGCTCACCTTTGAGCTGCTTGCACAACCTGGACAGGAAGAAGCGCGACCAGAACTCGGTCTCGTTGAGCGGTTTCGGGACGTTCTCGTCATAGGCCCTCTTCACCACCGGGTGTTGGTTGAAGATCTGCAGTACCTGGGTTTTGTCTATGGCCAGCTGGAAGGACTCCTGACCCGTCTCAGCGTCCTGCGTCGCCCTCGTCTTCATGGTCGGGAGCACATTGTAGGCACCACGCTGCTGGTTGCTCTCGATAGCATGCGCGCGGAGGAGGTTTGTGCGGGTCGACCAGAACTGCTTGTTGAACAAGGCCCTGCTGATGGTGTCAGGCTTATTTGCCAGAGCATCCCGGTACGTCTGGTGCAGGTCCGCGTTCTGCTTAAGAAGTGAGCCCTGCAGCTCAATGTCCATCACGAGATGGTTGTCGTCGAAGAGACGGGCGGCTGCTGCCGCTCTGGAAGCTGCAGCACCAGTGTTGGACGAGCCATTCGTAGCAGTAGCCGTCGTATCATCAGCCGGCCTGGGAACTGAAGGGTCACCTGCCCGTGAATCGGCCAGCAGCCTCGACAGTAGGTCCTTGATTGCATTGGCCTCGGCACGGGCAGTTTCTGGAGAGTTGAAATGGAAAAGATAGGTGGTCGGATCACCGCCTTCGGTAGATGGCCGCTCAAAGATCTTGAGCATCACCTTGGGGTTAGTATCTGGTGTTTGTTGCAGATCTAGATCGTTCTGGTCAGTTCGACGCCGCTGAGGGGGCCCGCGCTGCGTGTGTGGGAGGAGAGCTCACTCGTAATGCTCGCAATCGACAGTGCGACGGTGGGCTTGCCAGTGCCAGGCAGAGGGGTCCAGGTGACCAAGACCTGGTCGTCTGAGATGGCGATGATGCCATCCTTCTTCTTGTAGGCGGCCTTGCCCCTGGGCATAGCCATGTTGACAGTGTGGATGCAGGCACCAAGCGCAGCTGCTCGTCAGACCTGTCACCTTCGGTTGGGCGTCCTTGGCGTTGTGCAGCCTGATGATGGTGTCATTCCGTGCAAGAAAGGGCTGAACAGGCGAAGGCAGGGGAACAAAAAGAGGGAAAGTCCTGTCGCTGCGACCGCAGCTCTGTCTGTCTTTTGGTGTTTTTGGGCCTTTACGGAGAAGACCCAAGCAGGTATTACTAAGTCCCAAATCTCGAGAACTGCCGATGTATACTCTAAAGACCTGCTAAAGGGCACCCGCGTGGTGACATGGTTGCCTGTTGTTGAGGGTTGGACCTTCACTCACGCAGCAGCACAACAAGCCAAAGGCGTGTGTCTATGGTATACACTACACAGCAAGTGAACGGTAGCATAGAAAGGGTTAGGGTTTTTATGCCTTGCCACCCTGCCACCAGACGCGGAAATACTCTAGTACGTAGATACAGTATATACTGTGGTGCGTACTGTAATGATGAGCAAGTGCCCGTTCCGTCCCTTTCCTACTCTCTGGCTGCCACTCGCGCCCTTCGCCCTCTGCACCTCGTGCCTCGCCCTTTCGCCTCTAGAAAAAGGGTCATCTGGCGGGCCAGGTTATACTCACCTGTTACCCGTGCGAGCTGGAATCATCGTCTGACCCAAGAGGATAGGCAGTGGGCGTGTGTCACACCGAGTCTTTTGACGACCACAACGGCGCCAGAAAAAGACCCGTGTGAATGCTGTGGAGTACCATAGTATTGACCATATGGCACAGTAGCCTGGAGTTTAACCATTTGTAGTCCTGTACAGCATGGTCGGATCCCAGGGCGATCTGTAACGCCAAATGTATGGGCACGCAGTGCTTGGTGGCCCTCCATCGAAGTCTGGTCGGGATCGGTTCAGCAGGACCTCGATGGGCTCTTCAGTTCAGCCATGTACTTGTAAACACAGACCTATGTTATGTGCTGTATGTAGTTGGCTGAAATTGTGCATCGAGGTATTTTTAGAATGTGATCTGAAATCCGACTCCTGCGACTGGGATTTGCAGAGCTTGGCCCTTAGGCTCGACTGCGGATGTGCCCTATGGAGCGTTTGGCGGTAACGCTTCGGCTAAGTGAATTTTTGCGTCATATTGCTGCACCAGCATCTGCACCAGCAAACCCTCTCGTCAAATCGTCAGCCTCGGGCATCCCTCTCCTTCCAGGCAAAAGGCTAAGAGCCACTTTTCCTTCTTCAGACACTTCCTCTCTGGCATTTTTTTGCCTTCTTCTCGCCCTCAACCACCATCAAAGGCTCGACCCAGCCTCGGATGTCTCGCCCGTCCACTACCGCGCTGTCAATTCTTCAAGGCGGAGCATAAAAACGAAGCCGGATCTTGTATCCACTTCTGCACACCCACGACTTCCTCTCTCCCCACAGGCCCTGCCACTTACAGGCCAGCTCCCTTCCCCCCTAGCTGCTGCTGCTGGCATCTTTCCTCCTTCAAACACCACCACCCCTTCCGCCCACCATGCAGCGACTCTGTAGAGCGAGCAGCCGTGCGCTGCGTTCGACACGCTCGCCATGTGCCTCAGGGCCCTCCTACCTGTCTGCCTCGCGCCGTCCTCTCGCCTTGTCCTCGCAACGCCGATATAAGAGCGCCCTCTTCAACGCCCCCGACCCCAACGACAACTTCCTTCAGGGCGAGAATGCCAACTACATCGACGAGATGTACATCCAGTACAAGCAGGACCCCAAGAGCGTGCACGTCTCATGGCAGGTCTACTTCAAGAACATGGAGAGCGGCAATATGCCCATCTCGCAGGCTTTTCAGCCTCCTCCCAACCTCGTCCCTGCCTCCTCCGCCGTCGTGACCGGCCTGGCCGCTGGCGCCGGTGTGGGCATCGGCGAGGGCTCCGAGGTCGACAACCATCTGAAGGTCCAGCTGCTGGTCCGCGCGTACCAGGCACGAGGTCACCTCAAGGCCAAGATCGACCCCCCTGGGCATCCGCCAGGAGTCTGAGGGCTTCGGAAACATCAAGCCCAAGGAGCTGAGCCTCGACTACTACCAGTTCACCGAGAAGGACCTCGACACTGAGTACACCCTCGGGCCCGGCATCCTCCCCCGTTTCAGGCGGGAGGGCAGGGAGAAGATGACCCTGCGCGAGATTGTCGACGCCTGCGAGAAGATCTACTGCGGCTCCTACGGTGTCGAGTTCATCCACATCCCCGACAGGGAGAAGTGCGACTGGCTCAGGGAGCGCATCGAGGTGCCTCAGCCCTTCAAGTACTCCCACGACGAGAAGAGGCGCATCCTCGACCGTCTCATCTGGAGCTCCAGCTTCGAGTCCTTCCTGGCGACCAAGTACCCTAACGACAAGCGTTTTGGCCTCGAGGGCTGCGAGACCCTTGTTCCCGGCATGAAGGCCCTCATCGACCGCAGTGTGGACTACGGCGTCAAGGACATCGTTATCGGCATGCCCCACCGTGGTCGTCTGAACGTCCTCAGCAACGTCGTGCGCAAGCCCAACGAGTCCATCTTCAGCGAGTTCGCCGGCACCTCTGCCGCCGAGGACGAGGGCTCCGGCGACGTCAAGTACCACCTGGGTATGAACTTCGAGAGGCCTACCCCGTCCGGCAAGCGTGTGCAGCTGTCTCTGGTCGCCAACCCTTCCCATCTGGAGGCCGAGGACCCTGTCGTTCTGGGCAAGACGAGGGCCATCCAGCACTACAACAATGATGAGAAGACCCACCGCACTGCCATGGGCGTCCTCCTCCACGGTGACGCCGCTCTTGCCGCTCAGGGTATCGTCTACGAATGTCTTGGTTTCCACTCTCTACCTGCCTACTCCACTGGCGGCACGGTCCACATCGTCGTGAACAACCAGATCGGTTTCACCACGGATCCTCGTTTCGCCCGCTCCACCCCGTACTGTACCGACATCGCCAAGGCCATCGACGCCCCCGTCTTCCACGTCAACGCTGACGACGTCGAGGCTGTCAACTTTGTCTCCCAGCTGGCTGCCGACTGGAGAGCCGAGTTTCAGCAGGACGTTGTCATCGATCTTGTCTGCTACCGCAAGCACGGCCACAACGAGACCGACCAGCCTTCCTTCACGCAACCCCTCATGTACAAGCGCATCCAGTCGCACGAGCCTCAGATTGACATTTATGTTGAGCAGCTGCAGAAGGACGGCACCTTCACCAAGGAGGACATCGAGGAGCACAAGAAGTGGGTCTGGGGCATGCTGGAGGAGAGCTTCTCCAAGTCCAAGGACTACCAGCCGACATCCAAGGAGTGGACCACGTCCGCCTGGAACGGCTTCAAGTCTCCCAAGGAGCTGGCCACCGAGGTTCTTCCCCACAAGCCCACTGGCGTCAAGCAGGATACCCTGGAGCACATCGGTACTGTGATTGGCAGCGCCCCCGAAGGTTTTGGCGTCCACCGCAACCTGAAGCGTATCTTGTCCAACCGCACCAAGTCCGTCGTCGAGGGCAAGAACATCGACTGGTCAACGGCTGAGGCTCTGGCGTTTGGTTCTCTCGTCACTGAGGGCCATCATGTCCGCGTGGCTGGTCAGGATGTTGAGCGTGGCACATTCTCGCAGCGCCATGCTGTGTTCCATGACCAGGAGAACGAGGGCACATACACGCCGCTGCAGCACATCAGCAAGGACCAGGGCAAGTTTGTCATCTCCAACTCGTCCCTGAGTGAGTTCGGCGCCCTCGGCTTCGAGTACGGCTACTCTCTCACCTCGCCCAACGCCCTGGTCATGTGGGAGGCCCAGTTTGGCGACTTTGCCAACAACGCACAGTGTATCATTGACCAGTTTATCGCCTCTGGCGAGGTGAAGTGGATGCAGAGGACAGGCCTCGTCATGTCACTCCCCCACGGTTATGACGGACAGGGCCCAGAACACTCGTCCGGCCGCCTCGAGCGCTACCTGCAGCTCTGCAACGAGGACCCTCGCGTCTTCCCGTCCGAGGACAAGCTGCACCGCCAGCACCAGGACTGCAACATGCAGATTGCATACATGACCACCCCGGCCAACCTGTTCCACGTCCTCCGACGCCAGATGAACAGGCAGTTCCGAAAGCGTGAGTTCTTGCATCCATTCTCTTCCTCAAACATACAAAGATGTATCAGTATATGTATCTCAATTGCTAACGCACGAGCCAGCCCTCATCATCTTCTTCTCCAAGTCTCTCCTTCGGCACCCGCTTGCACGCTCCAACATTGAGGAGTTCACCGGCGACTCACAATTCCACTGGATTATTGAGGACCCGGCCCACGAGAGCGGCGACATCAAGGCCCGCGAGGAGATCGACCGTGTGATCATCTGCACCGGTCAGGTCTATGCGGCGCTACACAAGTACCGCGCCGACAACAACATCAACGACGTGGCCATCACGCGTATTGAGCAGCTCAACCCCTTCCCGTGGCAGCAGCTCAAGGAGAACCTGGACAGCTACCCCAACGCCAAGACCGTCGTCTGGGCTCAGGAGGAGCCCCTGAACGCCGGTGCATGGAGCTTCACGCAGCCACGCATCGAGACGCTGCTGAACCAGACCCAACACCACGACCACAAGCACGTCATGTATGCCGGCCGCAACCCCAGCGCGTCTGTGGCCACCGGTCTGAAGGGTTCTCACGTCAAGGAGGAGCAGGAGCTCCTGGAGATGGCCTTCACTGTGAAACAGGACAAGCTGAAGGGAGAGTAAGCAGCAGTAGAAGTAGTTGAGCTGGCACCACTGTGTGCATGTCAGAGGAGGAGAGAGAGCAGAGGGACGGACGATTGTACACGTATAAAGCGGGCCACGTGTTTCAAGCGCCAGCATCTCCTTTGTTCAAACAATCAAATGCTATGGAATATTGTATATGATGTACCAATAATTTTTTTCTGGGTGGACGAATGCAAGAAGGCTCTGCAAATCATGGACCCGGGTTTCCAATGTGGTAGTTTGATGGGTGAATTGGGTGAATGCCGTATTTTATTTTATTTTTATCCCTTCCCACGGCTTGGAAATATGAACAATGCGAGAGTATCTGAAATAAATCTACAAGCAATATTCATGCCATTGCAAATTCCGCACTGGTGGGTATATATCGAAGTGATCACGAATAGCGTTGCCGCTATCATCTAGTCCAGTCTTACTTCACAAAACTGCCAGACGTGTCATATATGTCGTTTTATCTAGTAGATGTGAGACATGTATTCATGTTTCACTTTTTCCCTCTATCAAGTCGTAGTGACCTTCCACGGCTTGATCAACCCATCATCACCGGTCGTGATTAGCATCTCTTCGATTCCTCGGGCTTCAGAACCGGGATCGAACCTCCGACACCACGTTATATGGTTCACCTCGTGTGGTCCATGTGAGTTCTTCACCGTGGTCAAAAGCCGCCAGCTTCGAGACCCTGCCGGGCCATCGACCACGACGTCCTCGGAGCCCGGGGAGCCCATACCGTTGGGCGGCGTTGATGTCGCGTCGCCATTCTCGCCCGGCTGATGTGGTTGATCTTCTTCCTTATAGACGGCAATGACACCATCACTGCCCGTACTGGCTACCAGGCCCGTCGAGGCGCTCCATGTTGCCGAATAGACGTCTCGTGTGTGCGCGGCTGGTAAGATAGCTGTGCAGTTCCACTCTTCTCTGACGGATGCCCGCATCGTATTGGGTATGCCACCAAGACCGGAGCGGAACATGGGATTCCTCCCATCCCCGTCCGTCTCTGCTCCATCGTCCTGTTTTAGTGTCCAGACTCGTATTGTCTTGTCGGCTGAAAAGGTCATCAGGCGCGGGAACCTGGTACGGTGCGGGTTGGCCTCCCATTGGACACCCCAGACGGTCCCGTTGTGGCCCTCGAGGACAGCCACGCATACCCACTCCCCGTCGCCGTCCTCGCGCCATATCCTCACCGTGTCGTCGTAGCTGCTGGTTGCCAACACATCAGAGCCGTAGTTACCCCGGCCCGTCCGCCCAGGCACGTCAGGACACCACGCCACACACTTGACATCGCCCTCGTGCTCGCTCAGTACCGCGACCGTCTCCCATTCGTCTTCGGCCTCGGTAGAGCCAACGTCCTCCCATATCCACACGGACTTGTCGCGACTACAAGTGGCGAGGAACTGACCGGCGGGGGAGAACGCAGCGCTCTTAACCTCGGACTCATGACCCTCCAGTACGAGTGTGTACTCCCAATCCTCGTCATCGTCGCTCTTGTCGGAGGTGTTGTCGGTGGGGGCGGGGATAGCGGCTGTCGGCTGAGAGGGCGAGGACGTCCCGTTTGCCCTCTTGATCTCAACCTCCAGAGCACCGCCGGCGGCGTCCTCGACACCAGTGAAAGGGATGTTGTCGCCGTCCCAGCGCCACAGCGCAGCAGTAGAGTCGAAGCTGGCGGTGACGAGGCACAGCTTGTGCGGGGGCAGGGCTGGCTTCCAGGCGGCGGTGCGAACGGAGCGGGCATGACCACCAGCTAATGTGCTGTGGGAAGAGAGGGTCGAGAGGGAGTAGACGGTGACAGCTTTTGCGTGGCAGGTCGCGAGCAGTGGTAGGGTCGGATGCGGTATCGAGGCCCAGGCGCGCTGGTTGAGTTCGGGCTTGAGGGGTGGTAGAGCTTCAAGGCGGACCGAGCCTGCGCTTGACGACGCCATGGCGGGGTTCGATATCGGGGAAGGCAAGAAGTATCGAGCTCGGTGTGCAGAGACCAGTGTGTAGAAAGAACGAAAGCAAAGAACTAAGACTGGACGTATGAGATTGGAGGATGACCAGCCTCGAAGGCTGCCCAGACCCGGGGATATGCTCACCAAATTGGGTTTGATGATGCTCTGTATGTTTTCAAGGCCGCCGCCTTTGTAAAGGTCCGAATTCGTGGCGCTACGGGGGTGGCCAGACAGATTGATGAAGCTTGTGATCTCAAATTTTTGAGCTGCGATTGGCAGCATAGCAGAATGGTTACATGGGTACAAGCTACTGGTGCACAAATGACGCAACGGCAGTGGCCACCAATCAGTTGCACCTCCCACACAGGAAGCCCAGTGTGCCACTCCCACCTTTCGTCCCATGCCGAATTCACCTTCCTCGTGAAAAATGGTATCGAGGTCCTCAGTCATCAACTCACCCAGCAGACAGCGATCGCGTTCCGTTGCGAACACTATCTCAGCTACCTGCGCATCAGTGAAGCAAGCACCAAAGATCTGAGAACAGTACTATTTAAGCATACTCTTTTGACAGGACAACAACTGCTCGAAAGGGCGCTTGGGTATAGACTGCATCGCCCACGATGAGTGCTTACCCTCCAACACAAGCCCCCTGCGGAATCATCATCTCTCTGCACAAGGATGGACAGACGAACACCTGTTCGTGCGAGATGGTGGCGACTCGTCAACTATCGACTCTGCCGATATAGCTTGAGCACATTCATCCACCCGCTCACCTTCGCCATAGACGTTCACGGACCGTATGCGCGTTCACGATCGCCATCCTTTCAGCTGAGCCTCTTTTCGGAGATCCCTTCTCTATATGCCCAGACACACGATTCAGATCCATCCGTGCCCTTGGTTCTTCTCAACTTGATGAGGGCTAGCTTGAGGAATTCACGCACGTCAGTTCGCCGTCGTGCGCGACAGTGGCCATATTCGTTTTGTGCGCAGGGTACGCGAGGGTCTCGGACCGTAAGGCAAAGGCACTTCCTCCCAGGTGCCACATCCGATCTGACCTCAGCTCAATGACACCTTGGCACCTAGGGCTGGTCTCCGGCCTCGTGGTTTTCAGCTTCACGGTCAGAGCAGTCAACCCGCAGTCGAGAGGGTCTTTGTGTGCAAGTTAGCTCACGCGCCGTCCGGCGCCATTGTCCGTGCCCCTCGACGGTGGATTACGGAGAAAGGGGAAAAACTCGATCGAGGCTACTTAAGCGCTCACTGACCGAGGCTCCGGGGCACCGACCTACCTAATGATTTGATTCTTAGAGAGTGCACCAAGTTGACCACCGTACAGCACAGTACTGCACTGCGCTCGCAAAGGCACAAGGCCTAGTCTCGAGGGCCACTCGCGCTCCTCGGCCCCGCTGTAATCTGCGTCGCTCCTGTCTGAACAGAAGGCCATACACCCGGTAGCACAAAGGCCATGGCGCCTCCGCCAATAGAGCCTTTCTGAGATGTGCGACGTGTCAATCCCAATCATACTGGCAGTGTACAGAGAGCAGTCACGGAGGGTTCCGGCCGCGCCGAGGGTGCCGAGGGTCGAGGTCGAAGGTGACCCATCGAAGGGGCTGAAAAGCACCAGGATAACACGGCTTCTGTGCAACTCGATTCGTGACCACGGCTCGACGCCAAATCTTCATATCCCTGCCGAGTCTTACTTCTTGACCGCACGATCGCCTAGAGCCAAGTACTTTCTTTTTTACTGGCAGCACCACAAGGTGGAGTTATTATGCGCGGGCTCGGACGGATCAGAACGAACCCACCACCATACATACTACGTACTAGTACAGGACATGGAGACGCGCCGAGGAGGTTGGAGGGACAGGAAGGACTGACTATCCTCTACAGATGATTCTTCTTGTTACTCTGTGCCTGCCATAATCAAGACCTTAATGATCCTACACAGGGGCCCCCCCTGCCTCTGCGCTGTCTCGCAGACATTGACAGGGTGCCTCACAATACTACTTGAGATCTCTGGCAGGAGTGGATCGATCATTTTCGGTCGCACGCGGCAGACCTAGGAAAAGAATTCACGTGATACGTCTACTCGGGCTACACCTTCGGAAAGTCTCACTGGGAAAAGCTAGGAAAAGGAGGGAGAAGGAGGGAGAGAACGGGGGGGGGAGAAAGGGAAGAGAAAGGAGAGGAGGAGGAGTAACAAGCAGCAGCAACAGCGGCAGCAAGACTGACTTTGTGTTGCTTCTCGCCTTCTTCGTCTCTTGGTTGGAACAGGTCTCAGACTTTGCTTTTTCCTAATTCCCGCAGGGTTACTTTCTCTGCCGCGTCTACACACTTGTACGGTTGGCCTGTGGCCCACTACTGGTACCATTCGGTTTCCTCGGGTCACCACAGCTGCCACCTCGGCGACCCAGAACACACTGACCTCGTCCAAGATGGCGTCTCGAGACCTGACCAGTGCTAACTACTACCACTACTGCTACGCATCACAGACAGTGTTCACAAGGAGACCCGACCCAAGACAACCCAGGAACTGCTAGCCTCACCTGCTCAGGCCTCTCGAGGACCGTCCCCGACAGACGCCAGGACGCCACGGGAGAGAACTAGTGCCTGCTTGTTTTTGAATCTCGGCACCGTCGCCACTTATTGAGACCCAGACGCAGACTTGCATCTGGTGCTCCACGGGCAGCGGCTTAGCAAAGATGTATGTCTTACTCTGCCGTCCCTCACAGGTTGTTAGGCCTCTCGTCATGCCGTCATCCCAACCACCTTTACGCTCTCTCCCTTGGTTCCAGGCGCGCCCGCAAGCGGTCATGGGCATAGTGGCAATCTCCCCTGCTACGTGTCTGCGTGTTGTGTGCCTCGCCGTTGTTCACGTCCCTGTCCTCCCCTGGCTGGGCTAGTTTGGGGACCTTCTTCAGACTGGACTCGTATCTCAGGGACAATGATGGCCCCACGCCGCAGGTCGACGAAGCGGTACGAAGGAAACCCCTGATTCAGCATGGCCACCGTCAAGTACCAACGGAGGACAAGCGCACTACCTCTTTTAGCTGTCTGGATGCCTGTTGATCTTGAGAAATTTCATCGCCGTTATCCCCCACAGACCTCCGCCCTTGCACTTTCTAGGTAGCGCCTCAAGACCGGACCCTGGACTAATGGCCGTTGTTGTCCAGCTTGTTGGCCAGGACTCCCTCACCCGCCTCCTCGGGACTTGAGATTTTGTGTCTGTCCACCATGCCATGTCGCCTGGTCTGGCCCAAAAGAGAAAGTAAAGAGAAAATCAACCTCTGCTGTCAGATCTTCAAGCGGAGTCCCTTCTAAAACGAGAATGACCTCCTAGTCATCTGCACGTTCGGACCTACTGACGTCCTCTGCGAGCAATGCCGGTAGTCGACGGGGGGCGTGGATAGGCACTCATTTGAAACCTCTATATCATCTATCCTGAAGACGCCTCACTGTCTCTCCCCCCCGTGTCCCTCTCTCCTAGCTGAGGGTACGGTGTTGGGGTACCGTCTGCTGCGTTTAAACTGTGAAGCAACGCAACTAGTCCCCCTTCTTAGGTTTTCCCCCCCTTCTTCCTATCATTTCTGGCGACCTCGAGGACACACCGAAATTTCTTCCAGAACGACGAGATCCGACATCATGGCCTCAAACACGTCGTCTGCGGACGAGCTCCTTGCCCATTGGCAGGGGCAGGTCGTGCCACGGTCCTTCAATGCGGGCTTCGTGACGCTCAGTTATATCGTGAGCCTGATCGGGGCTGCGTCGACCCTTGAGCTGATCAACAGGCGGACAGCCCCCAAAGGCCGGATAAACCAGTATGTTTCTCACTCGTGGTGTTGTTGTGATCGAATCTGCAGGCCGTCAGGCGGATAGGCTGGTCTGAGGACAGAGCGAAGCTGACGGAGGGCGCCAACAGCCTGCTGCTCATCAGTGCCGCCGTGACAATGGGCGGTATTGCCATCTGGTGTATGCATTATATAGGCAACCGTGCCATCGATATCGGTGACGGAGATCCGCAGCTGCAGATTGCCTACTCGAGCGGCTTCACCGCTCTCTCCTTCTTCATGCCCATCATCGTGCTCCTCGCCGCATTTGTCGCCATCGGTACCAACGAGCGGGTCTCGTGGTGGCGGGTGGCCGTCGGCGGGACCCTCGCAGGAGCTGCCATATGTGGCATGCACTACCTAGGGAACGCCTCCATCAACAATTACGTCTGCATTTATAACGTGCCCAACGTCGTCGGAGCGGCTCTCATCGCCGTGGCGGCCAGCATCATTGCCCTCTCGGTATTCTTCGTCCTCCGATCCTCGTGGACCAACTCATGGTGGAAGAGAAGCATGTCGGCGGTGTTATTGGCCGGTGCCGTCTCGGGCATGCACTGGTGTGCCTCGACCGGGACACAGTACAAACTGGTGTCTCTGGCCGGACCCGACCAGCTGTCGAGAAACACCACTGTCATCGTCGTCATCTGTCTGGTAAGTCTCAGCCGGCCCTCCTTGCTGCTGTCATCACCCCCGCCCTCAAGCCCCAATGTTGCGCCGGCTCTCGCTAACCCTCACCTCCAGTCGATCGGAGCCTGTGTTATCATGGCAGGTTTTGCCATGTATGCTGCGCGTCTGAGGCAGCATTATGCCAGCAAGGCACAGCAGGTGGTGTTGGCTGCGGCCGTCTTCGACAAGCACGGCCGCGTGCTCGTCAGTACAGACGGCCTACTGCCGAGCGAGAAGATCACCAAGACCTTCCTGGAGAGGACGCCGCAGGATTCCTTCACTGTGGCCCACCCCCTGTTCCACTGGGTGTTCCAGGTCTCACGGAACTGGTCCAGCATCAACAGCATCATCGGTGGAATCACGAACCATCTCAGCCAGCTCCCACACACAGGGCGCGACAACATCAGTGGAGACATCAAGCTCATTACGGACCACGGGGAGCTGATTGAGAACTACGACATCATATTTCGCGAGCTCTTCTGCGCCGCTGCGGCCGGACTGGCGGACCAGCTCAAGACCCCGCTGACCAACGTCGGCGTCCTCTGGGACCAAATCATCGCCACTGGCGGTGGTCACGGTGCCGTGCAGCAGGCTCCGGCCCGCCGGTGCCAGCAGGACCTTGAGCGTGCTGTATCCGAGGGTGACACCCTCGGCTCCCGCAAAGAAGGCCTGGCAGACGGCCCGACCACGACGAGCACGTCGGTCTCTGAGGACCAGGCCGAGGAGGGTTCGGTCCGGCAACAAATCTCGGAGCTGGGCCGCGGCAGCCTGATGTTCCTCGTGCGCCGCGTCGAGAGCAACAGTGAGGTGCAGTCCCTCACGGCCGCGGGCTACCGATTCGCAGAGCTGCACCAGGTCAGCGGGATCATTGGGTCCTCGATGCAGGTCAAGACGTGGGGCTTCGAGGACAAGCTCCGCGACATGGCCGGATACGCAGAGGAAAACAGGATCATGGAGCCAGGCGTGCACGTGGCCCTCTTTGGCGTACGGGCTCGGGTCAACAATGCCTATGGATTCGACGTGCTGGCCCGGCGAGACGCGCGGAACCTCCTCCCGGCGGTGCAGATGCCACTGGCACGGCTGGACGCCTGGCAGCTGACCTTTCTGCATCAGCTAGAGCGCATGACACCAAGCCAGATCGTCAGGAGGCTGAACAGCCTGCAGCACCTGTCGCCCAAGGAGATGATGTTCGCGTCGCAGCTGACGGACAGCATCGAGGCGCTGCGCGGCTGGCTGGAGGACAAGGTGTTTGACGAGGCGGTGCTCTGCCCCAGGACGGTGGAGGTGCCGTGCCGGCCCGTGTCGCCAGGGTCGGGGCCGGGCACCTGCACCGTCATCACGTTCAGGATTGTCATACCCATCCACACGTACGTGGAGAGCCCGCAGTGCGGCTTCGTGCCCCTCAACCTGTTCAAGGTGCACCAGCTCGTGTACAAGGACTCTCCCAACCACCTGGTCTTCACCAGGTCGGTGCACCGCGAGATCGCGCCCATCATCAACGCGGTGCCCCTGGCGATGCACCCGACCAAGCCCAAGGCGCTGGCGCTGGGCCACACCCGACGCGCCTCGGTGCGGGACGGCAGGATGACGGACAGGATCTTCCGCCTCCCTCGGCCGCACACGTCGGGCGGCAGCACCAGAGGCGGAGGGGCGGTGGACTCGAACGGCAACCCGATCCCGATGGTGCTCCGGCGCACCGACTCAGGCGCCGCATCGGACCAGTCAACGTCGACACTCAAGCTGTGGAACGGAAGGCACAGCGCCGAGGAGGCCAGCCCGGGCTCAGATCACCACGCAGGCGGCTACGACCGCAGCAGCCTCACGTCGCCGCCGCCACCGGCATACGGGGTAGACGAGCTGCAGCCGCCCGCGGTGCCCCAGTCACCAATGTCGACGGCGTCGTCGGCGCCTTCAATGGCCTCCTCATATCACCATCACCACCACTACCAACATCACCAACAGCAGCAGCAGCCGTCGTCCTTTGGCGGCATCATGGTGTCGCAGGAGATCACAGTCAACGTGCGGCCGGCAGGAGATGTGTCGGATGTACCGGCCCGCCACAGCCCCGTGGGTAGCAGGGGCCGCCAGCCAGCAGAGCAGCCCGGCGGTCCATTGATCCGCCGAGGGACGGGCGAGGGCGGCCCCAACCACCAGCACCAGCTTCTTCTCCTCAACCAGCCAGGAACGACAGGCGAGGCGAGCCCCTCGTCGTCGCCGACAGACATGAAGAGGCCCGGGCCTGGGTTCGGAGTGGCCGTTGGTGGTGTTGGTGGTGCTCCTGCTGCTGCTGCTGCTTCCCACTACCCTGGGGGGCGAGGAGGGGTGCCGACGGCGGGGATCGAGATGAAGCCGCTGGCGGCACACAGGACGAGTGTACACATTGGGGCGGGCGTGCAGGTGTCTAACGTGGAGGCGGAGAAGCTGACGGAGGTGCCTACTTTCGTAGACGAGCTGGTTGGCTTCTGTGTGGAGGGGAGGTGAGGAGGAGGAGGATGGTGTTCAGGAGGGTGACAATGTATGATTGTAATCCATGGCTTCGTGTGTTCTGTGGATGTATTATTATTACGATATACTATTACTATAAGATTTATTTATTATTGATTTTTTAGTACTCGTGATATCACGAATGGCACTCTTGACGACGGCGATGACAAGATGTGCTCGATGCCGTCTTTTTGGTGGAGTTGTAAGACGCTGCCACGCTCTCTTTTTTTCTTCCCTCCCTCTCACTCAACACACGCACACAGTCATCCATAGGTACATAGTACATCAATCACAAATCTGATTACATCACGACTGTCAAGCAAGTGGCAGCACCGAAAAAATAGAGGGAGTATTGATTACGGGAGCGAGGTCGGATAAATTGGGACCATTATCAAGAAATGATTGGAGGACTTTCTTCCCTCCGAAGAGCCGCCGGGAGACTACTGCCCAGTTGACCAGTGACTTTTTTTCCTTTTTTTTTTTCTTCTTCCCTGGCTCCTTCAGGGGAGTGCTACAGGGGGGGCTTTGGGGGGCACTAAGGGCTCAACGGGACGTTTTGGGGGCGCGGGTTGGGGGGCCACCCCCCTGGGGGAAAGGCACGTTTTCGGTTCCCTGGCTGCGGAGGTCTGCCACCCCGTGGCGCCTAGCATGCAACAGCCCTGTACTGGATCGCCCAACTGGGCAACCCGCAGCGTGGGGTGAAGAAAATAGTGCATTACCATGCCTATACCATGTACTATTACATGGCCAGGTAGGTATGAATGGTGTTTCTCCAACAAGCACATGTCTAGAGAGGGGCATTTTTGGGGGGGTTTTTTTTTTCTCTCTCCTTCTTCTTCCTTTTTTGGTTGAACATCTTCCCTCTCTTCAACACATATTTGATCCAAAAAATTCAAGTCACATTGGTGAGGGGTAAAAATACACCAGGAAAAATCACATGTCCATAGTGTTATTATATAATAATACTGTGTATTTTGCAAGATACTGACACGGACAAGAATATCGGGGTGAGAGCAACAACAATTCGCGGGCAGCAACGTCCGTCCCAAATCCAAAAACCCACAAATTCACGTCATTGTCCTCCACTCTGCTACCTCTTCCTCCTTCCCACACACACACAGAACATAGTACACTAACTGAACTTACTCGAGTCCACCTTGAATTCATCTCTTTCCCCACGATGTTGCCTCCCTGATCTTCATTCTCCTCCTGCACACAACCAGCATCTGCTCTACCACAGCCCACCCCCTCCTCTCCTCTCCCCCCCCCCCCCCCGCATTCTCCTCTGTGAGTGACCTAAATTCTCCCAGAATCCCCTCGCTTTCTTGGTTTGCTTAGCTAATTGTTGCCATTACATTCTCAAAAAGAAATAGGCCGGTACGCTTAGCCACGACCTCACCTGGGGGTTCTTGTACTCGGACGCCTCGCCACTTGTCGAGCCTCTCCTCTTCTTCTACGACGACGACAACCACCACCACCACCATCACCGTATACAAGATGCCCGCCTTCACAAGAGCTGCTCGCCCTGGCTTGCTGCGGCGGCTTGCCGTTCCAGCCTCCGTCGCCACTGTGGCAGGTGGTCTGGTCGTATACGCATACCGTCCTCGCGATATACCCGGTCATGAGCCACCGGCCGTCCCTCCTATATACGGCGCCGACGGCAACTTCCAGCTGCCGCGTTTCCCCCGCGAGAAGTCTCGTCTGGAGCAGATCACAGACCTCAAGAGGAGTGCCGCCGAGGCGGACAGAGAATATGATGTTCTGGTGATAGGCGGCGGTGCCACCGGCTCTGGTGTGGCCCTCGATGCGGCCACCCGCGGCCTCAAGGTTGCCCTCGTCGAGCGTGATGACTTCAGCTCGGGCACCAGCAGCAAGAGCACAAAGCTCGTCCACGGCGGCGTCCGCTACCTCGAGAAGGCCGTCTGGAACCTCGACTATGCCCAGTACCAGCTCGTCAGGGAGGCCCTCAAGGAGCGCAAGTACTTCTTGCAGACCGCGCCGCACCTCAGCATGTGGCTCCCCATCATGCTACCCCTCGACAAGTGGTGGAAGGTCCCCTACTACTGGGCCGGCACCAAGTTCTACGACCTCCTGGCCGGCAGCGAGGGCATCGAGAGCTCCTACTTCCTCACCAAGAGCAAGGCCATCGACGCCTTCCCCATGCTCAAGAGGACCGACCTGGTCGGCGCCCTGGTCTACTACGACGGCGCCCACAACGACTCCCGCATGAACGTCTCCATCGCCATGACCGCAGCCCTTTACGGCGCCACCACCGTCAACCACATGGAGGTCACAGGCCTTGATAAGAACGCCGATGGCAGGCTCTGCGGCGCCAAGGTCAAGGACCTGGTTCCCGAGCGCGACGGCAGGACGGGCGAGGAGTTCAACATTAGGGCAAAGTGCATCATCAACTGCACGGGGCCCTTTACCGACGGCATCCGGAAGCTCGACAACCAGGAGTGCAAGGAGATTGTCGCCCCCGCCTCGGGCGTGCACATCATCTTGCCTGGCTACTACAGCCCCGGCAAGATGGGCCTGCTGGACCCCTCCACCTCGGACGGCCGTGTCATCTTCTTCCTCCCCTGGCAGGGCAACACCATCGCCGGCACCACGGACAAGCCCGCATCCGTCTCCAAGGACCCTCTGCCCGACGACGAGTCCATCAAGTGGATCCTGAGTGAGATCCGCCACTACCTCTCCCCGGACATCAACGTCCGCGAGGGCGACGTGCTGGCTGCCTGGTCTGGCCTCCGGCCCCTGGTCAAGGACCCCAAGGCCAAGAATACCGAGTCTCTTGTTCGCAACCACCTCATCGACATCTCCGAGTCGGGCCTGGTGACCTGCGCTGGCGGCAAGTGGACCACCTACCGCCAGATGGCCGAGGAGTGCGTCGACGCTGCTGTCAAGGAGTTTGGGCTGACCACGCGTCCCGTCACGGATGCTCCCCGCGTGAGCGGCACCGACATCATCGACGACGGCGCCATACTGGACGGGTCGTGCCAGACGCACAAGGTCAGACTGATCGGCGCCCACGGCTTCAGCCGCACCCTCTTCATCCACATCATACAGCACTTCGGCGTCGAGACCGAGGTCGCCAAGCACCTCACAGAGAGCTACGGTGACCGCGCATGGACCGTCGCCTCCCTGTGCAAGCCCACAGAACACCGCTTCCCCGCCCGCGGCGAGCGCATCTCCCAGCTCTATCCTTTTGTCGACGGAGAGATCCGCTATGCCGTCCGACACGAGTACGCACAGACTGCAGTCGATGTGCTGGCCAGGAGGATGAGGTTGGCATTCCTCAATGCCCAGGCTGCCCTCGAGGCACTTCCCAAGGTCATTGATGTCATGGCCGAAGAGCTCAAGTGGGATAAGAGGCGACAGGAGGTTGAATGGAAAGACAGTAAGTCCCTGCGCCCCACCATCCCTCCAAAAGAAAACGCATCGGTGAAACCCGAGAACAAGATGGTCAAAGTTGACTGACACCCCCCCCCCCTCCACTGGGGCTTATTAGCTGTTGCATTCCTTGAGTCAATGGGACTACCTAAGCCCATGCTTAATGCGACGAGAAAACAGGTCGAGCAGGCCAAGCTTGATTTCACCACCTCCGAGGAGTATAAGCTTTACGCAAGACACAACAAGCCTGTTCAAGATGCTACTGAGTGAGACCACTTTTCACACCTGACTATCAAAAGAGGATGATTTTCTTCTTCTTTTTTCTCTTTTTCCTTTTTTTGTTTTCTTCCTGTTGGTGGGGGGTGGGGGGTCGGCCTAGGAGAACAATGCCATCAATCTTGGAAATAGGCGTTTGTGGATATAGAGAGACACTGTTCAGAGCTTCTTTTGATTTGTTTCTTTCTGAACTGTTGAATGATGAGAGTTCGGTCACTCCACAGAGAGAGAGACAGACAGACAGATGTTCACATAATCACAAGACATGCCAGAGAAGGAAGAGAAGGGCAAAAGCTTTTTCTTTCCTGCCTTATTTTAAGTCATGTGCCACAGGCATAATGTACATACAGCAGCAGGGTATCCTATCATATCAAGACTCCAAATTTTACAATCACCCATTTGACTCGATAATCCTCTTCTGCCCAGCTTTCGGCCTTTTGTCTCCCCCTTCCATTCATGAATTTTTGCTCTTCGACCTTGTGGGAGGCTTTCGCCGTCCTCACCCGTCATGTCGTTTTTTATTCTTGCCGTCTTTCCCCATTGCCGTCTCTTGGCTCTCACGTGTACCGCTGCCGCTCCCATGTCTCACATATCCGAGATGCCTGACTCTTTGCCGACTGCCCTTTTCCTTGCCCGTTTATCCAGACAGTGGGGTTCAGCAGACACAGCACATCAGTTCTCGTCCGTTCCTTGATTGACTGCTGAAAAGGAAAAAGCCGGGCTGGCACTGGTGTGCATACAGGGTCATATTCCTTGTAGAAACCAGGCGCCTTGCTTGCGTTAACAAAGCCCCATGCTTCAAGGTTGGTGGCTTTTTTTTTCCTCCTGCCTTTTTTTTCTCTTTCTGGTTCTGTATTTATAACTAACTACTCCCATATCGTTCAGGCCCTTACAGGGTCCTACCTATACAAATCAGTAAACCCGCGCCCCCCCCCCCCCCCAAAAGCCTCAAGTATAAAACCAGATCCGTCAGATGTCTCACAGTAACAAGTCACAGAGAGAAAAAGGTAGTAAGGAAAGCAGGTCGGTAGGAGCGGATAACGTCAAATTCAAGCTAGCAGCAGCCTCCCTGCAGCCTCCTTCTGCTTATCTCTATTCGTCGTCCCTCTATCTCTGACCATGTCTCTCTCCTTCTCTCTCTCTCTCTAGGTGTGTGTGTGTGTGTGTGTGTGTGTGTGTGTATGTGTCGTGGGAAAAAGCCCCCTTTCCGCTTTCGGCAGTCAGAACTATCACCGGTTTCATCCCATCCATCCCCCATTCCTCATCCTGTTCCTTCTATCTGATCCGCCCTGCCGCCGTCGTGCCATGCCTAAGGGTGTGTCTCACTTTCTTGGAGGGCGGAAGAGGGATGGATTGAAACTGACGTCGTGCCGCTTGTGCAATTTTCCCTATTCTATCCCTGTTCTTCTGTTGGTTGTGTGTGCATGTGTGTCTGGAAAGAATCAGGCAAGGCCTGTTATCCGATCCGATCAAGAGGCAGCCCCCGTCATTGTTTTGTGGCGCTGACCACAAGATGCAATGATTCCTGTACTAAATTTTTGAATCTCCTTGTAGGCGGTGAGGAGGGAGAGATACAGAGCGGGAGGCTTGGGGCTTGGTTCAAGGCCTTGTCGTGATCGGAGAAGGCTTGCGTCTTACGATGACAGGATAGGGGTCCATGAGGCTCCGAGTCTTGCATTGTTCCAGTGAGCACTAACGCATGCCATATAGGTAAGAGATCCAAGCTTATATGAACACAAGTGAGACAGACCGTGATGGCTTCTAAAGGAGATATGAATTTTTTTTTCCTCTCTTTCTTTGGGTCACATCATCAACATCAGGATAGATTGAGGTTGCCCTCGTGAGCTGTCCCTACATCCCCTTTGCCTTTTCCCCAGGGCCAAAAAAGGACGCTGTCTAACAGTTATTTTGTGTGTGTGTGTGTGTGTGTAAGTCATGATGCGTAGTCTCTTCCGCCTTGAGACCTGGTATCCCAACTCTGAAAAGCCATTAACATGCATGTTTTTTTGTTTCTTTCTTCGTAAACCACCTCGTGTCCAATAACCCAAACCACCCACGCCTCCGTCCATACCCTAGAAGTTTGCAAGATCCAGATAAAACTCCACATAATGCAGATAAATCGTGAAGGATGAAATAGTAATCATGATGTATCCCGTCATTTCCTCGAAAGGAAGACATGGTCTCAGGACGGCATTAAAGCTCCAATCCGACCTTCGGAAGGGGAAGTGGAGAAAACGGGAGACAAGGAAGAGAGACAAGGAAACCAACGCCATACCAGGAGATAGCCACCGTACCATCTATTTTGCTCCCCCCACTATGCATGTTCAGAACGCCGGGAAAAAGGAACAAGAAAAGACGGAGAACACCCAGAAGAGTAGTGTTAAGAAAAGGGAGCGAGGGAAAGAGAAGAAGAAAAAAACAAAGTAATGTAAAGAAAAACAAAAAGCAGATACCGAGAGAGATATGGATGTTTATCATCGCCCCTCTGGTGTGAAAGGATTGAAGCCAGCATAAGACGTCGGTGAGGTCGACGGCATCTCATCAGGCAGCGACCCGCCAGGGCTGAAGACTCGCTGTAGCAGGCTGCGCTTCGACCGGCTAGCTCGTCTCTGGCGATGCGATGTAGACGGTTCGCTTTGCGTCGCTGGCTTGTGGGCCATAAATGCATTCCACCCGTACAGGTCCTCGTCGGGAGACATGACGGAGAAAGCAGCAGCATCTGACCCAGTTGCCGTACTGTACGAGTGATGGTCGGACACATCGGAGCTGGGGGAGGATGAGGGGCCCCCGAGATGGTTGGCCAAGTCGGTAAGCTGAGCGCCCTGAAGTGAGGTGTTGAGGGGCTCGAGGGCGATCCTCTTCCTGGGCGGAGCTGTGGAGCTCGTGCTGCTGCTGTCCGTGTCGCTGTCGGCGCCAGACATGTCGGTGTTGAGGTCGCTCGGGTCAGGCGTCGAAAACTCCATGACGCAGTCCTCGCTGATGCAGTCCTCGCTGGTGGTGCTGTGGCGGCGGCGGAAGTCCAGCGCAGACCGCAGCAGCGGTGCTGTGTGGATCTCAGGAGGCCTCAGGAGGCCTGAGTTCCTCAGCACAAGCTGCTGGGGCATGTTGCGCGACCGCCCGCGCCCGAATCTTCTTTCCTTGCTCGCCGTCGCTGATGGAGCAAAGCTGAAGCCCGAGTTGAAGCTCGGGTGATTTGGCCACTGGCCTTTTGCGGCCACGCCACCCCTACGGCCTTCTTCCCCATTATGAATACCCCAGGTGGTCGGTGCGTCGTTTGGCATGGACAGTCGTCGACCGGGATGAGGCTCTTCCCATTCTTGCATGTGCACATCGTCAGGAGGCGTTGCGACGGTCTCAAGGTAGGGTGTCAATCTCGTGCTGGAGGAGGAGGAGGAGGCAGTAGGTAATGGCGGGACCTGTCGCCCTCATAAGCCGGCAGCGGGCGTAGCAGCACTAGTGATGGAGCTGCTGGTCGCACGGTGCGTGGAACGGGACCTCCTGCCCAGGCCCAACTTGGCGCCGACCTTCTTCCAGCCGTTGCTGTGGGCACTGATGGCCTTGTGGAGGGACCCAGGCTGGGCGGCAAAGGTCCACTCCGGGGTGGGCGGTGTGGTGGGCGGCGTCATGGGGTCTATTGCGGGCGGTGAGCCAGGGTCGCCGCCACCGACGTCGTCAGTCATATCCATGTCGTCCCTGTCGCAGGGATCGCTCGAGGTCGAGACGCCGTGGATGCTGCCAGCCTCGCTCCGGCGGCTCATGTTGATGCCCAGGTGGGGGAGGAACGAGGTCCTGGGTGACCGGCTGGAGTCTTGCTTGGGAGACATGTCCTTGGAGGAGCGGGAGCGCGACCTGCCGTGCCTCGACTCCGAGGGCCTCTCCTCGACGAGGAGGACATCGTTCTGGGGCTGGGAGAAGGAGCCCACAAAGGGGACGAGGACGGAGTCGCTCATGAGCTCGTAAACGATCCTGACAGCCTCGTCAAGCTCGGACGGGTCAGGAGCCGGAGGCCCGCAGGGGAGGCTCAGCAGGTGGTCGCGGACGTGGGCGGGGAGGTTGACCTCGCGGGATCCGTAGGGCTGGATGTAGGCCTGGATGAGCTTGTGCCACAGCGAAGTGAGGCGGTCGGGGTAGTCGAGCTGGTTCTGCTGGGACTGTAGGTGTGCAAGCCTGTATCGATCGGCCTCCATGGTGAACTCGAGGGTCTCGAGGCAGTGGTTCTGGGAGAGGTAGGCCATGAAGGCACCCAGAGTGTAGGGCTGGGCTGCCGAGTCCGTGAGGATCTCATGCAGGGAGGGCATCCGGCTGCCGATGGACGGTGCCAGGCTGACGGGCCTGGATGAAGTCATGTTGACTGGACCACCGCCAGGGCGGGCTCGTTGTGCTGGTGGCTCTGGTGACAGCTCCCTCGGGGAGGGACTCGGGGTCAAATAGGCGGGAGCGTGACTTGGTGCCCTCGATCTGGTCATGTCTCCGTCGTGAAGTGACAGAGTCAAAGGTCACACAGCAGTGCAGTGCAGTGGGGACTCGGCGCCCGGACGGAGATGCTTAGCACCCTTGAAAGGGACTCATCCGGTCTAGTCGATGGGCTGTCTATCTGTTCGTCGAAACGTGGCAGCGCCTGGAGTGATGAGACCAGGGAGAAAGAAGGCGGGGGCCTTGAAGCACTGCAGCATCCACCCAGAAATAGTCTTGTCCGGTGTAGGGTCTGCTTGCTTCCTGATGGAGCAGCGGATATAGGTAGTCTCCAAAGCGGGGAGGAGGAGGAGTGGGAGGAGCAGCAGTGATAATAGTATCGTTGTGCCTAGGGCGAGAAAGGAGAGGAGTCGCTACGACCCACGAGAAGGATGGGTAATGGTGTGTCGAAAAATAAAAGGAATGGATTCGGCCTGCACGCGTTGGGCACGGTGTGGTTGATAGAGTCGAGGAGTAGGACCCAAAGGTGTGTGTCGATTCGTCGTGACCAGGTATAAGGTCGGAGCTAGAATCGGAAACGTGAGACTTGTTTTGGTGGGGGTTTTTTTTCGTTCTTGATGTTGTTGTCGAGCCGAGAGAACGGAAAGGTCGTGTTGGAAGGGGGGAATCCGAGGGAGATAAAAAAAAGGACGGAGCGTATAATGGAACGGCAGTTGATTTCTGACGAGAGCAGGAGAGGCTGTCTTGTCTTAGGCCCGGCCAGGACGGCGACCACCAAGGAGGGTGGAGGAATGGGAATGATGAAATGGTCGGCAGACGGGCGAGTGAGTAGTGAGCAATGAGCGTTGAGCGTTGAGGAGGTGGGGGAATGGTGTGGTGTGTCTGTGTGATGGTCTTGGTCTTGGTGTAGTGGTGAGTAATAGTAGTCGTGGTGGTGGTGGTGGTGTTGGTGGTGGGAGGGAAGAATGAGCGGCCAGGGACGGGACGGGGGCTTCAGATAGGGTGTTTCTGGAATGCGCGTGGAAGACTCTGCTTGCAGGGGGGGGCCCTTGTACCAGGCGCTGGTGGTGGTATACTCTGGTGGCAAGGAGTCACCCGGTAGGGGGTCACTGGGGATTTCTCTAGGGGGTTAGGTGGGGCGGATGGACAGACTGGACTGGGGTGAGGGCGGCAGGGCGACACAAGGGGGTCCCACTGCCACTGGGCCGCCTGGCTTCTTGCTGGACCCGCTGATCAAGCCTAGTGTGTCCAGCCAGCGGCCAGCACCCAGGAAGAAGACGAGGGGAGCCGCCAGGGAGAAGGCAGCCTGCAGCGCGCAGGGTTACAACACAGTCAGGAATGCATATCCAGAAGCGGGGTCAGCAAGGTTTTTGTGCTCCCCACCACCCGCTCCACCACCATCCATGGAAGGCCTGATCCAGGGCGGCTCACAAAGGCATCGACGGGTCCTGATTGGGACGCCGAGGGTGCCCAAGTGGGCTCAGAGAGAGGGAAAAAAAAAAAAAAGAAAGAAAAAAAGTGGGCAGAGAAGGGGGGAAAAGGGTAAAAGGGAGAGAGTTGCGAGAGACAGGCGCAGGGAAGGGCGGGAGAAGAGAAGAGAAACCAGCTATTGTTGTTGCATGTGCGTGCGGCTTTGGCCGGCGCAGCAGCTTTGCCGCCCGTCACTGCTACGGTAGTGTCGCATTTACAGTGTTCGGTTAGTTCAGCTGAGTCCGGAAATGCATGGATTATAGACTCCGCACAAGCCAATACAGCGATAGTATCCAGCAACCTATGTATGAAACTTTGGTATATACACTTTATGGCACCATGGACACATCCTGGGCGGACCTGCACACACACACACACACACTTGTCCACACAAAAAGTACTACTTGTCCCAAAAGCTGTCTGACCCACCCCCAGCCCCGGTCCCCGTCCAGCAGGCTAGCCACGTTGCATTCAGTGATACCTCGAAAAAGAGGGACACGGCAGACAAAAAACAGTAAGTAAGTGAGAGAAGCAGAAAAAGAGTCAACTTCCCGCTGGCATGACTGGCAAGACACAAGTCGCGGAACGAGCACCGAGTAGGGGAGAACTAAGACAGACAGACCATCCGATGGCGCCGGTTACATTTCTTTGTCCCGGGAACTGTCGCCTGTTGCGCGGCTTGAGATGGGCCGACCGCCAGCCATAATCCGACGACAAAAAGTCCAAAAAAGAAAGAAAAAAGAAAAAGAAAAGCAATAGAAGAGAATGATGAACAAGGTGGAGGTGTATGGGTGCGAGAACTGGAACGTGGGAATTGATGGATTGAGTCTCAGGGCCCAAAAAAAGAAGTACATGTGGCCGCAACCCTGGCTTGGTCGGGGCTGGTCGTGGCCAAGCTGCTGTAGTAAGTTGTCCTACCATAGTATGTACGTAGTATGTATATGCGCATACAATAGTACCGTACCACAGCAAAGAGATCTGCGGGCCAGTACGGCAGGTCCTACAGGCCAGGGTGGTTTTTACCACCATACTTAGCACCAACTATGGTGGTAGCGGCACGACATAGTTTGCATGCACCCTTCCACACCGGACGAAAAACAAAGTGCCGTTCCGGGTGAAGGAATAAGGCAAGGGAAAGCACAAAAACAAACAAGCAAATGCGATGACCAGAGACAATAGTACCATGGTCAATCAATCAGTCAGTTAATCAGGCTGATCAGGCATTCTTGCCAAGGAGGTAAAGAGTGATGTGTCTTGTAACTGACGCAGCGACTTGTGTACATTGCCCCCGACCATGACGGCATTCAAGTCCGGCAACCGGAGTGCAGAACTATGTAAAAGAGAGACAAAACACTAAGGATCCAGGTGGTCTTTGCACGTCCACGGCAGATGATAATAATACCAGTATGCACATTATCATGTACACAATCGGTCGACAGCAGGGGATCTGATCTGGTCTGAGATGATCGTCGTGCGAGAGCTTGCAAACAGCCTGCGATCGAGGAACATCCTACCTGTGTTATTTTTACTTATTTTTTTTCTCCTGTGTCTCGCTGAGCCTGACAAGCGGACCGCGTAACCTGCCCCACGTCACGGCCAGCGCGATGCCACAGCCCACATGGACTACGTGCAAGCTCCCGGGGCAAGTATAGGCTCCCTTTAGGATCACCACCAGCAGCTACAATCTCGGCCGAAAAATTGTCCAACTTTTCCTCCTCATCACCAAAGTGCTTTTGCCGTCTTTACTTGCCGTTGGAAAGAAGAAAAAATGGAATTGATAATCATAAATAGAACCTCGCGTGCTACCAAGCAGGTCTCACTGCACGATCGGCTCCAAGAGCGCCACCACAGCCTGACCTGACATGACATGTCGCAGCACTCAGCCGTGAAGGGCGGCAATTCCTGCATGATCCTGCCCACCCCCCATGCCGCCCGTGCAGCCCGAGAAAGGGAGGAGAGGGGGGTTGGAAGGAACCTGACAATGACGACCACAACTGCGATCACGATTGACAAATAAATAAATAATGCAGGGAAAAAAAAGTTGACAAGGGTGGAACAAGAGAAAATGACTGGACAACCATACACCCACACGGCAAGACAAGAAGAGCCAGGAGCAGGATGACAGGATGGGCACACCAGACGGGACGGGAATGGACAGAGGAAAGAAGAATGATGAATGGGAGAAGGGCATAAAAAAGGAGGGGAGTGGGCCGGTGACACACCAGACCACTACCCCACTTTGTTGCACTGCCCGGCCAATCAAAGCTGCTGCCATAGCACTACCGTAGTACTACTAATGCAGCAACGCCGCAATGCTGCATGGGCAGCGGACCCCTGTTCGCGCTAGAAGCCTCATGGAATCACGCTAGAATTCTTCTACTGGATTTCGAAATCTTTCCACGCACGCCACACGCTTGCACATCCCATCCTGTTTCTTACTCCTCTGCAACCCTCTCCACCTCCAACATTCGCCTCCACCATCATGCTCGACTGATCAGATCCACCACTCTGCACCACGGCGTCACCCCCAATGCTGATGTGCATTCATTTGTCACTCTGAGGAATGGCCTCGTTGTTATAGCCTATTACGACATAGGAATGGCGAGGTGGTAGTAGTCATTAGTGGTCTGTCAGGTCTTTCGCTGTGTGTGTGTGTGTGTGTGTGTGTGTGTCTCTCTCCCCAACCGTCCGACATGATTGTCAGGCTTCTTTCTCTAAATGCCGCCCTGTTACGGCATCTGGTCCAGCCGTTGAGATCGACAAGATCCACACGTCCCCACCCCACCCCCGACCGGTATTGGTCTCTTGAGCCTTCTGGCTGCGGTGGTGGTCTCGGCAGAAGCCCAGGAGACAAGGCATATCATCCACGAGAGCCTACACCGCAGCTTCTCGTCTTTGATTCCAAACAAGGAAATGGAAGGCTGCCCTGGTGTCTTCTGGCGAGCCCAACCAACCCCTTCGCCCCGCCTCTCGCTCTCCTTTCTTGCCAGGGGTTCTTATCCTAAACACCAGTCTCATCAGCTGCAGTAGGTTCTGGTCTACGCCCTTTCCAATCGCCCCAGCCACGTACTGACATATCCTTGGCTGGGCATGGACGACGTGGCCCGCTCTGCCTCTTCACCCTTGGAGAGGTGTCTGTTTCTCGTTGGCTATCGACCTGGATGGGACCACTAGCCTATCTCCTTGTCCACTGGGACTGTGATCACGCTCTTTAGACGCCCCATCCCTTTCTCCCTGTCCACTTGTCTTTTCCTTCAGCCGCTCATCGCTCTATTCAAATATAAATCAACGATTCAAAACAAACAAAGAGAGATCCCAACCGATCTGGCCAACGTTGTACTTTGTACAGACACCCCTTGATAGCCTTTGTCTCGAGTCTCATTAGACCTCCGTGGACGGCACGGTACGCGCCCTCCTCCCCCCCTTCTCACACGTCACCTTTCCCTTCAAGGGCGTTGGGGGGGACACCCAACCAGCCAATCAGTCAGAAGCCGTCGAACCGTCGCGCCGTTCTGGTCAGACAAGCACCAGCTTCGCGTCTCAGATAGAGTAAGCTGCGTGGGGAGGGGAGTCAGGATCCGCGGCATGATCAATAGTCCACCTCCACTATTCCTGCCGGGACTGTGACGCATTCATGCCACGCCTGTGTTCAGTAAATTCGTCAGAACGCCTACCATTTGCCAGTGCTCTACCATACCGAGGTGAAAACGGGCTATCTCGTACTACAAACGTGTACAAAGCACACCGAGATCATCTCGGATGCTCAACAGGTCTCCTGACAGTGATGAAAAATATATCCAGCCGTCGTTAGAAATGACCAGCAGGAGAGTGTCCATGCCTGAACCTGTGCACTACTGCCCTTGTGTGATACATGGTCGACCTGGGGTGAGCGCAAATATCCCATGAACCACTGCGCTGTCCTGACGAGGCTTGAAACGTACCGTACAACAGAGGAATAGACAGTCTCACCACCGGAGGGCTTATGGTTTCTTGAACACGATCGACGACTTTGCTCCATGATAGAGCTCAAGAGGGAAAGAGATAAGACAACTTCCAAACTCAATCAAACTTGCCAGGAGACATCCCCCGATCATCCGTCCCTAACGGCTGCAGAATACCAAAGGGTGTCTTGGCGCGCGCACACCCTTACCTGTGAACGCGAATAGCGGTCAACCCCCTCCTGAGTCCTGGCCTAGATCGACGTGTAGCCACAGATATTTCACGATCATGGTGCTGCACCCGCCTAATGATCCCGCTTGCCGTCCTCGCATTCGTGTGAGACTTGCACACGGGTGGCAGTCTCAAGGTGGCATGACAGGATAGAATAAGGCATTCTCGGACCATAAGATGATTCGCCGGCTGGTCCTCGTCAAGACACCATCTTTGGACGGCCAGCCACACCAAGCAGACGTCCGAGCGGGTGCAGAGATCATGGTGAGATCTGCCCTCCCTCGTTGGAGTGGGGTGGGGAGATATCCGACCATGTCTCGAGGCCAGTACCACGCCGTCCACACCGACATCTGGTTGCCCACAGTAGAGGGGAAAATGAGGAGGTGGGACGATTTCTGGTGCGCAAGCGCAGGCAAGATGCGCCCGTCCCGCCCCGCGTCAGGTATCTGCACGCCCTTGACTACTTGTTGAGACTGGGCAGGTGCGTGATCGGACACGGAGGAATGGGGACGAGATGGGGATTGGGTCGCGCGCATCCCATTGTCCACCACCACCACCATCACCAGCCCAACACTCTGGTGCACAAACGGCGTGGAAGGGAGCCTTGGCGCCGCACTTTCCGCTGCATTTTTGAGAGGATGTCCGGGCCAAATAGTGCTGGCCAATCCTTGACGAGGCGGCCGACAAGGCGACACTGCTTGGGGGATTCAAGTCGGGGGGCCGCAATCACCGTGCTGAAAGCCAGGATGCCGGGATGTGTCACGAGTGCGACATGTCGCGATAGGTAGGTTCGACTCAGGCATGCTTTCCCCTCTCTCCCCTGCTGGTGATGGCTCAGCAGTGTGTCCCGCCATGGCCGTCTGTCATCGTGTTGGGCATCATGAGCTCACTTGAGTTTCTCATGCCCTAGTCTTGCCCCTGTATCGCCATGCCTCTCTCGCCCTTAGCAATACTATCGTCAAGCCAGAAACACTGACGCCGGCGACTGGCTGTCCTCTGTGCTGCCGGCGATGCCGAAATGTCTAAAGTGGCGGCACTGCACCAATCACTGAAAGAATCGGTTGGTTGGCACTCACCCAGATGTGGTATGTCATATCTTACTCTGCCACCAGAAGAAGACGTCCATTCTCTGTCACACTTTCAGCCAAGAAGCCACGTGAAAGCGTGGCTGTCGTATCTTTCGTAACCCAGAAGCATGTCATCAGTCGATCTCTTTCTTTGTTTCTATCCCCCCCCCCCCTCTTTGTTTCTTTCTTGTATTGGTTCTATCTCTCGCTCTCTCGGCATCCTGCTTTACCGTTGCCACTGGTAGCTTCCCCTCCCCTGTCCTCATTTTTGCGGCAGGTCATGCAAGTCACCTTGCCCCTGGTTGGATGAGACGCTCTGCAGCCCGGAGAAGGCGATTCTAGAAGCCTTCCTCTTCCGGAATGGCATGTAGGAATGTCGCAAATCATGCAAAATCTCACATGCAGATCTGTCGATACTGCGACGACCATGCTGACAGGCTTGGAGCCTGGAACGCATCGGACAACCGCTGTGTGTGGAAACCTGAACTGACATTGCAGGTCTGTGTTGTCCTCTTAGAAGCTGTCCATAGCAAACTAGTAGCAGCTTGGCGCTATTCGGAGACGCCAGCTCTCTCGTCTCCCCAGCGCCAGGATCAGGCATCAGCTGAGGCAGGGGGGTTGCATGTACTGGGCGTGTTCAGCCTCGACCAGGTGACCAGACAGTCAGTATCTCGAACTTGTCCTCCTAACTTCAAGCCATGACCAGACAATTGAGGTAGGGCAGGCGACAGCGGGCCGGTCAGAGCTTTAGAGGCCTTCAGAGGGTACGCGGGTAAGCTTTCTGGAAGTGCCATCTGAAGTGGATTCTTGAGGCTCCAGGCTCAGTTTCTCAAAGCATCTGGCCGCAAGGAGTGGGCTCAGCTATACCCCGTCCCCCCGCAGCCTGTGCAAAAAGACCTTGCCATTTCCCCTCCAATCGGCTGTCGACCACGAATCACATCAGCTACGTGGCAAGCGAGTTCTCATTTTCGCAGTCCAAATATCTGGCTTCAGCCTGTCCTCCCAATCACCTGATTCCCGATAGTTTTGAGTTAGTAAGGCGGACATTCTGCTCCGCATGTCTAGCATTCCACGCGTCTATGGCAGGTCTTGTTTTGCCAGTGTCATCCCTTCGTTGAGGACATGCGTATGCTCAACCGCACCGGTCGATGGATGCCGATGATTGTAACCTGTGTCGCAGCGACGCACACGGAGATGGTTGACGTGAAACTTTCTGGTGAATCTGTTAGCCATGGTGAGGCTGTATGTCTCGTCCTTCTTAAAATGCTCCTCGTATAGTCTGCTCCTCACTCCAGCGCGGGATGAACACGCTCCCATAGGTCGTTAAGCCAAACATTCTTGTTCCACAGCAATGCCCGTAATCCTACTGGCGTGTAGCCACATTGGCTGTTGTGCCTCCTCCGCCCATCGTAGCCAGGAGACATCTGGGAAAGAGGGGAGAAGTTACATACCAACAGAATAGACCTCGAAAGATTGATCATGCTGGCAAGATGATGACTCAATGATCTCAACAGCATGAACAGGTGCGAGGATACACGGCAGATAGAGCTGTCAGATGTATGAGGCAAGAGCAGGAGCTTGAAAAGGACCCAAAACTTTTGTGTCGGAAGATGCGGCTGTCCTCCAGGTCAATCATCTCCTTCCTCTTCTATAAAGCAATTAGCAGCGACCACACGGAAGGCAAGACCAAGTCGTAGCGCAAAGGGGCTCCTTCCTACGGCATCACGAGACACGGGACGTTATGAAGGGTTGCCGTCGTGGCCATCGTTCTTGTTCCTCCGGTGATCTATTTTGATTTGTCACCTGTTCTACAGTAGAAAACAGAAAAAGTACACAATTTTTCGACACGGGGTGATCTCTCCCCCCCTCCCCCGCCCCCCAACGCCGTCGACCCAAACGCCCACAAAACAGAAACAGAAAAACAAAACAAAAATACAACAGCAGAGCCACCCAGGAAGAAAAAAAAAAAAAAAAAAAAAAGGAGGAAGACACAGGACGGATCACAGTCCGTCCAGGGAGAAATCTCCCTTGAACCCCTCGTTGAGGAGTATCGCCGCCACACGGTGCCGCTGGAGTGGCATTTCTGCCGAGGTGTATGTGGATGGGTCGATGCCCAATCCAACGCAGACTCCGTTGGTGATGGTGTGGACGCCACAGTCGTCCGAGTTGGACTGCTGTGGCGAGGCCACGGACTTGAGAGTCCACTCGCTCTCAACAAAGGCATCATCGAGGATGCCGCGCACCCACTGGCGGGCCTTGTCCTTCAGGCGGGAGTTTCCAGCCTGGTTTAGGGAGTCCAGGTGGAAGATCTCCCGGTGCTTGGGCCTGATGACCACGAGGGTCCAGTGCCTCCCCTGGCAGATTGGCACCAGGATTGTCTCAATCTCGAGGAAGTTATCCTTCCTGATGCCTGCCCGGCGCATCATGCGCTCTGTGATGGGCCTATCCTCGGCAAGGTTCTTGCCGACAAACGAGTTGAACACCTGGATCTTGGGCGTCTGCAGGCGGGTGTTCTTAATGCCCACCTTCTGGTTGACGTAGTTTCCGAGGTGCAACAGCGTGGCGTTGACGATCTCGTCATTGAGCCACTGGTTCCGGGGGACGACGGTCTCGAAGTCCTTCCTTTGGAGGGAGATGCCCTCCGGCGTCTTGGCCAGCTCTGCGTTGCTACGGGCGCGCAGGGTGTTGCTGACCCTCTCGGACCATCCGGCAGGGAGTTCGGGGATGATCGAGTCGTGGGGCTGACGAAGCTGACCGGAGGCGGCAAGACGCTCTTCCTCCTCCCGCAGGCGTGCTTGCTCGGCAGCACGAAGCTCCTCCTCGGCGCGACGGGATTCCTCTTCGGCTCGGCGACGTTCCTCCTCGGCCTGCCTGATCGCCTCTTCCTCGATACGGCGCTGCTCCTCGGCCTTCCTGCGCTCCTCGTCCTCCTCGCGCTTCTTCGCGGCCACCTCCTCGCGCTCGGTCTGGTACTTGGCTTCAGCGATGAGCTGCACTCGTAGGTCGAGCTCGTCTTGCTTCTCTCGGCTAATGGTGAGATCCGCAGGGGTGCCAAAGATACCCTCGCTGTCCCTGGCGAAGAAGTCGTCGACGCTCTCGTACTTGACCCTGCGCAGGTTTTCCGAGACTTTCCAGGAAGCATGTTCCGCATCCCAATCGTGCTCTTTCTCGACGGCCTTCTGGGCTTCACGTCGAGCGCGTGCCTCGGCAGACTGCGACGCGATCTGCTCAGCCTCGGCGGCAGCGGCATCGGCAGCGGCATTTTGGGCGGCGTAGATCTCGGGGAGCTCCGTCTTGAGCTTGTGGGACTTCAGGCTCGGGTCAATCTTCTGGACGGGCTGGTTATTCGAAGGGACGTAGAAGGCGACCTGGCCGGGCATAAAGGTCGCGCTCTTCTTGGTGGTGAGAAAGGCACCTCCTTCCTTTCGGAGGGCCGGCTTGTGGGCACGGGCTTGGCCCTGCGCATCGTAGACGATATCGTTCTTCTGCATCGCGCGGCGATGAGGCGTATCGTAATCTTGAATGGTGACATTCTTACTGGGGCTGGGGTGGAAATCGTCCCACAGCCTGACCGGTTGGAAGTCGCGCATAGCGACACTGTCAAAGAGAAGTTCGTCCATACCGCTGCCGGGATATGCACCGGGTATCTTCTCATACTTGCCAGGCCAGTCCACATAGCTCGGAGGAAGCTGGTCCCTGCGGATGGCGTCAAAATCGGCGATGATACCGGCAAATGTGTGGGTCGGGAACATCTGGTCATAGAGATCGCGGTGGGACATGATGAACTCGAGACAGCGAATGGTCCCCATCATTCGCTCGCGCTCCAGCAGGGGATCGCTACCGAGCTTCTTATACGGGACCTTCAAGGGTCCATACGGCTTTAATCCAAGCTTCTTGTAGGTCTTGATGCGGCAATCGACGTGGTAGGTGTCGTTGTGGACGGTCGAGAAATTCTCGAGGCGACTTATCAGCCGCGTACCGGCGCTGACAAAGGCTTTGTTGTCATTGCGCTCCTCCGTCTGCATCATGTAATTGTGAAGGAGAATGCTCAGGGTCTGGTCCTTGCCAGTAACCCGCAGGGCGGTGACGACAGACGCGGGAAGGTTGCGAGGGTCGATGGGGAGATGGATGTCGCGGAACTGGACGAAGCGATTGTGCTTAATGCCCTCGAGAATGCCAGTGATAAACTTGGCGACGAGAGTGTGGTTACGGACGCCGAGATAGGCGAGGGGGTCCTTGGTCCAGCAAAACTCACTGTCAGGGAGAGTCTTGAGGTAGTCGACAGGAAGGGTGTTGGTGAGCTTCGCTTTGGACGTGGCGGTCTCGGGGTCGATGGGGAGGCGCTTGAAGCGCTTGAAGATGAGGCCATCGTCGGTAGTCTGTTTGGTCTCGACCCAGGCGGCGAAAATGCGGTCGCGACCGGTGTAGATGGTATCAGCGGCGCGTTTGACACCGCGGTGAATGCCTCCAGCGACAGCAGCGACAGCAGGGTCGATCTTAGGACCCAGGTTCTTGGTGTAAAAGCTGGAGACGGGGCTGACGCGTGGTGAAGTAGGAATTGAGGCAGGGGCATCGGACATGATGACATCTCCAGTGCTGTCGACCCGAGGGGAGCGAGGAGAGTCACGATTGCCGCGGGGGACACCCGTAGCCTGAATGATCTTGCGAAACATTGTCAGAGATGAATGGCTCTTGCCGTTGACGATGATGAAGTAGAAGTAGAAGAGGGGACGTTGAAAAGGTAGGCGTGTGTGACGATGAGAGAAATGAAATGACGAGGGAAAGAAAGCGCGTGTGCGTTGATGAAGGGCGCCTGGTTGCAGGTGCGAGCGTGCGGGTGCGCGATTGGGTTTGTTATGTTCGACTGAGAAGCGAAAGCTCGTCAGGTGCTTGCTGTTGCTGATCAAGTGCTTGTCCAGTGCTTGCTAATGCTTGAGGTTGCTTGCAGTTGCAGATGGAGTGGCAGTTGGCAGATGGCAGTACAGTTTGACGTATCTCGATTCTCACGATGTTGTGTGGAGAAAGAGAGGAAAGAAGAGCGAGAGGGAAGGAGAGAAAACGCAAGGTGGTCTTGGGTTTTGAAACAACAAGAACGAACGCGAACTGCTGTGGAAGCATGTGATGATAGCGCCAAAGCAAGCCAGATGACGCGTTGCTTCACTGTCGCTCAACACGCGCAGGCGAGCGCCATAGCAACCAGCAACAAACGCGACCTCACGATCGCCTCACATGCTTGGACCCACACCCAGACCATACCATCCACAGAACGCACCAAGCTCAACAGGCCGCAACGGTCCCGCGCCATACACCTTAGCCCTACACAGAAGCCGCCCTCATTATCTTGGAGGGGTCGATCATCTCGAGAAAGGGACATGAACCCAGATATCGGGGTGTAGTAATCGACGCGACCAGGACAGAGCCGAGGTCTGGCATGCACTTGCAGCACCACATCCTTCCTCCAACGCAAACACAGAAGTTGCGCCCTCCTCCCCACCATTTTCTCTCTTCAGCACCACAAGAGAAAGACTGATTATAACGTACCACAGATCGACCTTGATTCTTCCTCCTGTCGCTAGCCCCCATCACGAATTTCACCCTCACCCACGGCGTTTGCAACCAGAACCAGGAATATCTCACACAGCCCAAGACCAACTTGGGGGGCAGGATACTGGTTCTGCTACACAGGCAACAGTCAGGACAATTTCATCAGTTTCCTGAACTGAAACGTGCCTATCATTTGCCATTCACTACCAGGGCCATATACTTGGCAACATCACCCAGGTCTTTTGACGCTGGTGTCCCTAAGAGGAAAGCAAAGGGGCTGGGGTAGAGGGATCGAGGAAAACGCCAGCGCGGTGGCCGTCGGGAGGGAAATGTATCTAAAGAATGGGATAGTTATCTAGCCGTTGGGGATCAGAAGCCTCATATTCAGGTCTCGATGAGGAGAAGGCGCAGACTGTGAGCCGGGCAGGGGTGATTGTGGTAGGCGAAGGGCCAGCGTACAGGCCAGTATGTTTGGGTAGGTGTGAGGTTGGTATGTCGTCGAGCTTAAGGATTTTCCGCGCCGGGCGCACCCACCAGCCTGGGTCTGCGTGCTGACAGGCCCTGGGCCTTTAAATACGCCTGAGCCTAAACCCAGGCCCCGTTTGCTTCTAGGGCCCAAACAAGCACTGACCAGCAGCGCCCTTGCTTTTTGGGTCTAGCTCAGTCTGGCCGTTTTCTGCATAGTACTTAACGCGTCAGCCTTACCCGCGACAAGCTGCGGTTGACAGACCAACAATTTGTTGACTTTTGATAACATCGCTGTTCTTTCTCTTTCTCTCTCTCTCTCTCTCGCTAATCACCGTTCAGATTCAATCAAAATAAATGTCCGAGGATGAGTTCTCAAGACTTTTGCATAGCATGTGGATAGATTGAGAGGATATACGTATACATACGAAAAAACCACCAGGTACATCAATCAGCTGTGTCCTTTGCTCTTCAACAAAGATGGCCTTCTGTTGTGGCTTGTGCAGGGGTACATACAAAGGACAGCTGTCATCCAGAGCTTGTGTTGATTGTGGTTTGATGTCTGTGCTTCTAGCAAGCTTATCAGCAATTTTCTTCTATTTTACCTATGACTAGACAGTATGTGACCATGTACCTTATACGCCAGTACATAGGGACCTTCTACCTTGGAGGGGCAGGCATGAGCGGCAGGAGGGAAGCGCCTTCCCAAGCTGCTGTGAATGGGCCCCCTCAGTGAGTCCCGCCATCGTAACCACAGTTATACCCAGGCAGCTCACCAAAGTACAGACACAAGACAAGGACGACAATATATATGTATGATACATACTATATACACATATCAAGATGTGCCAAAGCAGGGCCTGATATCCCTGCATGGAATGCTGCCCACTGTCACCGTAATGATGGTGGATGGCACATAGAAATAGTACATGTTCTCCTCTCTCGATTCGACCAAGGCGAGCCAACAGCACTCGACAGAGCACCGCCGTCTTGTTCCTTCCATCACAGTTGAGACGGAGTGACTCCCACCTGCTTGGTGCAAAAGGTGGAAAAATACTGGTTGAGAGCATCCACCGTGCCGCTTCCCTCTGCCAGCGACACCACAATGCCGACGTATCCATCCGGCCTCACCACAACGACACCGCCCTGATCCTCATCGAAACCCATCTTGGCGTGAGCCGATGCCTTTGCCTCGGGCACCCGCCGGTCCCACCGGTCGTCTGCGTATACGTGGTTACGGTAGCGAGCCAGGAGCTCTGGGACATCGCGGCTGATCTCGATACTGGTGCGCGGCGCGGCGAGGACAGTGCAGATTGTGAAGAAGAGGCTGTGTGGGTTGTCCTGCTCGTGGTGCGAGACCGTGTTGATGTCTGGCCTAGCATATGAGGCGTAGAACGAACCCCGGCGGGCGAGGCCGTGGGCGAAGTCGTTGAGTGCCTGGCTAGTGGCGGAGGGCTTGCCTGCCAGCACGAAGAGCCGGAAGGATCCGTTCAGGGGGATTTGCTGCTCGAGGTGCACGACGTTGGCATCGACAACCCGTGTCACGTCGGCGTTGATCAGCAGCCGACCGGTCCTCAGCTTGGTACCCTCGGGCTGCACCAGCTGCGACTGCACCGGATGTGCTGGCGACCAGTTGAGTGCGTTGGGTCCGTATTTAACGCCGTACCCGCTGGTGAACTCGCACGACTCCTTAAAAGTCCTGACGAAGTCATTGTCCTCGGCTGGGTTGCCTCCCTGTATTCCAGAGGCCGCCTCGACCTCGCTGGCCGCAGGTGGCCGCTGGGAGAACAACTTGGCATACTTGTTGTCAAACGACAGCAGCGTCTCCGCCACCTCTTTCCGCTCCGGCTCATACGTCTGTAGGATACTGCGGTCGGCAAACCCAGCCTCCACCGCATGTATCTTCCACGCAAGGTTCTGTGCGTCGAGGAAGGCCGTGTTCATACCCTGACCAGCCTTGGGCTATAGCGCAGACGTCTCGTTAGCTGTGACTTCTGCATATTCCATATACACACTGGAGGGTTTTTCTCTTTTCTTCTTTCTCTTTTTGTTTGTTTTTTTTTTTTGGGGGGGGGGGCTGTCCGTGCGGCCTGGCTTACGCTGTGGGTGTGGCAGGCATCGCCGCCGAGGAAGACGCGGTGGTCTAAGGTGTAACGATCCGAGATGCCCTGGCCGATAGGGTACACAGAGTACCACTCGACAGACTCCCATTCTATCGAATAGGGCTCTAATATCCTCTTTGCGGATGTCTGAACCTCTTCGGCCGTGGCCGTCTTTCGGGGGTTCCAGTCGGGGTCCGTGGACGAGGCGATTTGAATGTACAGCCTCACGAGTCTGTTCTCTCGGGGAATAACCATGATCGACCCGTGTGCGGAATGTATGGTGCATTTCATCTTTGTTTATTCGTCATTGTCAGTCCACTTCCTCTTTATCCTTTTCTCTGTTCAACCCTGACTCGGCACTTGCTGCAAATCGTGGATATAAGACGTACCTTGATATCTGGGAAGTCTGTCTTGACCACGCCGTCCATGACGCCCCAGACGTGTGCGATGGGATCCTTGTGCTTGATGCCGATCTTCAGCTGCTCCCGCACGAAAGACCTCGCGCCCTCACCGCTAAAGAGGTACCTGGCCCTGACGCTCTCCCGGGCGGTACCATCGATGTGCTCTAGCTGGACCTCTACTGGAAACTCTGGGTTGGCCTCTTCGTCCACACTGAAGCCCTTGATAGTCCAGGGCCGCTGGATCTTGGCTCCCCTCTTCTCGAGATCGGCGATGAAGACACGCTCGATGAGACCCTGGTGTAGAAGGGTGGTGAAGGGATACCTCGCGTCGATGAAACTCGGACAGCTAGCCCACGTGCCAGTCCGGCCGATGCCCTTGCCGTCCCGTTGAGGGTCCCAGAAGGCAACCTCGTAGACCCTCGCCGGTTTGTGGGCCATGATGGCAGACTTGAGGCCCATATTGCGCAGCAGATCAAGCGACCTTGGCTGGATGCCATCTGCGCGGCCGGTCGGGGTGGGCTCAGCCCTATTGTCGATATGCTTGACCCTGTAGCCCCATCTCACCAGGCAGGTTGACAACATAAGCCCCACGGGCCCAGCGCCGACGATCACTGGAGATATCAGGTCAGAATCAGCGACTAAATGATCAATCAAAAGGGGAGGAGGATATCGCGAGCCACAAAATGACTTTGCGGGTACAGTACCAATATCATAGTTGGGCTGGGCCGACTGTTTTGCAGGCTGCGCTTCCATCTCTGGGTCACCTGGACGAGAGTCTAGAAATATAGGGCGTGCACGACCAAAGGTAATTGTGCAATGCCGAAGAATTGAAAGGTATACGGAAGAAAGTCAGACGGTAGATGACGACTTCGGAGTGGAGACCGCGCAGGGTCAAAACAAAAGAAAGCACAAGTAGGTCTAAAGGAGAAATCAAGGAGTACGGTGAGAATATCACGAATAGCTTAGTCGCTGGTGCAGACTGCGAGGTGTGGGAGACGAAAGAGGTGAGAGGTCCAAAGTACGAGGGAGTGACTCGTCTAGATTAGAGAGAAAGCTAGCCATGATCCACGACTGATATATAAGATATTATACTTTTACGTATATATCTATTCGGGAAGCGCAAGGTTCTAAGTTAGGTTATAGAGAGTAGACATGACCGAGGTGAGACGGCCGGAAGAGCAAATCGGCATCAGAACTATTGCAGGCGAGTGGGCTACGGCAAGGCAAGTCGGGATGTGTGACCCGCACTATGGCCTCGCCAACAAGAGCAAGCCGCATCCCCGAGAGGCCTGGCGTTGCGGCTACCTCGAACGGCATCGTGCCCTGCCCGAACCATTACAGGGCACCCATACATACATATTATTCATACAAACTAACATAGTACATGCATGGTATCATAGCACGCCAGAGCCAGGCCATGCCGGAATCAGACGCCCCATCGTGGCTGACCGCCAGGGTCCAGCGTGACGGGAATGATCAGCAGGCTCAGATGAGGACCAATCATGACGTCTGTAGGAGGAGAGGGAGGGCGCTGTGGCGCTGTAGAGATAGTAGTTGCTGAGATCTCGGCTGGAGCCAGGAGAATCGGAGGGAAGGGGGTGCGGGCGCGGCCAGGATGAGAGACCTCACACCTATACCCCATAGTATACAATAGTACTGTGTGAGGAAGTTGGAGGGGGGGGGAAAGGATGTTGTGGGCCAAGTAGGGGAAGAAGAAACCCGATGGCATCATGAAGGAAGACGCTTGGCAAAGCAGAAGTGCAACAGGGCAGGTTCCTGCTAGGCATGTGGGTTCGTGTGGTTGCTCATGTGGACCCAGCAGTCACTTTTGAGGCGTCCCGGGAATTGGGGTCGGCAACCAGGGGGAGTACTCTGTGCATAAGGTATGCGAGGTTATGTGCTGAAGTGGAGTCGGTACAAGGAGAAGCAAGTGATTTGACTAGACCACATGTCAGCACTGTGTGTAGAGATGGAAGGAGAGGGCGTCGAAGAAGCGTCAGAGGCCCAGTCCTTGACACGGATCCGTACTAATTACTTCTTACTTTACTACTAGTGTAATGGTTAGGAGGGGTTCGAGCAGGCACGGCTACGAAAGTCGGGAAGGAAAGAGGATGCCAGACCCATTATGTAAGCCGCATCGACATCAGCCACATGCAATACAATAGCCACCTGCATCAGCCACTCAGGCGTCAGCCACCCCTCAATTATTCTCAAGCCGCCAACATCATCACCCAACTCGATAGACCAACCACCGTGCTCCCGATCATCAACGCTCAACCTTTATTCTCTCTGCTGACCTGCTCATCAGAACAAACCCGTTCTGATATCAGGACAGCATCTGTGACTCAGTGGACTTTGGGGGGAAGGTTCCCTTCTCAACACGATTCAACATCTCCCTACTTCTCTTTCCTCGTCTTCCTATACATACCACACATATGCTCGGTTCCTATACACCCAGGCATGGACCCCAAGCTTGGTCTGATTCAACATCGTTGTTTTGATCCCGTTAATTGGCGTTCAGCCAGGTGATGAGTCAGGGAGAGTCGAGGGAGTGAAGAAAGGGGGAACGTAGGCAAAGAGGCTGGCTGTACAGGGCTGGAGATGCTTTCCAAGACTGATAAAGTACATCTTACTGCATGGCTGATACCATGTCTTCTTTTCTACTTCCCTTCTTCTTCTGTTCTTTATGCGCGTGGCCACCGTCGAGTGCGGGTATCCCTCGCGCCTCGAAAAAAAATTTGGCAGGCTGTTATAAGGATCATGATGCCGCGTTACACAGACCGTGGGCAGTCGAGGGTCCGTTCTCTTGTTGTGTAATTACCACTTCCCGGCGGCAGTGAAAGAGGATATATTCCAATCTAAAGGTAGTAGAAATGCCACATACCGATCTAGGGTCTCTCTAGACGGACTATGTACCATCATCGCCAGACTTCCGTTACATCCTGCATCTATTCCCCAAGTGGACGATGGCCATGCCTTGCTTGCTCTTGGAAAATCATCTTCATATCTCAAATAGGTAAATGATGGCGATAAATCCTCAAATAACATCAGTGTCGAAGTGCTCTAGTGGGGCACTTACATCTGCCTCAATAGCTTTATATCTCAATGTCAGACCAGCAAGACTAAGACTGTCGAGTGGCAGGACTTAGTGTCGAGTTGGAGGTTTTGTGGCTGTGAATTGCTAACCTTCTCATGTTAATTCTTTCCAGATTCCTTATATCGTCTTGATGCCCTCCAAAAAATATCTCTCTTCGCAATCATGAGTCTCCTTATCGCGGGCTGGCGCCTGATGCAACCCTGGGTGAAGCTGGACTGTTCTGGGAGGCAGGGCAGCTCAGCTGGTAGTCATTTCTTCGCGTTTGTTTGTTTCCCCCCTCCACCAGGTCTGCAGCAGTGACCTTTCCACTCCCAACCAAGCTGTTCACGCGTCTATTGCAACAGAGCAGTAGTAGCACTCAGCTACCACTTTCCTGACACCAGTCTCTTTTTGTCCAGTATCAACCCTTGGAAGACAAAACCTTCGCGCGTGAATCTTGTCAAGAACCCAGGTCTAGATACTTCTCTCTCTATCTCTGCCGCCCCCCCCCCTCCCTCCTTTCTTCTCCTACCGTAGTGTCCAGCCCTCCTAACGGAAGCAGTTATTGCACATCCTCCACCTCGACTAGTTTCTCGCTCGTCCTGCTTCCACAACGCGTGCCTTTCGAGCTCGTCCTGGGATGAGTCTGTATGAAAGCACTCCCAGTCCGATTCGTGGGACCTTTATTCCAGTCTCGGGCTCTCAGAACCAAAAACAAAACCGACAACCTTCCCCCACGCCTCAAGGCCAGGGTGCCGACCTAGGTCTACACTTCCATCTGAATCTGACCGACTCTCAGATGGAGCGACTCGCCTCTGCGTAAGTAGATAGTCAGGACGCCGTGTTCGTGTCCTCCTCGGTGCTTCTTCTCCTTCTTTTTTCCAGCAGCTGACATGGTTTTTTTCACGCAGTCTCCCGGGTCACTACTCGCCCCAGAAGGCGAAGGCTTCTCGTTACCAGCACGACGACACCGAGACCATCCAGATCGGGATGGCGCCCAATGAGATCCCCAGGACCTCCCAGGAGACCCGTGGTCGAGGCTATCGTGATGGCGGAGGTGCTGGTGGAGCTGGCGCCGGTGCCTATGAGTCTTCTCGGTCCCGACACGGCCGGAGCAAAGGCCACCACCGAAGCGGTAGTGACAATCGCGCCTACCGCCACGAGCGCGGCCCTGACGACTTCTCCGTGTCTCGCAACCAGTCTTCGCGCTCTCGCTCCCCTGCCAAGCGCTCCAAGTCGTCCACCGACAAGGGCAACCAGGCTCAGGCTGTGCCCAAATCCCAGAGTACTGGTGGTGGGTTCGACCTGCCAGAGCGCCGCAAGACCCCGCGCCCAGCCCCCGTCGACATGGAATCTGTCCGCCAGTATGGCTCTGTCTCCAAGAAAACCGTCGTTATCGAGAGCCAGCCTGTTCATCAGTCCCAGAAGGCCACGGCCACCACCTTTGTCGCCCCATCCACTCCACCCCTTCGTCGCGTGCCCAACGTGATCAGCTCTACCCAGAGCGAGTCGTACGAGGATGACACCTGCTGTTCCTCTTCTTCTTCCTCCTACTACTCCGAGGACGACTTCGGACAGGCCCATCCCTCCTACATCAGCCCGCTCCGTGTCCGCAAGGCTGGAGGAGGCAGTGACGACAGCGCCCTGCAAGCCGCCTATGACGAATGGGTCAAGAACAACCCGCTCATGGGCTCCAACCTGAGCCACTCACCGTCTATTCACTCGCCTCAGCGCCACGGCCTAAACCCGACCGCCACAAATGGCGATCTTCGTCAAAAGGACCTGCCTCGTCCACCTCGAAACTACTCGCCACTGTCTGACTACTTGGGCAGCCACATTCAACCCGTCAGAAAGCAAATGGTTGGCACTCACGGTTGGCTGGAGCGCACAACCACCACCACCGCACCTGCCACCGTCCCCAGCAGCAAGAAGGAGAGTGGGGATATCACGGACAAGGTCGGCAACAACCACCTCCAGGAGGAGGAAGAGGGCGGCGCCCAGCCTTCTCAGCGCAAGAAGCGAGGCTTCCTCAACAACCTCATGAAGATCGCCAAAGATGTCACCACCTCCGCCATGGACATCACGTCCTCTGCCTCTCGTAAGCCTCGCGAGCGCGACCAGCGCCCCTCACGCCTGACCGTCTCCCTAGACCCTCGTGAGCAGAGCCTCCTCTACTGCGAGCTCGAGTTTCTTGTCACCACCGCCCTGGACGGCTACATCAACAGCCAGTTCAGCTCGGGCCGCCTTGATGCCGACAAGTACAAGAAGGTCGTCGACGGCTGGCAGCAGCGCGGCCGTCCCAAGGTCGTGGGCTTCCGCTACGACCTCGAGACCCAGCTCGACCTGATCCTGCTACACAGCGAGGACTTCCGCTTCTACGGCAAACGCGCCGGCCTGCTCGCCGCCGTCAACGGTGTGCTTGACATGATGCGTGTCGACGCCCGCGCCATCCGTATTCGAACCTTCTGCCAGCCCGACACCGTCATCGCCAAGCAGCTCCTCGATGCCCAGTCCCTCTTCAATCTTATCGGCTGCTGTGAGCAGCAGCAGATCCAGCTTGCTGAGGTCATCCAGTTCTTCAAGGTCATCCTCGAGCGCGAGCAGAACTACCGCAAAGATGTTGACGACCCCATCCGCGCTCGGCGTGGCAGTCGAGAGTACCGCGGTCGCTATGCTGCTGACACGGGAACTGATCCTCGCTCCAGCAAGCGAATCTAGTCTCGCTTCATATTTTCTTCCTTCTCCATCTTCTCCTGGAAGACCTGAATCAATTTGTCTTTAGACTCCCTCTCTAGCCCCTGCCGAGATGGCACAGCAAGCCTTGAGGATCAGATGAGAAGAGAAAATCTGGTGGAAATTCTGATGCGGACTCTTATGTTTCTTATATTGCGACGAAAACTTGATAGACTTGCTCACACACTGGTCGGACGCTGGGGCGCTTTGGTCTGGGAACGATCTCGGCGGCTTGAAACAACGACTCGATGGTGGCTTGTCGTCTTTTTTCTTCTAACTTCCTCTTCTACTTCTCAAATGCGAGAAAGTTAAGGTCTGCAGGCAGGGGAATGGTCTGTATCGAGACCCTCTTCCCTGCACAAATCGTGTCCCGGGCCGCCTACACGAGTCTTGTTTACGCATACCATGTGCCATTTCCGCATGAGCGAGTTGTACTATGAGACATGCAGAGCTGTTCAATTTTAGTTTCTTGATACGGAGAACTGATCAGATGGCAGTGGCTGCCGTATTACACTTTCGAGAGCATCAGACAACGAAATCCGGTGTAGTGAGATAGATCAATGAAACTCGTTTGAGAAAAGTTCAACCCAACCTCACCAGGATCAATAGCACGCACAGTCAGACCGTGAAGCTCTTCTACCACCTACAAGCATTGCTGGCATGGTTTGTCGTTGTAATAATATGTGTCGATCCTTGGGCTATTGAACTGTGACCCAGAACATAACCAGTGACTTCAAGGGGAGGGAAAAGGGCAGCCTTGCTTTGCAACCCCCCTCATGATCATTATGTGCTGAAACAAGGCGCTTGGCCTGACTGTGAATTCTTCTCCCGAGAGGTGCGTATGTTGCTAGAACATCATAGGAATTGGAATGCCTCACCAGCAGCCATCAGGTGCACAAGGGCGCAGGCCCCAGCAGACACCCTCTAGTGGGCCAATCTTCATGCCATACGATACCTCTGTTCTCCGTGATGCTTCTTCATCTTGTCTTCGTTCTGGACTCGACGATCTTCGAAATGCAAAACGTCTCCTATACACGCATGCTCGTGGCCTCCCACCTCAGCGGCGAACGATCAAATCGTGAACGCACAGATGTATATAGGCTGATCATGCCGTGACTTTATCAATGGGTCGATGAATGGAATTCTATATGCCCATTGACTTCTACAGGACTAGCGGATTCCTGTGCAGGAGTACAACAGCTAGCCTGAGGCTATTGGAATCAGACTGAGGCTGTAATTAGACCAGTCAATCATTACGAGTGGTGACTAATGAACGAATCCTCAAGAATCTCCAAGCGCTTCCGGCATAGTGGCAGAAAGGTAGCTCTTTAACAGGATCTTTTTGGGTCGGACGCGGCTGGTCGAATCGCACTTTGTAAACACTTTGGTTGAAGGAGCCCCCCGCTTCTTTCTTGCAGAAGAATTACTTACCGACGACGACGTAGACTGAACAGAATTGATAACATTTTGATGCCAGAGACTACTAAGGTGGCAGCGGATCCGCCGCGGCCCGTCCGATAGCAAATTATGCAGGTATCGCTGTAATATAAATCTAGCAAATATTTGCGAAGCATATGTCTAGCTGTAGGTATGCCATCTAATTATGCAGTAATTATGTCCCATGTAGATAAACCAGTCGTAAGCCGTGCTTCTAGCTCATTAAATCAGGAGGGCCCCGAAGTCCTCTTATTTCCCTGATCGATCTCTCCTCATCAACTTGACAGCTCTCATCGCTGGAAGCGTAGAATCCCTTCCAGGGTTCCGACCGATCTCCATGCAGAGAAGCCGTATGAGATCTGTGCTTGCCCAGTAGCTCGAGTGGGCTGAGAGCATGTTTAGATACTGCAGTTCAAGAGGGCCACCCCCAGAGCGGAGGAAGAAATCAATCTGGCCATTGTCGTTGAGCAAGAAAGCCTTCCTCTCGGCGATCTCCTCCCGGGTGAAATCGTGGACCTCCAGCTCGAGCTGCGAAGGCAGGCGGAATGTTGGTGGTTTGGTAGGTGCTGGAACGGCAGCGATATTATTGGAAGAGGTTGTCGTAGAACCTACAGGCACGAACCCGCGCATAGCACCACTCATGGACTTGAGCCAAGACTTCGCCGTGCTTGGAACGTGAGCCACCTTGAGGCTGTCGGCAAAAACCGGATCGATCGTGCCATTGAGCAGATAGGCGATCGGGTCTTCCTTGGCGAGAATGTTGTAGATGTTGTCCACTGCCAGACACCCGAAACGGCCTGCCTCTCCGACCACATCCGTGGCAACAACGTCCTGCAATACCACCGTCAGCCGATTGTTTGTATAGTACGGAAGAGAAGCAAACCAGAAAAGATTCGAAAACACCTACACTGGGCTCAGCCCCAGGCTTCCTCCGTCCTCGCCGAGGCATCAGACTCCCACGCTCGAGGAGGAGAAAAAATCCAGCTGGGCTACCCAACAAGAATAGGTTGGTGGTGTCGAATTCAAAGAAACCGGTCTCGGGCGCCGGCAGACTGAGATCGAGTGGAGGAGGTACGTCGGGCTGCTTCGACAAGACTTCAAGTGCCATGACGCTCCCTAGGGAATGAGCAATCAGGTGGACACGTCCATTGCGGCGAAATCCCGGGTTGTTGCGGTACCACAGGCGGTACACGCGGTTCGCCTCGGCCACGAGAGCTTGTATCATCTTCGGTTTGTGATGTGACATGTAAAAGGGGATATCGAACATGACATCGCTGATCAAGCCTCGGACGGCCGGGATTGTATCAGGTTCAATGTCTTTGAGACCGAAGCCTTCGGCTGCGGTTGCCCTCTCTTCGTCGCTCATTGGACCCCCGTCTTCCAGAGAGAGGGTGTGCCTCCAGTTGATCGGCAAGACCATGATGCCGTTGAAGTCGTCGCGCAGGACCCCCTTAATGGTCTCACCTCCAAGTTCAATGTTGACGAACCTCCGAAAAGCCGTGATTGCGTGGGTGAAATGGAAGCTCTCGACCCTCTCGGCAAATTTCTGCCCTATTCCGTGAGCCACTAAGACCAGGTCAGTGACTTGATTGCGGCTTCTATCTGCTCGGCATCCAGGACATTCGCGTTGTGATGGTGAGTCTGCATTGTCATCCGTATCCGGGACAGCCTTCCGTGGCAGGTCTACCTTGGGAGCCGGCTTTTTCTTCTCGTGCAGGCGATCCCAGATGGCCTGATCAAATCCACGGACGACGGGCGTTCCAACGGTAAGCCCTTTCATGATCTTAGACACAGGTCTCCTGCCATAGTAGGCAGATGGCTTCAGGCTGGGCTTCAACAGATATGCGGCACCTGCATCCTTGTATATGACATGATAGGAACCAAAGCTTCTCGTGCTGTCGGGACTGCTCTCGGTCCCTGCAACGACGGGGTCTAGAGCTCCTTCGGCGGCCGCTTCTCCACGAGAGCAGTGTGCAGCACAGAAAGGGTCGGACGAGATGGCCGGATCGGAGTCCCCTGGTGCTTCGAGATTACCTTCTCTTGGAACGACCGGCCGCGGCCAGAGGGGCCAAGATACCTTTTCCTCCCCCTCCGCGCCCACCTCGACAGCGCAACGGATCTCGTCGTTCCACGTCTGACTGAAAGGTCGCAGCTCTCGGTAACCAGCCTCCAGCTGGTTTGAGATGGCCGGCTCAAGCGGAATCATAGTGTCTCTAAAAGAAATGATTAGTCTCCCCGCTTATCTCAAAAAGGCCCTCCGCTGGATGCTGCGGGAGGACTGAGAAGTCGGCCGTTCCTGGAGTTGGATCGTGTGAAGACATCGAGGGCCGTCAACCCCTGGACTGCTTACCTATAGAACCATGTTGATCTTGAGATGACGGCTATGTCGTTCACTGGAGACCAATAGATGGGTTTCATCAGCAGTGAGGGCAGGGAGACCATGTGTAATCTCGACACGCCCACTGGCACTTCGACAGCACGGACTCCCTCTTGCAAATATTCTTTACTCTCCGGACCAGCTCGTGTAGGAGATGTGACATATTGACTTGCGTCGTTCTTTCTTTCGTCCTGAAGGTCTGTAGGTACCACTGGCTCTTGCTCGGCAGTAGAGCTCGAGGTAGGTCCCTTAGGCGTCCTGGGCCCATCATTCTCTACCCTGACGAAGGGCTTGCCAGAGATACCGTCGTCAACGACGGGAGGCCGCACAGGCACAGCGGCTTGTTTTGGAAAAGGCTTGCTTTCAGGCTGCGGCGTAGATGCCAAGGAAGAAGCATGTTGGCGGCGGCTGTCTATCGATCCAGAGCGGCTCGCAGGTGTATTTGACGTGAGTGATGATGCCCTGCCCCTAGAGGAGGTCGACAGTGCGGGAATCACGAAGCCCTCCGTCCTTGGGGTCGACGTCGACATGGAGGGCGGAACGCGTGGGGGTACGACAATGGGCGCAGGGCGGTCTCGCTCCATGGCGGCCATAACCCTCTCAACGACATGCTCCTGTCCCAGCTCCTTTTGCTTCCTCCTTGTGAGCTCGCAAAACGTCTCGGTGAGTGCCTTGGACGCCTCGACGAGCAAAGCCTGACAACACACTGGCACAGTGGTATTTGCCAGGGAGTCCAAAGGTGCCTCCAGAGGAAGTCTGGACTGGCTCTCCTGGCCATGTTTCTCCCTGTGCCTGCGAACAAGGCTGTTCACAATCCCCGAGACCTTCTGATGGTTGAGGGCAGCGAGGGCTGGCTCGAGGGCTCTGTTGGCCAGAGCAGCCTGGTGAGAGCTTCGGTGGCCTGGAGAGGCTAGTCCGAGCCATGCCCTCTCCAGAGCGTTGTTGTCGGCAGGAGAGAAGGGGCGGAGGGCGGCTTTCGAGGAAGAGGAGGAGGACTTGTCGGTGGACGTTTGCACAGTGGCCGTCGAGAGAGGGTCGTCTAAAGGGACCAGACTGTGGTAGAAAAACTGGGCGCGGATCGGGGGGATGCCATCGAGGAGAGCATCCTCGGGGTCAGGCTCGACCACAGGCGCAAGACGGCATGCCGCGCGGTAGGTATGAGAGGGCTCCATAGCTATCGATCCGGAAAGTAAGTCAAGACGGAGTCGGTGCACAGGCAGACGCTATACACTGTAGCCTCCTTGCGGTCAACCCCAGCCAGGCCTTTGAGGAGAAGGAGAGGGAGGAAGCTGAGTCTTTGTGCCACGGAGACTTACAGCTGAAGCAGACTCCGTCCGTCTCAGTCCGTACCCCTGGGGAGTATCATAGTAGCTGGTGTGGTCGCAGCATCCTGTGCTGTTGGGTATCGGGCAGATAGGTGGCATAAGTCGCGAGGACACGAAAACATCGTGACTGTGTGGTGAGGCTTATGCACAGGGCGACGTGCTGCTGTTGGAGGGGCCTGCTTGCCTGCTTGCGTGCTAGAGCAGTATGTTACTGGTGGTTAGTTATGACGTGGTGCTCTGCAGTGGGTCCCATCCGCAGCCACACGTACGCGGCTGGGCCCCCGCCCATCCTTCTACAGTAGCCCAGGCAGCACCGGTATTGCATAGGGCGCAGCAGGGGACACCAAACACTTACATACAGCAGCACACAGTGACATCTGGTATTACTATCATATAGTAGGGCACTGGGCGCTGGCAGCTATACACATATGTTGTATACATCAAAACTTTCCTCGATCAGTCGTCATCTTGCTGCCGACCGTTGACGAGCTCGACGCCCAGGAATGCCAGATAGCCGGCCAACAACAGCAGACCTGTCCATCGTCTGCCACCAACCAGGACAATCACTAGCAATACACCCGCCGAGGCCCACATCACCAAGGCTTCAATCAAGCTCATCTGCACACCTCCCCCCTTCTGCATCACCACCGGTCCCGAGGAACAGAACACCCCCTCCACAGAGCGTCAAGAAGATATTTGACCCGACCGTGTTTGCCACCAGTATCCCAGGCTGATGTCTCATTCCCGACTTCAAGGCAACGGTCTTGTCAGGAAGGGTCGTGGCAAGCGACACGATGGTCGCGCCTGTCACGGAGCTGGACAGCCCCAGGCGTTCTCCCATGGTTCTGGCCGACCTCGCGATTACATAGCCCGAGATCAGCATCAATACCAGGCCGAGTAAGATCTCCAGCACATACTTCCGCAGTGGTTTGGGTCTGGACTGGCCTTTACTCAACCTGAACCTCTTCATATGCCTCGTATCTGCTGCTATGGCACGCGACCCTCCCATCAATGGCCCGGAAGAAGAACCCGGAGCATGTTCGTCCGGTTCGTCATCTTCGTTCACCTCGTCGCCTGCATCTCGAAGTATTTCCGACTCGTCGTGCCCCTCTGAGTCCGGTTCCGACTCCGAGTCCGGGTCATCTGAATCGTTCTCCGGCGCGGCGAGTGTTCCTCTGTAGATAAGCCACGTCACGGACGCAAGGTAGATGGCGAACGCCATCGCCAAGACAACACCGCCGAGCCATCTTAGCCCCGATGGCAGGGTGTAAGACATGAGCAGAAATGCCGATGTCAAGCCGAGCGAGATGGCAGTGTAGATCTTGGAGCTCTGGTCGAACCTCATTCCTTCCCTAGTAAAGAGCAGGCCCAGCGAGAAGGATCCCAAGATGTTGGCAATGTTACTGCCCACCAGGTTTCCCATCGCGAGAGGGCTCTGATGTTGTCCTATAGCGATCAGAATCACGACCAGCTCTTCCCATTCGGCGCCACAGGTGAGTAGGCCGACCAATGTTGGCGACACACCAATCCTCTTGGCAACAATGGCACTGCCGTCGATAAACTTATCGGCACCCCGTTCCAGGACAAAGAGACCGCATAAGAACGCTGTGACACTGAAAATGAGGCCATCGTCGGTTTCCGCCATCGTTATCGGCGGGCAAGCTCGTTTGACGCGGCGTTCGCTGCGCTCTTCGAGGATGCCGACAATGCGTGGGTGACGTGAAACCTCTCAGCAGCCCTCGATCGATGTGTCGCGAGCCAGTCCAAGACGTACCGTAGATTCCGGAGGAGGACGAGGTGCGCCGGAGACGATGCTGGTGTAGTTGAGGCAGGTCTCATGCGTTCATGCGTTCCCAATCATTGCTGTCATGCAGTGGATCAAAATTGCTCGTATGCGAGTTGAGACCCTACCAAGTCGGGCGATGTTATGTTGAAGCATGTAAGTTTAGTATCCCCATAGTTTACCGGATCTTACACCTCAATCTCCCGGGCTACCATGACGGCCTAGAGGTTCTGCAGTGGTCGGTTGCACATGCAGTGCTCATGCAAGTCGATGTGGCTATCGTCCTGTTGCATGGGAAATACGAGAGATCTCAGCCGGGGCAGGCGACAGCTGGACCAGCCACGCTTCTATTTTCAGACCTCGAAAATACGTATCTACCCACTCTATCGTTTCTTCCTGTGCTGAGGTCAGATTCCCAGTGTGCCAAGACGATTTGTTGGTACAGATTGCTGCGCTAGGTCTTCCTGATTCGGAATGTAGTTAATGACCTGCATCGCCAGCCCTGGGGTGATAGGTCAGCGCTCTGCCAAAGCTTATGCAAGGTGCGATAGATGCAGCAACCCTCTGATGTTCTGCTTTTCTCATAAGTGGACAACAGCAAGCTTTTCAAAGGCAATAACAGACCTCTATCTTCACTGTGGTCACCAGGAAAATAACAGGTGACAACGACTGTGAGCTGGCTTGTGTTGCAAGCATCAACTCTTGGAAACTGCATCTTGAAACCATGACAGACATTGCTCGGCATGACGATGCCGATGAACAAGGAGAGATAGACAAGGAGTCAGGCACCGCTGTAGTCGTTTCGCATTCGCCTGTACCGGACGACACCAGCCTCAAGAAGCGTTGGAAACAGCTGGTGATCTGGATCAGCTCTTCTTATTGTACCACCACGTCAAGCATCCCTTTATCGCAGTCTCAACTCTCTTACCAGCATGATACCTCTATGACGGCGCGGGTCCGCAGGTTCTGCGCATATCTCGGCCCGGGTGCCATCATCTCTGTTGCGTACATAGATCCAGACAATTACCAGACAGCCATCTCGTCTGGTGCTTCTTTCCAGTATAAGTTGCTGTCCATGGTTCTCGTCTCGAATCTGATCGCCATCTACCTCCAGGTACGCGTCCAGGCCCCCAAATCGCCTCTAACAAGGAGAGAGAAAAAGGATCACTGACAGGAAAGTGCGACCATAGGCTCTGTGTGTCAAGCTGGGTACAGTCACGGGCCTGGATCTCGCCCAGCTGAACCATCGCTACCTGCCACGGTGGCTTGATTTGTTCATATACGCCATCGCAGAGGCCTGTATTATCTGCACCGACCTGGGACAGGTTATAGGGACCGCCATCTCTCTGAACATCTTGTTACCGAGGCTCCCTCTCTCGGCCGCTTGTTGTATATCGGTGGTCGAGACACTGCTCATCCTCCTCTTCTACAAGCCTAATGGGGAGCTGAGGCGGGTTCGGCTTTTTGAGTTCTTCATCGCAATGTTGGTCGTCGCAGTCTTTGTCACCATCTGCCTCCTCCTGGCCAGAATCTCGGCTCCCGCGGGCCCAGTGTTCAGAGGGTTCCTGCCGTCACGCGATATCTTCGTTGGTGAGGGATTGTATGAGTCTTGTGCCCTTCTTGGTGGTAGTACGTTCAGGCATTCGAGCTGCAGCAACCCCCTTAGAGAGTCCTGGCATATATCGCCACCACTGACCACATGTCCTTGCCAGCCCTGATGCCTCATACCATCTACCTGGGTACAGCATTATCACGCTCTCGGTTATACGATTTCGACACGAAGCACAACCTCGCCAGTCCGAGGGCCAGCTCGGAAAGCTTGTACCGACCATCCCTCCGAGCAATTCGGTCGTGTCTGTCATACTCTGTCGCCGAACTCTGCATCACCTTGGGGACGGTGGCAGTATTTACTAACTCGGCCCTGGTCATTATCTCGGGGACAGCGTTCCACAGCCTGGGAAGTAATGACCTTTCTGATGACATTTATTCGTTACACGACCTGTTCTCGTCCGTGATTGCACCGGCGGCTGGTACGCTCTTCGCCGTATCCCTTCGTAAGTACCTCACCAAGGCGGACTGATGTGGCCTTAGCTCGTCTTCTTTTGCTTTTCTTCCTCTCTGATGCCTTTCTGCACACAGTCCACTACCTCGTTCTCTCTTCCTATGCTGATAAAATAAACGGCAGTTCTTTCGGGCGTGAGTGCAGGCATCGTGGCGACGATGGCAGGGCAGGTGGTGATGGAGGGTGCACTTCAGATCCGGGTGTCGCCTTTTGTCAGGAGGCTGGCGACACGATGCGTGGCTATCAGTAAGTTAGGTGCAGCATGCATAGACAGACCCTCACCTGCTAAGCGTCACCCGTGTAGTCCCAGCCCTGATTGTGGCTCTTTCTGTGGGCCAGGAAGGCTTGTCACAGGCATTGATTGCCTGCAATTACATATTGGCAATCGGCCTCATCTTTGTGACATTTCCTCTGGTATATTACACCAGCACGGCCAGGTACATGACCGTGCCGAGCGACGAGGGGACTAGTTTGGTTAGTATGGTCAACAACGCGTTGACGACTACTGTGGCATACCTGATCTGGGCAATCGTTGTCTTTATGGACCTAGCTACTGTTATTCTGGTCGGCATGGGAATTGAAGACGATTGAGCGACTCTGAGAGGAGAGCAATTGGGCGGGGGGCTGCCTATACAGTCAAGTCGAGACGGCAAGAAGAGCAGTTTGTGCTCAAAAGGTGTCATACTTTATGAATGCCAGTGGGGAATTGTCGTTGTCTGTTTCTATGTTGTAGAGGCTCCTCAGAGGGGGCAACAAGGAGTGCCCCAGGTGGAGTACAGCGGCCCGGGCGCGCACACAGCGGAGCCATCTCAGTGCTGGGGCAGGATCTTGGGGGACGCCCTGACAGGTCGCCCGCTCCACTGTCCCAGCTGTTAAGCTTGGGAGATCAGTGCAGGCCTATAGTATACGACAAACCCTTAGTGGCAGGTGGGACCCCCTCCTCCCTCTCTCTCGCACTTCTGACGGGTGCCACGGGGCTGCAACATGGACGACTCAACGCTAACACAGCGGGCACTACCTGACTTGACCTTCCAACTCTAGTGCATGCACGTACCACCCAGCCCCACCACAGTGCAGTGGGACGGAAGAGCTCATGTGGGCCGGATGGATCTGAATCCCGGGGCAGCGATGACGACGTCGAGCATAGTATCTCACAGCCTCATTTCTTTTCTTTTTTTCTTCTTCGGGGGGGGTGTGTGTCTGTCTGCTCATTCTTCACTCAAGCCAAGATGCGCAGAATCGGCGGATTGGCGAGCAGTGAGTATGTCGCCATCACAAGAGTACTAATCATCAGCTCGCACTATGATCAGGCATGTGTGCCGAGGGATTTGAAGTTCGAATTGGAGGGTAAGGCGCCAAACAGTCCCGTTTGCCTCGCTGTTGCCATTCCGTACCAAGGGGTCGTCGCCCCTTCTAGGCAGCGTTAGGCTAGAGCCTGGTGGCGGTTGGGGAAGGGGGTAGGGAAAACAAAGTTGAGATGGCTGGATGGCTTGTGAGGGCAGGCTAGTGAGGGCCACTGCAATCTTCTTCCGAGTCTTTGTGTGCATCGGTGGTACATTCTTATCTGCATCGGGCGTGGCATGTCAGCCCAATCACACCAGGATCGGGAGGGAAGAGTGTCTCAAGTATCCCCTCCTAAACACCTGAGCATCTGTGGGTGGTCCCCCCCCCCAACACACGCATCCTGCTCTTGTTATTGAGCGACTCTGCCTCATCATCCAACCTAGTCCCTAGATAAGCCTGTCCATCGAGATCCCTTAGTCTTTTCTGACTTTTTTTCTTTTTTCCCTTCTTCTTTGCTTCCTTTTTTTCTTTTCTCCATCACATAGAGTATGGGTGGAAAAGGCAGGCAGGGGCGACTAGGTGGGCCGGTGTGTGGCGCTCATGTATGTTCCATGTATGTGACAGGAATGGATCACGGTTGCAGTGGATCTACCAGTCAGCCAGTCTATAGTAGTACGTGCATGTGCTAGGTGCCTGTGCTACTGTAGGTGCTACTATGGATGGTATGAGCCAATGTTACGGCCTTGCCTTTCGCTGCATGCAGCCAACCTCCCTCCCATACAACTCTGCCTCAAGCCCCCCTCTTTTCCCTTCCGATGCCCTTTCCAATAACATTCACCCGCCACTACAAGAGGGCTTCTGGTGATGATGGTAGTACTCCCCCTATGAACCAACCTCCTAGTAGTGGTGTGCAGTATCATGGTGCTATGGTCCTTAGTGGTAGACTGATAACGGGATAGCTCTGTTGTCGCCTCCCCCTCCATCCGACCACCCCCCCTGCGCCATCTGCAGATCCTCGCTCACCCGCACTAGACCACCATCCAATACGCTGGGGAACCTTGCTTCTGAACCCTCTCTTCTCCCTGGTACCCTGTCCCTCACTCTTGCCGCCCCCCCTCCCAAGTGACACTCTCAGGCCTCTCCCTGTAATCTTCTCTATCTCTTGCTGTAGTGGCACCACGCAAGGGCATCTTCACACCTCCATCCCTTCCTCTCCTCTCTCCTCCTTCACTCCCGCTTCTAGTCCCGCCTGGTCTTTGTTCTGTCCTGTCCCTGCCGCCCTCTGGAAATCTCGACCTCTTGTTGCTGCTCACCTTCTCCGCATCCCTCGGGCTCTGCTCTGCAGCTCCTGCCGCTGACAACCCGGCGTCTGTCTCGATTCTGCTCCTGCTTGCTTGATTTATTGATCTCGAAATACTCAGGTCTCCATCCACCTTGAAAGTTGTGCGATCTCTCCACGACCTCCAGCTGTGTCTTGGCTGCTTCCTACGATAGGCCAGCCAGATCACCGTTTTCCAGGGTCATTCCGGACCAGATGGTCAATCTCGACCCATTGTTCTCTGACTGTCATCTCCTCATTCTGTACGGCTGAGGCAGCCTCGTCTGTGGTCGGACAGCATTGGTAGCAGAGAGAGGGAGAGAGAGAGAAAGGGTCTCGGAGTTCTTGCGTCACGTTCCTCCTTCACGCCCGCTCGACCTCGCTCGATCATATGGCTACTATAGCCCTTCCTCGGCCTCTGCCTCCTCACCGACCCTCATCCTCCATCGCCAGCCTCTCCTCTCCCCTGGCCATCGACTCCCTCGAGGACCAGCCTGAGCCATGCCCGCCCGCCATCCCCAATAAACATATCCCGATCTGCCCTCCTGGGCCTGTCCCGCAACAAGACCCTGCTACCCCGCCTCCTTCCCCCGGAAGACGAGACCAGACCCTTCAGCAGTCCCTGCTCTATCCACCCACAAACTTCAGCCGTGTCAGCTCCGTATCTGCTGCTGTCTACGAGATATCGGCCGAGCAGATAGCCGATGCTTTGGACCATATCTCCCGCCAGCCCCTCCCAGACCCCTCTCAGGTCTTTCCATGGCTGCACGGTCTGCATCCTCTCAATCATCTGCAGCAGTCTTTCTTCGCCGCTCGGAATCGGACTGCGAGGAAGACGCCCTGCTGCCTGCGCGGCATTGCTCTGGTCAAGACAGATGGCGATCTCAGCGTCGCCCGGCTGAAGGGGGCCATCTCTCCCCATGAGTTTATGCACTGCTCTTCTGTCCCCGAATTCCAGGACGTCGACCCCAGGGATGGCTTCTCGGTCAGGAACTTCCAGATCCAGACCGCAAAGTCCGCCATGACTTCAGACATTATCGTTTATGGGGACGATGTGCACGCGTCGCGCAAGATAGCGAGGGATATAGCTGCGGCCCAACAGAGGTGGCGGGACAGGCATGATGTCCAGGGGCACCCTATACCCACATATAATACCTTTCTGTGCACCAGTCCCTTCCGCGAGTTTGAAGAGAAATACCCCCGTCTCGTGGCCATCGACTCCGCTGGGCTCCTGACGGGCAATGTCCTCGACTTTGTCCACCAGGAGCGAAGGGAGATGTTCATCATGACCAAGCCGTCTGAGATCTCTCACAATGTCTGGATGGGCCCCACTCTCGACCGCGGTTCGGATGAGGACGGGGCGGATGCCTTCGACTTGTTGATCGAGTGCAGTGACCTGGGCCGTCTTAGCCCTGCCACCCTGAGAGACATTGCGCAGGGCAGGGTGGACGGGACGCAGGCATGCCTTGACTTCCCCTCTTCTGGAAGCATCCTCCCTTCCTCGTGGTCACATGCAGAGGCCGACGGCATTGTCGAGACGTGTAAGTGGATATACCACCTCGCACATGGCACCTGTCCACCGCCGTCCGACAGTGGGAATGATGAGGATGGCGACGCCGTGATGGACCAGTCACTTCAGTCATGCCCTGACTGCCGACCTCGCAAGATTCTCATCCACTGTGGTGATGGGTACACCGAGTCCACCATGCTGGGCATTGCTTATTACAGCTACAGCACTGGCCGCTCCATCCCGGACGCCTGGTTGAATTTACACACTACTCTCAGGCGCAACTTCTTTGCGTACCCAGCCGACGTCTCTCTCTTGACGTCTATTGCCCCTCGCCTGCTGGCAAACTCTCCTGCTCTTGTGGCCAAAACACCCTCCGAGATAGATACTCTGGCTGCAGACGAGCCCGACTGGCTACCTGGCCTTGATGGGTCGTTCCCGAGCCGGATCCTGCCTTATCTGTACTTGGGCAATCTAACCCACGCCAACAACCCCGAGCTCTTGAGTGCCCTGGGGATACGGCAGCTTCTCAGCGTGGGAGAATCAGCCATGTGGCGCGATGGCGAGCTGGAGCGCTGGGGCTCTGAGAACGTGTGTGCCGTTCAAGATGTCCAAGATAATGGTATAGATCCTTTGACGGATCAATTCGAGCGGTGCCTCGAGTTCATAGGTCAGTGATGCTACTTAACGCCACAATCTCTGCTGGCGGGTGTTCCGGGCCAGAGTTGATGCGTGGCCTGTCATTCCCCAGCGTTCGGCTTCGGCACCGCTTTCTCCCAAGCCCTGCGGGCATACGATACAGCACACGCTCGGCTGCAGTACCGCCAAGGCACCACCATTAGCTAACGTGTAACCTTGAACAGATCGGGGTCGGAAGAACGGCACGGCGACACTTGTGCATTGTCGCGTGGGAGTTTCTCGCAGCGCAACCATTTGTATCGCGGAGGTCATGCGAGCCATGGACCTTTCATTCCCCCGTGCCTATTGCTTTGTTCGTGCGCGAAGACTCAACGTTATAATCCAACCGCATCTGCGTTTTGCATACGAGCTCCTGAAGTGGGAGGAGACTCTGAGGTGCAGAAAATCTGCAGAGGCGGACGAGGATGGAACACGGGTGGTCAAACGAGAGCTGGAATGGGCTGAGATTGCGAGGGAGATTGCCCTGATGAATCGGCCCTACGCGAGATGATATCCAGCTGCCATGGCCTGGCCACACCCTTTTCTCAGAAGGGAACAAGCCCTCCACCCGGTGGGTCAGATTACGGCAACGACTTTTTACGATTTATGAAACGGATACAAGCTTTGGAATCATGATTGATGGATGGATGACCAGCAGGTCAGACCTTTGCTAGTGAACTTTTTTAAGAGGGAGTTGGATGGTCTCAAAATACGGAAGCATCCCTTCATGATGGAGCTATGTATTTTGGTTACAGCAATTTCTGGGGGCCGATTTGGCAATATTCAACCAACAGGACTTATTATGCCCACTATGCAGGCTACTCGTCAGATTGTAAATTTTAGGGGAGAACCTCATCGTGCACGACTGAGCTGCTCGTGCCTCGTCCTCAAGGACATCAGTCCTCCGCCTATGCAACTTACCCAAAGTTCCACGCCGAGATTCACGAGCAACAACTCTATAATGACCAGGCGGAAAGCGCAATCAACGGAGGTATCATTGACGGATTTGAGAGTACTCCTTAGAGAGCGCTCTAGATGCTACATAGACAAACCCGAATATCGCCTGTCAGGTTGATGATATAATTGATAGAGTTCCCAAGTACTCAAAAGTCCACCATGTCTGGAAAACAACAGACCTGGCTACAAACAATATGCCCCGAGCCCCTGAGCGCCAGTCCTGGACGAAAACGAAAAAGAAAAACAACGGGGGGAAAAAGAAAGTTCAACCGCTTTGATAGAGCATCCGATGCAGTATTCTGGATTACCGGAGCGCTCGCGCTTCCATATTCAACACGCAGCAAGCCAAACACAGATTATCTAAGGATTGAAAGAGGCGTCAAGTTTGTCATCGCCCTCTAGTACACTGACGCTCGTCAACGAGGTTAGCTAGGACGGTCGAGCGTAGTGGTTGAGTAGGTACGCGGGGAAGAAGACTTACGAGAACTGACGGACAAGATACCCCTCACCGCCGTGCTCCATATCTATGTTGAAAACGTAGAAACCTCCGTCACTTGTAACAACCATGACCTGAGGGCTGCTGCTGCTCATGGCGACGACGCTTCGCATGGGCCCGTTAGGAAAGATGAGGTTAGAAGGGCCTGGTGGAGGGCCGCCCTTGTTATTTGGGGGGCGCAGATGACACCCTTGGTATCTTGATAAAGGCAAAGTCACGTAAGGGTTCCCACATCTCTGTCACTGTCTGTGGAAGATAGGACCCCACAACGCCTGCCACACTTCTTCCCATGAGCTGAGAGGACCTCCGCAACATGCTGCTGAAAGAACCGCTCTGTCTCCGGTTTGCAACAGTGCTAGGTCCACCACCGGACCCGTTATTGGCCGAGGTCCCTGCCATCTCTGCGGCGTCGCTACGCGGGGAGCCCGTGACGCTGCCGGGTGAGTCGTCGTTGCCGCTGTCATAGCTCTGTGATCGTGACCGGGATCGGGACCACCGGTTCCCTCGCGGTGATGAAGAGTGATCCATCGCCCCCACCCCAGCAGCCCCAGCGTGCCCATCTGCCGTCGCTGGTCCAGAAAGACGAAATATATGGACGGTGTCTGAAGTCGAGGAGACGCACAAGAGTGTGGAACTGAGGTTGAAGGACATGCTGTAGATGGTGGAAGGATAGGTGCCTCGGCGGAACTGATACAGCTTCTGGCCTCGCGGGACGGAGAAGACGCGGACGATGGTACCCGTCTCGGAAGCGGTCGCTAGAAGCGTGCCCTCCGTATTCAGGGCGATGCATGAGAGGGGAGACCGATGGGCCTCGATCACGTTAACGGCCTTGAGGGTGACGGCGTCAAAGATGAGAACATCTCCAGAGGTTGGTGGGACGTAGGTCGAGAGGGGAGGGGCGTGTTGCGGTCGTCTCTCGCCGGTATCCTCCCTAGGCTTTGGTAGTGGATAGGCAATATAGCAGTTCTCGGAGGATGGCGACAGGGCGCATATGGCGGACGGGTTCGGAGAGGTAGTAATGACGTAGAGCAGGGTCATGTTGGCGATATCGTAGAGATAAATCTCCTCCTCAAGTACAACGGCTAGACGGCGGCGGTTCAGACGGACGGCAAGTACAGCAGATCGGAAAGTGAGTTCGCATATTACGGACGCTCTCTGCTCGGGCCAGTCAGCATGGTATACTCGTCGTGAGGTAGGAGCGTAGACGGACCTTTGTGTTCTGTATTATAAGATGGCGAGGGGACAGGACGAGGGCGACGAGGGAAGTGGAGAAGAGCATTTCGATAATCGAAACATTGCCATCGTCGCTGCTGAAGATCTTGGAAAAAGGATCGGTATGGTAGATGCGGAAGCCTCTCGAGGTGCCTGTCGAGGAGAGAAAGAGAGGGAGGTTAGCGAGGAGGACAAGCACAAACAGAAGAGTTCAGTGGCTGGGTGTGATTAGGGCGGTAGACATGCCGACTGCCAGACAGCTGTGGTCTTGGTTGAAGGTGATGAAGTTGAGGTTGGCCGCAGCCATTTCGCCGGTGGACGCTGCAGGCTAGCAGCCAGTCGATCCAAGCCCTGTTGACGGTATCAAACAATTCGGATGAGGCGATAAAATTGGCAGATCCCCAAGGCGCCGAGACATGCCTCCACGGCAGGAGGGAGAGGTGTCGTCAGGAGGCGGATCGACAGTGCGGCACCAGCACGATGGGGAGGGACGGTGAGGGCTCGAGGTTCAGCGAGTTCTTGTTGGTGACGACGACGATGATCGTGCAGGTCAGAGGCGGATGCGTCCAGCTCGAGTTGTAAGTGCCCAGATAAGTGCAAACAGGACGCTCTGAAACCAACGATCATATGAGAGGTGGGTGGAGGGGCTCAAAGAGCCGTGGCGGTCGATAATCAGGAAGCTTCCGTTCCCGTGCCCCCTCTGTCGTTGAGCTAGCTCCCTTGCGGGCCAAGGTTCAAGCTACAAAAGAAACCAGAGCAAGAGTACTCCGTATGCTGTGTAACTATGGTAGGTTGTAGGTACTACAGGGCTTGGATAAGCAGTCGTACTAGGGTGCTGCAGTATGCTCACTATCAGAGGGTCTCTGTATGACTAAGTACTGCGGGGACATGGCGGGGCAGTAACCACTGCAGCATGCCCTGTCAGACCCCCTGCACCCTAACCACACGTCCACTGATTATTGTATCGAGTTCAAATGGTAGGGAGTTATAGCATCAGTTACATTCATCATGGCAGCCTTGTCCCGATGCCGAGACCTGGGCGGCTCTTTTACAAGCGATTTAGAACTCAAACTACACAAACAAAATAAGCCAAATCATTTGCCATCTCATAGTAGCATCTTGTGCTATCAAAAGAGTCCTGTCACAAGAAACTGATCAAGATATCGACCTTCCCCAGGCCTCCGGGTCGTAGAAAAACTTCTTTCGTTTCTTCTTTTCTTTTCTTTCCTGACGCCGTCTCACCTCAGACTATTCTTCTATTTATTATTGCATAAAACTCCTTTACTGGAGGTGCTGCAATAGATTCTTCCCTGATTTGCTGCTGAAGGCATCACTAAGTCTCGGAATTTTTTTCATCCTTCCGCTTCTTCCCTCTTTCTGTCTTTTTCCTCTTCTTCACCCCGCTTTTTTTTTTACCCTCTTCTGTCTTCTTTTCTTCTTCTTCTTACTTCTCTAGGTTTTCGCGGCACCTAGCCAATGGGCTCGCCGGCAGGGAAACACCATGACCTCGGCCGGGTCCCTGGCCTGGGCACCGCGAAGGGCGATGATCTGTTGGTCATGGCCACCAACAACAGCAGCATCGTCTCCAAGCGAAGTGTCGAGCGCCTCTACTATCCAGACGAGCCACATTTCTTCCGCTTCTTCGTGAGCAAGTTCCAGCGGAGAGCACCTCTGATCAACAGGGGTTATCACCTCAGGCTTCATGTCATCGATGTTACCCTGCGCAACTTTCTAGAAGTGCCAACTCCCAAGAAGAAGGTCATTGTGAACCTTGGCTGTGGCAGGTAGGTTGTCCTCAACCTCGCCCGCTCCAGTCATAACTGTCCTTCGACAGACAGCTAATTCCTTTTTTGCCTCTAGCGATGTCATCCCTTGGCAGTGCTGGACTCGTTATTCGCAAGCCTGCGCCAGATCCCAAGCAGTCTTTGTCGACATCGACTTCCCACACCTCATCCAGAAGAAACGTCAGATTGTGCTCAACACACCTGAATTGATGTCTCATCTGTCACACGTCGATGCTGAAGACCCCAACCCTCATGTTTTCTTGCGTAGCGATCGTTACCATCAGGTGGGCTGTGATCTCCGCGAGACAGCCACCCTCCAGGCTACCTTAACCTCTATTCTTGGTAGTATACAGGACTGTCTCTTCATGTTTGTTGCCGAGGTCTCGATAACTTACATGGAAACGGATGCTGCCGACTCAGTCATTCAATGGGCTAGCAGCCTTGGTGCTCAAGGTATCTTGTTCTAGTCCCTTGGCCCCGTGTAGAGCTGACCTTGAGTGCTCAACCCGTCGAGAGCCTTCACGCGAAGATCAATACTGACCCTTCTACACAGCCGAGTTCTGTCTGCTCGAACAACTCCTGCCAGACGGCCCTGATCACCCCTTTGCCAGAACTATGATTAGTCATTTCGATAAGTTGTCAACGCCAATCAAGTCGGTGGCTACCTATCCCACGCTCCGTACCCAGCGAGAGAGATTCAGGACTAGGGGCTGGTCCACGGTACATGTCCAGTCTTTGTGGTCTGCATGGAACGACGAGACTTTCTTGACTCCACATGATCGTCAAAAGCTAGATCATATCGAGCCGTTCGACGAATGGGAGGTTCGTCCCCCCCCCCCGGGTGGTTCTCTCTTACTGGAGTTCCAGGAGGGAGCTCCCGGCCTACCTCAGACAACCACAGTGTTTGTATACATATGCTGAAGAGAAGCTTTTTTCAGGAGTTTGTCTTGTTTGGGAGTCACTACGTTCTTCTCCGTGCCAGGAATTACGGCGAACCCCTCTCGAGAGTCTTACCCGAAGGCCCCTCGTCCACGACTCTGAGTATGCCGGTTGAGCCGAATTATAGCGAATTTCCAGGCCAACATGGTCTCCGCCGATTTGGAGGGGCGATGCTCACAGTCGATGCTCTTGGGAACGAGTCGATTCTCAACTGCTTCGGCCTAGGAAGCTCTACTCGCCTCCCTTCGTACGACATCTACTCTCGAGAGGACCGACCCCCCTGTGGTCTGCACATGCAGGTTACGGGAGGGCCATCCAGTCGCATGTGCTTTACCTTGACCGATATTGGTCCACACGGTGTTTTGCTCGCCGGTGGTCGATCGTCACCTGCGAGAGCGATGAGCGACTGTTGGCTGTTCAAGAAAGACTCTCAGAGGTGGCAAAGGACACACAATCTTGCTGTTCCCCTCTACAGGCATTCTGCTTGTAGGCTAGCCGGCTCTTCCCTGGTTCTTGTCCTTGGTGGGAGATCAGGGGCCACAGGGCTATCGGACCTAATCACTGTGTATCACCCCGAGAAGGGCTGGCTGAAATGCCAGGTTGAAGGCTCGTTGCGACCGGATCCAAGTTTTGGCGCAATACTCGCCTGCTCCAGTCGGACTTCGGGAGACCGCCCAGCATTTCACGGCTTCCTGGCCGGTGGTCTCTCGAGCGATGGTATAATCGTCAAACAGGCAGTGGCATGGAAACTCTCATTTGACAATGATCAGGTGGGGCCTGGCCCTTCGGCGCATTCTTGTCGCGATGCTACTGACACAAGAAAATCTTAGGTTCCGACCATCACCTTCTCTCACGCTGTAACTAGTGGCGAAGACACGGCCTACCTCTTGCACAGGTTTGGGGCATCGTGTGTGCAGGATCGCAAATCATTGATACTTATTGGAGGCGTCGGTGGTGATGGTATCTTCAAAAGCAATTACGACATAACTGCCTTCACTACTCTGGGGCCGTCGATAAAGGCGACCACGGGGCTGGATCTCAATGCCCCGGGAAGTCCACGTCCTCTGCTAATCGGGTCGAGTGCCATCCTCACAGATGAGCGAAAAATAGTCCTCGTCGGTGGAGCAGCCACTTGCTTTTCTATGGGAACTTTCTGTATGTGCGACGCTTTTCCGGCTCTTCTTTGTCGAGCCTTGCTGACACTTCTTCTTAGGGACTAAGGGCTTGTACACAATAAGCCTGCCTGAAGACATGAATCGGGGTGACCAAAATCCGGGAGACCCAAAGTGGCATTTCTTACAGAGCGGCGAGATTGTCCCAACGCCGCCAGAGGCCGTACGGAGGGTGCAAACCAGCTCTGGTCCGATAGCAGAGGTGCAACACATCCGCCATGTCTCTGTGGACTCTGAAGAGGCCTTCGAGAAGATCATCGCAGACGGTCTTCCCGTCATCCTGAAGAATCTCGATCTCGGGCCATGTCTCGCTAGATGGAGTCCTCGTTATCTGACGAATTGCATAGGAGAACACCGCAAGGTAGGCAAGACGGTCATGGGTCCAACGAGGCAACTTAGATTGCGCACATAGCTAACGATGAATGTCAATGAAATAAATTGCTTAGGTGGTGGTGCATGAGTCCCAGTCAAAAACCATGGACTTCAACACCAAAAATTTCCGATACACGACCATGGACTTTGGCGAATTCGCAAAGCAAGTTGAGGGCGGCAGACAGCTCTACTTGCGTGCTCTATCTGCAGACGCCCCGGCTGACCAGGCAGCAAGCCTCGAGCGAGATTTCCCGATGTTGAGTTCGGAATTTATCTTGCCGGATCAGCTGCGCGCATGCAAAGACAACTTGCATAGCTCAATCTTGCGAATATCCGGGGCAGTCAATATGTGGCTTCACTACGGTACCTGGGGGACCCCCTCTCCCCTCTCCCCTCCCCCAATCCCCTTCCCTCTTCCGCCACCATCTCATCGCTGTGCACTGTCAGCTACTGACAACTCCTGAATACCAGACGTACAAGCCAACGTATACTGTCAAATCAGTGGGTCAAAGCGGATGATCTTGTTCCCGCCTTCGGACGTCACCCACCTGTCCTTCGCACCTGGAGCTTCGAGTTCTAGCATCGACGTCTTTGGCTCTCTCAAGTCTTCCGCCCTGGCCTCTACCCATCCAATGGAGGCAGACCTGAACCCGGGTGACGTCTTGTACCTTCCGCCCCTTGTAGGTAGTTTCCGTGCAGTGCCCGCATCTGTATCCCCCCGCCCCTTGGTGTTGCAGTCATCTTTGTGTCCTTCGGCTGCCTCACGTCCAGTCTACAATTTTCTGCGAGCATGCTTTCCCCGTAATACTTTAGTCACTGACATGAAACGCAGTGGTTGCACACTGCTGAGCCGATAAATAATCCCTCTATTGCCGTCAACGTATTCTTTCGCAGCCTTGATCGAGGCAACTATGCACTGGGGCGAGATGTCTATGGTAACAGGGACCTTGGCGCGTATGACAAAGGACGACAAGATATAAAACGGATTGTGAATGCTTTTGGAAAAGTTCCTGATTCTTGCAAACAATTCTACTTGCTCAGACTAGCAGAGGAGTTGGCCGAGAAGGCAAGAACTCTAGATCCCTGAGGGTGGCGTGCCGAATGGCAATTAGATAGTAGTGCCGGCGTCAACCGCCACGTGAGAACCAACCTACATCCCATCAATATCCATTAATTCGTCATCCAGACCATCATCTCCGATATAGTCGAAACCGTCTCCTGCTGCCTGCTGCCCGGAAGTGGCAGCGCCGTTGACCTCTGCGTCCCTCAGTTCTTGTATCTGCTGCTCGTCGAGCTGCTCCTGATGCTTCTTGAGGTCAAACTCGCTCCAGGTACTTATTCCCTCCTGGTCCTTGGCCCTGAAAGGCTGCGCCATACTTCTCAGGAACCGCCTGGCACTGCTGACTGCCATGTCTGTGCTGAGATTGCTGTCAGAGTCCAGGAGGGCCTGATTGATCCATTTTGGGAGCTGGCCCCGCTTCTTCTGGAACCGCCTGTCCGCCAGCACCATGATGCCATAATCGTCTTTGCCTCTCAACACTCGTCCGAGGCACTGCGCTGCGTGACGCATGGCGTCGAAGGACAGGAAGTCGTTCTCACGAATGCGGTAGGTTTCTCTCAAAAACTCCAGGCGGGCCTTGAGGATTCGGGATTCAGTGTACTGAAAGGGAACACCCATGCACAGCACTGTTCGACCGTACTGATGGTCAAAGTCGATACCCTCCGATACCTTCCCTCGGGCCACGCACAACAAGACGGCACCGCGACCGTTGCAGCATGCAGTGCGGTAGGTTTCCAGCGCCAGCGAGGTCTCCTGCGCGTCCGGAGTCTCGACGAGGATGAGCTTGTATTTCCAGACCTCGTTGAGGATGCCCATACCCTGCCACATGCTGATGATGGATTCCATGTACAGGTAGGAGGGGAAGAAGACGACAAGACCATCCGGCGTGGTCTTGGCGAACTCCGTCAAGAGATTACCATAGTTGCGCACCACACTCGGCTCGTTCCGCACCTGGAAGCTGGTAGAGATGGCAGCCTGGTCGCTGCCTCTTGTCACTATCATTGGCAAGAACGATCGCCGTGCTAGCGTCATGCTGTATGACTCTTGGACCACAGTGGTGAAGCCCAGCATTTTTGGATACATCTCGAGGGGAGATATGGTACCTGATGTGATGATGACAGAGCTGAATCGATCAAAGACTGGCTTGATGGCAATAGCTGCATCCAGGCAGGTAAAGTGGAGAACAGGGTTAGGCACCTCGGCCGTGTCGGACTCGTATGGCTCCAATATAAGAAGGAATCCCTTCTCGTAGGTGGCAACGAGGGTGGCAAAGGTAGCTACCTCCTGCAAGGGCTGATAGTCCTCGATGTTGGTGAGCTCGAGAGTCCTGACAAGGGACGTGAGGCGTTCGGCACAGAATCGGAGGGGTTTCTTCTCGATGAAGGTAAACTCCTTCAGGTGGGCTAGGAACGAGGGCGGGGTTTCCGAGATAACCTGTCGGACTTTCATGCGCGTCTGATATAGCGAAGTTGTCAGTGAGAGCGATCTTGGGAGGATGATCTTGGGCGTAGCTCGAACCTTGAGATACTCGATGAACCTCTTCAAGAACGCCACGAAGTGCTCCGCCCTCCGTATGTTGCCAGGTACCGCCTCTGACAGTAAGTCCTCGGGTAATACTGTGAATCACATCAGCATACTCGTAAGGGAACGTGACTTGATTGGGAGTGCTCACCGGGGTTGGCCATCAGAGTCTCCTCCTGACGGGCTTCGTCTGCTTCTCTGAGGCCGTCCACTAGTTTCTGGTACTCATTCTCAAGCGCCCGCTGATCGGTTTCCCTCATCTGGTTGATTTTCGTCTCGAGATTTTGAGCGCCACGTGTGGCCTTCCTGAGCGAATCCTCGGTAATGTCAGTGCTGAGCGACTCGATGCAGACGTTGTCGATGTTGTGAGCCTCGTCAAAGACGACAATGCAGTCTTTAGACAAGTCCTTGGAGACGCGCTCGGCGATCTTGGGATCGAGAAGATAGTGATATGAGTAGATAATCACGTTGCAGAATTGCATCTACAGGCCCGTCAGCTTTTCCACGGGCATCCAACTGAAAACGATTTGGAGGGAGGCGTCTCACCATGCGACGCGCCGTAAAGTAAGGACACTGTTTGTGCTGCTCACCATAGCGTAAGAGGCCATCAAAGGTCCAGACGCCGTTTGGTATGAGGTTGTGAGCCTCGAGAAGATCGAGATTCTATGCACGTCAGCAAAGAGAAAAAGAGAAGAAAACAAACCAAACAGAGAGAAAGGAGCAAATTAGCAGCAGCAGGAAAGGACACAGACTTACATCGTGGTAGACGCAGAGCTCGACATCCTCACCGCGCTCCTTCTTCTCCTTTACGAAACCAGCCGTCAGGCTTCGGCAACGGGCGTCGACAACGTTTCCGCTCTTCTCCCGCTTGACGGAGGGATGGAGACAAAGATTCTTTCGACTGGTCAGGCCCAGGCCCCTGAACTCCTCCTCGTAGCCGAGCTGGTCGGTGCGGTATTTCATGAGGGCTCTGAGCTCGGCCAATGCCTTCTCGATCTCGGACATGGTACGGGAACAGTAGATGAGTTTCCGCTTCTCCGGGTAGTACTGCTGATACGCGACGATCAAGGACAGCAGCGAGATAGTCTTTCCGGTGCCCGAGGGCATCTCCAAGACACAGTGGCCACCCGCATCAAGGGTCCCTGGAGAGGCAGATCTACATTCAGCACTGGATACCATAGGCCGGGGCAGCAGGAAATAGGCTGGATATTTTTTGGGGAGGGGGGGGGGACGGGGGAACGCACGTTTGAGGTCGGACATGTAGGCATATTGTTCTATTATCGGTCAGCTTGACGCCAGCCTGTGTCCACCCACCACTTATGCAGCTGAGAGGAGAAGCAGATGCGTACCAGGATAGATGTTCGGATACGGGAAGAGCACAGGCAGGTCGCTGTCGACAGAGTCAGCGGCGCATGTCGCAACGAGTAGAAAGAACGCCTCACTCTATGTTAAACCTCATGATGGCGGCAGCCTGAGGACTAGAGGATGCCTCAAGGGTCCTCACGCGACAGGCCCGGGTGATACTTGCGACTAGAGTAGAGGAAGGGGCACAAAGTGAAAGTGGCAATGAACAGATGGGTCGATAGGGGCTGAGGCCCGCCCAAGCTCAAAACTAAAGCAACAAACTGGATGGATTAGAGCAATGACGGGGCTGTTCGCTGCCAGTCACGTTTCCAGGTGAAAAGCTGAATGCAACCCTCAGGTCCCTGGGTTTCGGTGGCAAGCGCCGCCGCAAGGCGTGCTGCCTGCCTAGCAGACCTAAGCTTCACCTGCTGTATCTTGCCCCCCGTACCGCAGGCACGGAAGGCCTGGGCTTGTCGGCCGAAATTCCCTGCCAAAGCCTCCCCTATAGCCTTTTTTCTGGCTCAAACAGAGAGCCTGGACGCCTGGGTTCCCGATGCTATCGACTCTGCAGCTTTTGGACGTGTGATGCCTGATGGTCTTTGGGGGTAAGAGGCGTAAAGGTGGAGTGGAATTGATGATGCCAGGCGCGGTGTCACGTGCTGGAACGATTCCGGGATGGAGGACATGCACAGTACGAACAATACAGTATTGCAAATTATGGCCTACTGTTTCTACATAGTACCGTTGGGATTGGTCAACAGCGCCAGTCAGTACTCGGTACAGCGAATCACACGGCGGAACCTAGACTTCTGCACGTACCACATCGCAGTGCCGCAATGTATACTTGGTATTTGCGAGCCTGGCATCTCCAGGTTTAGAAAACACCCCTCTAGCTCCTCTCTTGTGGTCCAACATTGTATACCATGAAATGGTTCAATCGCAGTACTGTGGTACAGTTGAGTAGATATGTGTTTATCGAATGCAAGCGCCATCATGTTCACCGATTAGCCGCTGCCCCATCTCACTGCTACCCTCCCACGTGCCTTTGATCCTACTGTGTGCTATGCAATCAGGCCAGCCACCTCACATCTTATTTGATCACCCGTTGCCCACCTTCCTCGGTAGATGGCTAGATGAGTCAACTTTTGCGCAAGGGAGAAAAGGAAGAAGAAGGGAGAGAGATAAGAACATTCTCCCACGCCTGGGCATATGTGCAGGGTCCAATCTTGTCCCTGCCAAAGAAGTACGTATGCCCAATGAAGTGGTTAAGTGGACTGGTGGTGCCTATTCCTTATATGACCTATCCCCACTGCTCACCATGCCGCAGCTGCAAACAGCAGGTATTAAGGTGACCATACGATGATAGGTACCAAGCAGGTTGGTGTCGCCTAGCGGCGGCCTGTCACCGTCCAGATCTACCAGGTTGTGTGCGCGCCGTAAAGGTTTGGCGGTGTGCCTAACAATTTCAGGGCCTCCTCTCTCCAGAGCCTACAGGATAGGTGGGCCGAGTCCACGCTAAGTGCTATTCCAAAGGCGGATCTCTTTCCTCGGGCCAAGTTAGCAGTAAAGAGCCCCGTCTTTTTCCAAGGGGACAGTGAGCGGATGGGCAGCATGCAGAATGCCATCAACTGAATGTGTAATTGTACTCTTCTTGATGTCGACAATCCACAACATCTATCAAGGGCCCACGCTTCCGGGTCCCGGGCACCGGGTCTTGGATCCGGCCTCATCAGTGCGTCGAGAATCCTGATGTCTGTGTGCCCAGCCCTTTTCTCCCCCTTCCTTGATTGATTACATAGTGCCTGCTATATACATGCAGCCGCACAGCGCAGTGGTCTCATTTAGGCGTATAATTGCAACCCACCCCCCCCATATTCACATAGGTACTTTACAACGCATAGTTTGTCATTTATACATCCCTCGTTCTGTCTCGGATAGTATATATCTATTCTGGAGGGCTGAAAAGCACTGTGTTTTCATAGTCAAAGTGGGATGGGGAAAAAAGGCCTTTGTCAGACCAAAGAACTGCGGAAACCGGACAGACAAAGAGAAGGAGGAAGCATGGGTACTGCAACATCAATATTGGAAAAGCTGAATGCTTGTTTCAGGTGCAACATAGTGCTGTGCAATATACATCACAAGGTGCCACAGGATTTCACAGACAAATTATGCCAACATACATTTCGCTCCCCCCGGGCTGCATAACCGCCAGACATATATGACTCTGTAGGATGGTGACCTTTGTACTCGGTGTCCCGATCATGATGGTAGAACAAGACTCTGTGTCCAGGCCTTGTCAATCACCAGCAGCTAAGCCTAGGCGAAGGTGTCGATGATGATATACAATATTTATCCAAAATGGATGATTATGTTATGTATTATTACTAGTACTGTGCTATGACACCAGAAATGTTTGGGTGAAGGAGTCGGTAGTGTCGGACTGGCAAGGAATGCATGCTGACCGGCTTCCTCCCCCCCCCACCCCCGGGTCCTTCTGGTCGCTTCCTCTCTTCCCTTCTTGCTTTGTTGCTCCTTTCTCCAATGTGGTCTCTACTCTACCTCTTGCTCCCCTCTATACTATGTAGTGTGTTCTTGAATCCTTCGTGAACGGGCCAGGTCAAGGCCCATTGGTTGGCAAGCGCAAACAAGTTCGGGGGTCCTTTTGGGCCCTAAACCGGAGATGGCTAGGCCTCCTCGCCAGCAGGGGATCGCATCCTTCGACGACGACCACCGCCGGAACCTGCTGGGACGACCTGCTACGTAGGATTTTAGACTTCTTACGATGCACAATGATTCTCTCATCGCGCCCACCAGCCAACCCACCACCAATCCACCAGGTCTCGTATGGGTACCATGCCATGCCATGCCAGCTGTCTTTTCTCTGCCTCTCGGCTGTCTCAACAGTGTCTCTCCGCCCTCGCTCTCTGTCCTCCTGTTTTGGCCCCCCCACCTTCTCCCTCTCCCCAATCTCTCTCTTCCTTGTGACATGTCTGGCTGGGCTGACCCAACGCAGTGGAGCCACGGCATGCTCTGGGGCGTTGGTGTGTGTGTGTGTGTGTGTTCTGTGTTCGACAGCAGCCACACCCAGCCCTATGATGCCGTTTCGCCCGTCACTTTGGCACCTTTCTCGACATCGTACAGGGACAAAAACGGCCGTCAGAAACAATAAGCATCCAACCAGGTCGGACCTCGTACTATGTATGTATGGTACATATGTATGATATGCAACCATAAGCCCCAACTGGCCCGGTTGGGTGGAGTCTCTTGCAGTTGTCCTCGTCGTCTCCCCCCTCCCCTTCTTCTTGATGATCTACTTGTTCTTCAGCCCATCCACCCCTCCCGGTGCCCACTACGAGACCCTGACCCATGTTCGAGTCCATCTTATCCACCTCAAATATGTACGTTGGTTCGACCCAACGGCCCGTGTTAGGTATGGTTTGGTGCAAAGTATTGTGCCTCCAATATGCCTTGATCTGACATGACAGAAGGAAAAAAAAACCCTGCTGTCCAGTAAGGACTGTGGCACTAACCTCTTTCTTGTCTCTTCTCCCCTCACTCTCTGTCCCCCCCCCCTCCCCTTCTGTTCCTTCGTCTTGTTAGGGCATCCCAGCTATCAGCCCTGCTGTCTGCCACTGGTGTTGCTTCATAGAGACACTCCCCACCCTTGCGGCATCCCAGGCTTGCTGCTCGACTTCAGCCTCGTCTTCTCAACCTGGACCTGGGCCTGGACGGACGCCTGGATAGCTCAGTCCTCCCTGGGTGGGTATATCTGCCTGGTGGACGTCGCATCATCTCATCCTTCCCCCACCTGCCGTTGCTCTTCTGGTTATATCTCTGATTTGGACGCCACCTTTCTTCGCAGCACTTGCGACGAGGAGAAACCGTCTCCAGAGCACCTTTTCTTAACACTCCTTCTCCCGATTTGCCTCTCTGGCTATCTCTCTCCCCCCCTCCGACACCCGGCACAGACAGACATACGCCACACGTCACATCACCAGGTGTCAGCATTATCTGGATAAGACTCACCACGCAGCGGGCACCGGCCTCCTTCTACACCGGCCTCCTTCTACACCGGCCTCCTTCTACACCGGCCGCAGTCCACAGAGAGCCTGAGCTGCTTGGAATCTCTGTGGTGTAGTCATCATCACCTTCACTACCAGAAGAGGAGAGCGGCTGGGATCTGGTCCTCTTCACGCGTCTCCTCGCCAGGATCCTCTTTTCTTTGAGCCATGGACCTGACGCCGCCTCTGACGCGATCACCCGCCTCGACGCCCAAGACGTACTGCCCATCAGAGGCATCCTCTTCAGATTACCCATCTCCTGACCTGATCGGGCAGCACTACGCCATCTCCTCCGCCTACGAGGCTTGCTCCATGGCGCCAGCCCTCACCCCGGATGCCTCCAGCCCGCGGCTCGGTACCATCACACATTCTGAGTGGAGTCCTGCATCGGCCCTCCATCCTGCCCTGACGACCGCGTCTATGACCACCATCCTGAGTGCAGAATACGACACCTTCGCCTCCTACGATGGGCCGATATCTGCTGCCTCGTATTCCGCCGACGTCTACCCCGGCCGAGGTCAGAACTCTACGCCACCAGCGCTGCAGAGCGCACGTTCACCTGTGTCTTCACTCGCGAGGGCTCCCGTGCAATACCCGCCAATCTCGGGGTCTTCAAGTCCGAGGTTGCGGCCAGAAGATATGCCCGCCCACTATAGCCACGGCGTGGAGACCTCGCAGTATCCGTCGCCCAGCCTCGCGCACAGTTCCTACCCCTCGGCTGACATGACATCAGCCTCGTCCCTATCACAGTCGGAGCCGCCACCCGTCGCGCATTCGGCTGGTGTGTATACGCCCGAGGCCGCTTTGGCAACCTGGCCCAGGGCAGACCAGTACCCAGCCGACCCCGAACAGCAGCTCTATGCCGCTGGCATGCACTCGCCAGCCATGATGCCAGCGGGACAAGAGGCGCGGAGTGCCTCTCAGGCAGGCGAAAGGCAGAGGCGGACCACGAGGAAGCTCACGACCAGGGAAGAGGCCAATTTCCAGTGCGACATTAAGGGGTGTGGCAAGTTTTTCAGCCGCAGCTACAACTTCAAAGCTCATATGGAGACACACCGCGAAAAGCGCGAGTATCCATTTCCCTGTCAGGTTGGGGATTGCAACAAAAGGTTCGTGCGCAAGACGGACCTGCAAAGGCACCACCAGAGCGTGCACATGAAGGAGCGTAAACATGGCTGTGAGTACTGCGGACGAATGTTCGCCCGCAGGGATACCCTCAAGAGGTAAGCAAGGCCAACCAAGACTGAGGAACATATCACACCGAAGACACAGCCTACTAATGTCAGATGTGTTATCTTGAAATTTCTATAGGCATAAGACGGACGGCTGTCACAAGAGGTTCGACATAGGAACAATGGACCTGCGTGCAGAGGTTCAGGATGAGAGGGGTCTTTTCTCACTGCCTAACCTTCCACCATTGGCCATACCACCTCTGGGCTCTCATCACACCTCGGTTCCACCATTACGCGGACAGGAAGCAGCCGAACTGAGTTCGGCCTCTTCTTGGAACAGATAGGTGTGCCAGGAGGATCACGTGATCTCGAAAACAGCTATCAAGATACGGGTGACCGGTATCTGATGGACACTCCACTCATCTTGACCTTGGGCGGAAAGATCACAAAGAGAGCAGGAGCCCTTGGGCCTCTCCCGCCGCGCCTGTTTCGCAACCTCGCCAAGATCGCATAAGATGCCTGTATCAAACTAATCACATAACAGTCACAAGTGCCCGAGGTGATGTATACTTCCATGGTACATGTGCACTGAGTGGCAATATATCGTTGACCAATTGATGACTGCGCAGTCGGACAGTGTTGTCTGGTTTCCCAGGACACTTGGTGACCAAGGCGCGTACCGACGGAATTTGGGGCCGAGACAGTTCCGAACCCTTCTACTGTTGAGACGTCTTTTGCAATATCTCCCACAGCAACACCATCGAGGGAGAGGTGAGGAGCTCAGGATTTGAATGCTAGTCCTCCACCTGCCTATCCTAATGCTGCGGCCCTTGACTAAAACTTCGAGTTCGAAGAAGGAAAGGAAAAAGAAATGGCTGCCGTCTACGATAGCCATTTGCGCAGGCGTGCGAAAGACCATACCGACGGAAGTCTAGGCCAAATATGAAGCATCGTACACCTCGGGACTCCTCGCTTCCATGTCTACCGTCTAGGCATCCCACTCTCTGAGTTCATATATAGCCGGAAGCGTCCGGCGGATTATCAACATTGACAGAGCAAAAGGAGGCGCGGGAGATCAGCAGGATATAAAGACTAGACGGCAGAAGGAAGGCATTGCTGGCAGCAATTTTGCCCCTTGTTTATGGTTGATTCGGGCAGCGCTTTGTGAGTTTATCAATTCAAGAAATGATTTGAGGCGGAAGTCCTCGAGCTCTCGCCTGGGGCTGTTCAGCAGGAGCACCAAGAATGGTGTGCTGTGTGCTTCAGGTAGACCATTAATTCAAAAATCAAAGCCCCCAAAAAAAGAATACTTAGAACATCGGACAGGCAGTGCAAAGCTCAATTTGAATTGGGAAGCCTTCTCTTTTTACCTTTTTTTGGTTCTGTTTTTTTACTTCTTACATTTTGCCTTCTTTACCACATAGTCGCAGATGAGCGGCACCCAGCCTGCTCAACAGCTCAATGACCAATAGATGCCTCCTCCCAGGTCTGCCGTGCGGGGCATAGAAAGTAATATGCATCTTTAGGCACCCTATCAATCTAGAGCATGCTCCGTGCGGTGGACCAGAAGTTGTCCATCTTTGACCTTGCAAGAGCGTCACGAGCCTCGGCGTCCGTCTCCGCAACCTTTGACGTCCAACGCTTGAAGGCCCTAGCCTTGACCTCACCCTCGAAGACGAGTTTGCAATAGTTTGACGTCATATCCTTGAGGCCGCCCTTGTCATCCTCTGCCATCAACCACTGTCTCTGCTGGCCTTGCTTGGGATCTCGAGATGGCACATTCTCTGTCCAGTCGATCCGGCTCATCATGAGCTTTTTGTACTTTGTGGTGCTCCACTGGCCGCCTTCGGCAATGATCAGGTTGAACCTAGGGTGCATAACGCAGATGCCGGTGATGGCCAGCTGCTCTGCGTTCTTCTGGATCTTGAATCGGTGCTGCCCGTTAGCAAGGCTTCCGATCTTGAACACGAGGAGGTGGAGACTCTTGGCGGCGTCTTTCTCCTGGTTGGCAGCCAGCTTTTCGTGCTTCTGCTCTTTGGTCAACTTCCGCTCTTCATTTGCCTGCAGGTGCTTCTGGTGTCTCTCCGCGATCTGCTGGTTGACCATGGCCTCAACCGCAGTCGGATCCTTGACGGCCTCCTCGCCCAATACACGCATCAGATTGCCCTTTTTGACCTTGGGAGGGGGTGCCGGGATGAGGCCAAGCCTGATCTTGGCCTGCTGCTCCTTGAGATCAGCCATCCTGTTCTGCCTCCGAATCTTGGCCTGCTCCTTTGATGTAAGATACATGGGCTTCGGCGCGGGCGCATTGCGTTCCTGCGGGGGCTCCAGCGCCACAGGGTGCTGTATGAGATTCGTGACAATGGTATCCTCGCCCTGGATGTTGAGGGAGCTGGGGTCGTCCAGAGTGTCGTATGATGTAACAAGGGCCTCGTCCCACCACTCGATCTCTGGCGGAGCCTCAACCACAAAGTTCTTCTCGCCCAGATCCTCGTCGATACCAGCTTTCCTCGTCTGCTCGGCGATCCTTTTCTTCATCGCCTCGAGGGCTGCTTGTCTGCGGAGGGCGTTGGCCTGCTGTATGTATTTGCCCTTCTGATTGAAGGCGAGCTGACGAGGCGCCCTCTGTTTCCCGGCAGAGACGCCCGGTGTGGAGGTCTCGAGGTATGGGTTGGCCCCAGACGCTCCGGCCTGGGCATTGCGGAAGGGAGAGGCTCTGCTGGTGGCAGGAAGGCGTGTCTGTTCAGTGTGTAATCTTCCAGCCGAGCCGGTGGCAAGGTTCGAGTCGGTTGGCTTGCCGGCGGAAGAAGGCTTCCATTGTCCGAGGTCCTCCAGAGCCGGATGAAGACCAACATTCAGGCCACCCTTCGCCTTGCTCGTTCCGATGGCGGCTGCGACGCGTGCCTTGAGGGCAGCCATCCTGTCGGCGGCAGATTCAGGCTTTTGCACGCGCGACGCGGCATTGTGGCGGGGACCGAGGCCGTTGCTCGGCTGATTTCGATCCATTTTGGTCGAGTAGCTGTTCGCTGTGTCGAAAGAGAGCGGGATTTCGCCGGGGATCGGCCCTGGGCAAGAGAACAGGGCGCAGGGCGGGAGACGAGGTCTGCGGGATAGAGAAGCTGGTTTAGGCGGGGAGGGCACGACCGCTGAGTCGCCAGTGATGCAGCTAAAATGAGATGCCAACAGGAGGCATGAGAGTCTGCGTATGGTCAGACGCAGCCGTGCGCAGCAGTGCAAACGCAATAGCCTTGGGGGCAGAAGGGGAGGAGGATGCTTGGTTGTCGTGGATGAGTGGATGGTGTAGGAGATTCAGAATAGTTTGGTCAGATGGATGAGATACATCCATAGTACACAGCAGTGCAGCACAGAGCCTCAGGCGGTAATTTGGGGTTCTTTTTACTGTACACTGTCAGGCTGTCACATGGCAGGGATTATCTGGTGTGGACCCCACCCCCCAGTCTGCAGTAGCTTCCCAGTCAGAAAATATTCTGCCGCCTCTCTCCGCCAAATTTTTCTATCTTGATGTAAAGATACCCAGTGAATGGTGCAACCCTCCTCACCGTCATGGGCCGAAGAAATTTTGACTGATTTCGCCGTCCCCCCTCCGCCATACACGTCGTGACTGAAATCCCTCTCGCCATAAGTCAATCGCAAGGCGTAAGGACCAGAAGTGGACAGTCAGCTGCGCAAGTCAAACTTCCAGAGGCTGCCACTGCGCAACGGTTATGCCATCATGAATATCTCCCAACCTGTCTCGTCCTCAGTCGACCGGGTCGAATTCACATTTCTCACTAAAGCTGAGATTCATGCGATCTCGGTCAAGAACATTGAGAATGATAGCACCTTCGATACGCTCCTAAACCCTGTCCGTGGGGGGTTGTACGATCCAGCCCTCGGTTCTTGGGGAGACTCCATGTAGGTAGAAGAACAATCTCTGCCAGTGATACTTCTGCTGTCACCATTGCCCCTACCGAAAATGCTGACCTTTTATCTGCCCCGCAGCTGTACGACTTGTAATCTAGGCCAACAGTCTTGTCCTGGCCATCCGGGCCATATCGACCTTCCTGTCCCAGTCTACCATCCTACCTTCATGGACCAGGTCCTCCGCCTGGTGCGAGCACAATGTGTCTACTGCGACGGCTTTCGTCTGCCTAGGAGGGAGATTCACCGCTATACATGCATCCTCCGCCTGCTGCAATACGGCCTGCTTCACGAGGCGAGGTTGGTTGACGCCGTAGGAGAGAACCTGCAGGGCCTTGGCCTGCCAGGCGTGCCTCAGGACTATGTCGCTGCCGGCTCCGACTCAGAGGATCAGGACGGAGCAGCCGATGGCATCATGAGGGCCCGAGATGCCTACGTCCGTCGCATTCTGCAGAGTCATCGGTCTAGCCTGACACGCCGGAAGCATGAGGGTGCTGCTGAACTCCGCACCGCTTTGGTGGCCGAATTCTTCAGAGACATCGTCAAAACGCGAGTGTGTGCATCCTGTCAGGGCGTCACCCCTACCTACCGCAAAGACCGATCCGTCAAGATCTTCGAGAAAGCCCTATCGCCTAAGGAGCAGGCCAAGATGGCTCAGGGCGGCTTCAAGCGCAGGCAGGCAATTCCCGTCCAGCCAAAGAAGAAGCCGGAAAAGCACAGTGGGTACGACCTAGACGAGGGAATCGCCGATCTCTCATCTTCTGATGGCGAGGGAGGCGCTTCCGATGAGGGCAGTGGTGATGCTCTCGACGAGGATGGTCTTGTTATTCCTCGCACAAAGGTCACAAAGTCAACGCGAGGCGACGATTCGCCCGCCCAGCGCTACCTCTCTCCGGCAGAGGTGCGGTGGAGGCTGGCAAAGCTGTTTAACAAGGAACAGGAGGTTCTCACGCTGGTGTACTGCAAGCAACCTCGGTCAAAGGCCACCACCGCCTTATCTTCTGATATGTTCTTCCTAGAGAGTGTCCTTGTCCCACCCAATCGCTTCCGCCCGGAGGCTAGGACCGGTGATTCCCAGATCGCCGAGGCCCAGCAGAATAACCTCTACAAGATGATCATCAGGGCGTCAGCCAAGCTGGCATCGATATACAGGCAGATTCAGGACCAGTCAAGAGGAACCATTGTCGATCCCTCCTCGAGGGGCGCCAGGAGCATGACGCAGCTTCATGAGGCCTGGACGGAGCTCCAGGAGGCCGTCAATTCCCTGATTGACCGCAATCTCAATCCTGTTCAAGGAGCTGCCGCCAAGAGGAACGAGGAAGGCATAAAACAGAAGCTCGAGAAGAAAGAGGGTCTGTTCCGGAAGAACATGATGGGAAAGAGAGTCAATTATGCCGCACGAAGTGTCATTTCTCCGGATCCCAACATCGAGACCAACGAGATCGGTGTTCCTCCTGTTTTCGCTCGCAAGTTGACCTTTCCTGAACCCGTAACGAGCCACAATTTCAAGGATATGCAACAGGCTGTCATAAATGGTGTCGACAAGTGGCCTGGTGCGTCAGCCATCGAGAACGAGAACGGCCAGACAATCAACCTGCGCAACAAGTCGATGGAGGACCGTGTCGCCCTCGCAAATCAGCTCCTGGCCCCGACGAATACGACCTCCAGCGGTCTGAGGAACAAAAAGGTCCACCGTCATCTCGCCAATGGCGACGTTGTTCTGATGAACCGCCAACCGACCCTGCACAAGCCATCCATAATGGGCCACAGGGTGAGGGTACTGCCAGGAGAAAAGACGATTCGCATGCACTACGCTAATTGCAACACCTACAATGCTGACTTCGATGGCGACGAGATGAACATGCACTTCCCTCAAAACGAAGTGGCCCGCGCTGAGGCACTGCAGCTGGCTGATACTGATCATCAGTATATCTCCGGAACAGCGGGAAAGCCACTTCGGGGTCTAATTCAAGATCATTTGTCCGTGTCGGTCGCACTCTGCAATTTAGATACGTTCTTCGACAGACAGTCATACCAACAGCTCATCTATGGTGCTCTACGTCCGGAAAGTGGGCATATTCTCGGCGAGAGAATCGAGCTGATTCCGCCGGCAATCCTCAAACCCGTGGCTAGATGGACGGGTAAACAGGTCATCACGACCATCCTCAAGAACATCAAGCCCCCGAACTATGGTAACCTGTGGATGAGTGGAAAGACACAGATCCCAGCCGCACGCTGGGGCGAGGGCTCAGATGAGGCAGCTGTCTTGTTCCATGATGGGGTTTTCATCTCGGGCATCCTCGACAAATCTCAGCTTGGACCAAGCTCTGGCGGTTTCATCCATTCCGTGCATGAGGTTTATGGACCAGCCGTGGCCGGCAGGCTCCTCAGCAGCATGGGTCGTCTGCTGACGCGCTACCTCAATATGAGAGCTTTCACATGCGGGATGGATGACCTGCGGTTAACGCAAGAAGGTGAGGAGAACAGGAGGAAGAAGCTGGCCGCCGCGTCTGACATCGGTCTTCGCATCGCCGCCAAGTATGTGTCGCTGGAAGAACAGCAGCCTGGACCGTCTGATCCCGAATTACTCTCCCGCCTGGAGGAGGTCATGAGGGACGACAGCAAGCAGGAGGGACTCGACATGCTCATGAACCAAGGCAATAGTATGATCTCCTCGGCTGTCACAGAGGCTTGTCTACCCAATGGACTCGAAAAGCAATTTCCGAAGAACCAGATGCAGTCTATGACCACTTCTGGGGCTAAAGGCAGTCAGGTCAACGCCAATCTCATCTCGTGCAACCTCGGCCAACAGGTTTTGGAAGGTCGCCGTGTGCCGTTGATGGTCAGCGGAAAATCACTGCCAAGTTTTCGTCCATACGACTCCAACGTTCGAGCGGGTGGCTACATTGTCAACCGCTTCTTGACAGGCATCCGGCCGCAGGAATACTATTTCCATCACATGGCCGGTCGTGAAGGTCTGATCGACACGGCCGTCAAAACATCCCGGTCTGGATACCTCCAGAGATGTCTTATCAAGGGTATGGAGGGCCTCTCAGTCGGGTACGACAGCTCTGTCCGCGATTCCGACGGCACATTGGTTCAATTCCTCTATGGTGAAGATGGTCTCGACATTGCGAAACAGAAGTACCTCACGAACTTCGGTTTCGTTCTTCGCAATTTCGAGTCTCAGATGGAGCAGACACACTACGCCGAGGCGAATGCCCTTGGGTTGTTTGACCATAAAGACGACTTCTTCAAAAGGAACAAGCTTGCCGTCAAGAAGTCAAGGGCCAACATTGCCAACACGGATGAACCGGTCAACTGTGTGGTCAATTCTGCAAGGCATGCCTTTGCCACCTCGGAAAAGTTCTACCACGCCATGTCCGACTATATCAAGACCAATAAGGACGGTCTTGTCAGGGACAAGAAGGACAAGGACGACGTATACCGAGGACCGGGAGTCACTACGCTGCCTCGGAAGCAGGCGGAGAAAATATTCGCGGCCAAATATCTGAGGTCTCTTGTCGAGCCTGGAGAGGCGGTTGGTATCGTCGCCGGTCAGTCGGTGGGCGAGCCGTCCACCCAGATGACTCTAAACACATTCCATTTGGCCGGGCACTCAGCAAAGAACGTCACACTCGGTATCCCTCGATTACGCGAAATTCTGATGACGGCCAGTGCTGATATCTCGACTCCATCCATGACGCTGGTGCTGAATGAGGAGCTTTCGGAGGCAGACGGCGAGAAGTTTGCGAAGGCCATCAGTGTTCTTCCTCTGTCTCATGTCACGGACCACGTCACTGTCAGTGAACGAGTCGGAAAGGGCATTGGCTATCCTTTGGCCAAGATCTTTCTCATTCGGTTGCGCTTCTTCCCATCATCCGAGTATGAAGAGACGTACAACATCAAGGTTTCCGATGTGCTCGACACGGTCGAGAAGAAATTCCTGGGCCAGCTACAAGCCATGATCAAAAAGGAAATCAAGAAGAAGAGCAACAATGCCACCGCGGCGACACCAGAAATTGGCGCCAAGGCTGGGACCATCGAGATGGCCGACCCGAGCCGTGAAGGTGGCGGCCGTAGTCGTGGAGATGACGACGATGATGATGACGACGACGGAGACGATGACGCGACGAACGCGAAGCAACGTGCCAACCGCAACGAGGCCGCATCGTACGGCCCCAACGACGATGAGGATGATGCGATCCAACACCGTCTGGAGCAGGAGGCAGCTCAAGGCGATACAGACGAGGATGAGGGATTCGAAGGGAGTCCAGCTCCCAGCGGTCACGATACCGAGGACGAGGACAAGGCGGAGCAGGAGGCTGGCGGTGCACAGAGCCGGACTCGTGAACAACGCATCAAGAGCAAGCACCCACAGGTCACCAAGTTCCGTTGCAGCAAGACCAGCGGGAGCTGGTGCGAGTTCGAGCTAGAGTTTGACGTCAACATACCAAAGCTCTTGATGCTGAATCTCGTTGAGGATGCCGTTCGCAAGACTCTCATCCAGCAGATCCAAGGCATCGGACAGTGCACCTTTGTAGCGAAGGAGAAGATGACGGATGCGCGGACCGGAGAGGAGGCTGAGGTCTCCGTCGTGCACACAGCGGGAGCCAACCTCCAGGCTATGCAGCGATTCGGCGAGTACATCAACCCGAACAAGATCTCGACCAACGACATCGCGGCCGTCCTGGCAGTGTACGGCGTCGAAGCTGCCCGAAATAGTATCATACAGGAGCTGAGCAATGTTTTCGGCTCTCACGGCATCAGCGTTGACAACCGACACCTGAACCTGATCGGCGACCACATGACAAGGAATGGTGGCTTCTCGCCGTTCAACCGTATGGGGCTACGTGGCAACGTGAGCCCCTTCACAAAGATGAGCTTCGAGACCACCTTGGCCTTCCTCAAGGATGCACTGCTAGAAGGTGATTGGGACGACCTCAGCACGCCCAGCAGCCGTCTAGTCATGGGAAGGCTGGGTAAGGTGGGGACAGGTGCATTTGATATCTTCACCCAGGCACCGATGAGTCACTACGATCCTATGCAGGCAAACGATGAGATGGAGCAGTAGGCTCACAGGGTGAATCATGATTATGTTATGTTGTCCCTCTCTTTTCAAATTGGCGTTGGGTGAGGGACTACTCCTTATTCAGCCGATAGATGGGCCAGCTAGTTTTTTCCTGCTTTAGAATGAAAAGTCTTTATCAATGCCCGCATTTTGCCACCACTTGGGTCTCCTCATTCTCTCGGTCCGTGAGAACCGCGAGCAGCGTGTAGTGTTTCCAAAACAGCCAGGCCGAGGGGGGAAGCACAGTCTGCTGTCAAGTCACGCATTGTAGGTTAAAGCAACGACAAAGAGTGAACAAGATAAAATGGTATTGACTATATTGAGCACCCACGCATGCAAGAGCTCGTGTGGACAAAAGGATCGATCGTACTGTACTGCCTGGAGAACTGAGCCGCAGCGACTTCTCGGCCCAGCAAAGTAACTGTGTCACGACAGCTCCGTCTACGTCAGTAATCGCTTCGAAATTTGCCTCCCAAGGGGGTTGGGGGGATTGGTTGTGTGAATCACGGTGTCACATCACTTCGGAGATTGACCTTATCTACAGTATCCCAACGTGCAGCGGCGCGTCAACCAATTCCACCAGCGACGCTACCGCCTACTTCGCAGCGATAACGAGGGTTTTAAGTACCGGAGGGCGCACACGGCGATTACCAAGACAGCAAATAATGGGGAAGAGAACAGCGAAGGAGGTTGTGATCATAAAGTTCCCTTGTTCGGTTCAGGGCAGCATCCCATTAGCTGCAGAATCTAATGTACAACCCAACCAGAAAGCAACGCATCGTGAACGCCAATGTAGACCCTTCCCTTGTGGATATGACCATCGTCAACCGAGCATTGCTGAAAAAAATCATCGTAAACCGTCCCAAACCCGCGCAATCAGAAAAGGCACCACCCATTAGGCAGCTTAGTTGCGCTCGCCACGGAGGCGGCGGGCAAGCTGGATATCCTTCTGCAATGGTTGTCAGCATGCTGTGTTATGACCAGTTGCAATCGCGTCGCGTCGCCTCTTGCAGTGGGATACGGTTTGGGCTAGGGGCAATAGATACTTACAGACTGGATGGTGACACGCTTGGCGTGGATGGCGCACAGGTTGGTGTCCTCGAAGAGGGAGACGAGGTAGGACTCGACGGACTCCTGCAGGGCACCAATGGCGGAGGACTGGAAGCGAAGGTCGGACTTGAAGTCCTGGGCGATCTCACGGACCTGCATTGTAGGCAGAACGCGTCAGCAAAATATGCGCAATCAAATGACGACAACGTTGACCAGTGTGAAGAAAATATACTGACCAGACGCTGGAAGGGGAGCTTGCGGATGAGCAGCTCAGTGGACTTCTGGTAGCGACGAATCTCACGCAGAGCGACGGTACCGGGCTTGTAGCGGTGAGGCTTCTTGACACCTCCGGTGGAGGGGGCAGACTTGCGGGCAGCCTTGGAGGCGAGCTGCTTACGGGGAGCCTTGCCACCAGTGGACTTACGGGCGGTCTGCTTGGTGCGGGCCATTGTGATAATGCAAAAAAAGTGATGAAGACGATGAAGAAGAGTCGGTGGTGTACTGGGGAAGATGGATTTGATGGGGAAATCAGTCGGCTTGATGACCAACTGAAGAGACGATGGGTGGAGTTGTGTGGTGTAAGAGGAAAGAAGCGCGGGTGGTGGAAAGAGGTGGGGGAAAGGGTCTTAAGTACCAGTGGCGGGCTGCAGGTTTGGCTGGTGGCTGATCTGCGGTGGTACTGATTTTAGAGATTTAGCGTTGGGTTAGGGGGTGGGTGGTGGGTGGGTATGGCCTGTGCTTTTCCCGATTGGAGTGGCTTTGCGCTGGGGTGTGTGTTGTTATTGTTTCTCTTTTTGTCAGGGTTGGATTATGATGCAAGTCACAGGGCAGAGCCAGCATTTGCAGAAGCCGGTAAGCCCTGCAGCAAGGTGCAATCGAGTTTTGGTGGGAATTTTGGTCTTAGGCGGGCAGCAGACAGGGATGGCTAGGCCCAGCAGAGTTTTGATTGGGTGCGTATTCTCTTGGCATAGCCGCGCTTTCCCGTTTTGAGCAGACAAGAACTGTGAACGTCAAAAGGCAGTGATCAGTCATTCAGTTTACAGCGCGCTAGCAGGCATTGCAACCCAGATCAAAGGCAAGACTGCAGAGGACCAAAAAAAAAAAATCAGGCACAGGGGTGCACAAGCAAGGCGCGGCTGCTCCCTTCACCAGGGACGCCTTACCCACAAGGAATATGCAGTAGTTACTACAATTATGTGATGCGTATATTGTTCTTACTTTGTGCTGGGCGAGATTGGCACCCACGCTTGTGATCACAGATGGCATGATGATGATGATGATGGCGATGATGATGGTGATGGCGATGGCGATGGTGATGCTGTGGATACCTGAAGCTATAGCTATCATGAGCAGGAGAGAACCCTTGTTAGGACCATTTGGCATTGTAGGAAGACTGCTATGCAGGCGTCTCATGACGTACATACGTCAATATGGAAAGAACTGTCGGAGGGGAGGAATCGGAGGAAGACCGTTTGACAAGACTGACTGGCTTGCCCGATGTAGACTACGAACAGCAGGCGAACCACAACAATCTCGACCCCGTGTGAAAACCACCGCTATCCTCCAAGACACACGGGGCCGTCCTCGGTCTATATGTTCCTATGTGAGTGTCAGGCAGCCTAGTGTCTTTACTACTCGGTACTATTGCTCATGGTCAATTTAAGCTAAGGAATAGAGTCGAAAACTAGGGCGGCGGGAAAAAGGCGAAAAAGTCGCGTACTGATTCTGGAACCCCCTGGCTCTCCTCGACTGGGAGACCCACCCCCCAGTATGTGGAGTGATCTGGCGCACCCGCCCCTGCAGCAGGCCTCCCTACTTAATGCCTTTCGCCTTCCCCTGCGACCAACACCACCCTCCAGCCGCGCTTGTTCCCGTCCTGCTACATCACAACCATCTGCATTCAAATACATCCTTTGTGCATCTACGCGTCGCCGTGATTCTCTTTCACATCGCTTCTTCACACGACTTCTTTTTACTACCCGAATCAATCAATATGACTGGACGTAAGTCTACTACCATCACCCTTCTTCCACATGCTCGATGGTTGACTGACATTCCCCAACAGGTGGCAAGGGCGGCAAGGGCCTCGGCAAGGGCGGTGCCAAGCGTCACCGAAAGATTCTTCGTGACAACATCCAGGGTATCACAAAGCCTGCTATTCGCCGTCTCGCTCGTCGTGGCGGTGTCAAGCGTATCTCTGCCAGTAAGTTTATGCCTCACCTCGACGCGGATCCCCCCCCACACAACTGTCGCATATTTTGCTGACATTCCCACTAGTGATCTATGAGGAGACTCGCTCTGTCCTCAAGTCCTTCCTTGAGGGTGTGATTCGTGATGCCGTCACCTACACCGAGCACGCCAAGCGCAAGACTGTCACCTCCCTCGACGTTGTCTATGCCCTGAAGCGACAAGGCCGTACCCTCTACGGTTTCGGTGGTTAGACACCCTACGACTCATGTCACGTCACGATTGTTTTCTGTTCTCGCGCGGCGGAAAGGCGGGGAAAGGCTTGGCACCAGGAATGCTTTTGGTTGTGCCTGCGATGTGATGAATTCTGGGATTCGGTTTCTGCTTTGGGTTCTCTGTACCATACGGGCAAACGGTGTTCACGTGGATAACATAATTGATACCTCCAGCGCTTGAGGTGGTTCTGATGACAACGCTTCCTGATTGTTTCGGCACCCTCGTGCCTCGCCAAGGCGATTGTAATTTGTGCGCCCACTGGTATACTTTCTGCTGCGGTGTTCTGCAGTGCCCTTACCCCAGTTCTGTCTTCTGTGGGTCGTAGTAAATGTTTGTCCTAGCCAACATTGTGACTGCGGCTCGTTGACCTCAGCAGGTGTAACGAAGACTGCTTGGGCCTAGGAATCCCGAGAGAAACTTGAATTTGGTCTTAGCAACACAAGCAATATACCATGTTTCTCTTCTGTTTCGACATCAACGTGTATCTGTCTTTTGCCTTATCAGTACAGCATCCATCCCCTGACAAAGTCTTCCAAAGCGGCTCCCTACTCGTCTGAATTGAATATTCCATCTCACTGTCTTGAATGTTGGACATTGATTGCGTTGAGAAATATAGCATTAGCGATTACTATGTGTTTTTGCTTCTCTACTTAAATCCTAAACAAAGATAATAAGTAATTATAAAATACGCGATATCTCTTTATTAAATATAAGAGCAATATATAGTTTAAATTATTTTATTAAAGTATAAATTAGAATTTCAAACTTTTATAATACTAACTTATACTACTAATTTATTTAAAAAAATTTAAATTTATTAAAGATTTTATAAGCATTATTACTTTATTATTAAATAAGATTACATAATCTTACTTATAAAAATTTGAAAAATATATTTTATATATTTAATACTCTTAAATACTATAGCAATATTATAAATAATTAATAAGTTTTATTATTTTTATATAAATCGTTTTAAATAAAACTATAGTAAAAAATAAATTAATTTATATATATAATAAGCACTGCTATAACTAAGATATATAATAAGTATATAAAAGTTTATATTAGGTAAGCAAGATATTAAAGTATACTCTAAAGAATAGAGGAACAAATCTAAAGTTCTTTATAATATATTACTAGTAGTAAAGCTACTATTTATACTAATATAGTACTTAAATTAATAACTAAAGAGCTATATATAATAATTCATTCAGTTAATAATAAATGCATTCTTATATATTTTGCTTTTTAGTTTCTATTAGCAATATTAGTAATATTTCTTAGAGTAAACTATTAGAATTAATAGTAATCCTTTTATTTGCAAAGACTATAGGCAATTCTATTAGTTTAAACCCTAACCCTGAGTTATATAATTCTTATTTATAGCTTTATACTAAAGTATTAGACTTTTAGCTCTTTAGAGTCTATTTTAAATAGCTTTAATACTATATTGCAATTTTATTATAATTTATATATTAAATAAGTTATAATATTATTTCCCTTTTATAGATTATTATTTTCAATAATCTTTTATAAGTGTCTTTTTTATTTTTATTCCAATTATTATATCTTTGTAATTAAAATATTTTATAGGATTAATAAATCTTATTCTAAAAAGATAAAGCAATCTCTCTTTCTCTAATTATTTATTTTCTACTATAATTCTACTATACCTGCTTATTTATTTTATAAGAATTAAGGTATTCTCTATATAGTTTCTAAAAAGGATTATTCTTATTATGCTAAATGCATCTGCATTAAGAAAAGGAGTTGCAATATATATAGTTTAATGCTAATATAAATATGCAAAATTACCTTATAATATTCTAAAGTAAAGGCTAAGTTAAATTAAGTTAAAGAGAAGGCAATAGTTGCAAATTGTAATAAGCTAAGGTTGTACCTTAGCTATATAAGCCTAGCTAGGTAACCTGACAGCGGTTAAGTTATTACGTACCTTTTAGCTTAGGCATCCTGAGTTATGGGTAGCTAGTGCATCTGGCTAAGGGCAGCAGGCGCTAGCCAGTCCTGAAGCCCTCTCGAGCCAGCCCCTTACACAAATGCAAAAATTTAATGCCTTTAATTGCAGTATTATTTATAAGTATTTAAAATAGTGCATATAATTTATTATAATTCTAATATAATTAAGAAGTTAGATTACATTAAGGCTAAGAAAGCTAAAGGTCTACTCCTTAAAGGGTACTTTAATTTAATTTTTCCTAAGTTAAAGAAGATTAGTTAGTTTTTACTAAATCTAAATATATTATATAACTATAGATTAGAAAATATAGCTAAGTCCTTAACTAGTTGCTAACTTAGCTCAACTAGTATATTAATGCTATTAATATTATCTTTAATTAGTACTTAATTTATAACTAATAAGTTCCTTTGCTAACTAGTAAATAGCTTAACTAGTAGAATTTGTTCCTAATTGCATTTTCTATTAAATTAATTTAATTCTTAATAAACTAGTACAAATTATAATAGATCAAGGAAATATACTAGTATTATCCCTATATTAGTAATTGCTCTTTCTAGTCTAGATTTTAACTATTTCTATAAGTAACTAGTCTTATATAGGATTAGTTTTTTCCTAATAATTCTAAAGTGTTTATAATGCATTTGCAAGGTTCTTCTCTAATTTCTATATATTTTTGGTTACTAGATAACCCTTCTATTTAATATAGAATTCCTGGTTATATTATAAGCTTCTATATCTTAAAATGTTTTCTATTTTAAATTCTAGCTTATCTATTATAACTTTAATTATATTATTTATAAGTATTTTATATACTGCTAATTTAAGAAGTAAAATATAAAAAACTAAATATATTCTTATTTCTGCTAATAGTATAAGTTTATAGTTAATTATGAAGATCTTTTTAAAAGGTTTAAAAAAATTAATTTTCTTATAATTAAATTTATTATTTAATTAAATAATTTCAATATTTTTTTAGTTTAAGTAAATTTTATTTCTCTTTTTATAAAATTAGTCTTTTAATTTTTTTAAAGTTAGTATATTTAGTTATTTATTTTTATATAAATTATAATTCTTATTTAATATCTTTTTTAAACTTTTTTAATATATTATATTAATTTTTCTATAGCTTTTATATTTGCTATTAGCAATACTCTATAATAAGTTATTAGGTTATATTTATAAAGTATATAGAATAGTAAAATCTTTATTATAATTATATCTGCGCTATTATATATAAATTATATAAAAAATAATAATTTAATTTAATTATTTTATTTCTAATTAATATAATACTTTAAGTATTATTTAAAAATTTAGTTTATTTACTTTATTTATTTATTTATCTATAAATAGTAAGTTATAAATATCTTATAATATATTTTAAGCTGCTTTATAAGCAAGATTTAAAAACATAATGCAAATTTCCTATCTTTATTTAAAATAATTTCTTTTAATATATTATAATTAGTGATAATTATATAAATATATATATATATAAATTCTTTAACTATATTACTTTTTTTATAAAAAAGAAAATAAATATATTTATTTAATTTATAAATTATTACTAAAATATTATTATATTATACTTTAATTAAAAGTTTTTATAAGATAAGTAGCTTAGTAATAAAGTATAAATTAATAAATTGCTAAATAATTATAAATATTAATAAAGATTATAATTATCTATAAAGCCTATATTATTTTGCCTTATTTTATTTATAGCTATTATTTTCTAAATAATCTTCTTAATTTAAATTTTAAAGCTTAAGAAATTTTAATATCTCTTAATTCTTTTATAAATTGCTTTAACTTTTTAATATTTATATACTAATGCGCTATATAACTCTCTAATATATTCTTTTTATTTAGCTAAAGTTATATATTTTAGTTTTTTGCTTTAATAATTAATTTATAAAGCTATATTAATTTCTTTTTTCTATATAAAGTTCCTATCTTTATTTTAATTAAAGAGTATTTATTGCTTTATTCTTATAGCTAATATATAATTTAATTATTAGCTAAGTATATTTACTTTAATATTTTTGTTTTTTAAATATAGCTAATTTTAATATTAAACTATAAAAGAAATTCTGCTTATTATATTTATTACTTATTTAAAATATTTATAGTAATAAATATTATAAAGTTTTTATAATTTATAAATACTTTAATTAAATATTTAGCTTTAATAAGATAATATTATTATTTTTAGAATATATATATTATAGCTATAAATTCCATATTTAGAATTCTATATTATAGTCTTAATTTGTTAAGTTTCTTTAAGAAATTAGTAATAAAGTATAATTTTCTCTAATTATTTTATTAAATAAGTTCTCTATCTAATATATAATCTAATATATGAATTATAACTTTAAATTCTTGCTTTAAATTAGCTTCTTATAATATAAATTCTTATATAACTTATTCCTTAATTATATTAAAAGCTTGCTACTCTTTTTAATTTAATAAAAAGAAGGATTTTTTTAAGTAAATTTTATTATAAATTATATAATTTTTAAGTATTATTATATAAATAATTAGTAAAAACTAATATAGCTAAAGAATGCTTTAATATTTATAATATTTTTCAATAGAAGCTATTTTTAAATAGCTTAAATCTTTTCTTTTAATATATAAATTTAATCTAATTTAATTATATATTTAAAATAGTTAATCTTTTAAATATAAAAGTAGCTTTTAGCTAATTTAATAAAAAGTTTAGTATTCTATAATGCTTAAAGTATTTATTATATATGCTGCTTATATATAGCTAAGTTTGGGGAATAGATAAGAATATTATTAAGATAAGCAATAATATAAATATTAAGATGCTTTTTGAATACTTAATTAATTATTTTTTAAAGGAATATAAGTATATTAGCTAATTTAAAAGATATAATTATATATTTATAATGCTTATATTTTATATAAAATGCTATTTTCTATTACTTATTTTCTTTTATTTTAATAAAATTATATACTCTTTTAAAGTCTAATGCTATAAACTATTATGCACTTTATAATTAGTTTTATAGTTTTCTAATCAGTAGTAATAAGTAATAATTCTTAATTATAATATTATTAAGCTATTTATAATTTATATAAAGTTATAATTTGCTATTCTTCTTAAATTTAAATAAAACTAAATAATTTACTAATAATTATAAGAATTATATATAGTTTTTCTTTAGATTTTTATTAAGATATTCTCTAAATACTTTTAATTATACTTTATTTAATTTATAAATAAAAAAGAACTTTAGTTAAATATCTTTATTAAATAGGATTTTACAATTATATAAGCTATATTTTAATAGCTTTATATTTAATTCTTCTTAAAATAGTTATATAAATTTATAATACTCTTTTAATATATTAGCAAATATTAAAATAAATTCTTCTTCTATCTCTATTATCTAAAGAAATAGAAGATACTATTAAGCATTCCTAGTATTATTCTAAGCTAGCGCTTTGCTTAGCTTTAATAGTAGTATAAATATATTGTAGCCTAATTAGCTTCTTCTAATTCTTTATAAGTTCTAATTTGTTTATTATTATAGCTTATTATTTTCTTTCTAAATTAAACTAATTTTCTTAAATCTTAATTATTATTTCTATAGAAATATTTATTATTGCTATCTATTATTATCGCTTTATATTAAACTCAATCTTTCTAATTAGTATTTATTCACTTATTTTCTTAATTAGTATTTTACTTGCATTTAAATATTCTAGCCTTTTATAATTCTTCCTTATAATCTATTAATCTCTACTAATTTAAAGATATATAATAAGTTTTTATTTAAGCCCTTATTCTAGCTATTTTTAGTAATTAAATCTTATTTTGCGCTTTTATTTATAATTATTTTATTAAATATAGCTTATTTTTAAAGAATTTAGCTAGTAATCTAATTAATTAAAAAATTATGCTCTTTAAGCTAAAACATTTTTAAAATTAAATTATAATATATTATCTTTATAATATTAAAAGTAATATTAATTATATAGCTTTAATATAAAATAAATAAAAATTAATTTCTTTATTAATTATTCTTTAATTATATATAATTCATTATTCTTTTATAATATTAAGTATATAGAATTATTTCGTTTAGTGCTATAGTATTTATATTATATTAATAATGTATAAAGAAATATAATTTTTTTATATATTATTATTTAATAATGCATAGTATTAATGTTTATTAATATTTATATTAAATAGTATATATATATACAGCTTTTTTCTATTATTATGCATAAGGATTTTATAGTTTTAATTAGCTATAGTTCCTTTATGAGCAATTTTTTCCTTTTAAAGATTCCCTTACTTCTTTCTTATTAAGCTAATTTCTAAGCTTATTGCTAAGTATACTTATAATACTTCTTATAATACTGCTATATATATATTATGCTTATACTTTAGTCTTTATATAGATAGAGTAAAATTCTTCTAAGCATTGCTACTATCTATATTTCTTCTTAATATAGAATTTAGGGCAATCCTTTAATAATTTAATAAAGGCATTATAGTGCCTTTTATCCAAAATTTCTCTAAATTATAGTTTTAATTCTTTATATACTTAGATAAATAATCTATTTCCTTTATTAGAAATTATTTATAATAGATATTATCTTTAAAATAAATTTTATAGCTATAATAAATATAAAGGATTTATACTAGCTTATAATATTAGAGATAAAAAGTATTAATTCTAGGATTCTTTTATAATACTGCTTTAGAATTCTAAATAGAAATGCTTTTAAAGAGATTCTTTAAAAGGATTCTATAAATTATATATTTAATATAAGAGATTAGAAAGCTCTTAGAGTTATTGCTATCTATTTTATTAAGTATTAATCCAATTAAGTTAATAATTTATTAGTTTTAAATTTTCTCTTTTAAAATATTATTTTATATAAGTATCTTTATAATATTAGTAATAATTAGTATAAGTATAAAGTTTGCATTTTCTAAGTTATTATTATATTTATTATAAGCAAGTAATATCTAGATATTTGAGATATATTTGTTATTATTAGCAAGTTTTGCTAAATAATGCTATAAGGAGAATTTTCTTGTTATTGCTTTTTTCTAAGTATTTTAAAGAACTATTCTTAACCTTTTTTTTAAGAAATATAGTAAGCAATTATTATTATAGCAGACTATTTCATTAGAGAAGCTATATTTAATAAAGTTTACTGCTTGCTTTATTAAAATATTTTTGCTAAGCTAATTAAATTCTTATTGTATAGTAGTATTAAGTTATTAATTTTCTTAAATAGATTGCTATTACTTCTTTTATAGCTATTAATAATCTTTTATAAAGTATTTTAATTTTCTATAATTAAAGCATTTCTTATTACTTTATACTATATTTTTATAATTTTATTATTTGCTTTAATAGTTTTGCTAAAGCTAGTAGCATTTCTATAATTAGCTATTGCTTTTTTAATTCTTTTCTTATTATTATTTAAAAATATAATTATTAATATATATTATTATAGTAATATATTCTGATAGATTATTAAATTAATTTATTTTATAAAGTTTGTTTTTAATTCTTTTTTTTTATTTTTTATAGCAATAGGATACTAGTATTTTATTTTCTTAATTAATTCTTCTTATATATTACTTAAATTTAGTAGTATAATTGAAAGCTGCTTTAATTTATTTAATATCTATAAAGCTTTATTCTATTATACAATTTTTATTTAAATTACTAAAAGCATTCTTAAATGCTTTTTTAAAGCTTTTAAATAAGTTAAAGATAGCTTTAGTTTCTTTATTATAATTATTTAATATAATTAAGTTATTAAGATAGTTATATAGTGAAAGCTTAAATTAAGTAAAAGCATTGCTTTTTAATTAAATATTTATAAATATTACTTTTTCTTCTTTCTTTATAAATTGCGCTAAATAGTAGAGAAAGTAAGCCTTATATTAAATAATAAAAGCTTAAAGAATACTCTTTAATTCCTTATAAAAAATTAATTTATTTATCTTATAAATTTTAACTTAAGTGCTACTTAATCTTTTAAATCCCTAAATATATACTTATAAAATAATAATAATTTATTATAATTTTATACTAGTTTAAGCTTTGCTTATAATAAAAGAGTAGAATTTAAGAAGATATTATATTTCTATATTGCTTAAAAGAAGTATACTAAATTATACTTAAATAAAAGTTATTAAAATATAATAAGTATTGCTATAGTTAGAATATAAAGTAAGTATATAAAGATTTATATTAAGCAAATAAGATATTAAAGTATACTTTAAAGATTATAAAAATAAATCTAAAATTCTCTGTAGTATATTATTAGCAATAAAGCTACTACTTATACCAAAATAGTATTTAAATTAATAACTAAAGAGCTATATATACTAATTTATCTAATTAGTAATAAGTGCATTCTTATATATTCTGCTTTTTAATCTCTATTAGCAATATTAATAATATTCTTCTAAGATAAATTATTAAGATTAATAGCAATCCTTCTAATTGCAAAGACTATAAATAATCCTATTAATCCAAACCCTAACCCTAGAATATATAATCCTTATTTATAGCTCTGCACTAGAGTATTAAACTCTTAGCTCTCTAGGGTCTATTCTAGATAGCTTTAATGCTATACTGCAATTTCATTATAACCTGCATATTAAATAAGTTATAATAATATATTATAAGTAGCTAGTATTATAATTAAATCTATTAAATGTATTTAATTACTATTATCGCTATATTATACTAAAAAGCTAAGATATAAAGCTAAGAGCTTTATATTGCTTTTATATGTATAATTAAGCATAATAGAATAAAATATTAAATTTATAATAGCTAGTTTAAAAAGCTTAAAAATTAGCTAATATTTATTACTATTTCTTATAAGACTATAAGATTATTTGTGAATTAAGGGGATTAAATAGTTAGCTTAGATAATTACTCAGGAAGCTTTTCTAAAACGGGAATAGTAAGAAGGGTTAATTATTAATATATTATTATCCTAGTTGTTATTATTATTTGTCCTTCGCTAGAAACAAAGAAAGGAAAACAAATATATATATCTTTTTTACACTAATTATCTTAAATATTCTATAGCTATTAGTTGCTAAGAAATCGCTTTAATTTATAAGCATTTATTAGCTATTTAAAATTAATATTTTATTTATATATATTAGTTATTCCCTTAAGAGGGCTAAGGAGAAATATATATTATAATAAGCTTTTTGCTTTTGCTATCTTGCTACTTCTCAAATATTCTAGTATCTCCTATTTACATAATCAGCTTAAATAATTAGATGCTTATATAATTATAAAATATGAAAGAAAAATTAATATATTTATTTATATATTTTGTATTTATATTTTATTATTTAAGCAGTTATTATAAAAAGAAATATATATTTATAATGATTAAAATATAAATTAAATTCTTACTTTCGTTGCTTCTTTAACTTATACTACTAGCTACTTAATCAAAAAATATATAAGCTAATTTTACTTAAAATTATTTAAAATGTTTTCTGATTTATAAATTACTTAAATATATTAAAATATTAAAACCAAATTATATTAGCTGAAATAATATAATTAAGATTTTATTATATACTTTTTATAATTCTAATATTTAGCTTTAAAAGAAAATATACTAAATATTGCTTTAATATTTCTATTATTCTAAAGCATTTTTTATAAATTATAAAGTATACTTCTATATAATCCTTTACTCTTTAATAAATACTATAATTATATTTGCTATTTATAAATCTATAACTATAAGAATGCTCTTTTTTTAAAATAGCTTTGCTATTAAGCTCTTAAAGTAATTTAATAAATCTTAGCTTTTAAAAATAAAGAAATCGCTAAAAGAACTATTATAAATGCTATTATTATAGCTTATTTAGCTATTATATAACTCATTATTTTATGCTTAATATTCTTATTTTGCTAGCTTAATTATGAAGTTACTTATTCTATTTTCTTTCTATTAATAGCCCTTTATAAAGTATATATATATAATCTCTTTTTCAATACTAGTTTATTAAATAAAATAAGCTTTAAAGAAGTTGCTTCTAAGCTTAAGCTAATAGCTTTACTAAATCTACTAATTTAAGAGAATTAAGCAAAAAGAATAAAGCTATTTTATATAAGTTATATATTTCTACTATTATTATAATAAAGTTATTAATTTAATAAAAAATAAATGCTTAAATATATTAATTATTTTATTTAATTTAATTATTTTTTTAAAACCTTTATTAACTTATACTTTAATTAACTTTAATATTAAATAGAAGGCTTTTATTAATAAAAGCTAATCTTTAAAAATATTACTTATATTTATTTTTAAAAAAAACTATTTAAAATTAAAATTCTTAATAAATACTTTGCTAAAAGTAAAAAGATATTTTACTATATCTTTACTATTTATAGAATTAATAACTACTACTAAAAGAAGCTAAAGCTATTTATAATCTAGCTTGCTTACTATTTAATAGTACTAGAAATGCTATAGCTTAAGCAATATAATTTTATTATTTAATTTGCTTTATAAATAATTATCTTTAATAGCAAATATTGTTAAAAAAAAGCTATAATACTCCTAGCTATCTAATAAGAGCTAAGTCCCTTTAAGATATTCTTTAAACTGCCTACTTTCCCTAAGGCCCCTTTATACTCAAAGATTTATACTAATATAATATTGCTACTATTTTGCTATAAGCAAGTATAGCTTATATTTATAAAAGAAATTGCTATTTATTTACTATTATCTTAAAAGATATTAATTATACTTTAACTATTAAGCCTTTTACTAAATTTATAAATTACTTGCTTGCTAAGCGTTAGAATTTTGCAGAGATCTTTTTTTCTAAAAAAGGCTAAAAGGTTTTTTATATATTATTCTTATAATTATTATATTTAGCTTTAGATAGAAAAGATTATACTATTTAGCTTACTATATACTATATTATAAAATAAGCTAATTATACTTTATAAATAGCTATAAGAGAATTTATATAAAGAGTTAATATACTTTAATATATTATTTATTGCTTTGCCTATTTTATTTATTACTAAGCTAGATAATAGCTTATAATTTTATACAAATTATTAAATAATTAAAATAATATTATTATAAAAAATTAATATTCTCTACTTTTAATTAAGAAATTGCTAAATAATTAAAAAAGAATAAAATATTTCTTTAAAATGAATATTATTTTTGCTTTTAATAATATTTATATTTATAAAAAAGAAAAATATTTAATTATCTTTTATATTTAATTTAAATTATTTAAAATTTTAATTATATTATTAAATTTTCTACAAGCTTTAATAATCTTTAAATAAAATTTAATTTAAAGCTTTATTTGCTTAGAATATAAATAGCATCTTTACTTAGTTATAATATCTTTAAAAAGAGCTAGCTTATATAATAAATTAGAAAAGTATAAGTTCTTTATTTAAAAACTATTTTTTAGCTTAATTAAAAATTCTTATAAAATTTATATAAATTTTAAAAACTTAAAGCTATTATAATATAAAAAATATTAATATATTTAAGAATTATTTAAATATTTATTAAATTTAGAATTTTTTTTAAAATTATTATATTATTTATCTATATAATATAAAAGAATATATTATTTTAATTTAATTTAATTTAAAAATAGTTTTTAAATGCTAAATAAAGCCTTTATTTAAAAATTTATTTTAGTATAATTAAATTATTAAAAGAAATTAATTAATAAATTTAATATTTATAATTTTATATTTATAGGAATATTATTATAATATAATAATAATAATATTTTAAAGCTTATAATATAATTCCTTATAAAGTATTTAATTATAAAATATATAATAAAAAACTTTTAAAAATAATTTACTATTTTAAAAAGTAGCGCTTTAAATTTAAAAAGCTTTAAATATTATTAAGCCTATTTTCTATTTAGCAGCTTAATAGTTATAAAGTGATTTAGATTTTTATAATTTATAATAATTTTTTTAATAAGCTAAACTTTAATTCTAATTTTATTTAAAGAATATATATTATTCTAAAAAGCAAAATATAAAGTATAATGTATTAGTTAATAAATTAAAGAATTTGCTTTAAAAAAGAAATAAATATTTATTATATTAAAATTAAATAATACTAAAAAAAGACTTTAAGAAAATAAGTATCTTTTTATATTATAAACCAATATAATTAGCTACTAGATTTATTAATTTAGATAACTTATTAAAATTTTTAAAAAAGTTAAAATTTAAAGATATAAATATTTTATAAAAAGCTTAGCTAGTATTAATAAATATTAACTATATTTTAAATTAAAAAAAATATAATTAGTAATTTAATATATAGACTGAAAAATCTGCTCTAAGCTATAGCAATTTATAAAAATTATTTACTTTATAATTTAAATTTGCTTAATTATACTGCTTATTTATTTTTAATAAAATAATAAATTATTCTATTTATTTATTTTAAAATTAGTATTAAAAGTTTTAAAAAAGATATTACTTAATATATTTAGCTTATACTTATAAAATATAGCAAATAGTATAGCTATTTATATTTTAAAAATTGCTTTTATATATTTAAGTTACTAAAATTAAAAGCTAAACTATTTAAAGCTTATTTAAGCCTCTATTAATTTCTAATTAATTATAAAAGAATATCTTTAGTAACTTTATTACTTACTTACTTATAAGCTAAAGCTATAATGCTAAAATAATTATAATAAATTATTAATTTATAGTATAGCATTTTATAAATTAAAAGAGAACGTGCATCTCTAAAAAAGCTATATACTTATTTACAAAGAATTTATAAAAGCTTTATAGCTTATTTATTATAATTATATTTAATTATAAATTGCAATTTATATTAGATTTTTAAAAATATTTAACTTATTATCTATTAATACTTACTTTGCTATTTACTATATACTATTTTAAAACTTATACCTAAACAAAGAGAATAAATATTTTTCTAAAATAATATTTATATTTATATATATTATATTTATAAAATAATCAATTAAATAAGCTATTATTAGCTAAATTTATTTCTAATAATACTACTTTTAAATTTATAATTATTATTTTATTCTTTGCTAATAATAGCTTTTTTAATTAGTATTTAAGCTAATTCTATTTTAAAATAAATTTATTATTAAAAATATTAAAAAGTTTATAATTTAGATATAAAAGATAATTAGGTATTTATATAATAAGTTACTTATTATTTATTTATATTATAAAAACTAAGCTAATTAAAAGCGCTAATCTGCTTATAAGTACTAAATTAGCGAAAAGATTTAGATTAATATTTAAAATATTAAGATTTTATACTTTATAGAAAGCTCAATTAGAAAACTTATAGCTTATTCTATATTAAGAAAATTATTAGCTTATATATTTATTATCTCTACTTAGCTAAATCTATAAGAATATCTGTCGGTCGGCTTACTCTATTTGAATAGAGAAACAAGATGTTAAAATGGTGTTGATTGTTGTATTAATTCAGTAACTAGAAGAGAGAGAGCAGGGCCTAACGGCCTAGATCTCTATAGCCTGCCTGCTGCTGCATAGACCCTTAATGACTTATCCCTGCTAATTTCATAATATCCTCTATTTTTTATAAAAGCTTGCTTTACCCTATTAATAATAATTTATTACTAGCTTAAAGAAAGGATTCTTCTTTATCTACTAAAGTTAATAACTTATAAAAATAGAAAGTTAATAAAATCTTAACTTTATAATAAAAGTATTATAAATATAAAAGCTTTTAATTAAAATATATTATTAAGTAAATTAATTATAATAATTTAAAAAAGACCTTTGCTTTTTATTAAAGAAATAGATAGAAAATAGTTTATAATTAATATTATTATAATTTATTTAAGCTTAGCGCTTAATTAGTAATAGAATCTAATCTTATAATGCTTAATTTTAAAGAAGAGAATAATATTATAAATCTAGCTTATTTACTATCTTAAATCCTATTTTTAGACTAAAGAGAACTTAAAAGTTAAGATTAAGTATATAACTCTATTTTAAATAAAACTTTTGTCTAGCTAGCTCTGCTTGCCTATTCTATATTATAGCTTCTTAAACTATACTTTAACTATCTAGCTTATATCTGCTTAAGGATAGTGCTTATTAGTTTATAGCTAAATAAAATCTTAAACTACTTGCTTGCTATTTACTTAACCCTTTACGCTATAATAATATAGCATTACTCTTATACCATCTCTATTCGTTTTATAAAAAGTACTAAAATTAATAGCTAAGTAAAAAAGTATCGTTTTTAAGGAATTTTTTAATTTAGATTTATTATATAAATTATATGCTTAAATTAATATTAAGAATTTTCTCTTTAATTTATAAAAAGTTTTAACTAAGGCTTTTTTAGCTTTCTAAATTCTTTCTATTTAGCTAAAAGTTTTATATATTCGTATATCTACTTCTATATATTATATATACTTAAGGGGTAAGAAAATATAAAATTAAATTAAAGTTTAAATCTAAAAGCTTTATTTAACTTATTTAGCTTTTTTATTATTATATAAAAAGCTTTTATGTTTAATTATATTATTTTTAGAATATAAATAATTATAAAAACTTTTTTTATTAAATATTATAAAGCTATATAAATATTCTATAGTAGATGCTTAAATTTTAATTCTAAATTAAATATTTTAATATTTTTTATATAACAGTATTTAATGTTTTTTCTACTTATGTATTATTAAGTAAGCTTTAAAAATATAAATTATAAGCTAAACTTTAAGCAAAATGACCTATTTTTAATTTTTTAATTAGCTATTTTCTATATAGCATATTATTCTTTTTTTACTATTATCTTTTCTAATAATAGCCTTTTAATATTTCTTAATTAAATTTATTTTTTATATTTTAGCTTAATAAACCTTTTTCTTAATTAAGCAATTTTATTGCTATATATTATTAATTATAATAATATTTTCTATTTTAATATTTAATCTAATTTCTATTTTTGTAAATTTGCTTTAATATATTCTTAATTTATTTAATATTTTCTTTTTTTCTTAGCTAATTTATTTTTTAAAATGAGATATTTTTGCAGCTATAATACTTAATATTCTTAAGCTTTTATATATATTCTAAGATAATACCTTAATATAATAATTAAATAATTTATTAGCTATATATAAGCTTTAAGCATTAGTGCTAAATAATAAGAGAAATAAATAATAAAAATACTTAAAATACTTTATCTTAATTTAATTATTAATTAGATTATTATTATAACCTATCTAATATATAGGTTATAATAAAGTTGCGGCATAGCATTAAAGATACTCGAAATAGACCCTAGGGAGCTAAGAGTCTAATACTCTAGTGCAAAGCTACTATACTAGGATTATATAACTAAGGGTTAGGATCTCAGATCTACTACAGTAGCACTACTTATAAGAAATTACTTGCTAGGCAAGTAATTTAGAAATGCTTAGTAAAAATTAAAACTTAAGCAGAATAAGCAAATTAAAAAAGCAAAATATATAAGAATATATCTATTACTAATTAAATAGATTATTATATATAGCTCTTTACTTATTAATCTAAGTATTATTTCTAATATAAGTAATAGCTTTATTATTTTATATTCTTTAAAGTATACCTTAATACTTTATTTGCTTAATATAAACTTTATATATTTATTATATACTTTAATTATAATAGTGCTTATTATATTTTAATAACTCTTATTTAAGTATAATTTAATATACTTCTTTCAAGCAATATAGCAATATAATATTTCTTTAAACTCTAACTTCTACTATAAGCAAAGCTTAAATTAGTACTAAATTATAGTAAATTATTATTGCTTTGCAAATATATATTTAGAAACTTAAAAACTTTAAGTATATCTAAATTAAAACTTATAAAATAAATAAACTTATTTCTTATAAAGGATTTAAAAGTATTCTCTAAGTTCTTATTATTTAATATAAAGCTTATTTTCTTCACTATCCAGCATAAGTTATAAATAAAAGCAAAAAGATAATATTTATAAAAGTCTAGCTTAAAGAAATACTTTTGCTTAATTTAAATTATTATTAAAAGACTATTTTAATAATTTTTAATTCTTTAAGAATTATAATAAGAATATTAAGCTTCTTTTTAATTTATTTAAAAGCTTTAAAAAAGCATTTAAAAATGCTTTTAATAATATAAATAAAAAAAGAATAATAAAAAAAGTTTATAAATTTTAAATAATTTAAATTAATATTAAAATGTATAATTATATTCTAATACTATATAGGAAAAATTAATTAGAAAAATATAATATTAATATTTCAATTTTATAAAGAATTGAAAATAAATTTAAAAATAAATTTAATAAAATAAATTAATTGAATGATCTATTAAACTATATTATTATAATAATATATATTAATAATTGCATTTTTAAGTAATAATAGAATAAGAACTAGAAAAGTCATAGCTAATTATCGAAATTTAAAATCCTAGCTAATAATAGAAAGCGCTATTAGCTTTAGCAAAATTATTAAAGTAAATAAATAAAACTTTAAAAGTATAATATAAAGTAGTAATATATATGCTAGCTTTATAGAACTTAATGCTATTAATTAATAGAATAAGCGCTTTAAATAAAGTAATAGAAAATACTTTAATTTCAAAAAATTAAAATATTTTACTTAAGATTATTAATAGCTATTTAAGAAGTAATAGCAGCTTACTTAGAAAGAATAATAGCTTAATATTGCTATATAATAAAAATCTAATTAGCTTTATAAAAATATTTTAATTAAGCAACTAGTAAAGTTTATCAATTATAGCTTTTTAAGCTAAATAGCTTATTATTATAATAATTGCTTATTATACTTTTTAAAGAAAGAAAATAAAAATAATTTTTTAAAGTACTTAAAAGAAAATAATAATTTATAATTAAAAGTAAAGCTTTTATAAAAAATAAGAAATAATAAATATAATTTAGAAATTATTATATTAATAATTTATAATAAATATAATAATAATTTAGAAAATATAAATATTATATTAATATGAATTATTATTAATATTTTAAAAAAAAGAATTTTAGAATTAATAAAATATTAGCTTAATTAAATTAATATCTAATAATATAAATAGTAATAATTTCAAAAAACTTTATAAGAAGTATTTAGTCTTTTATATTAAATATTTAATTTATAGAATTTCTTTAAAGAATTTCTATTTAGAAGTTTAAAACTAAATAATTCAGAAAAGTTCTATAATTTATGCTTTTTATCTTTAATATTATAAGCTAATATAGACTTCTTATATATGTTATAATTATAGAATTTATTAAAAAAACAAATATAATATAGATAATTTTTAATTAAGAAAATAAATTAAATTATCTAAATATATAAAAAATTAAAATTATAATTTAAAGAAATTCTTAATTAAAATACTATAATGCTTTTATTATATTGCTAAAAGACTACTTTAAATCTTATATTAAGAAGAAATGCAAATAGTAATAATATTTAAAAGAACTTTATTTTCTATATATAAAAAATAAAGTATAAATATAATATACTTAATAATATTATAAGAAATATTATAAATATGCTTAATAATAAGCTTAAAAATTAACTTAGTAAAGAGTAAAGAAATTTCTAAAATAGAAAAATTGCTTATAAAGAAATAATAGCTAATTAGAACTATAAGATATATATATATAATAGTAAGAAAAAGCTATATATATTTTCTATTTAAAATAGATATTAATAAGTATAAAGGGCTGCCTTTGCTTTATACTTAAGTAAGGTGCTTAAGTGGTATTAAGATTAAATATGCAGTTCTAACTAACTGCTAGAAAGGTGCTAGCGCAATAGGCCTACTTATATTATGCAGAATGCTGCCCTAGTTTGCTAGCAATCCTGTTCCTTAGCTAGCCTATAGCTAGCTCTTTATATATTCTCTTCCTTACCTATTTTATAAAGAGGATTATAAGAAGATATTGCAGTATTATCTTATTAATATAGTGCTTTATTTAATACTTTTTATAAGCCTAATTTTCTATTCTATATTATATATATAATAATAGCAAGTTAGAATTAATAAAAAATCTTTTAATTTCTAGATATTGCTTTATTTATAATATTAAAAGATAGTCTTAGCTTAATTCTAGCTATTTCTTAATATAAGTAATATAATAAAAAGATTTTATATTAATAAGTAGTAATAGCTAACTCTATTGCTAATAAATATTTTAGCTTTTTTCTCTAAATTTGCTTTACTTTTCTTAAATATTTATTTAATTAATCTTTTAGTGAAAATACTTTTTAATAAGTAATAAATATTAAAACTAATTAATATAGCTTTACTTTTGCTTTAAATATAGTTTACTTTTAGTTTAAAAGTAATTTAAAGCTTAGCAAAAATCTATATTAAGAAAATTTTATACTTCTTTATTTTTAATTCTATTCTATTTAGGAATTTTTCTTTTCTTTAGCTTTTATTATTAAGCCTATAATTTAAGCTTATCTTTTTTTATATTAGAAATAATCTTTTTTATAATATTTAAACTTTTTATATTTATAATACTTAATAAATATATTTACTAAATTAATATTAATTTTTATTAAATCTATTTAAGAAAAAGGCTTATTATAGTAGCTTTAATAGGATTTATTATAAATATATTATTAAATTAATATAATAATATAATAAAGCTTATAAATTTATATAGCTATTTTTTATAATTAAAGCGCGCTTTAAATAAACTAAAAAGAAATATAATAAAAAGAATTATCTTATATATATTTAGCTAATTCTATACTCCTACTATATATAATAGCTTCTTTTAGCAGGCTAAATATAGTATTATTATTCTTTTTCTTTTTACTAAATTATAATTAAGCTAAAGCTAGCTTTTCTTTTTTATAAAAATTATTAAAAGCTTAATATATCTTTTTTAAAAAAGCCTTAGCTTTTAAATTCTTTTAGCTTATTATTATTATTAATAAAATAAGTAATAAAACCTAATTTTTAAAAAAGCTAAGCTAATTATAAATATAGAAAAATTAAGCTATTTTATTTCTAATTACTTTCTTATCAACTATAAACTTTATATATATCTTTATTATTTAAGCTTTAAGCTAATCTTTAAATATAAATTTAGTAATATAAAAAAGTTATTATTATAAAATTATTTTTATATAATGCTTTATAAGCTTAAAAGCAAGAAATATTTAATTTATATAAAGAGCTGCTTTTGCTTTATACTTAGGGTTGAAAAATTAGTTTATAGTTATTAGTTAATTAGTAACTAACTACAAACTACTATAGTTAAAGTCAGTACTTTTTATTAACTACAGTAGTTTGTAGTTAGTTTTAGTCACTATATATAAATAGTATAGTTACTAATAGTTACTACATATAGTTAATTAGTAACTATATTACCTAAATATATCTATTTTTAGATATATAAGTATTAGTTTTTAATATATTTTACTTTTTCTCAAAGCTAAACTAGATAATTTATATTATAATATGCTATTTTCTATTCTTATTTTTGCTTTTTCTTTTTTATATTAATATAATTTATATTTTTAGAAATATTATTGATTAGTTTTGATTTTTTTTTAAATTATTTTGTATTATATAATCAAACTGTAGTAACTATTAGTTACTACAACTTAACTATAGTATATTTATAGTTAGTTTTATTCAGAAAATAAATTAACTACAATTAGTTTAACTAATTGTAATTAATGTATAGTTGGTTTTAGTTAAGCTATTAACTAAACTAATTAACTGATTTTTAACCCTAATTATATTTAAGTAAATGCCTAAATAATATTAAAATTAAATATATAGTTCTAACTAATTGCTAGAAAGGTACTAGCGCAATAGGCTTACTTATATTATGCGAAATGCTATCCTAGTGTTACAGGCTGAGGCCGTATATGGGGGCTTCGGCAGCTACCGAAGCCAGGAACGCTATACGACGCGCTATACAATATGCACGCTACGCTATACCCATAAAGTAGCTTTTTAGCTGCTTACAGATAGAAAATTTCTTATCTTTCTTCTATTACTCCCTAAGCTAGAATATTTATAGTAATAGATTCCTAATTAGGTATATACTCCTTAGCTAGGCTTTTTATATATATTCTAGCTTTCTATTATTTACTGCAATAGCGCTACTTAAGCGCAGTAGTTAATAATAAAAGAAGAAGAATAATAGGCACTATTTATAGCAGATAGAAGCTTTAAACTAAATCTATACGCTCTCTTTAAATAACTATATAAGCTATAAAAGAGCTAGTTTGCTTATACTACTTAGCTTCTTAAGAAGAAGCTAGCAGCTAGCTATATTACTTAAGAAACTCTAAGCTATTAGTATAAAGAGGCATTGCAAGCGCTATTGCAATATATTATAATTATTAAAGCTAGATTATATAGAACTAGAGCAAATAAGATATTATATATAAGTATATAAAAAGCAGCTAATAAGCAGAGCTTATACTTTTATAACTAAGGAGAAGGCCTTAATTATAATAATAATAATAATTTTAATAATTAATTTTATATATAATAGAAGCTTTTGCCTTAGCTTAAGAAATTTAATAAGAATTGCTTAAAGTTCCTTTTATAAGAAACTTAAATATACTATAAATTTAACTAGAATATCTGCTTTATTAGAAACTTATATAATAAATTCTATACTATATTTAAATGCCTTAAAAAAGCTATTTAGAAGCTAGCTAATCTCTACTTTAATTTAGAAGAGCCTAACTAAATTAGCAATTCCTAAGCCTTTATAAAATATCTAGCTAGCTACTATTATAATGCTAACTAGGCTAAATAAGTAGTATAAGCACTTCTTAAGATTTATTAATATAAGAACTAGCAGTTTTTTCCTTTTTTTGCTATCTAGGAATAAGTACTCTCTAAAGCTAAAGGTATCCTATAGCTTAATTAAATAAAGCTTATTATTCTAAAAGAAGCTATTAATATTAAGCTTTAAAATAAATTTATTTTTATAAGTATATTAATTAATTATTATATATAAATTAAAAAGGCCCTATTAATCTTTTTTAAAATAGAGAAATTTATTAAGCAATAAAATAGTTTAATAGCAAATATTATATTAGAAAGCATCTCTTAAGAGAGAATTTAATAAGGAAGAGATTTATAAAGAAATATTCTAATAACTAGAGTTAATGCTATAGGTATAAGTAGTACTGCTTCTAAGTAATATACTAAATAGATATTAAATAAAGAATTTAAGAGATAAAAGAATAATAACTTATACTTTTAATATAGCAAAAAAGATTATTATATAAACTAATATAGCCTTCTACTAGCTATATTGCTTATATAAAGTAGTATTTAAGCTATTACTATTACTATAAATAATAATAATAATTTTATTAATCTTAATAAGAAAAAAGAGTAGCTCCTATATAAAGTTGTATATAGAAGCTTATTAGGCTAAGATTTAATAGAAATAAGATAAAATAAAAGCTAAATAGGTTTTCTTTTATAATAGATCTGCTATATAATAAAACTAAATTTATAAATATATTAGTAAATTAAGAATATAATTGCTATAGTGCTATAAGTAAAAAGCTTATTAAAAAACTTGCCCTTTTATATATTCTAATAATATTAAGAATACTTTATAAAGCTATAATAAATTAAGCTGCTTAAAAGCTAAGCGTAATCTCTAAAATAATATACTTTAAAGCTAATTTAGATAGCTATATATATTAAGTCTAGATATATATTATTCTCTAACTTAACTATAATATAATTTTAGAAAAACTTTAGATAAAATAAAAAGAAGTTATTTATATAGTATATAAGCATTTTCTAAGTATTAAGCAAATAGTAAGCTTAAAGATTTAGAAAAGAAATTATGCTTTAGCAATATATTAGAAAGTTAGTAATATAAGCGCTCTTATATTAAAGGCAGAAGTAAGGCAAGGCAAATGCTTATAAATAGTATAAATATAGCTATTTATAATAATTTTAGCTAATATTAATAAGGCATTTATATTAAAAAAGAAGATTTTAGTAAAAGATAAGTTACTAAAATAATTTTAATAATAAGCAGGACTTTTTAATAAAAAGAAAGAAAAGAAGCTGCTATTATATTATAAGAGAGTAGATTATAAGATTACTTTAGAATAAGATAAGAATAGCAAGCAGCTAGAAATCCCCTAAAGCTCCTTTTATAAAATATTAAGAAATAAATTACTAATTTTAAGAAAGATCCTTATAAAGCTATTAAAATTAGAATATATATAAGTAAATAGCTTATTAGTAAAAGTATTTATAATCTTTATTAAGAAATCTAATAGCAGGCTATATTTCTATATTAATTATTATATACTTAATATTATTATCTAAGCTAATTAATATCTGCTTCTACTTATTAAGAAAATCTTAGCTAATCTTTTAAAGATATAATAATTTACTAAACTTAATATATAAGCTGCTTTTTATAAGCTTTGCATTAAAGAAAGTAATAAGTAAAAAATCGCTTTTTATATCTAATTTAGCTTATTTAAATAGCTAATAATCTTCTTTAAACTTATAAGAGCATTAGCTATCTTCTAGCAATATATTAATTTAGCGCTATAATAGTATTTAAATATCTTCTGCTTAATATATTTAGATAATATGCTTATCTATTTAGATAATTTTAAGAAGAATTATAAATAAAAGGTAGAATAAGTTCTTAGGGCTTTAGAAGCTGCTAATTTAAGCTTAGATATTGCAAAATGCAAGTTTAGCATTTAGAGAACTAAATATTTAAAATTTATTATTAAAGTAAGTATTAAAGTTTATATAAATTCTAAAAAGCTAATAATAATTTGCAATTAGAAGGCTTTTAAAATGCTTAAAGATATATAAAGTTTTTTAGAATTTGCTAATTTCTATTACTAATTTATTAAGAACTATTTTAAGACTATAAATTCCTTTCTAGTACTTATAAAAAAGAGAATGCTATTTTGCTAAAAAGAAGATAAAAATATAGCCTTTAAATAGCTTAAGCTTAAATTTATCTTAAAGCTAATATTAGTATAGTAAAACCCTAAAAAGGATATTATACTTAAAGCTAATTACTTAAGCTATTTACTAAATAGCTGCTTATTGCAGAAGAATGCTAGAGGAGCATTATAGCTAATAGTATACTACTTTAAATAACTATTACTTATAAAGTATAATTATAAAATCTATAATAAGGAATTATTAGCAATTATAAGCTACTTATAAGCCTAGAATGCAAAGCTCTATAGTATAAAGAAATTATTTATAATTTATTTAGATTATAAGAATCTAAAGTACTTTATAATTATTTAGAAGCTTAGTAAATAATAAGTGCGCTAATTAGAAGAGTTATTATAATTTTGCTTTAAGCTTATTTATTATAAAGAAGCTGCTATAAAGTGCTTTAATATACTTTTTTATAGAAAATAGAATATATTATATAAAATAATAGATAAGTGCTTTATTAAGAGAGAATTTTAGCTGCTAAGGAATAATTAGATTAAGTAAGAGTAAGACTATTAGAAAATTATATAAGTTGCCTAAGTTAGCGCTTAGAATAGATTGCTCCTTAAGAGAATTTAGATTTTTATATAAGAAAATCTTTAAATAGCTTAGAATGCTATTTTGCAGAATAATAGAAAGTTCTTATAGATTATTTAACTAGTTAAAGAAGGAGCTAAAGCATTTTTAGTAGATTTTAAAACTAGCAATAGAAACTCTTTAAATATATTTATTACTAAATATGCAAGATTAATTTAGAAGGCATTCTTAGATTTTAAAATAGAATATAGATACTAGAATAAAAATTACTATAAATTATATTAATATAAAATATATATAACTCTTATCTAAGCAAATATTTAGGGCAAAATGCTACTATTTTGCTATTAAGCTGCTTATACTTTTAGCTTAGCTTATATAAAATAGTATAAAGGTTTATTTAGAATTATAATATTTATAGATAAAAGATTATATAGCAATACTATAAAAAGGAGCTTCTTAAGCTCTTATTTATTCCTAAATAGCTATAAAGTAAGCTCTTAATTAACTTTATAATAGACTTATTTATAAAAAATAAGAATAGCCTTTAGTACTTAATAGTTATTATAGACTAATTAAGCAAGGCTATTATACTAAAAGCTATATATATAATAAATGCTAAAGCCTATACTAAGTAGTTTATAAGCTGCTATTAAAGATATTATAGTTTTCCTAAAGCCCTAATAAGCAATTAGGAATAAACTAAATAAGATTCTTCTAGCAATGCCTATATAAGTTAACTAGAATTAAGCAGCGCTTAAGCATTGCTTACTATTTAAAGATAGATAGAGCAATTAAAAGAGCTAATTAGAAAATTCTTAACTATTTAAGGGCATTTATAGTATATATATAGGAAAATTAGCTATAGCTGCTAGTAAGCATATAATTAGCTATTAATAATAAAAATATTACTATAATTAGACTAAGCTCTTTCTTTCTTTAATATAGATATTATGCTAATATTATTTAAAAGGTAGAATACTCTGTAGTATTAGCTTATTTACTATATATAAGAGCAGAAAGTTTTATAAAATAATTAAGAAAGTTAATAGAATTTGCATAAGTAGCTATAGCAATAATCTAGCAATAAATAGAAAAAAGCGCAAATTAGAGAAAAGCACTAGCAGAATAGTTTGCTATTAAGGATAATATATAGCTATCCCTTAAGAATATAGCAATAGACTTCCCCTCTTAAAAGCTAGCCTAACTATATAGAAAGTATAAAATAATAAAAGTAATTAGCCTATATATAGTAAAGCTAAATATACTATATAGTATATACTTATAGTTTTATATAAATCTATTATTGCAAGCTGCTAGTAATTTGCTATTTTTATAGCAAATATAAGATACTTATTTAAATATAGTTATCCCTAAGAATAGCAGATATAAATCTAAGTTCTATATAAAATTGATCTTAAAAGCTAGAAATAAACTAAGAATAGATTGCCCTTAAATAGAAGAGCTTTCTAAATATAAGATATAAATTAAATAAGTAGGATAGAAAGAACTAATATAGGAGCTATTTAAGAGTATAGAATAAGCAAAAGCACTAGATAAATTTAAAAAATAATATAAATTAGTAAGGAAAAATAATAGCTTATAGTAATAGCCCTAAAAATATAAGATTCTAAATTTATAAAATTAATAAAGTGCTAATTAGTAGCTAAAAGAGCTAGTACTTTTAGAATAGAGAAAGCTGCTTAATAAAATAACTTAAATCTTATTATAAAACTTATTCTGCTCCTTAGCAGCTAAGGTTACTTGCGCTTAATATACTTAGCATCTAGGGCATACTTACTCTTAAGCTTGCACCCTAAAGCTAGATTAAAGCTTAATAATAGAAGATAATTATTATAGCTAATTTATAAACTTAGCAGTAGAGATCTATTAAGTTAGCATTAGAAGCTTTAACTTCTATATTAATATAAAGCTGCTTCTGCTTTTGCTTAATATTATTAAGTTGCTTTTAGTAGTAAAAAATATAGTTAGAGGCATAATAGATGCAAAGGATTTAGCAGTTAATAGAAGCTAGTAAGAAAAAAAGCAGCTTATTAGTAGCAAGGAAAGTAAAAAGAAATAAAGAAAAGTATATACTAGGATTATTATAATTAAAAGAATAAGCTATAGTAAAAAGAAGATTAAAATAAGTATAGAGAGTATTATTCTTATAAAGCTAGAAAGTAGCAAATTAGTATAATAGAAGCTAAAAAAAGGGGGAGATAAAGAATATTAATAAGATAGCAAAATATTAGATATTTTAGACAAAAGCAGCAATTAAAAGAACTAATTAGTAGAGTTAACAGCTAGTAAATTGCTTTAAAGCTAATAAGAAAATAAAAATATACTAGAACTATTAATATAATAATAGCTAAGAATTTTAGAATATAATAAGAGCGTAATAGCTATAGAGGATAGCCTAGCAATTAAAGAAATTCTAAGCTAAGCAGAAGCAAATAGGCAATTAAATAGCAAATAAGCAAATAATAAACTTAATATTATAGTTAAAGCTTTAGTAAAGATACTAGGCAAGCTTCTTATTTTTATAAAGAAGATTACTTATATTAAGAGTTAAAAAGCTACTTTATATTAGCTAAAAAGCTAGCTCTAAGCTAAAAAAGAAAAAGAAGAATTAGGATTATTTACTATAGAGTTAAGAAGAAATAAGATATTAGAGAAGAAAGGAAATTTAATAGGATAGAAAGCAAGTTAAAAGCAGAATATATAATTTCCCCCTCCTCTTTTAATAAAAAAAAAAAAAAAAAAGAGATATAATAGAATAAAAGCAAAAGGCAATAAATTAAAATTTTAAAAGAAAGCCTAATAATAACTATTAACTACTAAGCAATTAGTAGCTATAGAGCAGCATAATAATCTGCTATTACTAAGAGATAAGTAAAGATAAGCTAATTTAGAACTTATTTAATTTAGTTCTTATTATTATTTTTATCCTTATTATTATTTTCTTTATTTAGAGTAATAAAGAAGCTATAATAGCGCTTCTAAGCGCTAAAGAAGTAATTTAGCTAGATAAGCTTCTAGTAGATAGACTATATAGCACTAAAGAGACTCTAAAAAGTATTATAGATTTTCTATATTAGCTTAATCTTGCAAGATTATAAATAATTAGAGAGAAAGAATAAAGCTAGGAAAGAGCAGCTACTTATATAATATAGGTATAGCTTATTTAAGCTTAATATATTGCCTTTAGAGAAGGTAGTAAAGAGGCTAATACTAGGACTAATAGTAGCTTTCTTTAGCTATATCTTCTTATATTAAAATAAAGCAGCTTAATTAGTATTATATTAAGCTATAATAGAGTTTAAGAAGCAGATTAATAGCGCCTAAGTAGCTAATAAGAAAGAGGATTTATTAAAATTGCTAAAATTAAAATTTTAAATAGCTAAAGCTAATATAATAGCAGTATTAATTATATTAGAATTATAAGTAAGCTAAAAAAAAAGAGAAAGTTAGCTAAAAAGTAGCAAAAAGAATAAAGCTTATAAGGAATATACTATAGTATAAGTATAACTAATATTTTTGCTATTAGTAATATAAAAGCAGTAAAGGCATTGCTTGCTTAAGCTTATTTAAATTAGCAAATAGGAAAGAAGTAGATAGAAAGCAGCTATTTACTAGTAGCATTAATGCAAAATATACTAAGAGTTAGTAGCTAAGCAAGTAATATACTTAAAATAAAATATTTTATAAATGTTTATAATTATATTAGTAATTAGAGAGTAAATAGAAAGCTAGGAACTTTTACTTTTAAAGTAGTTAAATATTAGGCTATAAGGAAATTTAGCAATAGCATCCTAAATAGCCTTTTTAGCAGTAAGCAGTAGTAATAGTTTAACTATAGTTAAGAAGGCTAGAAGGGGCTTTAGAGCAGCTATTATTATATAAGAGAGTACTGCAAAGGGCAAAGCTATTAGCAGTCTTAGCTTTCTTATAGCTAATTATTATAAATAGCTACTTAGAAGCGCAGTATAAGTATAAGAGTAGCAGGTAAAGAGTATAGAATAGAATAGATAGAAGGAGGTTTTACTTAAGAAAGGAGATAGAAGATAGTTATAGGAAAAAGGAAATAGGGAATAGAATAGGGGAACTATTTAGGAAGAGAAAGGGAGGGGGGTAATATTATAGGCTGAGGCTATATATAGGGGCTTTAGCAGCTACCAAAGCTAGGAATGCTATACGACGCGCTATATAATACGCATGCTATGCTATACCTATAGAGTAGCTTTTTAGCTGCTTATAGGTAGAAAATTCCTTATCTTTCTTCTATTACTCCCTAAGCTAGAATATTCACAGTAATAGACCCCCAATTAGGTGCATACCCTCTTAGCCAGGCCTTTCATATTATATTATGCGAAATGCTATCCTAGTCACGCTAGCAATTATTATCCCTTAGCATATAGCCTATAGCTAGCCCTTTATAATAAGCACTAATACTATATACTATTAGATAATAGTATATTAAAGAAATATCTATTTTTAGTATATTATTAATAGCTAATATAAATATTATAATATCAAAAGAAGGAAAATCTTATATACTTTAATATTATAAAAAAATAACTAATTATATATAATTAAAGAGTAATTAATAAGAGAATTAATTACTTATTTCTATTAAATTAAAGCTATATAATTAATATTATTTTTAATATAATAAATATAATATATTATAAATTTATTTTAGAACTTTCTTAGCTTAAAGACTATAATTTTTAAATTAATTGAATTATTAAGTAAATCTTTTAAAAATAAGCTATACTTAATAAAATAATTATAATTAAAAGTATAAAATAAGATTTAGTTACTAAGAATAGTTAGAATAAATACTTAAATAAGAACTTACTTTATATCTTTAAATTAGCAAAGACTAATAGCTTATAAAAAAATTATAAAAGCATTAAATATATAAATGCAAGTTAAGTATTAGTTAGAAATATAAGTAAATAAGTACTAAATAAAGAACTTTAACTTATTATAAAGCAATAATAAAAAATAGCAATAATAAATACTTATATAAAAGCAATAGCTAAAGCTTAAGAAAGTTAATCTAGTTTAAAGCAGAAATAATAAGCTATAGCAATAGAGAAATTAAGATTTATAAAGAATAGAGAAAAGCTAATTAGATTATAATATATCTATATTACTGCTAAAGTTAAGTAAGTTATTTATATTAGAATTATATTATTAATACTTAATAGTATCTTCTATTTCTTTAAATAGCAGAAATAGAGAAAGAATTTACTTTAATATTTGCTAGTATATTAAAAGAGAATTATAAATTTATAAAACTATTTTAAGAAGAATTAAATATAAGATTTACCCCTATTAGAAGGGTATATGTCACAGGCTGAGGCTGTGAATGGGGCTTCGGCAGCAACTAAAGCCAGGAATGCCACACAACGCGCTATACAATATGCACGCTACGCTATACCTATAGAGCAGCTCTTTAGCTGCTCGCAGATAGAAAATTCCTTATCTTTCTTCTATTACTTCCTAAGCTAGAATATTTATAGTAATAAACTCTTAATTAGATATATACTTCTTAGCTAAGCTTTTTATATATATTCTAGCTTTATTTATTTATTATAATAGCGCTATTTAAGTATAGCAATTAATAATAGAAAAAAGAAGAATAATAGCTACTATTTATAGCAGATAAAGGCCTTAAATTAAATTTATATACCCTCTTTAAATAATTATATAAGCTATAAAAGAGCTAATTCGCTTATACTACTTAGCTTCTTAAGAAAAAGCTAATAGCTAGCTATATTATTTAAAAAACTTTAAGCTATTAATATAGAAAGATATTATAAGCGCTATTGCAATATATTATAATTATTAAAGCTAGATTATATAGAATTAAAGCAAATAAAATATTATATATAAGTATATAAAAAATAGCTAATAAGTAAAGCTTATATTCTTATAATTAAGAGAAAAGCTTTAATTATAATAATAATAATTTTAATAATTAATCTTATATATAATAAAAAGTCTCTATCTTAGCCTAAGAAATTTAATAAGAATTACTTAAAATTTCCTTTATAAGAAATTTAAATATATTATAAATTTAGCTAAAATACTTACTTTATTAGAAACTTATATAATAAGTTCTATATTATATTTAAATGCTTTAAAGAAGCTACTTAAAAGCTAGCTAATTTCTATTTTAATTTAAAAAAGCTTAACTAAATTAGCAATTTTTAAGCCTTTATAGAATATTTAGCTAGCTATTATTATAATACTAATTAGGCTAAATAAATAGTATAAGCACTTTTTAAGATCTATTAATATAAAAATTAGTAATTCTCTTTTTTTTTGCTATTTAAAAATAAATACTCTTTAAAGCTAAAAGTATTTTATAGCTTAATTAAGTAAAGCTTATTATTCTAAAAGAAGCTATTAATATTAAGCTTAAAAATAAACTTATTTTTATAAATATACTAATTAATTATTATATATAAGTTAAAGAAGCTTTATTAATTTTTTCTAAGATAGAGGAACTTATTAAGTAATAAAATAATTTAATAGTAAATATTATTTTAGAAAGTACTTTTTAAAAGAGAACTTAATAAAAAAGAGATTTATAAAGAGATATCTTAATAATTAAAGTTAATGCTATAAGTATAAATAATATTGCTTCTAAATAATATATTAAATAAGTATTAAATAAAGAAATTAAAAAATAAAAAGAATAATAATTTATACTTTTAATATAATAAAAAAAACTACTATATAAACTAATATAGCTTTCTACTAGCTATATTACTTATATAAAGCAATATCTAAGCTATTACTATTATTATAAATAATAATAATAATTTTATTAATCTTAATAAAGAAAAAGAGTAGCTCTTATATAAAATTATATATAAAAGCTTATTAAGCTAAAATTTAATAGAAATAAGATAGAATAAGAGCTAAATAAATCCTCTTTTATAGTAGACTTGTTATATAATAAAACTAAATTTATAAATATATTAATAAATTAAGAATATAATTACTATAGCGCTATAAGTAAAAAGCTTATTAAAAGATTTGCTTTTTTATATATTTTGATAATACTAAAAATACTTTATAAAGCTATAATAAATTAAGCTGCTTAAAAGCTAAATATAATCTCTAAAATAATATACTTTAAGGCTAACTTAAATAGCTATATATATTAAGTTTAGGTATATATTATTCTCTTAATTTAATTATAATATAATTTTAAAGAAGCTTTAAATAGAATAAGAAGAAATTATTTATATAGCATATAAGCATCTTCTAAGCATTAGGTAAATAGTAAGCCTAAAGATTTAAAAAAGAGATTATGCTATAGTAATATATTAGAAAGTTAATAATATAAGCGCTTTTATATTAGAGGTAAAGATAAGATAAAGTAAATACTTATAAATAGTATAAATATAGCTATTTATAATAATCTTAGCTAATATTAATAAGGCACTTATATTAAAGAAGAAGGCTTTAATAAAGAATAAGCTACTAAAATAGTTTTAATAATAAGTAGAATTTTTTAATAAAAAGAAAGAAGAGAAGCTGCTATTATATTATAAAGAAGTAAATTATAAAATTATTTTAGAATAAGATAAGAATAATAAATAGCTAAAAATTTCTTAAAGCCTTCTTTATAGAATATTAAAAGATAAACTATTAATTCTAAAAAAATTCTTATAAAGCTATTAAAGTTAGAATATATATAAGTAAGCAGCTTATTAGTAAAAGCGCTTATAATTTTTATTAAAAAATTTAATAATAAGTTATATTTTTATATTAATTATTATATATTTAATACTATTATTTAAGCTAATTAATATTTGCTTTTACTTATTAAAGAAACTTTAGCTAATTTTTTAAAGATATAGTAATTTATTAAATTTAATATATAAGCTGCTTTCTATAAGCTTTATATTAAAAAAAGTAATAAATAAAAGATTATCTTTTATATCTAATTTAGCTTACTTAAATAGCTAATAATCTTCTTTAAACTTATAAAGGCATTAGCTATCTTTTAGTAATATATTAATTTAGTGCTATAATAGTATTTAAATATTTTCTATTTAATATATTTAAATAATTTTAAAAAGAATTATAAATAAAAGGTAAAATAAATTCTTAAAGCTTTAAAAGCTATTAATTTAAATTTAGATATTATAAAATATAAATTTAATATTTAAAAAATTAAATATTTAAGATTTATTATTAAAGTAAGTATTAAAGTTTATATAAATTTTAAGAAATTAATAGTAATTTGCAATTAAAAAGCTTTTAAAATATTTAAAAATATATAAAGTTTTTTAAAATTTACTAATTTTTATTACTAATTTATTAAAAATTATTTTAAAATTATAAATTCTTTTTTAATATTTATAAAAAAAAGAATATTATTTTACTAAAAAAAGATAAAAATATAGCTTTTAAATAGCTTAAGCTTAAATTTATTTTAAAGCTAATATTAATATAATAAAATTCTAAAAAGAATATTATATTTAAGGCTAATTACTTAAGCTATTTATTAAGCAGCTGCTTATTATAAAAGAATATTAGAAAAGTATTATAGCTAGTAATATATTACTTTAAATAATTATTACTTATAAAATATAATTATAAAATCTATAATAAAAAGTTATTAGTAATTATAAGCTATTTATAAGCTTAAAATATAAAGCTTTATAATATAAAGAAACTATTTATAATTTATTTAGATTATAAGAATTTAAACTATTTTATAATTATTTAAAAGCTTAGCAAATAATAAATATATTAGTTAGAAGAATTATTATAATTTTGCTTTAAGCTTATTTACTATAAAGAAGCTGCTATAAAGTGCCTTAATATACTTTTTTGCAGAAAATAGAATATACTATATAAAATAATAAATAAGCGCTTTATTAAAAGAGAATTTTAGCTATTAAAAGATAATTAAATTAAATAAGAATAGAATTATTAAAAAATTATATAAATTGCTTAAATTAGTATTTAAAATAAATTACTTTTTAAGAGAATTTAAATCTTTATATAAGAAAATTTCTAAATAATTTAGAATATTACTTTATAAAATAATAGAAAATTTTTATAAATTATTTAATTAATTAAAAAAAGAGCTAAAGCATTTCTAATAGATTTTAAAACTAATAATAGAAATTCTTTAAATATATTTATTACTAAGTATAAAATTAATTTAGAAAATATTTTTAAATTTTAAGATAAAATATAAATACTAAAATAAAAACTATTATAAATTATACTAATATAAAATATATATAATTTCTATTTAAGCAAATATTTAGAGCAGAATACTATTATCTTGCTATTAAGCTGCTTATACTTCTAGCTTAGCCTATATAAAGTAGTATAAAAGTTTATTTAGAATTATAATATCTATAAATAAAAAACTATATAGCAATACTATAAAAAGGGGCTTTTTAAGCTTTTACTTATTTCTAAATAGCTATAAAGCAAGCTCTTAATTAACTTTATAATAGACTTATCTATAGAAAATAAAAATAGCCTTTAATACTTAATAGTTATTATAAATTAATTAAGTAAAGCTATTATACTAAAAGCTATATATATAATAAATGCTAAAGCTTATACTAAGCAATTTATAAGTTGCTATTAGAAATATTATAGTTTTTCTAAAGCTTTAATAAGCAATTAAGGAATAAACTAAGTAGAATTCTTCTAGTAATGCCTATATAAGTTAACTAAAATTAAGCAGCGCTTAAGCATTATTTACTATTTAGAGATAAATAAAGAAATTAAAAGGGCTAATTAGGAAGTTTTTAACTATTTAAGAGCATTTATAATATATATATAAGAGAATTAGCTATAGCTGCTAATAAATGCATAATTAGCTATTAATAATAAAGATATTATTATAATTAGACTAAGCTCTTTCTTTCTTTAATATAGATATTATATTAATATTATTTAAGAAGTAAAATACTTTGCAATATTAGCTTACTTGCTATATGCAAAAGTAGAAGATTTTATAAAATAATTAAAAAAGTTAATAGAATTCGCATAAATAGCTATAATAGCAATTTAATAATAAATAGAAAAAAGCATAAATTAAAAAAGAGCATTAGCAGAATAGTTTGCTATTAAAGATAATATATAGCTATTTCTTAAGAATATAGCAATAAACTGCCCTTCCTAAAAGCTAGCTTAGCTATATAGAAAATATAAGATAATAAAAGTAATTAGCCTATATATTATAAAGTAAATATACTATATAATATATATCTGCAATTTTATATAAATCTATTATTATAAGCTACTAGCAATCTACTATCTTTATAGTAAATGCAAGATATTTGCTTAAATATAATTATTTCTAAAAATAATAAATAGAAATCTAAATTCTATATAGAATTAATCTTAAAGGCTAGAAATAAATTAAGAATAAATTGCTCTTAAGTAAAGAAGCTCTTTAAATATAAAATATAAATTAAATAAATAGAATAAAAAGAACTAATATAAAAGCTACTTAAAAATATAAAATAAGCAAAAGTACTAAATAAATTTAAAAGATAATATAGATTAGTAAGGAAAAATAATAGCTTATAATAATAGCTTTAGAGATATAAGGCTCTAAATTTATAAAACTAATAAAGTATTAATTAATAGCTAAAGAGCTAGTATTTCTAAAATAAAGAAAGCTGCTTAATAAAATAATTTAAACTTTACTATAAAACTTATTTTGCTTTTAAATAATAAAATTATTATACTTAATATACTTAGCGCTTAAAGCGCGCTTATTTTTAAGCTTATAAGCTTACTATATAAGCTTGCATTCTATATACTTCTAAATATATTTGCTTTAAAGCTAAATTAAAGCTTAATAATAGAAAATAATTATTATAGCTAATTTATAAATTTAGCAATAAAAATTTATTAAATTAGCATTAAAAGCTTTAACTTTTATATTAATATAAAGCTGCTTTTGCTTTTACTTAATATTATTAAATTGCTCTTAGTAATAAAGAATATAATTAGAGATATAGTAGATATAAAAAATTTAGCAATTAATAAAAGCTATTATTAGTAGCAAAAAAAGTAAAAAGAGATAAAGAAAAGTATATATTAAGATTATTATAATTAAAGAAATAAGGTATAGTAAAAAGAAGATTAAAATAAATATAAAGAGTATTATTCTTATAAAGCTAAAAAGTAGCAAATTAGTATAATAAAAGCTAGAAAAAAAGAAGATAAGAGATATTAATAGAATAGCAAAATATTAAATATTTTAAGCAAAAGTAGTAATTAAAAGAATTAATTAATAAAGTTAATAGCTAATAAACTACTTTAAAGCTAATAAAAAAATAAAAATATATTAGAATTATTAATATAATAATAATTAAAATTCTAAAATATAATAAAAGTATAATAGCTATAAAGAATAGCTTAATAATTAAAGAAATTCTAAGCTAAATAAAAGTAAATAAATAATTAAATAGCAAATAAGTAAGTAATAAATTTAATATTATAATTAAAGCTTTAGTAAAAATACTAAGTAAGCTTTTTATTTTTATAAAGAAAATTATTTATATTAAGAGTTAAAAAGCTATTTTATATTAGCTAAAGAGCTAGCTTTAAGCTAGAAGAGAAAGGAAGAAATTAAAATTACTTATTATAAAGTTAAAAAGAAATAAGATATTAGAGAAGAAAGGAAATTTAATTAAATAGAGAGCAAGTTAAAAGCAGAATATATAACTTCCTCCCCTTTTCTTTAAAAAAAAAAAGAGATATAGTAGAATAAGAGCAGAAGGCAATAAACTAAAATTTTAGAAAAAAGCCTAATAATAACTACTAACTACTAAGTATCTAGTAGCTGCAAAGTAGCATAGTAACCTATTACTACTAAAGATAGGCAAAATAAGCTAATCTAGAATTTACTTAATCTAATCCTTATTATTATCTTTATTCTTATTATTATTCTTCTTATTTAAAGTAGCAGAAGAGCTATAGTAGTACTTTTAAGCGCTAAAAAAGTAATTTAACTAGATAAGCTTCTAGTAAATAGATTATATAGTATTAGAGAGATTTTAAAGAGCATTATAAATCTTTTGCATTAGCTTAATTTTATAAAACTGTAAATAATTAAAAAAAGAGAATAAAGCTAGAAAGAAGTAGCTATTTATATAATATAAATATAGCTTATTTAAGCCTAATATACTGCCTTTAGAGAAGGCAGTAAAGAGGCTAGTATTAAGATTAATAATAGCTTTCTTTAGCTATATCTTTTTATACTAAAATAAAGCAGCTTAATTAGTATTATATTAAGCTATAATAGAGTTTAAAAAGCAGATTAGCAATATTTAAGCAGCTAATAAGAAAAAAGATTTATTAGAATTACTTAAATTAAAGTCCTAAGCAACTAAAGCTAATATAATAGCAATATTAATTATATTAGAATTATAAGCAAGCTAAGAAAAAGAGAAAGTTAGCTAAGAAGTAGCAGAAAGAATAAAGTTTATAAAGAATATACTATAATGCAAATATAACTAATATTTTTACTATTAATAATATAAAAGTAGTAAAGATATTGCTTACTTAAGCTTATTTAGATTAGTAAATAAGAAAAGAATAGATAAAGAGCAGCTATTTACTAGTAGCATTAATATAAAATATATTAAAATTAATAGCTAAATAAGCAATATACTTAAAATAAGATATTTTATAAATGCTTATAATTATATTAGCAATTAAAGAGCAAATAAAAAGCTAAGAACTTTTACTTTTAAAGTAATTAGATATTAGGCTATAGAAGAATTTAATAGTAGTATCTTAAATAGCCTTTTAATAGCAAGTAATAGCAATAATTTAATTATAATTAAAAGGGCTAAAAGAAGCTTTAAAGCAGCTATTATTATATAGAATATTGCTTAAAGCAAAGCTATTACTAATCTTAGCTTTCTTATAATTAATTATTATAGATAGCTGCTTAAAAGTATAGTATAAATATAGAAGTAATAAATAGAGAGTATAAAATAGAATAGATAAAAAGAGATCTTATCTAAAAGAGAAGGTAAAAGATAGTTATAAGAAAAAAGAGATAAAGAGTAAATAATAGAGAAAGGGCAAACTATTTAGGAGAAGGAAGAAAGGGGGGTAATATTATAAGCTAAGGCTATAAATAGAGCTTTAGCAGCAACTAAAGCTAGGAATGCTATATAATGCGCTATATAATATGCATATTATACTATATTTATAAAGCAGCTCTTTAGCTGCTTATAAGTAGAAAATTTCTTATCTTTCTTCTATTACTCCCTAAGCTAGAATATTTATAGTAATAGACCCCTAATTGGGTGCATACCCCTTAGCTAGGCCTTTTATAATATAGCTTATATAATTATAAAATTTTACTTAAGAAGAAACGTAATTAAAATTCTTCTCTATTTATAAACTAAATAAAATATAATTAAAGATATTTAAAAAATATCTTAATAAGAATTTAAAAAAGGCTATATATAATTATTATTATTACTAGCAGAATATCTAATTCTATTTATATTTAAAAATAGCAAATTATAATTTTATATAAATTATAAATAGCTTAATAATATTATAATTAAGAATTGTTACAAATATAGCCTGCCTGCTGCCTTAGATTTCCTCTCTAGCCTAGAGAGGATCTAAGAGTTAGGGTTAAAATATATAACCCTGCCTTAGATAAAACCTCTGCCCTGCTAGCCCTATCTGCCTATTCTATATTATAGCTCTTTAAGCTATATCTTAATTACTTAGCCTATATCTGCTTAAAGATAGTGCCTATTAGTTTATAATAAATAGAATCCTAAATCTGCTTGCTTGCTATTCGCTTAGCTGCCCTGCTGCTACTATAATATTATATAGCTTTTTCCTTTAAATAGCAATTATAATAATTTATCTAGCATTATTACTAGCAATAAAGATACTTAAGATATTAGCAAACTATATAGCTTAATATGCTTTAAAATAGCTTTTTTATTTATAAAATCTTAATTATTATATTATAATTTTAAAAGAAGATAGAATTATTTTAAATTAGAAAGTTTAGAACCTTTATATTAAAATAATAGAATATAATGCTATTATTTAATATTAATAATGCTAGTTAAAAAAGGCTTAAAAGAATCTCTTAATAGCTAAAATTAGCAAAAGGAAAGCCTTTAAGCTAGCTTAATTAATTATAACTACTTTTGCCTAAATTCCTAATTATATAATTTTTATTAAATTTTAAATAAATAATATTATAGTATTACTTTTTTTTGCTAATACTTAATCTTTTAATTCTATTTATCTTTCTAAATAACTTCTTAATTCTAATAAATTTAATAGCCTTTATAATAATCTTTATATATTTATATAATAGATTTATATAAAGATAATAATAAATATAAACTAATTCTTTATTTTCTTTATATATTTAATTTATATTGCTAGCTGCTTAATTAGGAAAGTATATAAGCTAATTCTATTTAAAAGAATCTAAAAAGTTTTTTAATTTATAAACTATTTAGCTATATTAAAATATCTAAAAAATGCTTTTAGAGATTTAAATAGAATATAAAATATCTAAAATAAGCTATACTAATTAAAATAATATAATTAAGATTTTAATATATACTATTTAGAGTTTTAATGCTTAGCTTTAAAGAGAAATATACTAAATATTGCCTTAATCCTTTTACTATTCTAAAGCATTTTCTGCAAATTATAAAATATATTTTTATATAATCCCTTGCTCTTTAAAGAATATAATAAGTATATTTGCTATTTATAAATCCTAAATAATTAATACTGCTAGTACTAATAGTAAGTCTTCTATATCTAAAATACTATCTTTATTGCTGCTTTGCGCTCTTTAGCTACTCTAAATCTATTGCTAAGAGAATATTTCTTTCTTAAAGTAATCTTGCTACTAAGCTTTTAAAGCAATTTAATAGATTTTAGCTTTTAAAAGTAAGAAAATAGTTAGAAGAATTGCTATAAATGCTACTATTATAGCTTAATTAGCTATTATATAGCTAATTATTCTAAGCCTAATATATGCTTTAGCTATTCTTACTTATAAGCTTAATATTCCTAGCTTGCTAATTTAGCTATAAAATTGCTTACTTAATCTTTCTTCTATTAATAGTTTCTTATAAAATATATATATAAGCTCTTTTTAGATATTGGTTTATTAAATAAGATAAGCTTAAAATAAGTTGCCTTTAAGCTTAAGCTAATAGCTTTGCTAAATCTACTAATTTAAGAGAATTAAGCAAGAAAAATAAAGCTACTTTATATAAACTCTATATCTTTACTATTATTATTATTAAATTATTAATTAAAAAAGAGAAAAACTAATGCTTAAATATACTAATCCTTCTAATTTATCTAACTATTTCTAGAAAAACTCTAATAATTTATACTTTAACTAATTTTAATATTAAAAAGAAAGCTTTTATTAATAAAAGCTAAGCTTATTAGTATTATCTTTTTTTATTTTCTTTAAAAAAACTATTTAAAATTAAAATATTTAATAAATACTTTACTAAAAGTAAAAAGATATTGCACTATATTTCTGCTATCTGCTAAATTAATAATTATTGCTAAAAGGAGCTAAGGCTATTTATAATCTAGCTTGCCTATTATTTAATAATATTAGAGATACTATAGCTTAAATAATATAATTTTACTATTTAATTTGCTTTATATATAATTATCTTTAATAGCAAATATTGCTAGAAATATTATAATATTTCTAGCTATTTAATAAAGATTAGAGCTCTTTAAAATATCCTCTAAACTGCCTACTTCTTCTAAAGCCTCTTTATATCTAAGATTCTATATTGCTATAATATTGCTATTATCTTGCTATAAGCAAGTATAGCTTATATCTATAGAAAAAATTGCTGCCTATTTGCTATTATCCTAGAAAATATTAATTGCGCTCTAGCTACTAAAACTATTGCTAAACTAGCTAATTGCCTACTTGCTAAATTATAAAACTTTATAGATATTTTCTCTCTAAAAGAGGCTAAAAGACTCTCTTTTTACTGCCCTTATAACTACTATATCTAGCTTTAAGAAGGAAAGACTATACTCTTTAGCCTACTATATACTATATTATAGAATAAGCTAATTGCACTTTGCAAATAGCTTAAGAAAAATCTGCAAAAAGAGTTTATATACTTTAGCTTATTATCTATTGCCTTGCCTATTCTATTTATTGCAAAGCTAAATAATAGCTTATAATTCTATATAAATTATTAAGCTTTAAATAATATTATTATGAAAAATTAATACTTTCTGCTTTTAATTAAAAAATTACTAAATAATTTAAAAAGAATAAAGTATTTTTTTAAAATTAATATTATTTTAGCCTTTAATAATATTTATATCTATAAAAGCAAAAAATATTTAACTACTTTCTATATTTAAGTATTTATTAAATTTAAAAACTTTTATAAAAGATTTATCTAAAACTTCTTTAGAATTATTGCATTACTTATTTGCCTAATATAAAAGAATATTCTATTTTTATTTAACTAAATCTATAAAAATGCCTTTAAGAGGCTAAAAGAAGTTTTTATATAAGCATTTATCTTTACTCTATTTAACTAAAAAAAAGAAATAATTATTAAGACTAATATCTCTAATTTTATATTTGCAGGAATACTATTGCAGTATAATAATAATAGCATTTTAAAATTAATAATATATTTCTTTAAAAAGCATTTAATTATAAAATATAATTATAAAATTTATAATAAGAAACTTTTAGCAATTATCTACTATTTTGAAAAAAAGCGCTTTAAGCTTAAAAAAGCATAATTATTAATAAAGATTATTATAGATTATAAGAACCTAAAATATTTTATAATAATTAAGCTACTAAATAGAAAATAAGCCTAATAAGCTAAGTTTTTATTTTATTTTAACTTTAAGATTATATACTGCTTTAGAAAATAAAGTATAAAACTAAATGCGCTAATTAAAAAGTTAGAAAACTTGCTTTAAAAGAGAAATAAATGCTTATTATATTAAAGTTAAATAATATTAAAAAGAGAGAACTTTAAGAAAGTTAGCACTCTTTAATACTATAAGCTAATAATAGCTATTAAGCTTATTAATCTAGCTAGATTAAGAAAATAGAAAATTCTATTATAAGCTATTACTAAGCTTATTAATTTAATTAGTTTAAGAAAATCTAAAAAAAGTTAGCATTTATAAATATAAATAACTTATAGCAATTTTAGCTAGCATTAATAAGTGCTAACTCTTTTCTAAATTAGAAAAAAGAATTATAATTATTAGCTTTGCTTATAGCTTTAAAGATCTACTTTAGCTTAAAGCAATTTAAAAAGATTATCTATTTTATAATCTAAATCTATATAATTATATTATTTATTTGCTTTTACTAGAATAATAAACTATTTTATCTTTTTGCTTTAGAATATAAGAGAGATTTAATTCCTAGCTTAGTTCTAAAAGCCTTAATAGAAAGCGCTACTTAATATATGCTGCTTATTCTTGCAGAATATAATAAATAGTATAGCTGCTTATACTATAGAAACTGCCTTTATATGCCTAATTTGCTTAAACTAAAGGCTAAACTGCTTAAAGCCTATTATATATCTTTAATTATAAGCTACCCTAAAATAGCAAAAACTTATAAAATCCTAGACTAAGAATACTATTAGCTCTAAATATTAAATTATATTTACTACTAGATTATTAACTACTACTAATATTACTATATAAAGCTTAGCTATAAAGGCTGCTAGAGCCTGCTTAAGCTTTTATTAATCTTTGATTAATTATAAAAGAATATCTTTATTAATTTTATTATTTATCTGCTTACTAGCTAAGGCTATAATGCTATATTAATTATAATAAACTGCTTAATTAAAATATAATATTTTATAGCTTATAAAGGAATTTATAATTCTAAGAAATCTATTTGCCTATTTATAAAGAATATATAAAAGCTTTATAATCTATTTACTAGAATTATATCTAATTAAGAATTATAATTTATATTAAATTTCTAGAAATATTTAATCTATTGCTTATTAATATTTGCTTTACTATTTACTATATACTATTCTAAAATTAATAGCTAAATTAAGAGAATAAATGCTTTTTTAAAATAATATCTATACTTATATATATTCTATCTGCAAAATAATTAATTAAATTAGCTACTATTAGCTAAATTTGCAGCTAATAATTCTACTTCTATATTAATAATTATTATTTTATTCTTTACTAACTATAATTTCTATCTCTAACTAGAATTTAAGCTTATTCTGCTTTAAGATAAATCTATTACTAGAAATATAAAGAAGTTTATAGCTTAGATATAAAAAGTAATTAAATATTTATATAGTAAGCTGCTTATTACTTATTTGCATTATAAGGACTAAGCTAATTAAGAATGCTAATTTACTTATTAATATTAAATTAGCTAGAAAGTCTAGCTTAATATTTAGAATATTAAGACTTTATACTTTATAAAAAAGCTAAATTAAAAGAATTATAGCCTATTTTATATTAATAAAATTATTAGCTTATATATTTACTGCCTTTGCCTGCCTAAATTTATAAAAATATATTCTATCTTCTATATAAGCTTATTATAGCTTATTACTAATAATTTATTATTAGCTTAAAGAAATAACTTTTCTCTTTTTATTAAAGTTAATAGCTTATAAAAATAAGAAATTAATAAGATTTTAGATTTATAATAAAATTGCTATAGATATAGAGATTTTTAGCTAAAATATATTATTAAATAAATTAATTATAATAATTTAGAAGAGATTTTAGCTTCTTATTTAGAAAATATATAGAAAATAGTTTATAATTATTACTATTACTATCTATTTAAGCCTAGCTCTTAGCTAATAGTAGAACTTAATTTTATAAAGCTTAGTTCTAAGAGAAAGAATAATATTATAGATATAGCCTACTTACTGCCTTAGATTTCCTCTCTAGCTTAGAGAGAACTTAAGGGTTAAGGTTAGAATATATAACTCTGCCTTCGATAAAACCTTTGCCCTGCTAGCCCTATCTGCCTATTCTATATTATAGCTCTTTAAGCTATATCTTAACTACCTAGCCTATACCTGCCTAAGGATAGTGCCTATTAGTATATAGTAAATAGAATCCCGAACCCGCCTGCTCGCTATTCGCCTAGCCGCCCTGCTGCTACTGTAATAAGAATAAGTATCTATTACTACTTATTAAGAAATTATAAAATTAATTATAAAATATATAATAATTTATAATATTAGATTTTAAGAAAATATATAATCTTAATTAAATAAAGAAATATAAAGCATAGAAGATCGCATTTTATATAAAATATAAGCATTATAAGTATATAATTATACTCTTTAAATTAACTAATATATTTATATCTTTTTAGGAAATAATTAGTTAAATACTTAAAAAGCACTTTAATATTTATATTATTGCCTATTTTAATAATATCTTTATTTACTTCTCTAATCTAGCTATATATAAGCAGTATATACATTATAGATATAGCTTGCTGCTGCCCTAGATTCCCTCTCTAGCCTAAAGAAGACCTAAGGATTAGGGCTAAAATATATAACTCTGCCCTAGATAAAATCTCTGCCTTGCTATCCTTATCTGCCTATTCTATATTATAGCTCTTTAAGCTATATTTTAATTACTTAGCTTATATCTGCCTAAGGATAGTGCTTATTAGTTTATAGCTAATAGAATCTAAATTGCCTGCTCGTTATTTATCTATCCCTTTAGCTGCTACTATAACAATATATAGCAAGTACTTTAAGCATTATAAAACGCTAAACTCTTTATTAAATTAGATAAAAATTACCTTTATATTTAGAAAGTTAATTATTTTAAATATATAATTAAGCTTAAGTATATTTACATCTAAAAAGAAAAGTTTTAAGCAATTTAGAAATAGCTAATACCTAAAATAACTAAAAATATTATAAATATTAGAGCACTTATTAGCTATACTAACTTCTACTAATATTTATATAGTAATATTTAAAGATGATATAATTTATAATAGAACTTATTAAGAAAAATATTTCTTTTTATTAAATAGTAAGAAAGTAATAACCTTTTAATATAATTAAAAAAATTTATATAGAAATCTATATTATAAGAAGCTAATTCTAAATAAGAATTTAAAATTATAACTAATATATTAAACTATATATTAAGCAGAGAACTTATTTAACAAAATAACTAAAAAAGACTATATTTTATAACTAACTTTTTAAAAAGGCTTAATAAAATAAAAGTATAATATAGAATTTTAAATAAAGAACTTATAGCTATAATATATATATTTTAGAAATATAATACTATTTTATTAAAGCTAAATACTTAATTAAGATATTTATATATTATAAAAATCTTATAATATTTGTAATTATTAAGATTCTAAATTAATAATAAATATAATAAATAGAATTTCTTTTCTAATTTAATATTAAAATTAACTATATTTAAGAAAGAGAGAATATTAAAGCAAATGCTTTTAGCTAATAATTAAATTATATATTAATAATAGAAATAGAGTAATAAATGCTTTTAAATTAAAATAAGAGAATATTATATAGAAAAGAGAAAGTAATATAGCACTTAAAATTAGCTATTAAAGCAAGAATTCTAAATAAATAGCTTTAGCTAAATAGAAAATATATATTAGAAATATATATAATATACTAGTATATAGATATTAGAGAGTTAAAGCAATTTATAAAAAACTTAAGAGGCATTAAATACTTTTAGATTTTAAGATATAAATTAAGAAAATTATTTAGCAACATAATAATTATAAATAAAATAAGATAAAATAATATAAACTTTATAACTTATTATAATTTCTATTAATATTTATAATTATTTAGCAATTTATTAATTTAATTTTTATTACTAAATTATTTATACTATAAAAGTCTTTAACTAAAATATAATATAATAATATTTTAAAAATAATTTGCAAATTAAGTAAGTATATTTATTTTCTTTTTTATAAATAAAGCAATATAATAGAAGAATTTATATATATATTTCTCTATATAATTATTATAATTTATAGTATATTAAAAGAAATTATTTTAAATAGATAGAGAAAATTTATATTATATTTTTAAATTTTGCTTATAAAGCAGCTTATAATATAATATAAGATATTTATAATATATTTATTATAAATAAATAAATAAATAAACTAAATTATTAAATAATATTCAAAGCATTATATTAATTTAAAAAAATAGCTAAATTAAGTTATTATTTTTAGTGCAATTTGCATATAATAATAATATAGATATAAGTATTATAAATATTTTTCTATTCTATACACTTTATAGATATAATTTAATAGCTTATTATAAAGCATTACTAGGAATAAGTGCAGAAGCTATAGAAAAGTAAATAAGATATATTCAAAAAGTTTAAGAAAATATTTAGTAAAAGCTATAATTTATATAAAAATAAATAACTAAATATACTAATTCTAAAAGAATTAAGAAACTAATCTTATAAAAGGAAAATAAAGTTAATTTAGAATAAAAAATATTAAAACTATTTAGCTTAATAATAAACTTAATTATAAGAAAATTAGACTCTTTAAAGTTCTAGAGAAAATCTCTTTAGTTAACTATAAACTTGCATTACTAGCGTAAATAAAAATATATTTAATCTTCTATATTTTACTTCTTAAATTAGCAATATATAAAATATTGATAAATAATATAATTAAAATTATAATAGATAAACTAAAATTTAAAATAAAAGATTTCTAAAATATAAAGGCTTATAATATAATTTAGAATTTTATATTAAATAGAAAGATTATTTAGCAAGTAAGAATATTTAGGAATTAAAAGAAAACCTTATAAATATATAATAAATACTTTAAGATTACTAGGAAAGAATTAGTTTCTGAATAAGACTAATTATTAGCAAGTTTAGTTAGAACATAAACTAAAGGAATAATAGCTAGTATAAAAAGCTATTAATACATTCTCTTTATTTATTATAATTCATATTGATATATTAGAAATTAGATTACTTTAATAGAAAATATAATTAGAAATAATTCTTACTAATTAAATATTCTACTTATTAGTAAAAGAATTTACTAATTATAAGAAAAGTAATAATTAGGGATAATACTAGTAGAATAACTATATTAATTAAGCTAAATTAATAACTAGTTAAAGGCCTAGTTATATTTTTTAATTTATTACTATTTAATATATTTAGATCTAGCAAAAACTAATTAGCTTTTCTTGATTTAGGAAAAATAAAATTAGAATACTCTTTAAGAAGTAGGCTTTTAAGCATTAAGGCTTTAATACTTTAGTTAGCCTTCTTAATAGCTAAGCGCTTAGCCTTAGCTTTTTTAGCTTTAATATAACCTAATTTCTTTATCTAAGTAATACTATAATAAAGAGCATACTTTATTTTCTTAAACTATATTCTTTTCTGCTAATAAAGCTATAATTATTTAATCTTTAAATTTTAAATTTTATTCTCTAGCTATAAATACTAAATAGCAATATTATAAAGCTTTTTAGAAAAAGGCTTAAGATCATTATATTTTACTTGCTTTTAGCATATCTATTCTATATAGGAAGCAAAAGTCTTTAGGCAATAATTAGTAAGAAGAAAGATAGCAATTCTTATAAAAGGAATAAATTAGTATTTTAATGAAATTCTTAAGAATATAAGTAGTTAATAAATTATACTTAAAAGTATTATTAAGAGAAATAGTAGCTCTTTAAATGCAGAAAACTTTAATTTTGCAAGATATTTTAATTAAGACGATATAATAATTAGAAATAAGAAAAAAAGTGAACTTATAGAAGATTATTAAAGGTAATAATTTACAGAAAAGAGATAATATTATAACTTATCTAATATATAAATTATAATAAAATTGCAGTATAGCATTAAGGCCTCTTAAAATAAATTCTAAAGAGCTAAAAGTTTAATATTTTAGTATAGAGCTATTATATTAAGATTATGTAATTAAGGATTAGGGTTTTAAACTTATTGCCTATAAGAAAGTAGTTATTAAGCAAGTAATTTAGGAATGTCTAGTAGGAATTAGAATTTAAGCAAAATAGGCAAACTAAAAAAGCAAAATATATAAAGATATATTTATTATTAACCAAATAGATTATTATATATAGCTCTTTAGTTATTAGTTTAAGTATTACTTCTAATAAGTAATAGCTTTATTGCTAGTAATAATACTATAAAGAACTTTAGAATTATTTCTATATTCTTTAAAGCACGCCTTAATGCCTTACTTGCTTAATATAAACCCTATATACTTATTATATACTTTAGTTATAATAGTGCTTATTATAATTATTAAGAATAAATTTGCAATTTATTAGCTAAAGATTTATTCTTTTAAAGCTAATTATAATATAAATTTTTCTAAATATATAATTAATTATTAGCTAAGCAATATTAATAATAAAGAAGAAAATAAGAAACAAAAATATATTTATAAAGCTTTTAATATAAAATTATTTCTTATAAAAATTAAATTTCTATAATAAATATTATTAAAAGGGATTTAATAATGCTTATAAGAAGCTTAGCTAAGGGTATTTATTTGAATAGAGATCTATTACTATATATATTTTAGCTTAGGAAGTAATAGAAGAAAGATAAGAAATTTTCTATCTGCAAATAGCTAAATAGCTGCTCTAGGGGTATAGCATAGCGCATATATTATATAGCGCATTATATAGCGTTTTTAGCTTTAGTTGCTACTAAACTACTATTTATAGCTTTGGCTTATAATAATGCTTTACTTTAAGCTATTAATAATATAATAATAATATATTTATTAGTATTATTAAGTATATTTATAAAAAGCTATTACTTTATAATCTGCCTTTTAGCATTAATTAAATATTATATTAATATTAATATAAAACTATTTTAAGCAAATATTTTAATTTTTTTAGTTATATAATAAATAAATAAATATTTATTAAAATATTAAGTTTGATTTATTATTATATTAGATTTATTAAAATAAATATTATTATTAAGGCTATATAAAGCTTAATTTAAATATAGCTATTATTTAAAAATATAGTATATAAGAATAGCTTTACTATTAGAACTACTATAGATAAGAAGAATTATTAACTTTTTATTATAAAAGTTATTAATCTCTTTTTTAGCTTTTTGATCTATAGCTATAATAAAATATAAGATATAAGTAGATAAAATGCTAATCTAGTTGCTATATTTAATATTATTTTAGATATTTAAAAGTATTAATTTATATATATTTATAATAAATTTATACTTATTAAAAAAGCTATTTAAATTATAAATTATAATCTTAATGCTTCAATAACTAGCTTTAATATATTAAAAGTAATTAATATTAAGCTTAGAAAGCCTTTTTAATTATCATTATATAAAATAAGAACTAATTAAGCTATATTATATACTTAAATAAAAGCTTTATTTTCTAATAGCTCAAAATATTACAAATAGCTTATATTTCTAAAATTAAGGCAAATATACTATTTTAGTATATTTTAAATACTATACTTTATAATATTACTTTTGCTATATAATATATATTTAATAAAAAGTATAAAAAGATTCTTAAAAGCTCAAAAGGCTTTAAATCTTCTAAATCGCGATTTTCTTATTAGTAATGCCTTTATTAAACTTACTATATATTAAGATTCATTTAAAAAGTCTTATATATCTTATTCTTTTAAGCTTAAATAGCTGAATATTTAGCAGCTACTTTTATATATAATTAAAAAGAATATAAACAGAGATTAAAGCTATTTAAGGAGATTATTATAATAATAATAAATAAAGATAATTAAGAAAGTATATAATTTAATTTATTAGCATTAATTTAAGCATGCAACTTATATAGTAAATCTATACTAAAAAGATTCCTTAGGAATAAATATCTTTTTAGCTAGCTACTAATTCTAGAATTTGCTATAGAATAAACGAAGATTATAGAAAAATAATGCTAGTCGTAGCTTATAGGTAATATATAAGAGTTTTACCTAAATAGAAAGAATTTGCAAAATAGATAAAGGCTTTAATTTATTCTTTTATAAGTTAAGAAGAAAAGATTTTAGTATTAATTTAAATATATAATTTATATAATAAGTTCTATATCAAAAAGTTCCTTAAGAATAACTATCTTCTTAGCTAGCTATTAAGTTAAGTATTTATTACAAAAGAAATAAAAAGAATAGAAAAGCAATATTAATTTTAGCTTACAAGTAATTGAGATTTTATATAAGCTAAATTAAATATTTTTTTCTTTATAAAAATAAATATTATTAAAATTAGATATAATATTATTTTTATAAAAGTATTTTATTTTCTTAAATTATTTAATAATTGCTTAATCAAAAGCAAAATATAATAATTTTTTATAATAATATTATCTAAAGTATAATAATCTATATAGAATTATAAGCTCTTATTTAGCTTAGTAATTAATAGAATAAATAAAGCAATAAATAATAAATAAGAATATATAAATAACTTTTATAAATTATTTTTAAGTTAATTACAAATTATAATTACGCTATTTTATAATATAATATATAATATATTAAATACTATATTTTTCCTTTTAAAGAAAAATATAGTAATTATAGAAATACTATAGACAAAATCTCTTAATTTTTTCAAAAAAGAATATTTATAAAGTTTTTAAGCTTAGTAAATAAATAGCTAAGTAATTTAATAGCAAGATTAAGAACTAAAATATAATTAATATTTTTAAAATAATAGTAAATAAATAATAATTCTTTTAGCAAATATAAGCTAGGCTTACTTATAGCAAAATAGTAATAAGATTATAATAGTATAGAATTTAAAATATAATAATAATTTAAAAAAGTAAGCAGCTTAAGATATATTCTAAAAAGCTTTACTCTTTATTAAATAGTTAAAAATATTATAATCCTTTTAGTAATATATACTATTAAAAGTAATAATATATGAAATTAAATAATAAAATTATATTATAATTTAGTAAATTATATAGATATAATAAGATACTTTTTTTATTTTTAATAAAATATCTATTAAAAAATAAATATAAATAATATTTATAATCTTAGATCTTATTAATAAATTTTTTAAATATTAAAGTTAATTAAAATATAAATTATTAAAGAATTTTTGAAAATAATTAAATAAATTAGAAAATTTATATACTTAAATATTAATTTTTTTATCTTAATTAATAATAAAATAATAATAATAATAAATATAAAAATCTTATATTAAATAATCTTATAATTTTTATTTAATTCTTTTAAATTAATGACTTTAATAAAGCTATTAGCTAAAGTTTAAAAGCAATTTATTCTAAATTTACTTTATTAAATAAAGTAATATTTTAAAAAGAATTATATATAATATTAAAAAAGGTAATAAAAAGTAAATTAAATAAATAATTTTATAATAAAGCTAATAAAATAGAAATATTAAATTTATAAATAAAAGTAGCTAAAATATATATTAATCTTAAAATAATTAGCTTTATATTAGCATTTATAGTAATATTTTTCAATATTTATAGATAGTTTATAGCTATAATTTATATTATATTGCTTTAAAAATTAAATAGTAAAACTATTTTAAAAGCAATATATTTTTATAATAATAAATATAGAGTAATTAAAGAATGCAAAGTAATAATAAGAATAATATTTTATATATTAAATATTCGCTATTAATGCTAATAATATTAATCATTTAAAGCTTATATATATAAAATATATTTATAATATTTATAGTAAGAGTAAAAAGTAATATTAAGTTACTCTATAGCTATTGAAAATATTTGCAAATTAGAAAAATATTATAAAGTAATTTTTAATATTTCTTCTTAAAAGCTAAATATTATAATTTTCAAAAATAAATATTAAGATTTTAATTATATACTTTTAGCAAATATAATTTATATAAACATTTAAAAGTATTTCTAAATTATTTTTATATAATTAAATAACTTATAAATTAAAGAATTTTATAAATAACTTTGCTAATAACTAATGTAGATAATTTATAAAATTATTACTAAATATTGCAAAAGCCTTCTATATATACTTTAGCTATCATTAAATGCATTGCTTTAAGGTATTTATAGTTAGATAATTCGTTTATAATAATAGAGCAATAGCAAAGAATTTTCTCTATTATTAATAAGTTTATTATAGTATTTATTAATATTTATATTTAGAGATAATTTAATATAAATAAAGAATATATTAGTTCTTATTACAAGTATTATATTAGATATATTTGATTATAAATTCTATAATTCTTTATAATTACTTATATATTCTTTAATATATTATTATAATAATAATTCCCTTTTAATATATTAAATACTATATTCTTAGTTAAAAAGCTTAATAAAAAAGAATTATAGATTTATTATAAAATAGTAATAATAAAAGATGATAACTTTAATAGCTATATCTACTGCTAATATTAAAGCATTTCTTAAGTATTTAATATATAATTTATAATTAACTTCTTTATATTTGCTTTCTTAAAGAAGAACTATATTTCTATATATATAATATTCTTATATAAATTATAAGCTATATTTATTTATGCTTTTTAATTAAAATATATAAAAAGCTAAAAGCTTAAATAGAATTAGGTTTTTTAAGGAATTAAAACCTTTTATTATAAAATTTGCTAAATTTAAGAATAAGCTAAAAATAAATATAAATAGTAGCTAAAAAGAGCAAATATATATTATAGCTTTCTTAATTGATTTTATATTTACTATAATAGTATATTTAAGTAAAAAGTATTTTTACTTATTTTATATCTTAAATAAAATAAAAATAATAATAAAATTTTTATTTATCTTACTTATTTTTTAAAAATTAGATAAAGCTTAATAAAATACTTTAATATTTTATAATTTTATTAATTTTATCTTAAAATAAAGAATAATAGCTAATAAGTTTTAATTATAAATAATATAATTTTATTATATTAATATTAAATAAAGAAAATAATAAATAATTTAATTTAAAATTCTATTTATAGAGTATTATCGATAATAAGTACTTTTTTAAAGCTATATTAGAATAATTTATACTAATTATTATTAGCTTTTTAGAATTTTATTAAGCAGGAATTAGGGCTATAATAAAAGCATTTTAAGCTTATTATTTCTTATTTACTTAATTAGACAAATTATATATCTTTTTATATAAGCTAAATTAAAAGTATAATAATATTAAAAAAGCTTTAAATAAAATTATAATAAAAATTAGCAAAGCTAATAAAGCTTTATATATTTTAGATTTAATAATATACTTTCTATTTGCAAACTATATAAACTTTATTAAAGTTTACTTAAATTCTAATACTTATCTTAATTCTAAATTTAATATATTTAATTTCTATTATAATAAAAGCATACTTTTTAAAAGCGCTTTAGCTAAACAAAAATGAAAAACTTAGTTAATTAGTTTAGTTAATAGCTTAACTAAAACTAACTATACATTAACTATAGTTAATTAAATTAATTATAATTAATCTATTCTTTAAATAAAACTAATAATAAGTGTACTATAGTTAGTTTATAGTAATTAATAATTACTATAGTTTAATTATATAATATAGAATAATTTAAAATAAGTTTTCTAAAAATATAAAATATATTAATATAAAAGAGAAAAAGCAAAAATAGTAATAGAGAATAGCATATAATAATGTAAAGTATTTAGTTTCGCTTTAAAAAAGAGTAAAATATATTAAAAACTAATATTTTTATACTTACAAATAGATAAATTTAATTAATATAGTTACTAATAAACTATATATAGTAACTAAAATTAACTATTAACTACTATAGTTAATAAAAAGTACTAACTTTAACTATAGTAGTTTATAATTAGTTATTAATTAACTAATAATTATAAACTAATTTTTAATGCTATAGCTAACCTAAAACGCATAATAAGGTATTTAAAAAGATTAAAATATATTTAAAGTGCTATTAAATACTTATTGCTTAAAGTAATATAAATATAGTAAAAGCTTAAATATATATTTAATTTAGTAAATTATTTTATTTTTCATAATAGGTATAAATTCTTTTTTAATAAAACGTTAAAGGAATTTATTTTACTTTATAAATTTATTTAAAGCTTTATAGTTCAATATAAAAGTCTTATTCTTTATTTGCTTCCTAAAATAAAAGAATAAGCGCTATAGCTAATAAAAAGCTAATATATTATTTAATCTTTCTTTACTATGTTAATTATTTACTAATATAGCTTAAGTAGCTAGTCTTTAAGTATAAAGTAAAGTAGATTTTAAAGCAATGCTAGCAATTTTCCTTTAGCGTTTGCTTTAAAATTAATATAATAGTTATATATACTTTTATATAAAGGCAAAGCAAATGCTTTTAACTTATTAAATAAGTTATAAAAGTCTTAAGGCTTTAATAGCAATATAAGCTAATATTTAAAATGTAAATATTTATATTTAATTTATATATTCATTTTCTAAGAAGCGCTATAAGTATACTAGCTAAAAGCTTTTAAGGCTTATAATATTAAGCTTAATAAGTAAAACCTTTTATCTTTATGCCTTTTATACTTCTAATTTGCAAAATCTTACTTTTAATATTTAGCTAAATATAGCATAATTGTATTTAAGGGAGGCTTAATATTATATTCTTACTTAAGCTAAAAATTATATATATATATATATATATATATTACAGGCTAAGGCCGTAAATAGGGCTTTGGCAGCAACTGAAGCTAGGAATGCTACACAACGCGCTACATAATACGCATACTACGCTATACCTATAGAGCAGCTCTTTAGCTGCTTGCAGATAGAAAATTCCTTATTTTTCTTCTATTACTCCCTAAGCTAGAATATTTATAATAATAAATCTTTAATTAAGTATATACTCTTTAGCTAGGCCTTTTATATATATTTTAGCTTTATTTATCTACTATAATAGCGCTATTTAAGTGCAATAGTTAATAATAGAAAGAGAAGAATAATAGCTACTATTTATAGCAGATAAAGGCCTTAAACTAAATCTATATACCCTTTTTAAATAATTATATAAGCTGCAAAAGAGCTAGTTTACTTATATTACTTAGCTTTTTAAAAAGAAGCTAGTAGCTAAATATACTGCCTAAAAAACTCTAAGCTATTAATATAAAGAAGTACTATAAGCGCTATTATAATATATTATAATTATTAAAGCTAAATTATATAGAATTAGAGCAAATAAGATATTATATATAAATATATAGAAAGCAGCTAATAAGTAAGGCTTATATTTTTATAATTAAAAGAAAAAGCTTTAATTATAATAATAATAATTTTAATAATTATAATTTTATATATAATAAAAGCTTTTATTTTAGCTTAAGAAATTTAATAAGGAATTATTTAAAGTTTTCTTTATAGAAAACTTAGATATATTATAAATTTAGCTAAAATATTTACTTTATTAGAAATTTATATAATAAATTTTATATTATATTTAAATGCTTTAAAAAAGCTGCTTAAAAGCTAGCTAATTTCTATTTTAACTTAAAGAAGTTTAATTAAATTAATAATTCTTAAGCCTTTTATAGAATATCTAATTAGCTATTATTATAATATTAATTAAGCTAAATAAGCAGTATAAATACTTTTTAAAATTTATTAATATAAAAATTAATAGTTCTTTTCTTTTTTTGCTATTTAAAAATAAATATTCTTTAAAGCTAGAAGTATTTTATAGCTTAATTAAATAAAGCTTATTATTTTAGAAGAAGCTATTAATATTAAGCTTTAAAATAAATTTATTTTTATAAATATATTAATTAATTATTATATATAAATTAAAAAGGCTTTATTAATCTTTTTTAAGATAGAGAAATTTATTAAGTAATAAAATAGTTTAATAGCAAATATTATTTTAAGAAGCACTTTTTAAAAGAAAACTTAATAAGAAAGAAATTTATAAGAAAATATTTTAATAATTAAAGTTAATACTATAAATATAAGCAATACTGCTTCTAAGTAATATATTAAATAAATATTAAATAAAGAAATTAAAAAGTAAAAAGATAATAATTTATGCTTTTAATATAGCAAGGAGACTACTATATAAATTAGTATAGCCTTTTATTAGCTATATTGCTTATATAAAGCAATATTTAAACTGCTATTATTATTGCAAATAATAATAATAATTTTATTAATTTTAATAAAGAAAAAGAATAGCTTTTATGCACAAAATTATATATAAAAGCTTATTAAGCTAAAATTTAATAAAAATAAAATAAAATAAAAGCTAAATAGATCCTCTTTTATAATAGTAAATTTGCTATATAATAAAATTAAATTTATAAATATATTAGTAAATTAAAGATATAATTGCTATAGCGCTATAAGTAAAAAGCTTATTAAAAAATTTGCTTTTTTGCATATTTTAATAATATTAAAAATACTTTATAAAGCTATAATAAATTAAGCTATTTAAAAGCTAAATATAATTTCTAAAATAATATACTTTAAGGCTAATTTAAATAGCTATATATATTAAATTTAAATATATATTATTTTCTAATTTAATTATAATATAATTTTAAAAAAGTTTTAAATAAAATAAAAAGAAGTTATTTATATAGTATATAAGCATTTTTTAAGTATTAAGTAAATAGTAAGCCTAAAGATTTAGAAAAGAGATTATATTTTAATAGTATATTAGAAAGTTAATAATATAAGCGCTTTTATATTAAAAGCAGAAATAAAATAAAGTAAATGATTTATAAATAGTATAAATATAGCTATTTATAATAACTTTAGCTAATATTAATAAAGCATTTATATTAAAAAAAGAAGGCTTTAATAGAGAATAAGCTATTAAAATAGTTTTAATAATAAATAGAATCATTTAATAAAAAAAAAAAAAAAAGCTATTATTGCATTATAAAGAAAGTAAATTATAAAATTATTTTAAAATAAAATAAGAATAATAAGGCAATTAGAAATTTTTTAAAGCTTTTTTTATAAAATATTAAGAAATAAATTATTAATCTTAAGAAAGATTTTTATAAAGCTATTAGAATTAAAATATATATAAGTAAATAGCTTATTAGCAAAAGAATTTATAATTTTTATTAAGAAATTCAATAGTAAATTATATTTTTATATTAACTATTATATATTTAATATTATTATTTAAGCTAATTAATATTTACTTTTACTTATTAAAAAAATTTTAGCTAATTTTTTAAAAATATAATAATTTATTAAATTTAATATATAAGCTACTTTTTATAAGCTTTATATTAAAAAAAGTAATAAATAGAAAATTGCCTTTTATATTTAATTTAGCTTATTTAAATAATTAATAATTTCCTTTAAATTTATAAAAATATTAGCTATTTTTTAGTAATATATTAATTTAATACTATAATAATATTTAAATATTTTCTATTTAGTATATTTAAATAATATATTTATTTATTTAAATAATTTTAAAAAGAATTATAAATAAAAAATAAAATAAGTTTTTAAGGCTTTAGAAGCTATTAGTTTAAACTTAAATATTGCAAAATGCAAATTTAGTATTTAAAAATTAAATATTTAAAATTTATTATTAAAATAAATATTAAGATTTATATAAATTTTAAAAGCTTATAGTAATTTATAATTAAAGGCTTTTAAAATGCTTAAAAGTATATAAAGTTTTTTAAAATTTACTAATTTTTATTACTAATTTATTAAAAATTATTTTAAAATTATAAGCTCTTTTTAGTACTTATAAAAAAATGCTATTTTGCTAAAAAGAAAATAAAAATATAGCTTTTAAACAGCTTAAGCTTAAATTTATTTTAAAATTAATATTAATATAATAAAATTTTAAAAAGAATATTATATTTAAAGGCTAATTATTTAAGCTATTTATTAAATAGCTATTTATTATAAAAAAATACTAAAATAGTATTATAGTTAATAATATATTATTTTAAATAATTATTATTTGTAAAATATAATTATAAAATTTATAATAAAAAGTTATTAATAATTATAAACTATTTATAAGCTTAGAATATAAAGCTTTATAATATAAAGAAATTATTTATAATTTATTTAAATTATAAAATTATTTAAAAGCTTAATAAATAATAAATATATTAATTAAAAGAATTATTATAATTTTGTTTTAAGCTTACTTATTATAAAAAAGCTATTATAAAATATTTATATATATACTTTTTTATAAAAAATAAAATATATTATATAAAATAATAAATAAGTGCTTTATTAAAAAAAACTTTAGCTTTAAAAAAAAAATAATTAAAATAAAATTATTAAAAAGATTATATAAATTATTTAAATTAATATTTAAAATAAATTGCTTTTTAAAAAAATTTAAATTTTTATATAAAAAAATTTTTAAATAGCTTAAAATATTATTTTATAAAATAATAAAAATTTCTATAAATTATTTAATTAATTAAAAAAAAAGCTAAAATATTTTTAGTAAATTTTAAAACTAATAATAGAAATTTATTAAATATATTTATTACTAAATATAAAATTAATTTAAGAAAGTATTCTTAAATTTTAAAATAAAATATAAATATTAAAATAGAAATTATTATAAATTATATTAATATAAAATATATATAATTTCTTATTTAAGTAAATATTTAGAATAAAATATTATTATTTTGCTATTAAGCTGTTTATATTTTTAGCTTAGCTTATATAAAATAATATAAAAATTTATTTAAAATTATAATATTTATAAATAAAAAATTATATAGCAATATTATAAAAAAGGGCTTTTTAAGCTTTTATTTATTTTTAAGTAGCTATAAAGCAAGCTTTTAATTAACTTTATAATAAATTTATTTATAAGAAAATAAAAATAGCTTTTAATATTTAATAATTATTATAAATTAATTAAGCAAAGCTATTATATTAAAAGCTATATATATAATAAATATTAAAGCTTATATTAAGTAGTTTATAAGCTGCTATTAAAGATATTACTATAATTTTTCTAAGGCTTTAATAAGCAATTAAAGAATAAATTAAATAAGATCTTTTTAGCAATGCTTATATAAGTTAACTAAAATTAAGCAGCACTTAAATATTACTTATTATTTAAAAATAAATAAAGCAATTAAAAAAGCTAATTAGAAAGTCCTTAACTATCTAAAGATATTTATAATATATATATAAGAAGGATTAGCTATAGCTACTAATAAGTATATAATTAGCTATTAATAATAAAAATATTATTATAATTAGATTAAGCTTTTTTTTTTTTTAATATAAATATTATATTAATATTATTTAAGAAGTAAAATACTTTATAATATTAGCTTACTTACTATATATAAGAGCAAAAGGTTTTATAAAATAATTAAAGAAATTAATAGAATTTATATAAATAGCTATAATAATAATTTAGTAATAAATAGAAGAAAGCGCAAATTAAAAGAGAGTATTAGTAGAATAGTTTGCTATTAGGAATAATATATAGCTATCTCTTAAGAATATAGTAATAAACTGCCTTTTCTAAAAGCTAGCTTAGCTATATAGGAAATATAAAATAATAAAAGTAATTAGCTTGTATATAGTAAAGCTAAATATATTATATAGTATATACTTGTAATTTTATATAAATCTATTATTATAAGCTGCTAGCAATTTGCTATCTTTATAGTAAATATAAAATGCTTACTTAAAATATAATTATTCTTAAGAATAGTAGATAGAAATTTAAATTTTATATAAAATTAATTTTAAAAGCTAAAAATAAATTAAGAATAAATTGCTTTTAAATAAAAAAGCTTTTTAAATATAAAATATAAATTAAATAAGTAAAGATAAAAAAGCTAAAAGTATAAAATAAGCAAAAGTACTAAATAAATTTAAAAAATAATATAAATTAGTAAAGAAAAATAATAGCTTATAATAATAGCTTTAGAAATATAAAGCTTTAAATTTATAAAATTAATAAAGTATTAATTAGTAGCTAAAAAGCTAATACTTTTAAAATAAAGAAAGCTATTTAATAAAATAATTTAAATCTTATTATAAAACTTATCTTACTTTTAAATAGCAAAATTATTATACTTAATATATTTAATATTTAAAGTATATTTATTCTTAAGCTTATAAGCTTATTATATAAGCTTATACTCTATATACTTCTAAATATATTTGCTTTAAAGCTAAATTAAAGCTTAATAGTAAGAAATAATTATTATAGCTAATTTATAAACTTAATAATAGAAATTTATTAAATTAGCATTAAAAGCTTTAATTTTTATATTAATATAAAGCTGCTTTTGCTATTTGTTTAATATTATTAAATTGCTTTTAATAATAAAGAATATAATTAAAAGTATAATAAATATAAAGAATTTAGTAATTAATAAAAGCTAATAAGAAGAAAGCAGCTTATTAATAGTAAAGAAAGTAAAAGTAAAAAAAGATAAAAGGAAAAGTATATATTAGAATTATTATAATTAAAAAAATAAGCTATAAAAAAAAGAAAATTAAAATAAATATAAAAAATATTATTCTTATAAAGCTAAAAAATAGCAAATTAGTATAATAGAAGCTAAAAAAAGAAAGAGATAAGAGAATATTAATAAAATAATAAAATATTAAATATTTTAAGTAAAAGTAGTAATTACAAAGAACTAACTAATAGAAATTAATAGCTAATAAATTACTTTAAAGCTAATAAAAAGATAAAAATATATTAAAATTATTAATATAATAATAATTAGAATTTTAGAATATAATAAAAGTATAGTAGCTATAAAAAATAGCTTAGTAATTAAAGAAATTTTAAGCTAAATAAAAGCAAATAAGTAATTAAATAGTAAATAAGTAAGTAATAAATTTAATATTGCAATTAAAGCTTTAATAAAAATACTAAATAAGCTTTTTATTTTTATAAATAAAATTATTTATATTAAAAATTAAAAAGCTATTTTATATTAGCTAAAAAGCTAGCTTTAAGCTAAAAGAGAAAAGAGAGAATTAGACTTATTTATTATAGAATTAAGAAGAAATAAGATATTAGAGAAAGAAAAAAAATTCGATTAAATAGAGAGCAAGTTGAAAGCAGAATATATAATTTTCTCTCTTCTCTTTAATAATAATAAAAAATAATATAGCAAAATAAAAGCAGAAAGTAATAAACTAAAATTTTAAGAAAAAGCTTAATAATAATTACTAATTACTAAGTATTTAGCAGCTGTAGAGCAATATAGTAATTTATTATTACTAAGAGATAAGCAAGATAAGCTAATTTAGGATTTATTTAATTTAGTTCTTATTATTATCTTTACTCTTATTATTATTTTTCTTATTTAAAGCAGCAAAGAAGCTATAATAGTACTTTTAAGCCCTAAAAAAGCAATTTAGCTAAATAAGCTTTTAGTAAATAAATTATATAGCATTAAAAAGATTTTAAAAAGTATTATAAATCTCTTATATTAGCTTAATCTTATAAAATTATAAAAAATTAGAAAAAGAGAATAAAGCTAAAAAGAAGTAGCTATTTATATAATATAAATATAGCTTATTTAAGCCTAATATACTGCTTTTAGAGAAAGTAGTAAAAAAGCTAGTACTAAAACTAATAATAGCCTTTTTTAGCTATACTTCTTTATATTAAAATAAAGCAGCTTAATTAATATTATATTAAGCTATAATAAAGTTTAAAAAGCAAATTAATAGTGCTTAAGTAGCTAATAAGAAAGAAAACTTACTAAAGTTACTTAAATTAAAGTCTTAAATAGCTAAAGCTAATATAATAATAATATTAATTATATTAGAATTATAGGCAAGCTAAAAAAAGAGAGAAGTTAGCTAAAAAATAATAAGAAAAATAAAGCTTATAAAAAATATACTATAATATAAGTATAATTAATATTTTTATTATTAATAATATAAAAGTAATAAAAGCATTATTTACTTAAGCTTATTTAAATTAGTAAATAAGAAAAAAGTAAGCAAAAAGCAGCTATTTACTAATAGTATTATATGCAAAATATATTAAAATTAATAGCTAAGCAAATAATATATTTAAAATAAAATATTTTATAAATACTTATAATTATATTAGCAATTAGAAAGTAAATAAAAAGCTAAAAACTTTTATTTTTAAAGTAATTAAATATTAGGCTATAAAGAGAATTTAATAATAATATTTTAAATAGCTTTTTAGTAGCAAATAATAATAGTAATTTAATTATAATTAAGAAAGCTAGAAAAAGCTTTAAAGTAGCTATTATTATATAAAGTATTATTTAGAGTAAAGCTATTATTAATCTTAGCCTTTTTATAATTAGTTATTATAAATAGCTATTTAGAAGTATAGTATAAGTATAGAAGATAGTAAATAAGAAGTATAGAATAAAATAGATAGAAGAAAGTCTTACTTAAGAGGGAAGATAGAAGATAATTATAAAAAGAAGGAAATAAAGAGTAAATAATAAAAAGAAAGCAAACTATTTAGGAGGAGGAAAGGAGAAAGAATAATATTATAAGCTAAGGCTATAAATAGGGCTTTAGCAGCAACTAAAGCTAGAAATGCTATATAATGCGCTATATAATATGCATATTATGCTATATTTATAGAGTAGCTCTTTAGCTGCTTGCAGATAGAAAATTTCTTATCTTTCTTTTATTACTCTCTAAGCTAGAATATTTATAATAATAGACTCTTAATTAGGTGCATATCCCTTAGCTAGGCCTTTAATAATATATATATATATATATTTAATTTCTACCTATTAATATCAATATAAAAGAAAATTATATAAATAATATATTAGCTTTATACTATTTTTATTATTATATTTAAATTATATATTATAAAAAGGCAAGTTTACTTTAAGCTAAACTTTTAAGCTAAATACTTACTTATAGTGCTATAGCAATAATATTTTATAGTAACTTATATATTTAAGAAAAAAGTATTATTAATTAAAATAATTATTAGAAATAGCAAATTTGATATAAAATAAAAATAAATTTTGGAATTAGCTAAAATGCTTTAATAAAAGACTTTATATAACAGCTATATATTTCTTACTTTATTACTCTTTATATTTTTATTAAGTTTATTTAAAATATTCTTATTAATTTTTAATAATTATATTTAAAAAGCTAAAACTTTTAAGAAAAGTAATTATAAAAGGCTTAGCTAAGAGATATGCACTTAATTAGGGGTCTATTACTATAAATATTCTAGCTTAAGGAGTAATAGAAGAAAGATAAGGAATTTTCTACCTGCAAGCAGCTAAAGAGCTGCTCTGTAGGTGTGGCGTAGCGTGCGTATTGTGTAGCGCGTCGTATAGCGTTCCTGGCTTTAGTCGCTGCTGAAGCCCTATTCACGGCCTCAGCCTGTAACAGCAATTAGCAATTTTTAATAAAGTATTTTATAAAGCTATATTATAAATAAGCTTTATATATTTATTAATTATTCTAAATACTATCTAAAATTAATAATATATAATAATAGCTTTTTTTATATAAATTAATAAGCAACTTAAGCTATATAGTGCATTGCAAATGAATTATAGAAAAATATCCCTCTTTAATTTAACTATAAATAAAGAATAGCTATAAATATATAATATATAGCCTTAGCATAAATAGTAAACTATTAGTAAATCTATAGCAAACTTATTAGCAAGTAGCTATTAGTTAATAGTAGTAAGTTTACTAAAAATCTAGTTACAAATTTGTGAGCGAATTTGTAATTTAGATCTTCTATAAGCTATCTAGGCAGGTCTAGGGTAGGTTTTTCACCCTAATCCTATGCCTCGTTAGCCTTAGTTTGCCGTTCTTACGATATAGCACGCTTGAGTCGACAGAGCCCTTGCCCAACTTGGTCTTCTGTCCTCTTCATCGTGCGACAGCGCCCGAGTTCTAGTTCAATATATGCTTATAAGGCATTAATAGTTTATTATAATTCTGCGCTAGTTTAAGCCCTATTTATAAAAAAGAAGATTAGAGTTTAAAGAGATATTATATTTTTATATTGCTTAAGAAGAAATATACTAAGCTATACTTAAATAAAAATTATTAAAATATAATAAGTATTGCTATAAGTAGGGTATATAATAAGTATATAAAGATTTATATTAGGCAAGTAAAGTATTAAAGTATACTTTAAAGAATATAGAAATAATTCCTAAGTTCTTTATAATATATTATTAGTAATAAAGGTATTATCTATATTAATAGTAATATTTAAATTAATAATTAAAAAGTTATATATAATAATTTATTTAGTTAATAATAAATATATTTTTATATATTTAGCTCTTTAATATAGTTTACTTAGCTTACTAATAATTTAGATAATGAAATATATTAATAATAAATATAATTTAAATATAATAAAAATAAAAAATATATATATTTAAGCTATTATAAAAGCTTTGCTATTTTACAGAAAGTTACTATTAAAAGCGCTTATAATTATTATACTAATACTATTATAGCAAAAATTATTTATAGTAAAAAGTAATAAAATTGCAAATAAAAATAATAAGAAAAATAGATAATTTAGGGCTAAAAATAAGAAAGAAAAAATAAGAAAAAAATATAATAAGCTTATAAGCAAGATATATTTAAATAGTTAATAAAAATAAAAGGGAAAAATAATAAAAAAGAAGAAAATAAAGAATAAAAGAAAATTAAAAAAGTAAAAATAAATTTAAATATTAGTAATAAAAATATAAAGCAAAAGAGAATATTGCTATATAAATCTTATTCTATTATTAAAATAGCCAATAGAAATATTTTAATTGCTTACTTTATAAAAGCATAATAGCTTTAAATTGCTTATTAAATTTAATTATAATAGAAATAAATTGCTAAAATACTATAATAAAGTCTAAATAAATTAATATTATAATATAACTAGCGCAAGTATAATTAGAAGTATAATTAAGAGCTTAAAACTTTTAAAATAAAAAGGTTATATAATAAGTTTAAGCCTTTAGCTTAAGCGCTAAAGTGCTAAAGCAGTATTATATAATTAGAGCTATACTTTTATACTATTTAAGATTATAAGCAGTTTGCTAGCAGACTGCTTATACTTCTCCTTCTAGCATAGCTAAGCTTATTACTAATTAGGTACTCTTATAAGTTAAATTATAAGCATTAAACCTTTATAATAGCTTAAATTTTAATAGCTTATTTGCTATTATATAAATCCTTAATAATTCATTTTATATAAATTTTATTACTTTTAGCTTATTTTTTAAAAAAAATCTTTTTAAATAATTATTTAAATTTTTTATAAATAAATTTATTAAATATATAAAATTTTTTACATTTTTAGCTTTATATAGCTTTTAATTCCTAATTTATTTTATTTAATAATATTTTTTAGATTATTATAAAAAAGGAAAATTTTTTGTATAGCAGGCTTACGCAGTAGGCTATAGCTATATTTTTTTAATTTACTAGTTTAATCTCTGCTTTTAGCCCTCCCGCTTTCGAGACGGTGGCAGCACGAGGGCAACGCTAGTGGTTCATGGGTATGTAATAAGCTCTTCTACCTGGGTGCAATGACCACTCCAAGGCCAACAATGACCTCAACTACCTCATTGCCTCTACACCATACCTACTGAACCTGATCTCTCTCACCAACTCCGGCTAAGTATTTGTCATAATGAGACAGCAATGCTAACACATATTAATGATCCTTTCACTACTACTCCTTCGTTCTGAAGGCGCTCCAGTGCAAGGGGAACATGTCGCCAGACTCTGGCAACATCCGAGTCTTTGTTCGCTGGGATGATGATTCAACCATATTCAGTGGTGAGGCAGTACAGTGCACCATTTGCTTCAAGAATATCGCGTCGGCCGGCCTCAACCCAGGCAGCTCGACACAGTCGCAGTTGAAACCCCCTTCCAATCAGTATCGTACGACCGGTTCCAATTCCAGCTCCCACCCTTCAAGCCGCCTCGCTCCGCCTCCCCTCCACGCCTACTTCCACTCCCGCCTCCCGTCGAGGTCATCGGCCAACCTCTTCTTTGACCATCTCGCCCTCGAACACAACCAAAGGTCGTTCTGGGTCCATCCCGTGGGGCTCTCCCGCGCACCCTCCAGACTTCTCGCAGCGCAATGGGAACGCAAACGCGAACGGCAATGCCCATAGGAGATCTGTTTCCATTGTCTCCATCGGCTCGGTCAGCTCGGTGGACAGCCATGCTACGAGCAATGCAGGGTCTACTGTCTCCCGCCCAGGCCGTGGCCATGGTCGCTCTGCGAGCTTGCAGATAACCTCCCGCAGCCCGACCGCGTCTGGCCCAAGATCTGGTGGGTCACGGCCTCTCCTGCGATTGCATCTCTTTCTTCCTTGGCGCTGACCTTCCTATAGCCACGCATCCACAGCGATCTTACCATTCACCTTCCTCGCCACTACATAATGCTTCCTACCCTCCAGACAGGGCCTCTCCCTTCCACCGCGCCCCGGGCGTCTCAACAGCCCCCACTACCCCGAATCTCGACGCTCCTTCCTCTCCGAGAACCCCGGCTGCTGCCTTATCCGACTTCAAATTCCCCATGGCACCGTCCCCGCTAGCCGATACGGCTGGCAGTTCCTCCAAGTCCTTCGTCCAGGACGGTGCAAAACCGTCGTCCGCCTCGCTTGGCGAGCCCGCCATCATACCAATGCGCTCGAAAGACCCTATCCCAATCATCAATGAGCAGATCACTACTCCTGTCGCCAGGATTCTATCCACTACCAGTGTAGCTGGGACCCCGAGGAGCAGCGGCGAGTTCTATTCTATGAGCAATAACTCCACTGAGACCCTCGTCTCTGAATATGCCATGCACCCGCCCATGAGGACGCATGGCCGGCCGACCCACCTACGGCAGAGATCCACTTTTCCACCGCAGAAGGCGAGGCGCCCTGAAGCGCTCATGATGGGATTCGCACAAGTACAGGGCTCCTTCACCTTGGATGGCTCCCTTGTGAGCCTTGCGCCATTTGAAGAAGTGAAACGGAAAGCTGTTGTCGGTGGCCAAGGAGGCGGAGTTGTCGGCATAGAAACCTCCAAGAGGGAAAGTGGGTTTATGCGAGGCTTTGGCTGGGGTAGCTTTACCAATTCCATCGGGGAGCTACTGGGAGCTGGAGAGCTGAGTACCATCAAGGAGATGCGAGGGGTCGCGAGCTCCAAGTCAGTGCCTCTGCTGTCCACCCCGCAATCTGTCCTATTTGTGGACCTCACCTTGGCGCCTGGAGAGAGCAAGGCCTTCGAGTACACCTTTAGGCTGCCTAAAGGCTTACCACCCACACACAGGGGAAAGGCCATGAAGATATCCTACAGCCTCATTGTTGGAACGCAACGGCCTGGAGGTGCAAAAGAGCAGCAGGTCAAATCGGTTGAGATTCCATTCCGGGTCCTGGGTAGCGTCAACCGTCACGGGGAGATACTCGGCCACGACCTGAAATCTCCATACATTATGCTGCGGGATCAAGCTAGCATACGGGCAATAGAAAAAAGAGGCAGTCTATACGCCAACAGACGGTCAAGTGATGCTAAGGCAGCGGACAAGACCAGCAAGGGCACAGAAAGTAGGTCGTCGATGAACGATTTTCTCTCATACACGGACGAACTAGTCCACAATTCTCGCTTAGGACCGGGAGGACTACTCTCCCCGACTGCTACAACAAGTTCCAGGAGGCCGTCAGCTTTCGAGGAGGCGACCACGGCCAAGGAGGCTATCGACTTGGCAATCATAAGAAGCAACCTCACTTCAGAGGGCCAACAAAGCGCCAATCGCTTCGAGATCGCCCGGAACGGCCGGCGCGTTGGCGTTGTGATGTTAGCGCGGCCGGCATATCGCCTCGGTGAAGTTGTGACCATGGCTGTCGACTTTACAAAAGCAGAGATACCATGTTACGCGGTGCACGCGGCTCTCGAAACTTCCGAGAGGGTTGATCCCAGTCTGGCCATGCGATCTGAGGCAAGTATTCACCGCGCATCGCGCAAAGTACACGTCTCCTCCTCTGAGGCTACTCTTTTCTCTCGGCGTATGATATTTAGCCCTACCATTCCCGTCACGGCGACACCCGAATTCGTCACAAGCGGCATCAGCTTGGAATGGAAAATCAGGCTGGAATTTGTGGTGCCCTCACAGGATGCCGAGACACGCACCATAGAAGAGCAGCCAGAAGAGGACGACTACAATGAGGATGGTTCGGGTCAGGAGAGGCGCCTCATCCCGGAGACCAAGCAACAAACAGCTTCTCATCCACTTTTGGAAGAAATCTCTCGTGATGACAAGGGCGGCCGCGTCCTTGTAGCAGCAGAGAACCTAGTGTGTGAAAGCTTCGAGGTTGCTGTGCCGTTGAGAGTGTATGGTGCCGTGTGCAAGGGCCTGGAAAGATTAGAAAGGGATGAAGCACTCGAAGAAGGTCTTGTGGTGTAGAGAATCGTCGAGAAAGCTGGGTGGTCCGTAAGCTGTCATGGTGACGGGCCCTTGTAGATAGACACATGTGTAGATTTGCAGAACTTCGAAGCGATTTTTGCCTCCAGAACTCAGTGAACTGACTGACCCCGTGAAAGAATAGTTGAGCAACTTAGAAGATACATGAGGTAATGGTTTTCTACAGTCTCCGCCACTGTTGCATCGTATTAATATCTACCGGCGATTTAATGTATTAATAAGTGCTGTAAATTAACTTATTTAATATCTGCTGCCTCTTCCGCACCGTTGACGTGATCCTGCCTATGTGTAGCACCCAGAGTCCCCAAATCGTTGGGTCAAGACACAACAATAACTAGAACTGAGTGAAACATCCTCTATCCCTAAAGGCACATCTTATGGTTTGCATCGTTTAATTTCGCTGGCATTGAGCTCCAGGTAGATGCGAGGTGCCCCGGATGATGAGTGTAGCAGACCATAGACTGGACCCCTCTCCCCTTGAGACTGAACGGATTTGAGGTTTCAGACCCGCAAGAGGTGTACTGGTACATAAGGATATCATATCAGGACGGACAGACTGGTCTGGATAGTTGACTGTAGACCTTATCGTTTCAGCACGCGGTACGGGGCCGTCCCAGATTCCTATTTTTACCAGGTGCAAGCAAGGTTGAACCGTTTCCGGCCGCGAGACTGCCCTTTTCATTGGCATAATGATCTCCTGCCTCTTCGAGCGTGCTCACCAGCCCTTCGGCATACTGACCGGGACGATTGTTGAGTTTGAGATCTGTGTCTCGCTGCGCATGACCAGTTGCCCGCCCACTTATGGCGGCGCTGGTCAGTTGCAGCTCGACCTCTACCTGGGCAAGCGCATCGGGAGCCACCGAATCAAATGAGGAGAGCTCCTTGCGGTAGGCACGCAGCTGGCGGCAGATCTTCTCGGTCGCAGCCCCAATGGACCCGGCCCCATATGAAGAGCGAAGGCTGACATTGCTGGATTTCTTCCAAGCTGTTTGTTGCGCAGCCAAAGAGCCTAGTGTTGGTAGTGATGGTCTTCGGGTTAGAGTAGCAGGTTTCTGACCTCTGTCCAGCCCGGAGTTGCCTGGTCGGTTTGGGGCAGCTCTGCGAGAAGGCTTCTGCTCAATCTTGGTCTTGCAAGGGTCACTGGAAGGAGTCGATGTTCCTACCGCCGTGAAACACGACGACATATCACTCTTGGACTTCTTCCCGCGCATGGTTCTCGGTGGGGAACTGTGTCCGTCACTGAGTGAAGGAGAGAGCCGAGTAAAGCCCGCGAGCTCGGCTTTTGAGAGAACTCGCCGCAGAGGCGGGCGGCTGGTGCCCGCGAGACCATCCTGTGCAGGCGATGGAGACCTACTCGTCGTGACTGGCGAAAGTTCTTGCATTTCCAATTCAAAGACCATGATTGTGCCATCACATCCGACGCTGACAATTTTAGGTGGCGCGTATCCATCATGCACCAGAGCAACGCCGTTGATCGATTCCGTGTGCCCCCATTCGCGATCGACCAGGGCGCCTGTCTTGCAATCATAGATTCTCACCGACTTGTCAGTGTTGGACAGACCAATGAGCAGGGCGCGATCTTTGTCCTGGAATGACTCGTAGACAAGTGAGTCGAGCACCACAGCATCTGTGCTCTCGTCTGCGCATTTGAACGCTTTAAGCGGCCGGCCACTGTCTAGTTTAAGGTGATAGACGCACTTGTCTAGGCTGGACACAAGAAGTGATTGGTTGTCCCAGCCCAGGACCATAGACGTGGGGGATGCTTTGAGTGTGATCGACCTGCACTGGATAGCTGCAAGAGTGTCTGGTTTTCCCTCTCTGGCGATGAGCTCGTGGATCTGCACAGCACGATCCATAGAAGCGGTAATGATCTTGTCATCCGAAGTCAGGATCATATGGACGACTCTTGCTGGAAATGCAAGGGTTTGTAAGAGATTGAATGAACCGCCGGGGGTCCGATGAAAGAGTTGAACAGTTCGGTCACGCCCACTGGTCGCAATCAAGGATCTTGACGAATCGTGGCGAACAGCGAGATGAGTGATCTCTGACATGTGTGCCTTCGTCCTTAGAAGCAAATGCCCGTCGGCACGCTCTATTATCAGCAGGTTGCCAACCCGATCCCCCGCAGCAATGACATGGCCGTGTTCATCAGCTCTCACCACGCACAGCTGGTTTCTGGATTCCATGTCATCGCCAGTGTGGGCTTGACCCACGCAGATGTCCAAATTCTCCTTGATGCTGCCATTCATGTCCCACAGAAGTACTCTGCCCGATCCGGACCAAGTGAAGAAGGCAGGACTGGCTTCCTCTGCCCTCTTCAGAGGTTGAATGCCCAGCACGGGGACGTTTTGTCCAGCAAGTCGAACGCGGGCAGACTCGAGAGCAGCTTCCGGCAGTGTGTCTGCATTCCACAGATCGATATGTCGATCTGAGTCTACCGTCACAAGTCTATCTTGTGCGAAAGCCATGGCAAGCACGACCGCACCGCAGTGACTAACTGATGTGCCGGTACTCGTGCCACTCAATACGTCGCCGACATCGATGCTCACGAGCTGACCGTCATTACCTCCAGCCAACACAAATGGCCGGTCCATGCTGGAGCGTAGGGCGCAGGATGTGATGTGAAAATCGATGGTGGTGACTAGAGTGAGCTTCATCTGGCCTGCTGTGCTGTCGAGAAGACAGACATGTCCACCATCCGAGAAAATCAATGCCTTGACCTCATCAAGGGCTACGGCACACGTGAAGCTGGCTTCGAGTAGAGATCCGAGAATGACATTTCTCCCAGGAAGCGTCTTGGAAGGGCTCTGGCGAGCGGGATCTGGGGCGGGATACTTCTTAGAGGGCGATGCAGGTCGCTGTGTCCCATCGACCACCTTCCACGCTTTCTGCCATTTGTGGATAATTAGCCAAGAGTCTTTCGAACTTGAGCACAATCAAAGAGAACGTACCATATGCCTGAGTCCAAATGTGATGAGGTTATTTCCGAGCCAGGTCATGCCGGCGACATACGAAGTACATCTGTTTTGCTGGAAGAGGCTGGCCGAGCCCGTCCGAGGGTCAATCTTCCACACAAAGAGAAAGCCGTCGTGGGTTGTCCCGAGGGACGCGAGCCACTTGCCATCTTGCGACCACGCCACTGCCCTGACACCAAAAGCATGTTCGCTGATGGAGACAAGGGGCCTGTGCGAAGAGGAGCTGTCTTTCAAGCTGAAGACCAAAACCCTGGGTGCGTAGCCGGTCTCACCGACGGCTAAGAACCTCCCGTCTCTGCTTAGGGAGATACAGGTCGCGGCTTTTATCCGCTCACGGCTCGTCCAAGTCCCTGGCGGAGCCGAGGAGCTCGGATCAGGGGGGCCAAGACTAAGACCAGCCGGCGAGTCCCGAGGCGATCTCCCCGGGCGTTTTCTCGCACCGCTGCTCTTCGGCGTAGTGTTGAGACTGGGTAAAGCCTGTGTAGGTTGTGGTATAGGTGCAGTGGCGAAGACGGGAACGGCGGTAGGGCGAGCGCGGTAGAATGCCTGAGAGACCTGTCCGCCTTGGATGTCGACGACGACGACAGCCCCTCCAGCAACATATGCAAAGATGCTACCGGACGAGTCAAAGGCAGTAGGTGAGGCACAGGTATTCCCAATGATACGCTTCAGGAACAGACACGGCTGATGAGGGCGATTTCGACTTGGAGATTTAGAGGGGCCGGGAAATAGTTGAGGACTGGAGGGCATCGGCTTCAGGCGTCTCGCGGGAGTAGACGCCATCCTAGGTAGGCCTCTCCTATGTATTCTGTGTGCTGCCGAGAGTCCGTCTTCTCAGTGTCTTGACAGCGGGAGTAGCCTCGAGCTATGGCGGCGGTGGCATCCTGAAGACTTGGGAAGCTGCCAACGAGGAAGGAGGGAGGAGAAAGGGGGAAAGAGGGCAAGATGCCCAAGCAGAAAGGAAGTCCCGAGCCACTGAGAAGGAGGGACCTGGAGGACAGCTTCCCTGCGGCTAGTCAGCCGAGTCTTCTCCAGGAAGGCTCGATCTGGGGGTAATCTCACACAAGTCAAGAAGGGTTAGCCAAAAAGGGCAGAGCAGACTCTCATGATATAATCACCAGCAGAAGAACTAAACTTGATGAAATAGGCTCAAGAGGTTAACAAAGATTCTTTCCTGCATGCTTGACTCCACTGCTGCAGGGAGGACGAGCCTAGGCACTGTAGGCTGGGTGACACACTTTTGGCAGCAGCGGCTGCTGCTACTGGCACTGCAGACTATGACGACGAGGGGGAGGGGTCCCAGAAGAGAGGGCCATTATTACAAAGGAATGTTAAAAGAATGATCTTCACCTCTCTTCGTAGTCGAGTCTGATCAAATCTCAGCATCACTTAATGAAAGGGAGAAGAAGGGTCCGTGCCAATCATTTTCAGCATCAATACCAACCAAATCACAACACAGATGGCAATCACTCAATCAAACTATTTACTGTGCGGCAGGGATTTATCTTCTAGTAGATTCAGCCCCTTGGTCAGTGTGGTTCATAGCCCCATCGTCTTAGCCTGACATGCCTGGGAAAAACAAAAACAAATCAAGTAAGCTTTTGGCGTTCAATCTTCGGGTTATCTAGTAGCACAGTCTCTTATGGAATGTGAGGTGACATGAGGGTATGACGACGGGTGGAGAAATACTGAGTTTGTCTAGAATGAGGTGATCGGCATTACTGAACCTGAGGAAAAGTCTCCATCACAACAGCCTCATTTCATCATGTCAGAATCCTCAGAGGACAAGGGCGCTGCTGCAGTAGAAGGAGATGTGGATACATTCCTGTAGCAATAGACGCTTTGCGGACGCATGTCTCTTCAGATACAATAAAGCCATTACCATCTACACAAGGCTGTTAGCCAACCTGCGCTGCGCCTTCAGCCTTCGTTGTTTCTCTGTGTCAATGCCGGCCTCCTCGCTGTCGTTTGTCACAACTTCCCCAGAGTGGTCCCTATCCATTATGTGAGGTTCACGATCCCAGGACCTTACGCCTCCCCAAGGCCTGAGGGCAATGCCTGCATCTCGCCACTTCTTAGGTGGCTTCTTGCCGAGCGCCGCGTATCTATCCCACACCGCCACGCCGCGATTGTACCACCGGCGCTGGCGGTCCTCCTCCTCCTCCCCGCTGGGCTCCCACTTGGTTTTCAAGATCCGGCGGATGGCCTCGGGAGAGACCTCAAATTTGTTCGCCAACGTTTCGGTCGTGTACATGTCTGGGAACTGCTGGTGCAAAGCTCGGATGCCGTTGAGCGCATCCGGGGATAACCTCTTGCGCGGGGCCCAGCCTTCCGGGAACTTCTTCTTGAGGGCGTCCTTCTGAATCGCCCAAAGCGGTCGATTCTGGAGCCACTCTTGGTGGCGTTCGGCCTTCTCCTGCTGCTCCTCTCTTTCCCTGTCTAGCCTGGATTGCTCTTTTTCCCTCTTCATGTCGAGCCGTTCCTTTTCCTTCCGATGCTTTGCTAATCGTGCCTCCTCGTCGAGGGAGAAGACGGGATCTTGGGATACTTGATCTCGGAGTGGAGGACTCCGCGCGGTGTCGTGCGATGGTGCTTGCATCTGTGGCGTGAATGCGGCATGGCCAGCTGTCGCGCTCGAAGCTCGAACGGAATTCGCATGTCTGACCCTCGGCTTTCTCGCATTCTTTGCGAGCACGTCGACTTTAAACAGCGCAGCCTCTTCTAGGTTTCTAAAGGGGTCTGACCTCTGTTCCTCATAGCGAGTCTCTGATTGAGCGTCTGCATTCGTGCTGGGCGAGCGCAAGACTTTGTCTTTGTGAGCATCCGCGGAGGCAGACTGATGAACTGCATCATATGCCGTATTATTAGGTCCTGAGGCAGTGCGTAATGTCCTAGTCCCAGACAACAGCTTGCCAGCAGCTAGACTTCTCGTGGTGGCGTGTGTTGAGGCTATACCTCGAGCCCCCTGCTGTCGTAGCCTTGCAAGCCTTTTATTGGGGATATGTATCTGAGTGACAAATTGGACGAACGTCGAGAGTGTGCGGGAGCGACAGGAGCAAGCTGCAGCCATTGTCGGTCGCGTCGATTCGCAAAGGACTGCCAGCGTCGTGGTTGTGTTTGATTGAAACGGCCTGAATTGTATCGAGAAAAATTTCCCAGGCTAGAGCGCGACCCCCACGCAGTACTGTACCACACCTATATACTGCATGTACTATATGATAGCGGGCGCTGATAAGTAGGCGCATAGTTCCCTCAGAGCCGCAGCGCCACCCCACTACTACTGCAGTGACAAACATAAATCGGTACATACCTCAGCAGCCGGGTACCGAGCGGTTTCTACTGTTGCTATCCAACTTCAGCCAGGCACTCAGAGCACAAAGCTACAAGACTTGATGTTCGCAAAATGCTCGCAGATATTTACATGCGCAAAAATACCACTCTCTCTCTCTCTCTCTCTCTCTCTCTCTCTCTCCTTTACTTTTTGAACGAAAAAGGAAAAATTCAGATGCGTTCGCGGTCAATTAGTCACCATAATACCACTGCGGTAGACCTCCCTTTGCACTTGACTACATTTCTCCGTCGGCCCTTTGCACGCATGATGCAACACTTTGAGGGGGCCGGATGGGAGGAGGCGGTTGGTCCGTCGCTACTCCAGTCATTTACTCGACTGGGTTGCCATAGTCCGTCCCCTCAGGCGCCAGGATTTCGGCTACACTATACTCTGCTGCATGACAGACGGCTCGAGATGTTGGAGGTCAATGCCAATCAAGCGGCCTCGGTTCAAGTTGGGGAAACAAGAGTATCTGTCACCTCGTTCGCCTCTGATGATCTTGCCACCTCACCTATGCCATCCCACCCAAACCTTCTTCCTTCTTGAACCATTTCTCTCTGAGACTCTCTCTGTCTTCCTCTATTGCCATCAAGCTCGTCAGCCAGTCCGGCGCGTCGGATTTTGATGTCATACAATCTGCGTGGCCTTGTGTTTTGACTTCTACCGTTCACCATTTCCACCGTTTTTCTTTCTACCTCCTCCCCGAAAAAACTAAGAGTCGTATAGTTCATGATGTTCTTCCTGAAGGACAGGCGTCGTCATATGCGTACGGTTTGGGGCCACACGTTCGAGTGGACGACGGAGCATCAGACGAAGGACCAGATGCGACCTCTAACATTCACCTACGATGCCCTGGCATCGGAATGTCTAGACCGGCTCGACGATCTCAGCACGCCATCAACCAATCCTCTTTACCCAGACATGAAAGAGAGCAGGCTGGGTGTTGCGCCGAGAAGTGACAGCCTCGCGCCACACCCACGCCGTGATCTGTACGCGCTCCTCGAGCAGCACCACGCCTCTGATGCCAAGCTCGAGGAATTGTGGACTCAAGTCCACACCGTGCCGTCCTGGGTCGACTGGGACCAGATCAGGCGTGGCCAGGACGTCTTGTACCGGTATGGCGGGCCCTCTGTTGTGTCCCTCACCTTTCAGTCCCTCGTCGGCGGCATGGCTGGCTGGCGTGTCGTCGAGACGCTCACTCGCACCGGAGGCTTCGGCGTCAGGGTGGCCAAACATCGGCTCCTGGAGACCTTCCAGCACATCCTCCAGGTCACCAAGGATTTGGACAGCGTCCGGCCTGGTGGCGAGGGATTTGTGAGCTCGATCAGGGTGCGCCTGCTCCACGCGAGCGTCAGACGGAGGATTATGGCCCTGGCCAGGAAGAAGCCCGGCTACTTCGACGTCGCGGAATGGGGTATGCCTCTCAATGATCTGGACTGCATCGGCACCGTGCTCAGCTTCTCGTCCGCGCTGGTCTGGCTGGGACTCCCCAGGCAGGGCATTTACCTTCGCGAACAAGAAATTGTGGATTACCACGCCTTGTGGCGGTGGGTAGGCTACCTTCTCGGGACGCCAACAGACCCGTGGCTGGCCGGCTGGCAGCAGTCCAAGTTCATGTTTGAAAGCTTGATCGTGGCAGAGCTACTTCCAAGTGAAACTTCCAAGGTCCTCGCGAACAACGTCCTCACCGGCCTGAGCCATCAGCCGCCGGCGTACGCCAGTCGGGATTTCTTATGCGCCGAGGCACACTGGTTGAATGGGACTGAGCTATCGCTTGCCTTAGGAATTTCGAGGCCGAATGGGTGGTACCAGATCTTGGTAGCAGCACAATGTCTATATTTCATGTGCACGTGTTATTTGTATAGGTCAGTCCCGTCCTGGGACAGACAAAGAATCGAGGTACGTCCTGCACGGAGAACATTCTGTCCCCGTGGCTGCAAGGCCGAGAGCGATATCCATTTTGTCATTCTGCAGGTCGAGCACTCTTCCCTGCGCACAGCAGTCCCGCTTCCCTACTAGCCTCGTCTCTTGGTCGTGTCGTTGATGCTTCGTCCTTGGGGATGTTCATCTCGTGGCTGAAATGAAAATCATGCTGATGAGGCAATTCACGTTATAATACGCTCTAGCGCGCACGCAGATTGTTCTACAGGATGACAGTTCGTGACAAGGCGGTAGGGCTGGGACAGGAGAGCATCTTTGATTTCAAGTTCGTGCCGCAATTAGATCTGATCACCTCACGGGGCGAGTCTGAGGATTTGGGGCCAGCCAAGCGCGTCAGCTCCTCCGAGCACAGAGTCCTGTCATCGTTGGTACTCATAGCTATTCTGGCGGGATCGGTAGCCTGGTTGGGAATTCGGTACGCTGTGGAGTTTTGACAGTCTACAGTCTTCATCTTGAAAAGAGGCAGACCTGACATTGTTCTTTTGTGTGCATCCAAGTCCGGTCCACGGTGCGGCTCAAAAAGAATCTGCAACGGGACAAGCTCTCATGGGCTGTGTATCTTTATGTAGAATTTGAATATCTGTGGTATGTTATTGACAGTTTTGCACAACACCACAAACTATTGTACAGCCGCCCCTCGTACCTGGGTCTGCCCGCGCCGTCTTTATGGGCAACGCCTGCAATAGATACCTTGCTGAACCTCATATCATTGCTTTAAGAAACCCTAACAGCGGCTGCGTGCCAGAAGCGCGAATGGCTCGATGCCAGAAATTTAACCCTGTTGACCGCGATACATCTGCTCGTGCCCGACCCCTCCCCCCCCAAACGCCCTACGCAAAGTCAACCCCCCAGAAAGACAAATCAAAATTGTATAACAAAAGACACGCTAATCTTCTGAAGTCTCAGGCGTTATCCATCATGAGCTCGACAGGCGGCCGAGACGTGTGCGCCAGGATAGGACGAGGCTCGACATCCATTGGGCTCACAGCTTCCTCAGTCCCCTCCGTCATGTCATCGACCATGACACAGGGTAGATTAGGTGAGCCACCGTGTTCCTCGGGATGGAAGATCAGAGTCGAACTCCGGCTCCTGGTCGTCCTCGAGCTGAAGCCACCAGGACTCTTGCCCTCGACGGGGCTGATGGGCGATTCCGCCACGTCCACGCTGCTGGGGCCGGCGCTGTGACGTAGCTTTGCCAAAGCCTCAGCCAGGTCCTCGGCGTGAACCTCCTTATTCGGGGCGCCCTCGAGGCGCTGCTCCCAGTCGTGGGGAGGCGATGGCGGAGGGGAGATGAAGAACAATTTACCGGCATCGGGGAGGGACAGGTGTGTATCCTTGGGTGAGGTGCTGACGGGGGTGGGCTGGCCAAAATAGACGCGGCAGCGCTCACCCATGATGGCCTCGCCGTCCCAAATAGAGCGCACGGCTATGGCGTGAGTTTCGGAGTAGAATGAGACGAGGATGCGACGGAAGGACTTCAAAGGTGCCCAGGTGTGGATCGGGGCGGTCTTGGAGATGAGGTCCCGAATGGTCTGCAGGTTGTCGGGGCGGAAGACGGAAAGATCTTGCAGGTTTGTGATGAGGAGAGTGTTGGAAGGAGGGGTGGGTTGTTGCAGTGGTGGTAAATTGGACAAGTCGAGGCTGAGGGACTTCTTGGACGACTTGCTGGAGGCGCGCGATGGCGCCTGTGGCCTCGTATCAGGGAATTTTGCAGCCATCTTCGTATGGAGGTAATAGGAGGTGAAGTAGTCGGCTCTGTGTGCGATGGTCGATTGCCGTGGGAGAGTGGCAATTGATTCGTCTACTTGTGTGGTTCGTTGTCTTTTTGTCCTTTCGTTTTGCGTTTGGGCGAGGGAGGTCGTGCGAGAGAATTAGGTGGATGGACGACTTGCAAGATGTAGTCTCTGAGGAGGACAGATGATGGTCGTTATATGGTGGGCAAGTCGGGTTTGCCGTTCGTGTTGGCGGCGGTGGTTGGCCTGGATAGTAGGGATGCACTCAGATGGGCTTTGGAATTGTGGCTGTGCTTTGAGATGGATGATTTGCCTCGACCGCTGCCGGGACCGGGATAATTTACTGCGTGACGGCGCTAAGTGAGGGAAGGAAAGGGAAGAAAAGGGAAGGTGGGCCGTAGTGAGGACTGGGCCCGATGCCAGGACGAGGAGGCAAACGGCAGCGAATAGTAGGCTTATGGTACGGTAGCCACTGTGGTAAGTCGGCTGGTAGTGGCTGGGTGAGAGTGCGCAGGGGGCCGGGCAGGGTATCTGCCCCTATCAAACTTCTTCACTTATGCTTGCTTGCTAACAGGCTGTTGACAACTCGCCAGCAGGCGCGCGTCTTGCGTCTTGCGTTCTCAGATGAAACAGGTGACGAGCAAGATTGCGGCCAAACAAGCACCACTGCCCTCCTCATGCCACCTCCACCGGCGCCATGCCCTTGTCCGTGATGCTAACTAGCGGCAGGTGAGGATGCAGCCCAGAACGTGAGCATCACTGTGTGTACAGGTTTGCCCATGGCCGAGGCCTCTGGTTGGAAGGCTGTGTGAACTGTCCCTCCCCTTGTGGACCTGTCAAGCGCCCCGCAGCGACCCAACAACCCCACGGCCCACTGGCTAGAGGTCACTAACAGCAATAGCATAGAGCACGCGGAATACGCTATACGGGCTGACGGGATCTCTACTTCCACAGTGCAGGCAAGCGCACGGTCAACAGGCTTAACAGGGGCGGAGCACCTACGAAGCAAACGCCAGCCCAGTGGTACGTATTGCCCCCTCCGTTGCCACACCCCAATACTATGTAGCACTGCGCTTTAGCACAGTCAGCCACGTCGGTCATTTCTAGACAATTCAGGCAGCGCGGGACCGCTAATATTGATTGATACTCAACACGGTCATGCACTGCCGACCTGCACATTCCTTATGGGCCGTGCTCTCTCGCAAGACATGGCTAACAGAGGAAGACGTAGAAAGGAGGAAGAAAAAAAAATTAATCCCCTCCCCCCGGGCAAGGAGCGGAGCGAGAAGGCCTCCCGGTCCGAGTCCAAGCGAGTGGCTAGAGTGACCAAAAGCCTGTCTGGATTGATCCAGATGATGAGGCTGTGTCGTGTCTGGCCAAGGACCTACACGATCCCAGGTTTTCCGTACCTACCGCATAGTGTGCACAAGCAGCACCGCGTGCTCAATCATTTACCAAAAGTGCCGCCTCGCTATGCGTGCCCGAGCATGCCACGACGATCCAAGGGCAGTGCCGATCCAGACATTGCGGGCTTCTCTTTCCCCGTGGCTCCGTACTTACGACGTTACGAAGCACCCACCTACCCCATCGAAACGAGTCACGGATGAGACTCGGCAGCAATTCGCACCCGGGTACTCAAGACAGCTCAGCCTTCTCGCCGCACCTGAGGTTGAAACGGCTGAGATGTTACTGAGCCTCTCGTCAGCCATCCAGACTACGACTCCTAACAGATCGTTTTCGTCTGATTTTTGTTGTTGACCTGGGCGAGGCGAGTTCCCGTTCTTTGCTCAGGCTTTGCCACGGTACCTGTCTTCTCCATGGTGTGTGTGCTGAGCTGCTCCTTGCGGCGCTTCATCTATGCACGCAGAATCTCTGGACTGCTTGCGGGTTGCGAGTAGCGGTGGTTGCTCGGCCCTTGGAAGTTAGTAGCTGTCGCGGCCTGCCAAGCGTCCGACCCTCTTGTGGTGCTGCCGCCTTGTCCAAGTTCTGCAGCCATCCGGCTGGACTCGAACCGAGCAATGCAGAGGCGACGACAGTTCGAATTCCGATGAGTTGAAAGTCAAGACCAGACACTGGGAGTCCCGGAGTACGGTGATCAGACCAGACGTGGCTCAGCCTCGTCGTACCTGCAGGGCTGGGAAAACACTATTGAATACGCAGTGTTTCTTGATCGCGCAACTCGATATTTTCGAGAAAATCTTGATCAAGACCCCGCAACCGGCGGACTCTTGGCATCGTCAACGCCTTGATCCGGTGCCTGGACTACATCTCGGCGTGCCTCTGCGTGACGCTTTATCTACTCACATTTGATCTGAGTCCTTCAGGTGCCCATGACTTGAAGCGAGGCGTATTCTCCGGCCTCGCTGGCAGGTGATCAGCACTCGTGTAAGATGGACAGGCAGAGATCCTCATTGTACAGACTGCCTATGAACGATATTCGGATTCCTACTCTTTCAGGTGAACGCCGCCCCGGATGCTAGTAGATATAAAAAACTATGTTGAGGTCGTATGCCCTTTCCATAGGACGCCACGTGTGTAGTGTGCGCTGTCTTGTCTGATAGCGAACTCTCGCCCCCCTTACATTGGCTCATCCAGGCCCCGGATCTTTCTGTATGCCTTGCGGTGCATCTCTAAAAAAATGAATGTACAGATTGTCTGCGGTCCGAGTCGGAGGAAACTAGGAACCCAGCCCTTGAACATCCACGCCGGGCCTTCATTTGCGAACAAATCCTTCAGCAGGGCAGGAATGCTTATACTTTTGCCGCTCGCAGACATGACTCTCGTCTTCACCACGTCGATGGGGGAGGTCACCGTCGCGGCCGTGACCCCAGCAAGGAATGACGCCATGAAGTGTGTCGCGAGGTTGTCCGTCATGGGCGTATGCCCTATCAGCAGTTTCTTGAACGTGTCATAGCTGGCCAACTGGCTGGCCGTCATGGCTGCGGCTCTTAGAGAGTTCGGCAGTACGCCCCTGAACCATGACATCAGACCCTCTTCCCTTGCCATCCTCAGCATGCCGTCCAGTGCGTGCTTGTAGTTCCTCCTCTTCTCGGGCGGCAGAGCAGCATCGTGTTGCATCCTGACATTGGTAATGTCTGCTGCATTACCCGATATGCCACCAATGAAGCCGGACGTACACGACAGGGCGACCAGGACGGGGAACGAGGGCTGTGTGCCGTTATTTTTCTTGGTCAGGCGGGTCTTGAGCTCCTCGTATATTCCAAAGCGCGTAGTACTATAGGTAATCTGGCGGAGGAGGGAGGCAGACAGGCCGGCGTAGAGGCCTAGAAGCCCGTTATTTCGCACAATATATTGGAAGGTGCCCAGCATACTCGACGGCATGTTTCCGGTGCGCATCTGTAATCGGACCTGAAGTATATATGTCAGGACCTCTCCTCAGGAGACCGTGGGATGATCTGCGCGGTTTCAAGAGGGAGGAGGGAAGGGTTGACAGGCGCACACACCTTGACCAAGTCCAATGGATGGGTCACGCATGCGGCCATGCTACTTGCGCTGCCCCCAAACCAGAAAGGATATCGTATGGAGGCAGCGTGCTTCTGCTGACCATCCTTCATGGCCAAAGCCGGCCTTGAAGGGCTGCCCGCAGCAGCAGCGGCGGCGGCGGCAGAAGAAGAGGCGGCTGTGGCCTCTGTCTGCGACTGCATGAATAACCGTTTCGTCAATGGAACCGAGTACCGACCGGTATTATATGCACATTCCTTGACAAATGCTTGGGCAGGACCCAGGAAGCGGGAGGAGAAAAAAGGGGGGGGGCGAATATAGTCTAGAGAGGGTAGCGACATCCAAGCGGAGAGAGTCTATAATTCTGTGTACAAGGTAACACGCAGCGTGGGCGCCCTGGATGACGACGACAACAATGACGACCGAATCGGCTACTCGAGTGTACTATATCACTGCAAATCCACGCCCGAGCCAGAAGTCAGATCCAGATCGCAAGTCCAGACCGAGAAGAGAATCTACCTGTCTACTGCACTGCCTTACTCACCAGCACGATTTCTGCGGGTCCCTGCAAACCCATTCGGCCGGTTTCGCGAGCGACAAAATTGACAATGCAGGACCCCCAATCGTCATCGTGCATGAGCTAGGGACCCTTGAAAAACTCACCACGTTCGCGGCAGGCAGGCAAGCTCTCGACGAACCACTGTTCCAGAGCTGCTTTCACGGTGCCTCGCTCAATCTAGCTACACCAAGGCTTTGCACGAGGACGAAGTCTGACACCAAATTCAGAACTCTTGTGGAGATGACTTGACGGGGACTCTGCCTGACGTCCAAATATTACGATGGCTTCTCAATGGCGACTCAAGATACCATTAGCACCGTCTAAGCTTCGTGTTGTTGGGCCCATCCGCCAGCCGCTGCTCCTCGGCGTCTTGCGGAGGAGTTGCAGGAGCTCTTCCCAGCCTCTACGGACCGTGGCCTACTCGACAGGTGACTCAACCCAGATCTCCATAATATGACAAACTTGGTCCTGCCTGTCTGACAAGATGAAGCGGCCGCTCGCGGTCCGAGCACGAGCATACCCTCAACTGTTGAGATCGACGGCAAGACCTGCACCACCGACAGCTGGTTTAATGCCCCGGCAAATGTCATTGCTGCCGCAGCCCGCAAGCTTCACCTACAACGGGACCATCCCGTGTCCATCACCCGACAGATAATCGAGCGCGTCTTCCCGGCCCCGACATTCAAGTACTATAACTCCTTCCACCCCGTCGTGTCCGTCCACGAGAACTTCGACTCGCTAGGTTTCCCCCCGGACCACCCTGGGCGCGCTCGCTCTGACACGTACTATATCAACGAGTCGACGCTCCTTCGAACGCACACGAGCGCACACGAGGCCGCCATTTTCAAGGCGGACGCGAGCAGTGGCTATCTTATTTCCGCCGACGTCTACCGCCGCGATGAGGTCGATCGGAGTCATTACCCTGTTTTCCACCAGATGGAAGGCGCCCGACTGTGGGATCGCTCTCGTGTGGCAGGCGGCGATGTAGCAGCTGCGGTGTGGGCAGACCTCGAGCGGCTGCCCAAGCACGACATAAAGGTGGAGGACCCGAATCCGCCCTTCCATTCCGAGCGAAATCCCCTGCAGGCCGCCCACCACTCCCCTGCCGAGGCTGAAGCTATCGCTGCACACCTAAAGCGGTCATTAGAGCTCATGGTGGTGGAGATTTTCACACGTGCCAAGGCAGCTGCCGCAAGGAATAATCCTGAATACCAGGACGAACCTTTGCGGGTGCGGTGGGTCGAGGCTTACTTCCCCTTCACGAGCCCCTCGTGGGAGCTCGAGGTGTACTATGACGGCGACTGGCTCGAAGTGCTTGGGTGTGGCGTCACCCAACAGAGCATATACATCAATGCCGGCCACCCACAACAGCTAGGCTGGGCTTTTGGTATTGGTCTCGACCGCATCGCCATGCTACTGTTCAACATTCCTGACATCCGACTGTTCTGGTCTACCGATCGGAGGTTTCTGTCTCAGTTCGCCGGGGTCTCGGCCGACTTGGATTCCTTGAAGCGGTTTGTCCCCTTCTCAAGGCATCCTGAGTGCTACAAGGACGTGTCTTTCTGGCTGCGTTCGACATCGTCTGCCGGTGGTAATGCTAAGGCAAACGTGCATGATTTCCACGAAAATGATTTGATGGAAATTGTGCGCAGTATTGCCGGAGATGCAGTCGAGGATGTCAAGCTCGTGGACGAATTCACCCATCCCAAGACTGGCAGGCGGAGCATGTGCTATAGGATCAACTACCGGAGTCTGGAGAGAACCCTGACCAATGCCGAGACGAATCAGATGCATGAAGAGGTCACAAGGGCCCTAGTCGACAAACTGGGCGTTGAGATCAGGTAATACTTTCTGAATGCCCACAGTGTGTGCCCAGGCAGCTTGGCAGTCTTGTGGTACACCCACATGAAACAGGTAGGCTACTTAAGAGTATGCCCATAATATGTACCGTTGCACGAAATGCAGTTCCACTCACCTCCACGTCCTCCTACCTTCTCCAATTTAGGCATCAAAGGCCCTTGTTGATGACTGATAGATACTTTCGAAGGGTACACGACTCCTTGTCACTCTTCATGGGCGGAACTGTTACAGAACTAATGCCTAGACGTGATCTAAAGGAGGCAAAGGAAAAGTGTCGAGGAAACTGATTGCAGCGCAGCATTCACCAAGCGCTTCATCTGCACAGAACTTCTCGCAAGGAGATCCATATATATCACACAATATCAATGCAAAACTATCAAGTGTAGTGACAACTGCCCGTACCGTTTCCTAGCCGTTGACCAACGCCGTTCCATTGTCGGAGGACCCGAGCCAGCCAACCATGACGCCGTTCCCATGCAGTGAGGGTATCTGGTGTTTTTCTTTTCTTTGCCCACCGTGAGTATTCTTTCCCCTCCTCTTTAGACTGCTCGCGAGAGATGCTCATTCTCGCGTGTATGTTGTGCTCATCCCTCGTTGCCATTCGTCACTTTTCCTTCAATTGCCGCTTGCCAGAATATGAATGAATAAATAGCTTTGATACTCCACCTCAACAGGCCACCAACCTGTCAGCTCCGAGAGGCTTCAATGTCTGATGGGTACGCTCCCTCCGTCTGCCTTCATTCAGCATGGCGAGAACCTGGACCGCGGCCCGGAACACCTCATCACGAGCATTGATCTTCTCCTACATTGGGGCTTAATAGCCACCCGGAACATTGAAAGGCGTTGTGGCATAAGGGGTCGTGCCACGGCCCACAAATGGCGTTGTATAGCCTTGATCTTGACCCCATCCATCGCCACCGCCAAACTCGGGGCTTCGAGGACCAGCGTAATCCCCACTGTTCTCGTCCTCTGTCAGCCCGTGAATTAGACCTGCAAGCTTCTGCTGCATGACAGCAATGCCCTGTGCAATGATCGCGTCGGGCTCCAGGTTTCCGGCGCTCTCTACCTCGAAATAGAACTTGCTAGGTACGGCATCCCAATCAAATGCCTGAGTCGGTTGGCGGGGCTCTTCAAAGTCTGCGTATTTACTACGAGGCCTATAGAGACACAGAGAAAAAGTCAGCGCAATGCGGGATCATGCCTATGAAATGGGTAGGCGTACCACTCGTCCTCTGGCTTCGCGCCCTCGCCCTTGCCCTCAAACCACAGATCAGTATGGCCCAGCTTGTTGTGAGGATCATATTCGAAGCCCACAGCTGCAGTGGGGGCCCACTTGGCATGCTCCTTGGCAATGCCCTTTTTCGCGATGCAATTCAACCTCAGCTCCTGTCCGTCCCGCAACTTCGCGATGAGGGGGCCCTGCCCCTCGGGATCGTTGATGACAGGCGAGCCGACCCAGTCGTTGGGTCGCATGGCGTCGACGACGAGGTCACGGGCATAAACTTTCATGATCTCGCCATGTGTAGTGCACTTGGCGTGTAGGGTAAGCTTGACACTGCAGGACTCGCAGTACTGTTCGCAGTCGCAGTCACGGGAATAGACGAGGTTGTCGGCATTCTTGGAGTTGAGTGGGATGAGGCCTAGACGATGGGCGATGAACTCGTCGGCCAGAACGCTACTGTTCTCCTCGATTTCGACCAGGTCAATAGCGATCGTCGGGACTTCGGCGAGGATGATGCGGCGTAACGCGTTGGCCAGGGAAAGGTCGACGTTGGCCAGGTTAAAATTAACGTGATGGCCGTCAGCCTATGGGGGGCAACCGCATTAGAACACCACAAATTTATCTCTGGAGCGCTGTGCGCCCTTTCCTTACCTCTGTGATTTTGACCTCCATCGGCTTGACCGAGTCGCCATCCATCAGCATCGGATCATTGCCATAGGCATCCATCGTGGCGTCTGGCTAGGATTTCCAGCTGGGGGTGCGCAGAAGACGGAGGAAGAACGGGCGCTGCGCAGGTAGGTATCTGACGGTCTAGGAGGTTGGTTTTTTTCTTTCTTCTTTAGATACAGGTCTGCAGGAGGCAAAGCACAAGATGGTATGTAGATGTGGAGAATAGTAATTATTGGGGAGAGGAGGACAATGGAGAGAGCAGGGAGTCGTATTTAGGTCAGAAGTTGATTTGAAAGTTCCAGGACGCCGACAGCTAGGCTAACAATGAGTAAGTACGCGCTATTGTAGCCGTAGGGTGGCCCTGGGCAGCTTCGTGTGTTTATCGGCTTATCGCAGGCCTGCCAGGCTCGAAGCTCGCCGTAGGCCAGCGAAGATCTGCAGGCCGGACCTCGGAGGCAGGCGGGCAAGGTGGAGAGCAAGGTACCTAGGCGTGTTAGGTACTTTGCCTGTATAAAATTTCCCAACGACCCTTGAGCCCAGCGTCACGGTGGGAAAATTGATTTCTTCGAGCCTAAACACACCACTCGCCACAACTTTCTACTACAGGTTCCAAGTCACATTCAAGATGCTCCGACAAGCTCTCGTTGCGCCTTCCAGAGCCCTTCGCTCGACATCTCGTCCCCTCACAAAGCAGCGACCCTTTTCCCGACCACAGACCTTTGTTGCACCTATCGCAGTACGGAGGATACAACCAGCAGCTGGAGCAAGATGGTACAGTGAGGCGGCCAAGGACGAACAGAGGAACGGCGATGCAGAGGCAAAGCCGGCAGCGGAAAGCTCAGAGCCCGCCTCTGAGCCAGCCGAGGACGCGGCCGTCACGCAGCTGAAGAAGAAGCTAGAGACCAAGGAGAAGGAGGCCGCAGACTGGAAGGTTGGTGGCGCATGCCCTCCTCGTATCTGACTTGTCGCACTCACTTGTGCTCACATCGCATTACAGGACAAATGTCTACGCTCCATCGCCGACTTCCGCAACCTCCAAGACCGTACCCAGCGCGAGGTGAAGAACGCACGCGAATTCGCCATCCAGAGCTTTGCCAAAGATCTCGTCGACAGCGTGGACAACCTGGACAGGGCGCTCTCGATGGTGCCAGCAGCCAAGCTGGCTTCTGAGGAGAAGTCGGATGACCTCAAGGACTTGGTCAATCTGTACGAAGGGCTCAAAATGACCGACGACATCCTTATGAGCACCATCAAGAAGCACGGCCTCGAGCGCTTCGATCCGATTGGCGAGAAGTTCAACCCCAACGAGCACGAGGCGACCTTCATGTCACCTCAAGAGGGCAAGGAGGACAACACTGTGTTCTACGTCCAACAGAAGGGCTTCAAGCTTAACAGCCGGGTGCTTCGCGCCGCCAAGGTGGGTGTCGTCAAGAACAAATAGGAAGGGCGGCCTCTCGAATCTTAAGCGGACAGGATAACCCTTCTTTTTTCATCTCTCTCCATGTCCCGAATGTAATACTACTTATATGATGCCTCATGAGAAAGGGGAAAAACACAAAGAGACTGGCATTGGCGTTGGGGCGGACGGAATCATGCATGCTCCTCTCACGTCACGGAAAAGTATATGGCACGACTGGTAGCAGGGTCGTCCTAGGAATTTTTAGAGGCAAGGGATTTGCATCACTACCGATTGTACATAACAGACCAACAGCTCCGATTTTTCATGCTTCGGAAGACATAAAAGCCCCTCTCAAATTAGCTATCAACAATGTGGTTACAGAAACCTCATGCCAAGTTGTGGTTCCTACTACAAGGTCCTTGTGTGCTGAGCTGGCCCTTCCCTCGATCGTTCATCCAATCTAATCTTGGGTTGAGGAAGAGTGAGAACCATATTGGCTGGCCCTTCCCATGTACGAAGACCCAGACACTCCCAACAGCAAGTCAAAACTCCGAGTTCACCCACATCAAGAGAAGTTGCGGCGATTCTTCCTCACTTCCAATGACTGCCAGACGTGCGGGAACTCCTTGAACACCTCCCCCGGCGTTTCCTTGCCGAGCACGGCCAAGAGTTGTTTCTGGTAATCCTGCATGTGCTCGTACTCATTGCAGAGCTGCTCGTTCTCCCTGTATCGCGCCTTGACCTCGGCGAGCTTGGCCTTGCACTCGTACTCCAGACTGCGGATATGTCGGTCGACTGATTTGAGAATGCGACGGTCGCGCATATTTCGCTGCAGCACCAAGCAGTCATTCAATTTCCGGTTCTCATACTTCAGATGGCGGATCTTGTCCCGATAATCTTCGTTGATCCGGTTCACCTGCTCCTCGTTGTACTGGAGAAACGTGAGTTCTTTGTGCTTGTCTGCAAGAAGAGCGTTCATCTGGTCCAGACCCCAGTGCTTCTCAACGGCGCTCTCGACCGCGGACTGAGATAGGTGAAATCAGACATTAGAGGGTACGACTCGAGATGAAAAGTAAGGTCAAAGGGAAGGAAGACTCACACGACTAAATTTGCGGACGTCTTCAGTAGACCCAGCCCCGAAGGAGGGCGCGGTGTCAGTGACGCCTTCGCGTAGGGCTTTACCCAACTCGGGATCCATGCGGTCTATCTTGCGGTTGTAGAAGTCGTAAGGAAGTGTTGGTTTCATAGCTATTCTCAATCAGTCAGTAAAGGACAGCCTACTGGCTAACGTGGGCACAAAGAGTTCGTTTTGCTTACGCGGGGGGGGACCAGACGATAGACGGCTGGGTCTTCGCATACTCGCTGCAGGCCGCAGAGAGGGGTCCGCCGTCATCCTCATCGATCTGAGCCTGGCGGTTGCGATACTTGAGCTCTCGGGGCTCGACTGTGTTCGGAGAAGGCGGGCGTTGGCGCTCCTCCTGAGTTTCGTTGTTAGTACCATCTATGCAGCGCCTTGCAAAGGCTCTGGAATAATTAACGGCTTACAGGTAGCTTATAGGCTTTTCTAGTCTCCCATATTGACTGATACTTGTCTCCAGGCGCGTCCCACCGCTTTGCGCCCTGGGCCCAGCGTGCAAAGGTGCAGGGAGAGATCCGACCGTTGGAAGGGTCGCCTTCATCGTCCGAGACTTCGCTGGCCACATGCTTGTGCCAGCCGTCGCTCTGCCTTTCACGGTTATGCCACATCGCCTCCAGCTCGTCGCGGTCGAATGACTCGGGGACCTTGAGGTGCTTGATCTTGGGACGCATGTACTGAAACACGGTGCGACGTTCCTCTTCGGTATATTGTGTTGGGCCATGAGCATCCCATGCGCACTTCTCCTTGATGGAGCCTTTGATATCGTCGAACATGCTGGAGTGTGTTTCATTCGTAAGCCATCAATAGCGGAAGCACAAGGGGTAGTTAGCAGAAACGTACCCAGACACTCCTGCCTTGGAGTTATTCTTATCCTGCTCGCCTATCCAGCTCAGTAGAGGGTCCTCCACATCTGCACCTGGTCCTCGCATGGCAATGTAAGCCTGTATCGTAGATGTCGTCATGTCCCATTCCTTCGCGTGGCCTTTTTCCCTAGAGCAGCCTGGCAGAACTTTGCTAAGCGCAACGTCTGGAAGCGAGTGTTAGCAAAAGCACATGTGTTCTGTATGCAGGTAGCTTCCAGGAATACGGCGTGCCTTTCTTGCCGTTCTGGCGCCCCATCTTTGGAGGCATTTTCTCGTAAGGTGCTGGTCGAACGTAGTCCGATCTATATCGGTGCTTCGAATACATATGGGCCCTCAGAAGTGACGATTCTGCAGAAGAGGCGCAATGCGAAGACGGATTTTGAGTGGTCGTCAGGGTATGTTGGCCACGAGCAATAGCAGAGTCGCTTGATATTGACGCAGTAAGGCAAGGACCCAACTGGAAGGGAACTGTTTACTTGGGCATTCGTGTAAATGATGGGGTTGCAGGGACACAAAGAAAAAAACATGAGATGTCAACAAAAGAGTTGGGTTTAGTGACATAAAGTGGAAGGGAATGCTTTAATCGACACAGACTCCTCAAGACACCAACAGTGTTAATAGGGGCGTGTGTAATGGTGTGCACATAGTACGCAAAGCAGGCTTACCATGGGAATGCACTCTCCATTCTCTAGGCTGAGGTCTCAAATTTATACTGGCTCACCGTGTGCAGACATGGGAGCTTGGGATTTTGTTCAGCAAATGTGTGCTCCTTATGAACGGCATTCTTCGAACAAGTACTCTAATCATGTAAGACACCCCGCACAAGCCTGGAAATGAACTTAGATGTATTGTAATTGTGCCTAGAACAGCCAGATCTGCTGAAGGGAGAAATGATTTGAAGCCATAAGCGAACGGGCTCATACCATATATTGTTGCAAGGCTTGGGCTCCAGTCCTGGCCCACTTTTTCTCATATATGACACTCGAGTTATTTCTTCGCCTTGCCTTTGCCAGTAGCTTTGCCTTTACCACGGCTCTTCGTGGTCTTCTCAGCATCATCATCCACTTCGTCGACCTCGTCAGCCACCTTCTTCCTCGATACTCGCTTTGTCTTCGCCTTAGGCTGCTTGATATATTTATCCTTCTTGAGGTCAATCTCGTCGTCGTCATCGTCTACGGGCTCGACAACCTCCGCTTCATCGTCGTCTGCGTCAATGGCATCTTCGATGTCAGGCAGCTCTTTGCTTGCCTTCTTCGGCGCGACAACGCTGCTGGCCTTCATGAAAGGTACCGGATGAGACATGGAATTATACCTGGGATGGTCAGCTGAGTGTCGACGTTTACGTTGGGCAGATCCACTTACATCCTTGTGAAGGCGGACTTGGTCTGCGATTCAATATCAACCAGATTGTCGGCCTGCGGTCCAACACCGAGCTCTTTGATGGCCTCGAAGTCTTCCCTCGTCAAGTAGTAGCTGTCCATGAGATCAATGACGTCTCCAATGCAGTCCTTGCCCTCGAAGGATAGGCGCTTGATGAGCTGGTACCAGAGAACAGGGAGGTACTGCTGGCGGATCTCGTTTGCATCTCCAGAGGATTTGAGCCGCATGTGAGAGTGTATTTCACGGGTGAAGCGACCGAGCCTGCCCTGCTTGCTGTTGTTGCCAAGCCACGAGGTGAAGCCGGAGCCAATCATGCTACCAGAGACGAAGCTCGCAGGCCGAACGGTGCTAAACACCGCATGTGTGGGCATGAGACTCCACTGTTGCTGCGAACCGTGAATCATTTTGTCCACAAGATCACCATCGCTGATGCTCTCAGCCGCCTGGTCCACGAGCTCCAGATATTTCAGGTTTTCCTCTCGCTTGGTATATCCCTTGCCGCCTAGACCCGCCGGACGGGCTTTGAGGTAGTTCTCCTGGATCATGAGATAACTGAATTCGTGGTCGTTGAAATACAACTCGATCTTGTCGTTGAGAGTCGCTTTGCTCGCTGGATTGAACATGTTGCCGCCAAGCAATTTCTGGCAAATGTCCCATGGCTTCAGTATGACATGCTTCTCCCACGCCTTGGACATGGACTTGCTCTGGTCAAAGTCCATGGCAGTTTGATCGAGTTTGATGGTGGAAAGCATATTGATGATCTGCCTGATGTCCTTGTTGCTGCCCTCGATGAGAGCGTCGACAACCTGGACGGGGAGCTTGAGGCCCTCGCGGTGGCAGATGGTCATGATCCGCGAGCGAACCTGATCCACAGTAGGCCGCCTGAATTGAACATCGTAGGTAACGTGGTCAAACGGCTTCATCTTGGGTAGCCTGCGTTCGTTGCAAATCAGGATCAAGGGTACCTCGGTTTTCTTGCAGAATTTGGCCAGCGCGCCAACACCGCCCCGGTCACCTGCCGACATGCCATCAACCTCGTCCATGATCAAGACAATGTTCTTCTTGGCGTTCTCGATCTTCTTGCCATCGCCTGCGAAAAACCCGAGCAGAGATGTGTTGTCCATGATATCGCTGACTCCATTTTCGACCAATTTCTTGCTGCGGGTATCGCTGGCATTGCTCTCGATGACATCGAACCCTGCAAGCTTGGCTGCGAGATGTGCGGCAGTCGTCTTGCCGATGCCAGGAGGCCCAGACAGGATGATTGCCCGGACACTGCCCATCCCATCCGCGCCGCGCCTCTGAAAGTCGTATTTTCGGTTCTTAGGCCAAGCTTGTAGCCAGCTCTGTATCTTTTCGACGCTGGCCTTGTTTCCACAGATGTGTGCCAATTGCGTAGGAGCATACTTGGTAGTCCACAGCTGTGCGTTAGCAGCAATCGGCTTTGGCGCAGTGACACCTCGAGCAGCAGCAGCCTTACGAGCTTTCTCGGCCTCGGCGCGGCGTGCCTCCTCTTCTTTCTCTAGCTCAGCAGCTGCCTGTTGCACCTTCTTCTTCTCTGCCTCTTGTTTCTCCTTGATTTTCTCCGCATTCTTGCCCGAACCGCCGTTTGCTGGCGCCCTGCGAATCAAGTCGAATAGACCGTTGTCGTCGATAGTCTTGATGCCGAGGTCCTTGATCTTCTTCAGCTTGGAGGGGCCAGCGTCGTCACCGAGCACTACGAAAGTCGTCTTGCTGCTGGGCATTCCCGTGACCTTGCCTCCGTAGCGCTTGACCAAGGCTTGAGCATCGTCCCGGCCGATCGTCTTGAGCTGACCGGTGAACACAAATGTCATGCCAGTGAGACAGCCATCCGCGCCGTCGGGGATATCAGCCGCGCCCTCGTTCTGAGGGGGGGCAGAATTACCAGCAGCTTTATGCCAGTCGAATTTGGCATTCGGATCTTTTGGTGGTGGAGTGGGTGGTCTGACTGTGGGCACGGAGTCCAGGAGCGCCTGAAAGTCTGCATCCTCCGTCTCGGGTTCCTTCTTCTTCCTGGGGGCGCGAGGCTTGGATGGAGCCGATTTCTTCCGCGGTGTCTCCTCAGGCTCATCCTCTTCGTCAGACTGCGGCGATTTGCGCTTCTTGGAAGTGCCCGTAGCTTTCTTTGGTGCCGGCTTGAGGTCGTCTTCACCCTTGGCCTCCTGGGCCCTTGAGGACTTGCCCCGAGATGCGATTCGCTTCGGCTTGGGCAAGGCTTCTTCCTCGCTGTCCTCTTCCACATACTCGTCATTCTTCCTCTTGTTGCGGCCCTTCACATCTGCAGCAAAAATGTCGTCCGCATCCTCATCGCCGTCCTCCATGTATGCATCCTCGTCATCGTGGGTCGTGGCTTTGGTGTGAGACGCTGTCGTCTTTGTTTTGACCGCACGCTTTTCATTCACGGGAGATGCAGGTGCCTTGTTTCTAGGGCTCTGGCGGATCGGCGCCTGTCCTGAAGGCTTCTTGGGGGTGGTTTGGTTCTTGGATTTCTTCTGGTTGGTAGCTGAAAAGTAGTCGTCTGCAGAGATCTCTTTGCCCTTTAGTGACTCGGATGCAGCGGCCTTTTTCTTTGGTGCTGCCTTGTCCGCCGGGGCTTTGGGCTTTTCAACGGGCTCATCATCTTCATCGCTATCTTCGACTACCTTGCGGGGTCTCCCGCGGCCCTTCTTGGGAGGTTCTTCTTTCTTGGGCAGTGGTGGCTTCGCGGGGACTGCCCCCTCCTTTGGGGGTGAAGAAGTTCCGAATATCGGGCATCTCGTGATCGAGTGGTGTCTACAGCTGGAATCAGCTGATCAAGGTTTCTCAAAAGTTTTCACAAGTGCAGAAATTGTATTTGTGCTTCAGAACGACAAGCAGGAGAGAGGTGGCATGGCGGTTGATGCATCGTTCGTGATGCAGGTGTAATTGACAGACGCGCGACGCGTTGATGGAAGGTTGGTCTACTTTAAAGTGGGGCTACTTAGGCAGCTCAGCCAGGCCCGTAGCATGTACGTATTGTAAAAGCTCGGGCCACCACGACCCTGCCGTGCCTGCCTCCGTTTTTTTCTCTAAGAGCTCTCTGATCGGGAGGCGTTCCCCAAGGTAGAGCGACATCACGACACAGGACACCTCTTCCGAATCCGTTTTCCCAAGAAGAGATGAACCGACAAGGCTCGTCGATCTTGTTAAATGCCTTTCAAGGCCTGCGGATTTCCGCCACTACGCCAACACATTCCCTACATGCCGCGAAAACTGCCTGTGCAGCCCCACATGTCAGAACGTTCACCTCGACAGCGGCCCAGCTGGGCTCATGGCTGGAACCATTCATCGATCGGACCAAGAAGATGCAGAAGGGGAGGCCGAGAGTGGCCACCGGTGGCTCGGTGAAGGGCACGACCATCATGATTGGGGACTACGGCCTGCGCATGATCGACCACCACAGGAGAATCAGCGCACAACAACTCAAGCTTGCGGAAGCCACCATAAAGCAAAGGCTGCGAGGGCAGAGGTATCGATTATACACAAGGGTCAACTGCAATATTGGTGTCTACGTTAGCGGAAACGAGGTGAGTCACTAGTTTTCTTTCCGCGCAATGGACAGAGGGTAGCTAATGAAATTGTTAGATGCGTATGGGAAAGGGCAAGGGATCGTTTGATCATTGGGCAACTAGAGTGGCGGTCAACAGGGTGATATTCGAAATAAGAGGAGCATTGCACGAGCAAGTTGCTAGAGATGCTTTCCGGCTTGCGGGGAACAAGCTGCCAGGCCAGTACGAGTTTATCAAGAAGGGCGAGCCACCAGTCGTCGGCATCACGAAGCTGAAGGGGGTCACAATCGAGGACTTAAAGAGACCTTGGAAGCAACGGCCCACGGCAGAGAAGCCAGAGGTCTCGCCAGCGGTGGCAACAACGCCGTCCTCGGTCCCTCCAGCATCATAGGAACAGCAGGGCTAAGGCTGGATGCATAATACGACTGCACAATGTATATACTAGGGGCCTAGGTGACCTCAGTCCTGGGAAGATACTAGGAGTGTACTCGGGCGAGCAGATGGCCTAGGGCTGTGAGTCGCAAAAAGATGTACAGGCCCTGCGCTCGAAAAGGACGGGCAATCGGTGAGCCATGTCCTTAAGACGTCTGGGTTCGCTACCTGAGATTTTGCGATTGAAAAAGAGGGCCGGCTTTTCATGTGTTCAGGCCTACTTTAGATTACCTGAGTATCATAGACTGTCAGCTAAGGATCGCTGAATTTGCGACTACTCCTTAGCCATGAATGGACTACCTGTCAAGACCAAAGGCAATGGGTTTTACATAGGAGCTCGCACGAAATGTTCCTTTTGCTTTCCCTACCCAAATGTCCCCTTCTCCTTGCTTTTGATAAATTCTGTACCAAATTTGAATCTGTAGGTTTGTTTTCTTCCTACCTTTGGCCATAGTCGTGGTACCTCATTATGCACTTTTAGTCGATGGGTTGCCAATGATGAGGGTTAGGGCGTAGCAATCAATTAAGCCTGCTCCCAAGTAGAACGCGTCTACGTAGGTGGGGTCCGACGCGTCTGAGCCAGGCTCCGTCATCCATTTCAGCATCTCCTCTGCTCAGGATCTACTGCAAGAAAAGCCACAAGAAATTCCAAACCTGATCGGCGGCAAGCATTCAGCGGACCTTTATTTGGTCGACTCCAAAGGCGCAGTTATCATGGCACTGATCGTCGACAAACACCGGCCCAGATCTCTGGATCAACTCACCTATCACCCAGAGCTTTCTGAGCGCCTCAAGTCGCTTGTAAGAACTCCTGCGGATTCAGACAACCCAGTCGATCCAGCAGAACTCACTGACCTCATGCGTGCTACAGGCCCAGAGTGGAGATTTTCCACATCTCCTCGTCTATGGACCGTCGGGTGCTGGCAAGAAGACCCGCATCGTGGCGACGCTGAAGGAGCTCTTCGGCCCCGGCGTTGAAAAGATCAAGATCGACGCACGCGTATTCCAGACCACCTCCAACCGCAAGCTCGAGTTCAATATCGTTGCCTCTGTATATCATCTCGAGATCACTCCCAGTGATGTGGGCAATTACGACCGCGTGGTGGTTCAAGACCTCCTTAAGGAGGTTGCGCAGACACAGCAGGTGGACACGGCAGCAAAGCAGCGGTTCAAGGTCGTGGTGATCAATGAAGCGGACCACCTGACGCGCGACGCGCAGGCCGCGCTCAGGAGAACCATGGAGAAATATAGCCCAAACCTACGCCTGATCCTTCTGGCAAACTCAACAGCCAACATCATTGCACCGATCCGCTCACGGACGCTGCTGGTTCGAGTTGCAGCGCCGACGCACGAGGAGATCTGCGAGGTTCTGACCCTGTCCGCGAAGAAGGAGAACTGGCCGGTGGTAGAGGGTTTGCACCAGCGGATAGCAGAGGAAAGCGGACGAAATCTACGGAGGGCTCTGCTGATGTATGAGGCGGTCCACGCGCAGAAGTAGGTGCTCAGACAATATCGCTTCAAGGACTTGTTGCTGACCGATTCACTGCTGCAGTGAGAAGATTACCAACACAACACCGATACCACCGCCAGACTGGGAAGCCCTCATCGAACAGATCGCGAGGGAAATGATGCAAGAGCATACCCCTGCCCAGATCCTGATTGTGCGGGCGAAGCTTTACGATCTCCTCACACACTGCATCCCGCCTACAATCATCCTCAAGACGCTCACATTCAAGCTGGTGCCTAAGATCGACGAGGCCTTGAAGGGCGATGTCATCAAGTGGTCGGCCTTCTACGAGCACAGGATCAAGACAGGCACCAAAGTTATTTTTCACCTCGAAGCATTTGTCGCCAAGTTTATGAGAATTTTGGAGATATATCTCATGGAAATGGATTTCTAGAACACACGATCTGAAGCCCGAGACCGCACATGGTTTTCTTTTTTGGGGGGGGGGGAACAGCAGCAATGAGGATGACTCAAACTCCTGCTCTTTCCCCACACATCACAAAGCGGACATCATCTATTCTGCCTATGTGCTTCGAGCCAAGGGCAGAGCGAAGTCAGCAGCAGGACAAAACAAATGGTCATATGGCCTCGGGAGACACATCATTCAAGCGTTCCGGATAAAGGAGACGTGCAAAGACTGAAAAAGGACTCTTTGGGGGAGTACCATGATTCAGCTCTGAGCACGCGGGGCGGTGTACGACTCTGCATCGAACAAATACAGTAATATGGAGACACGTCTGCTTGCGGACCGCCTTTGCAGACGGGGGCAAGCCAAAACTAACTTCGCTGTATTGCAATAAGAAGTGTGGTGTGTAGCAACACACTTGAAGATTCGTGACGGCCATGTTAGCTGTAGAGAAACTTGCCGTGCTACTGCTAGGATTATCCATATGGGTTGCCCTTGTAGCACATAATCTTGCCCCTTCGCCGAGAGCCCAGATAATCTCTTCGGAATCGGTGGCATGGTATTCGGGGTCTTCGGCTGCAAGAGAGACAGCGGCCTGGATGCCGGCTCGGAATCAGGAAGCTCCCAGCAATGGCAGACATAATATCATGTGACTACTATGTATGTATATACATATGTACCCTTAGTGCAGTACTATGTGCACAATGTAACTTTGCCATGTGTATCGCAGGGACGACAAGGATACAAGTTCCGTTTGTCCATGCGGCAGTGCAACCCCCTCGGGTTTGACATCTCGCATCGCTTGGCTCCAGCCGATCTGGGCGTCTAGGCGCAGACTCTCTCATCCAGCGGAGCCGTGCTAGAACCTGTGCTAAGATGAGGTCATCAAGGTCGAGGTGAAGGGAAGGGAGACCCGAGGTGACAAAGGGGGTAGACCATAAGAACTGACATGTAGGAGCGAATTAGGCTTTACTAAAGAGAGGCGTGGACGGATGGGAGGATCTTCCTCGGTTTACCTCGGGAGACAACTAGTTGAGATCTAGTATCGCGACTCAAGGAATTATAGACACATCGGGCTGGACAATTTTCATACCCGGGTCCTGCCGTGGGTAGGGACAGCTGTGTTCCTGCTTTGTCCGTAGGATAGGGCCTGATGCGGATCTGACAAGCCAGCCTTGGGTAGCCCTACGGATCCGCAGGGTGTGATCGAACCATGTTGGCTGGAAAGAATGTGTGTCTATGAACATGTATGTACCATGCTTGCAATGGTGGAGGCTAGGCCAAAGCGGGCACGCCCGCACCATGATGGTTGTTGGAGGTGTACTGTGTAGACTGCTTAGGCACCATGCGTGCCAGAGTACCTGCAGGGCCGGGGGTTACTTGGTACTACATCGGAGTATCATGCAGACTACGAAGACTGATCGACAGTGAGGCCGTCTTGTGCCTGACTCCTCGCACAAATCTAGTCACTTCAAGCCATCCAGCCAGCCATATACTGGGATGAGGGCAGACAAGGCGAGGCGGGGTGCTTAGGAAGGAGGGGGAGGGGCTTTGGCGATGATAGCGACTAGCCTAGATGGGCTCGAATCTGCCCCCGAAAGTCACGGCTGGATGCTGGACCTCCAGGTCTCGTGGGCCTCTTTTCCCCGCGCTCAAGCAATCATCCCGCCTTGCTGCTAAACGGCGCTACTCCAGGCAAGGTTGTGGGGAAGTAAGAGGACGGCGGCTTGGTGGCAGTGGTGGGTAGGCTGGAGAGAGATAAAGGCGCGTTGGGGCAAATACGCACACTATGATGCTTGGTGGGAAATGATAGGACAAGGATGTGTTCCCTCCCCTCCTCAAACCTCCTAGCACGTTTGTTTGACGCATCGTGAGCCGTACTCGATTAAGATCCGCACTCAGAAATGCATGGGTGCGTTGCTGGCCTTGCAAGGGTGGCCGTCTTGCCACACTGTGGCCTAGCTGCAAGCTGTGACACGCCTTTTTTTTTTTTTTTTGTCTTTTTTCCTTCGAGGCATCGTTTTCCAGAGCGCGAGGGCGAGGGCGAAGGCGAGGGCGAGGGGCCTCTCTTATTTTATCTCTTTTGTGTGTGTGTGTGTGTGTGGTGTGGGACAGTCACACACAAAGCGACGCCTGGTGTGGGACACCAGGCTGAATGGGAGGGTATGATGGGGTTGGGGTCATGCGGGGCTGCAGTCAAGGTAAACTCTGATGTCTGAATGAGAATACTACTTAGCTAGCACACGCGTTCTGCGTTCGGGCTGGGTGGATGTATTGTCGCGGAGCCCGAGACCGAATGCAGCCATCGGACAGAGTGACTAGTGTCACTGTCTTGCCAGGGGCGGTTTTATTAATTTTTCTTGTCAGAACAAAAGAAAGAAAATGGCGGGCAAGGATATTCGCGCTTTCGCTTCTCGCCGTTTCTCAAGATGGGTAATTGAGATGCCATTGATATGACTGGATCAAAGGCACAGCCGCGGCTATGATCCGGTTAAGAAGCACTTTATCTATCATTGTGCATGGCTTATCACGTGGGAGACCCAGGCCTGTATGTGTGACCAGTGGTTGCAGCACCAAGCTCCATTTCAATTCATCTCATCCGAACTTCGGACAAGGTAGGCTCAGGGAGGGAGGGAGGGTGAAGAAGGAAGAGGGGGAGAGAGCACAACAGAACAAGAACTAATACACTACGGTACTATGCAGAGGCTTGGCTCCGCCATTCCCACACGGGTCGCATCCAAAGAAAGCTTCGATAATGGTGAGCGACGAGTCCGGACGGACGGAAAGCCCAGGCCACCATAAAGTGGCCCTGGCAGCTAGTCTTGCACTGCAGGGTCTCCCTCCCAGAACCGCTACCGTGTGTACATACTGTACTAGTGTGTTGTAGTAGGGGGGGGTGGGGAGCTCAACCTCAACACACCTCATGGCTGTGGGGAAGAGGGGGGGAGAAAAAACGCAACCCATGCTGTCCTCAAACCCGGCTGGGTGGGAAATGGGATCGTGCTAGCACGACAGGCCAGCCAATAGACAACCTTGCTGGTCCTGGGGCCGATGCAGATGATCAGCATGCAACAAGTGCCCATGGTGCCATTGTAAGGCCCCCTCGGACACAAGGGACCTGGTGTACACGCCGCATGGTGCAACGTCCTCGCGCTATGGTAGCAGAGCAAGACAAGAGGACCGGGATGGGAATGGGGATAGGCGTGCGGTACCGCGCTATGTTGGTGGTGGTAGTAACACTGGAAGTGGACGAGGATGTGGATGCAGGTGTGGGTGTGGCATGCACTTGCTGTAAGTGTGTGGACGATGGATGACTTTCGGGGAGGGGGGAAAAGGTACTATGGTACAGGGCTGCCTGTCTTTGGTTACAGCGTATAATACAAAGCTACCCCCCCCCTTGCCTTTCAACGCTCACCTAACTACACCTTGAGTCCCCCCCTCCTCAATCTTATCCTCTCTTCCTCTCCCTCCTCGCTCTCTCTTATTTCCTGTCTCTCTACTCTAGACTACTCTTATTGTTCCCTCACATCGTCGCCCTTTGACTCTCGTGCCCGTGTGTTGCTCTCTTTTCTCTCGGTTGACAATTGTGGACACAGACCCGTCAAGGACGGCACACGGACCCTGTCAGCCAAAAAAGACATTCCCCCAACAGCTACCCCGCCATCCATCGCCAAATCCGACCCTAGGAACAGCTACCACCTCTACGCAGACACACACACACGCACAGCCGGCTCAACATGGCGCAAGGAGCTCCCAAGAATCCAGTGGTGCTCGAGGCCCACGAGGTGGACACATTTCGTGAGTGAGCTCCTCTGCTGTATGAGGCAGAAGGTGTGTGGATAAGTGGCACTGACAAATCGTACCACAGACCCTCCTCAGAAAATGCTCGATAGTATGTAATCCCGCCCGGACAGCCGTCCAAATGGGGACTGAGACCACCGAGTACGCCCTCGAAATTGAAGCTGACAGTCTGTGCTGCAGAGCACCCTAGCAAACCTCATCTGTCTGGTATGTCGCCTCTGCCCCCCCCCCCCCCCTTTTTTTCTGGTGTTTTTTTTGGAAGGGAGCTGGGGTTAATTTAAGGGGGGGGGGGGGGAGGGTCGGCCGTGATGGTGCAACTGTACTGACTCATGTGATCTCCAGGGCTGGAGGACTATCAACAGCTTTACAAGCAGTCAATCACTGAACCGCAGAAGTTCTGGGGCACCAAGGCCCGAGAGCTTCTGACCTGGTCCAAAGACTTCCAGACTGTCCACACGGGAACCCTGCAGGATGGCGACAGTGCCTGGTTTCTCGAGGGCGAGCTGAATGCCTCGTACAACTGTGTCGATCGGCACGCTGCCAAGGACCCCAACCGGGTCGCCATCATTTACGAGGCAGACGAGCCTGAGGAGGGCCGCAACCTTACCTACGGGCAGCTGCTCCGCGAGGTCTGCAGGACCGCCTGGGTCCTCAAGCAAATGGGCGTCAAAAAGGGCGACACGGTTGCCGTGTATCTGCCCATGATTCCCGAGGCGGTCATCGCCCTGCTTGCCATCACCCGCATTGGCGCCGTCCACTCCGTCGTCTTTGCTGGTTTCTCAGCCGACTCCCTGCGCGATCGTGTCATTGACGCCCAGTCCAAGGTGGTCATCACTACGGATGAGGGCAAGCGCGGCGGCAAGCTCATCGGGACCAAGAAGATTGTGGATGACGCCCTCAAGCAGTGCCCCGATGTCAGCCACGTTCTGGTCTACAAACGGACGGGTGCCGACGTGCCATTCACCAAGGGTCGGGATTGGTGGTGGCATGAGGAGGTCGAAAAGTGGCCTTCTTACATCGCACCCGAGCCCATGAACTCCGAGGACCCGCTTTTCCTCCTGTACACGTCGGGCTCGACTGGCAAACCCAAGGGTGTCATGCACACCACGGCCGGCTACCTGCTGGGAGCTGCCATGACCGGCAAGTATGTGTTTGACATCCACGATGGGGACCGCTATTTCTGCGGTGGAGACGTCGGCTGGATCACCGGTCACACGTATGTTGTCTACGCGCCACTGCTGCTCGGCGTCTCTACCGTCGTCTTTGAGGGGACGCCCGCATACCCCAACTTTTCTCGCTACTGGGAGATCATCGACAAGCACCAGGTGACCCAGTTCTACGTGGCGCCCACCGCCTTGCGTCTGCTCAAGCGCGCCGGTGACCACTTTGTGAAGAGCAAGATGAGCCACCTCCGTGTCCTTGGCTCTGTCGGCGAGCCTATCGCCGCCGAGGTGTGGAAGTGGTATTTTGAGGTTGTCGGCAGAGAGGAGGCACAGATTGTTGATGTAAGTCCCGGCTCATCGCTGTCCTCCTTACCGGGTGGTGAACTAACTCGGGTCAGACGTACTGGCAAACTGAGACCGGGTCCAATGTCATCACGCCCCTCGCAGGCGTAACGCCCACCAAGCCAGGCTCTGCATCTCTACCATTCTTCGGTATCGAGCCTGCCATCATCGATCCGGTCTCAGGCGAGGAGATCCATGGTAATGATGTGGAGGGTGTCTTGGCCTTCAAGCAGCCGTGGCCAAGCATGGCGAGGACGGTGTACGGTGCGCACAAGCGCTACATGGACACGTACCTCAATGTCTACAAGGGCTACTATGTGAGTAAACAACAAGTCGCGTCACTACTTTCAGGGGTCCTGTGCTAACGAAGAGTCGGTAGTTCACCGGTGACGGCGCCGGCCGGGACCATGAGGGATTCTACTGGATCCGCGGTCGCGTCGACGATGTAGTCAATGTCAGCGGCCACCGTCTGTCCACTGCAGAGATCGAGGCTGCCCTGATCGAGCACCACGCTATTGCCGAGGCTGCCGTCGTTGGTATCGCCGACGAGCTGACTGGCCAGGCTGTCAATGCCTTCGTGGCAATCAAGGATGGCAATGAGAACTCAGACGCCCTGCGCAAGGAGTTCATCCTGCAGGTCCGCAAGAGCATTGGACCTTTCGCCGCGCCCAAGGCTGTATACATCGTCCCAGATCTGCCCAAGACTCGCTCAGGCAAGATTATGCGGCGAATTCTCAGAAAGATTCTCGCGGGCGAGGAGGATCAACTTGGTGATATTTCCACGCTGTCGGACCCCTCGGTTGTTGACAAGATTATCGCCATCGTGCATGAACACCGTAAGAAGTGAGCGGGTGCGCGGGTGGCGGGTTTGATGACGTGGGCTGTAGCCGTGTTGGCTTCATCATATGGCGTGCGCACCGCTGATGGAGATCTGTAATCTGTCGTGCAAGGACGGCCTTGGGTTTCGTCTGTCTGAGAGGACAAGCCAGGCCTATCCCCGTGTGAGACACACCAAAGAAATGGGTGCAGGGGCCGGGTCGGTTTTTTTCTTGGACTGAAGCAGTTATTTCTTCTACACATGTAAGGAGCGGCTATTGCCTAGCAACTATCGAGAATTGTTCCAAGAGCTTGGCCAAATATACGAGCTGTATAAAGTGGCACCCATGGCGCCAGAGAAGACCGTTCTGGTGCGCAGCCTCTATTGCTAGCGCGATATGCATCATCACGATCTCGTACAAATAAGCGTATGCGTCGTCATTGCCGAACTTGGCGGGTGGCGGGCATCGCTCGGCATGGCTAGTGACTCTGTCTGCGCCTCATATTGTTTGCGGGATGGTGGTTTTGGGGGGCGGGGACGGGATGGCAACAAGTATGTTTGTCACGCAGTCATAATTCCTCGGCGTGCTGTCAGAGTAGATTCCTGACCATACATCTGTGGTATGACAATCCCAGGCAAAGATGGTCTGAATAGTGAGCGGATAGTAGGACGGGGTAGGCTTAAAGCCCAATTCCTGGTCATGTAGGCTAGCTGTGTCATGGATAGTCTTTCTTGTCGAATTATTTCCAAGAGGAACAGCTATAGCCATTCGAAACCAGCAGTATCAACTCCAAATCCATGAAGCCATCAGCTCTGAAGGCCCGACAGCATAGTGGAAATATTGAGCTGCAGTGGAGGTCCAGAGTTCCAAGCCTAGCTCTATGTTGACCAGATAGGGCTTCACTTCACTCACTCACTGCCTAGTCTGCACCTGTTGCCTAGGGGGCCATCACAGACACAAGCCTCGGGGAGGCATTCCGGGTCTCAATGCAGGATGCGTCCTTGGCTGCCAGCTTCTGAAACGAGTCTGACGCTCGTTCTTGGGGCACATGCTCAGTGCATTGGTGTGCGGCAGAGAAGAAGCACTTACAGGCGGCAAAGACTCACCAACCAGTGTACCGGGCCATAAATCGCAGGAGGTCAGAGCCAAGGAGGATGCAGCCTGCTCCAGTTACCCGCTGTCTAGTATTTGTTGTTAAGATATGGTCAAGTGCGTCTCTCACCAGGGATCTGTCTTGTTTTGTGGAGGGATGATGCTTTGCAAGCAAAAATTGCTACTGCTTCTCGTTAATCAGGAGGCGGGGGACACCTGTCTGTGGGTTGTCAGCACAACAGCCTATTAGGCTGCATGTACACTGCAGGAGAAATGAGTTGTCAAGTTGTGCCCGCTGCGACCACGCAAGTTAAAGTACTACCTTAAATGTTTATTTTTATCCTCTGCACATATAACAGCAGGCCTGATCAGATTGCTGCTGTTCACTTTCTGATGGAATTGTTCCAGCTGAAAGCACTCTCTCCAGGAATGAATTGCACACTCATTGTGGCCATGGGAGGGAGGAATTAGAAGAAGAGATGCTGGAGCAGGAGGACGCATTTGCCCCTGCCACTCTCCCAGGGCGCATGACGCTCAGCAGGTCCGGAAGCTGGGCCGGGATGGGGACGGAAACTTTTTTTGACACGAGCCGATACGGATTTTGTCTGTTTAGCACCCATACTGAGCCAAGTACCGCAGTACAGATTTCCCATGTAATATCTGGCAAGTGCGAACACCATGTCCCAGTGTAGCAAAATAGCCCCTGTCGGTATCTGTGTACGACGTAACCGCAACGGCGCCAGCAGCAGCAGCAGGAGCAGCAATGGCTGGGGTCTTCCAAGACCCCACCCAACTTCCAACCTTTTGGTCGATTCTACATAGTACTTGCAGCTTCAGACCCCAGGTTTAGGCCAGACCAACGAACCTGCATATCGCTTGGCTGGGCTTGGCTTGGGCGGGCTGGGTGGTCTTGGCTGGGGTTTTCCGAGTGTCGGATGGGTAAAGGAAAAAGTCGTTGCAAGGTCTTGTCGACGGCGCTCCTCACATAAGCCTCATCCCGCTTCCGGAATCCTCCAGCTTATTGTTGAACATTCAAGCGCTTCGCTCTTCTTCTTCTTACTCCTCCTCCTCCATACATGCCCTTTGTACACCTAAGCCCCATATCCTGTTGAACAGTGACAGTCTCATACGTGCTCACAGACGCAAATCCTCTCTATTTGTCTTTCTCTCCGTCCCTTTGGCTCTGAATCACGAAGGGGAGGAGCGAATAGTCAAGAACAGACTCTATTGGTCGGGAGCACTGGCCTTGGCTGTCGCACGTATTGCATTCCTTCGAACCGCATAGCATACACAACACAGCGAACCCTCCCCTCAGGTTGAGGCCGTGAGGCGCTCGTACTGTGGACGAAGTTCCCTTCTCCTGTGCAACAGCCGCTTGCGCATGCTCAATCACAGTGCCGCGACTGGACGGTCTCCCGGGCGGGGCAGTCCTGGGCTACGATGAGGTTTCTCCCAGGCATCGCCGTCGCGATCGCCGGCCTCTCCGACCTCCTCCTTTCTCCAGCTTCTGCTCACTCCACACAGCGCAACCCGCTGCGAACACTGGGCTATATCGACAACCCCGTCTTGCTCACGACCTCCAATCGCGTCCACGCCCTCTCCTCATTCCAGCTGACCTTCACCCTCAGCAACGCGAGCCCCAGCATCCGGCTGTCCCTCGAACCAAACCACGATGTCATCGCCGACGGCGCCACAGTCACCTACCTCGCCGAGGACGGTTCTGTGCAGAGGGCAGAGCCTGTCGACCGTCTTCAACACCGTGTGTTCAAGGGCACCGCATTTGTCAAATACCCCGGATATAGCGAGTGGACCAATGCTGGTTGGGCAAGGATCCACGTGCACAGAGACGGTCCTGACCCCATCTTCGAGGGCGCCTTTCAGCTCTTCGGGGACCAGCACCACGTTCAGATGAGCCACAACTACCAGAAGACCCGACTCGACGATGATCCAGACGCCTGGCAGCGAGGCGGTGACTTCATGGTCGTCTGGCGAGATTCGGACATCACCACAGCATCAGACGATGGCCTCCAGTGGGGCTTGGACGAGCTGAGGAGAGGAGTGCCGACGAGTGATAGCTGCACCGCCGAGCGACTCATCTTCAATCGTGATGAGAACCACCCGATTTATCGCGGATTAGGTGATGCCCCGGACAAGAGGTCCCTCTGGGCCTCCGTGATGCCTAGCACTCTGTTTGCTCGGCAGATCGACGGCACCACTGGAGGGAACAGCGCTGGTATCAACCTGACGGCCGCCATTGGGTCCACGGCGGGCTGCCCGACCTCCCGCAAGGTCGCACTTATCGGTGTCGCGACCGATTGCACATACACGGCCGACTTTGCCAACGATACGGCCGCCAAGACCAACATTATTGCCCAGGTCAACACCGCCTCGCAGTTGTACGAGAGCACCTTCAACATCTCGCTGGGCATCCAGAACCTCACTATCAGCCCCAGCAGCTGTCCATCGACTGCGAGTGCCGAGGCGCCCTGGAACGTGGGCTGCTCTGACAGCGTCACCATTACAGACCGGCTCAACCTCTTCTCGCAGTGGCGCGGCCAGCACAACGACACCAACGCCTACTGGACTCTCATGAGCACGTGCAACACCGAATCTGCCGTCGGGCTCGCGTGGCTCGGCCAGCTGTGCATGAGCGGCTCGTCCACCGAGAGCAACGAGACGGTGGCGGCAGCCAATGTTGTCGTTCGGACATCTACGGAATGGCAGGTCTTCGCCCACGAGTCGGGTCACACATTTGGAGCCGTGCACGACTGCACTTCCAGTACGTGCGCGGATGGCACAGCGACGAAGCAGCAGTGCTGCCCGCTGAGCTCATCCTCCTGCAATGCCGACGGCCAATTCATCATGAACCCGTCGACCGGCTCCGGGATTACACAGTTCTCCCAGTGCACCGTGGGCAATGTCTGCTCCGCCCTGGGTCGCCAGTCCGTCCAGTCGACCTGCCTGACCAACAACAAGGATGTCCCGACTATCACAGGTAGCCAGTGCGGCAACGGCATCGTGGAGTCTGGCGAGGAGTGCGACTGCGGCGGGACAGCTGGCTGCGACGGCAACACGTGCTGTGATGCCTCGACCTGCAAGTTTACGGCGAACTCGGTGTGCGACCCTTCAAACGAGGACTGCTGTACCTCTCAGTGCCAGTTTGCCAGCAACGGTACCGTATGCCGGGACAGCACCGGCGTATGTGATCCCCAAGAAGTCTGCACCGGGTCCTCCTCTACCTGCCCGGCAGACCAGAACGCCCCGGACGGAACGGGCTGTGGTTCCGGTCTCAAATGCGCCTCAGGCCAGTGCACCTCGCGTGACGAGCAGTGCAAGTCTCTAATGGGATCCTTCACCACGGACAACGACACATCCGCGTGTGACTCCTCTGGGTGCCAGATCTCCTGCCAGTCGCCAGAGTTCGGTAACAATGTCTGCTATAAGTTGAACCAGAACTTTCTCGACGGCACACCCTGCCAGGGCGGCGGCAAGTGCAATAACGGAAATTGCAAGGGTGTAAATACCGGCGATGAGATCAAGGACTGGATCAACAGCAACAAGGACATTGTGATCCCTGTCGCATGTGTGCTGGGCGCACTGCTGCTTCTCGTGATAGCAAGCTGCATCTGGTCCTGTAGGCGCAGAAGGGCACGTCGAGCGCGTGCAAGTCGAGGTGGTAAACCACCCTCGCCTGCCTCAGACTTTGTACCCTTGCCGCCACCAGGGCCCAGGAGCAGGGGCGGCCGGTCAGGCCCGTCCAACAGGTCGAGAACAGGTGTGTATCCGGGATCACCACCGCCGGTGTACGAAGGTGGTGGCTGGCAGCCGAGCATGAGCACACGGTACGCATAGAGAGAGAAACAAAGAACAATCTGATGAGGCGTTATGGTCTGGAAGTGGGTCTCTTTTCTTGTTCTGGGAGGCAAAAGGATGGTTTTCACATATCAAACAATTCGGGCTGGTACATTATTGTTCATCACCTTCATGACGATCACGGCCGGAAGATACCAACCACCTTAAAACGAGCTTGTCATGCTTGTGACGATATATTGTGCATCGGCGGCGTTTCAGTGGGCAATGGAGCACATATTGGGAATGGGGGAGATGCATCCGCACAATAAGTCATCAGGCGGGAGGCATCATTGTAGCATGATCATGGCATGGATATATCACGATTTGACAGATCTTCCAGAGTTGGTCGACTGTTTTACTCGCTAAATATCGCCAGACACTTGCGACGAGACTTTTTATATATAGCTCATGTATACATCGATACACATACGCTACATCTCGAGGTAACTCTTGCACAGTTATTTCTCTTTATCAAAATTTGCTCATAGTTTTTCGATAACTTGTGAAGATCATTTAGACAAGCCTGCAGAACGCTCGTTTGTGTGAGATTGATTTACAATCCAGGGCTCTGTCGCGTTATGAACCGATCATATGAATGGTCGTCATCAATCATTATCATCACTATCATAATTCTCGTAAGAAAGCACCATCAACTGTGTCCCTGTATACGTGCTCTACAACAACCCGGCGTGATCTACCCCCTTTGGGCCCAGGTCACGATCACCTCCCACTTCTCGGCCCGCCAGCGCCACCTGTCCCCCTGCGGCCGCCTTGCTGTTGGGCCGATTGGGAGACGCTGGATCTCGGCTGTTGTTGTTGCTGCTGCTGTTGCTGAAGACTCCCGTTGTTCTGGTACCCGCCGGGGCCACCTTGTGAGGCGTCCGGGAGTGAGCCATCGTCCTCCTCATAGTCGTCGAGGCCACACATAATCTTTTTGAACCGCATCCGGGCCACAGGGAGTGTCTGTATGCGGACATTCAGCATAGACGGCTGGAGAATAGGCCATATTGGGGGGGGGGTCTAGGAGAGATTTCCTACTCACTTCACCGCTGCTGTGGGCGTACAACATCAACAGCTCTGGGCTGTCGAGGACCGTCTCTGCCCAGTCACGCCTCTCAGTTTTTTGAAAGGGCTCCTTTAGCTGCCTGAGGGTAGGTGAGGTGGTGTAAATTGTGCCATCAGTCTTTGTCGTCGATCATCTTCCTTTGTCGAGGAGAGGGGGGGGGGGATGGGAGCGTTGCAAAGTAAGTCTCACCTTGGGGGTGCGCCACCGCCCAGCCTCACATTGCTTCCGCCGCCCATGGCGTGAATGCCCATGGAGGCGGCCCTCCCAGTGCGGCGGCCCAGGTCGGCTCCATTCGAGTCGTCCTCAGGCGCATAAGGGTCTTTGCCACGAGCCTGGCGGTCTCGCATGTCGGTAGTGAACGACTGCACCATGTCGTCTGGATGGGAGGCCCAATGCCTATGATCGCCCCAGGACGAGGAGCCTGAAGACAAATTGGACGAGATACGGCCCGCAGGCCTGGAGAACGGATCCGTGTGCGAGGCTGAGGAGGCCATCACTGCCTTGTTCTCCTGGGCAGACGGCGTTGGGACAAGGGTTACTGAGACGTTGTGATGTCGGAGATCCCGCGCCGGATGGCAATTGGCGGGGTACAGAGAGCGGTTTGTAGGTTAGGTAGACTACTATATAATCAATACCACGCAGTATCTGCGCCAGGTTTTGGGGAAGGGGCTAAAAATACCTGCCGGTGCTGGCCCGCCCTCGCAGTTGGTGGTGAGCACTTTTCTCTAGGGGCACCCCTATCACTTGCTGTAGTGGGCAGGTTAGGAAAGGTGCTGTAGGGCGGCACGGAATGGGGCGGCCTACCATCCAGCGCCAGCACGCCTCACCCACTGCAGACCTCCGCACATTCAGGCGGTGACAAACAGTGCAACGGGATACCCTACTATGGGCTACTTACCGCCCAACAGGGCCACCACAGCGGGTACCGGCTGTGTATTTACACAGCAGTAGCTTGTGCCTCCTGTGGTACTACCGCACCAATTGACCCCATCTCTTAAAATACGCCGGTCAAACAGGCGGCAGGTACGTGGTACCCGTGTACAGTACCACTTTTTTCAATCATCCTACCTCGACCAAACAAGAAGGATGGCGAACATATACACCGAAAAGCATGGAGGACAAGGCGACGACACCGACTGCAACAATAATGGCCTTGTTCAAGATCTACACGGGCCGTACCGAGACACCAGCATCAGGATTCGAGAAAGGAAAGGAAGAAGGATGGAGAAGGGGGGGGGGGGGGGAATGGATCGAGTCTCTCTTTAATCTATTATACTGATTGTTCTACGAGTGTCTTGATAACTGACACATCACGTCTCTCATCTCAGTTTAGCTCGTAACGTCCCTTTCACACCTGAGCCGATGTCATCGTCGTCGTCGTCGGTGTTGTCTGCCACTCATGCGGCCTTCCACCTCAGCAGCGTCATCGAGTGTTTGGGAAACACGAAGGCGCCCTTGCCGTCCCATTCCGACTCCTTGACGCCCACCTCATCACTGCTGGCGACATTGACGGCATTCACACCGGGGCCGTTGACGGTGTGCACCTCTACCTTGCCCGAGACGCCCTTCAGGCTGGTCTCGAGGTCAGTCTCGTCGCTGATGTTCACCACCGCCACATTGACGAAGCCCTCGTCGTCCACCACAGCGCTGACGTCCAGCCACGGCGCCCCGTCCTGCAATACGCCCTGCAGCCAGGCCGGGCTCGTCTCCCCCGACCAGGACCCGCAGCTCACGTGCGCCGCCACTGTCCACCCGCGCATGAAGCGGCTGAAGAGAAGCAGGGGCCACCACGTCGTCTGCTTGACGATGCCGTCCCTGCTTGTCATGAGAGGCGAGATGACATTGACCGTCTGCGCGATGTTGGCCATGCCGATATACTTGCTCTGTCGCACAAACACGTTCAGCCATACGGCCACCGCCAGCGCGTCCGACAGAGTGTACTTTTCCTCTGCGCCCTTGTCACCTGGCGCACGCTCCGGATCCCACACGTTCCATTCATCAAAGCAGATGGTGGTTTGCGGCTTGGTCGGCGGCACGTTGTTCTCGATGCGCGCAATATCGATGAGCGCTGCCGCCGTCTGGATCGCACGCTCCGCCGACAGCGGGGCCGTCACGTTAGGCAGGTGCTTGGGCGACGCCGTGTAGATGTGAATGGAGTGCATATCGACGACAGACACACACTCCTTCAGCACGTGGTGGTCCCATGAGGTGTGGCCCGTCTCGCCGCAGAGGATCAGGCACAGGCTTGGATCGAGCAGGCGGAGCGCCTTTGCCCACTGCGCCGCCTTCTTGGCGTAGTTCTCCTTGGTCATCTGCTCGACCTGCCACGGGCCCCACATCTCGTTGCCCAATGCCCAGTACTTGACCCTGTACGGCTCCTCGTGGCCGTTCTGCCTTCGCAGGTTGGCATAATAGGTATCCTTGGTCCCGTTGCAGTACTCGACCCAGGCCAGCGCCTCGTCCAGCGTACCGGTCCCCATGTTCAGGCAGATATACGGCTCGACGCGCTCCTTCTTGCCCTCGCTAAGGGCCGACAGCCACTGCATGAATTCGTCCGTGCCGAACTGGTTCGACTCGGTTCCCAGCCAGGCCAGCTCTGGCCGCTTGGGTCGCTTGTCCCGAGGACCAACACCGTCGAGCCCTATAATTCTCTCTCTCCCCCCGCCGTTCAGCAACATGGCCTGTCTGAGTCTCCAGGCAATGCATCGTGTTCCCGAGAGGACTAAAGGGAGATCACGGGGCCTGGTGTGTATACTGACAGTGGTATGTGGCGACAAAGTTGCCTCCGGGGTAGCGCACCACGGGGATGTCGAGCTCTCTCAGCGCCTCGAGGACGTCCTTACGGAAGCCATGCTCGTCGGAAAGAGGGTTTCCAGGGTCGTACATCCCGCCGTAGATACATCTTCCCATGTGCCTGGCTCATTCTATTGTCAGCTAGGCGCCTGGAATCGAGAGGTGTGTGCGCGCAGAGAGAGAGAGGGAGGGAGGAAGGGAGGGAGGGAGAGAGCAGGGTTATCAACGCACTCTGTGAAACCGCCATAGATCAATGGGTCTATCTTGGATAGCCTCTTCCCCGCATCAACCTCGACGAGGGCTTTCTCGCCCTCGGGTAGCTTCGTAAAGGTCGTCATTGCCGCTTGGTGGGTGTGGGTGAGGTGAAGGCTTGTGATGTCGAAGAGGAGGACTCTGGACTTCAGCACAATCTCCCTGGCCAAGTCTGGTGGCCCTCCAGCCCTTCTTGACTGTCCGGTGCTCACGGGCGCGGCTCATGGTCGACAAATGATGCGAACAATAACCTTCTTCACCTCGACCCCAACTCTGGCCCCGAATTTCCCCACACATGTCAGTTTCCCGGGAGAGAGGGCACCGGATGCGCTCCTGCTCGGCCTGTCGCGTGATTGGAGCGCATATCATCCCCAAGGTCACATCGGCCCACAGACATGTTAGTGTGGCCGCCGCGTACCTAACTAACCACCCTTACTTCACCTCTTTCTGGGATGTGCCATGCTTGCCTCTCTCACAGGCGTTCGTGTGCATCTCGCCCCAACCCCCAAGAGGTTCACATGTCCACCCTCCTCCACTCTTGATATGCATTATGTAGGCGATTGCTGAGTGGCACGATGCGATGACAGGTTGATCTTGGGCCAAGTCTAGGCCAGTCGAATCCGGCGTGCCAGACAAGAATTGACCCTGTGCAGAGCCAACCGTGCCCAATGCCCAGCAGTTTTGTTCCGTCTTTCTCTCTTGGCTGACCGGGACACCTCTCAGCCTTTCTCGTCATTTCCCGTGTCCATCTCCTTGCATCCCTGGGCCGCATCGCCCCATGATGTTCGGAAAAGCCTGTGATAGGGGGAAACAACGTTTCTCCCTATGCCGAGGGCCTTTAGACCCACGCATTCTTGGTCCTCGCCTGGCTTGTCCTCCTCCTGCGCTTATGAGTCCCTATGCTCGGGTCCACCCCCATGGTCTCCCGGATCCTCCAGTGCCTGGCCTTTCTGCCTCCCCACGCTTTTCCTTCGCTTCCCACCCCCCGCATTGCACTAGGGTTGGGGAAGCGGGTCGATATCTTTGTTGGTGATCCCTGAAGGGGGGGGGAGGGAACGACAACTTTTTTGACGGACCAGGGCAGGGAAGCACTCGGTTGGCCTGCCGTATGGTCAGCGGACCGGCCGCCATGAATCCTACATGGCCCAGAACTACTTGATGGGAATCTGCTCCTGGGCGGTATGATCTGATCTGGTCCATGGGCTGGCTATATATCCCATAGCGACTCCGTCTTAAGATAAAATACTCGGCCAGCCAGCTGTGTCTTGTCCCCTCTCTTCTCTTTTTTCCCTCTCTCCCTTTCTTTTCCCCCAACCGCTCTAAAGTTCTCAAGAACGAGTCTCATAGGTGAGACCTCAGCCTCTGTATCGACAGATACCGTCCACCCTTGCACCCTTGACGGGACATTGCTGGAGACGACCGCCACAATGGTGTTGTCACCAAAGACCTACCAGGTGAGAACCAAGCACTTCCATTGCAGATGCATGCATATGTACGTCCTTGGCTGACACATACCGCCATAGTTCCTCGTGAGCGTTTTCGCCTCATTTGGATCTATCCTCTATGGATATGATCTCGGTGTGGTTGCAGAAGTCATCGCTTGCGATGCCTTCAACAACACGTTCAACAATCCAACCCCTGTCCAAACGTAGGATACACAGCCTCGGCCCAAAGGAAGGAGGGGGATGATTCAGTGGGTGTATTGACTGACATTCCTTCTACCTCTATAGTGGCGTCGTCGTCAGTCTCTTCACCGGAGGAGCCTTCTTTGGGGCTGTAAGCAAAATCCCAGCCGCCCTTTCCCAAGGTCTCCTATCTGATCTGTGGTTTGCTGACTTTGTGGCACGATAGGGCTTTGCCGGTCCTGCGGGCGACTACCTTGGACGACGGATGACCATATTCATGGGAGGCATGATCTTCATCATCGGGGCTTGCTTCCAGACGGCTGCCCAGACCATCGACTGGCTCTACGCCGGCAGGGCCGTTGCTGGTCTTGGTGTTGGGTTCCTAGTCATGATCATCCCCGTCTACCAGAGTGAGATTGCGCATCCGAGCATCCGAGGACGAGTGACTGCCCTGCAGCAGTTCATGCTGGGCATAGGCTCGTTCGTCGCCGGTTGGCTCAGTTACGGCACATACGCTATGAAGGACAGTGGAGCATTCAGAAGTAAGTACCTCCCCTCGGGTAATCAGAAAATATGACAAAGCCTTTCTCCTACTGACCAAGCCGACTTTCCTCGCGCTCAGTCCCACTCGGTATCCAGATCCTGCCTGCCCTGATTCTCGTCTCACTGATCCTGCTCTTCCCCGAGAGCCCTCGTTGGCTTATTGGTCATGGGCGCCAGGAGCAAGGGTTGCAGACGCTCGCCAAGCTGCACGCGCATGGCAATGTCGAAGATCCTTTTGTCAGGGCCGAGTTCGCTCAGATTGAAGAGGCCATCGCGTATGATGCCGAGCATGAAGCAAAGAGCTATGCGGAGCTCTTCAAGTCCCGGTAAGCTCCCAGAATCCCGGGCATGAGACCACAAAATCCCAAACTACGAAAACTAATCAGGTCTGCAGGTCGTCCTTCCGACGTCTCTTGATCGCATGCTCCTGCCAAGCTGCCTGCCAAATGACAGGTGTCTCTGTAAGGCCTTTCTTTCTGTTCACCCTGTATTTGCCTTCCTTGATGATAGGGGACAGTCGTTCTGATTCTCATTCTGCCAAAAGGCCATCCAATATTACAGCGTCCCCATCTACGGCCAGGTCGGCATTTCTGGCCAGGAAACACTCAAGTACCAGGCCATTAACAACATCCTGGCCCTGCTCGCTCAGGCATCTTGTGTTCTTTTCATCGACAAGGTCGGCCGCAGGTGGGCGCTCATCGGCGGCAATCTGATCAACAGCCTCATGTTCATGATCGCAACGATCTTGATCGCCGTCTACGGGACGACGTCGAGCTCGGCTGGCTGGGGTTTCATCGTCTCGTAAGTGCTATATCGATGAACTGTTAAAAGTCCATTCCATTCCTGTTCGGGAACCTCCTGAACAAAAGGCTGACCCTGCACACCAAAACAGCACATGGTTGTATAACATCTCGTTCTCGGCTACCTGTGGCCCTCTGTCCTTCATCATCCCCGCCGAGATCTTTGACACACACACACGTTCCAAGGGTGTGTCGATCGCCACCATGGTCTCGTTCGCCTTCAACACCATGATCGGCCAGATCACTGACACGGCCATCGCCAACATTGGGTGGAAGTTCTACATGATCTTCGTCATCTTCAACTTCACCAACGCCGTCTACTTCTGGCTGACTCTGCCCGAGACGAAGCTGCTGCCGCTCGAGGAGATGAACTATCTCTTCAACCACGCGCCTTGGATCATCCCGGGTGCCGACAAGAGCTCGTACACGGCCAACCTGACCGAGGACCTGGAGCGGAGGGCCGGAGAGATCCGGGAGAAGGGTCTGCACGATACGACCCACGAGGAACACGCCGACGAGCAGTGAACTCGCTGTGAGGATCGACGAGTCCTTTGGGCAGGGGTGGACAGAAACACACAAAAGTGCTGCAAAGAAAAATGGCTACCTAGTACTCATTCACACTACCCGCCGGAGACTTTTCAGGTGTAACCCTAATCGGGCTGGGTGCCATCGGGCGCTGCTCATACGAGATGCGGAGATAGATATACCCAGAAAGTAAAGAAATGCAGCAGTATAAAGTAACAACTTGAGTAATCGCGTGTCCTTTAGAGCTGCTGTTCGATACTGGTTTGTTTGGAGCCTGTATTCTATGTACGTTGCAATATCTTCCCACCAACACAGTGAGATAGGACGGAAGAAGGTATAGCAGGAAACAAAATCAACATTCTGTGAAAACAATGAGAGGGGTCTAGTACAGCTACTATCTTGTCCCTGTGTACAGAAGTGTAGCTTTGACTGACAGCAGTCACCTTGATTGTTTGTTCGCTTCTAGAACTATGTGATGAAGCTCATCCAGATTACGCAATATCTGGTAATTTCAAGTCTGGGGACATAGATCATTCCGAATAAGTCAATATGGTTTTTTGATGCCAGGCGATGCTGCTGAGTATGGTACTCTTTGTGATTTTCCCACTTGCAGTCACCCCTCTAAATCTGGGCTCGCCAGCCATCCGCCCCCCCCCTCCCCCCAATTGCCTCTGCTCTGACCTCTTTCTTTTGTTGAGATATACAATGATAATATCACATTTGAATGCAAGCCCACACCCCAAATTTCGAATCCCTGAACGCCAGGCCCGGATGTATATGAGCCACTTCAACAATGCCAGTCTATATATGGACGCATAATCCAACCTCGAAGCACCACCTTTGAATCGACGGCTTGAGCATAACCGCTTTTGTGATCCAATATCCTCACACGGGCTGACACCAAGCGGTGATTAGGTGGCTGGTTCTCACAAGTGTAATGCTGTTCTCACTCTTCGAAATGCCGCGTCCCAATCGCAGCGTAGGTTGTGAGCATCATACTGGATCAGTCATTCCAGACTCCAAAGCCAGTCAGATCACTTTGATCGCGATGGGACCATATATCGTCGCCCCTCTGAGTTGGAAGGCTTAGCTGTGATTGTAGGGCGAAAGCTTGCTCCAAAGCCAAGCGGTTGGCTTTTGTTGCAGAATAGAGAATAAATCGATTTTCTGACGTCGAAATCCCATCATCCCGAATCTGCCACAGGGAGCGTCATAATTCGGTTGTCCAGCTCAGGTCGGCCGGTCTCCCGAAGAGGGCTTGAGCATCACAAGCCTGAATATATCTTAAGAAGCTTGGCCCAGATTATCACCGGAAATTTATTACAGCAAGCTTGCAAGGTCAGCAATTAAGTCCGGTAGCGGTAGGATGTGTGTGTGCATGTGCGTGTCAAGAGAGATAGAGTGAGAGGAAGGAGGAAGCTTACCAGATCATTCACACCAAATGCTAACCTCTGCCCATTTGCGTCCCAGCATAGGCAGTGTTGGTCCTCTATCTCCGCCATGCCATTCACCTTAGGACTTAACCTGCTCGGCTGATTGGTCCTGCTCCACTGTGCCCGCGGCATTGTGTACTCGCCAACCTTCCAGATGAGGACTCGATCCCGAGTGGCACCGGCAATGAATGCACCGTCGGGCGTGAAGGAGAGAGCAAGGACAGGGTTGGCGTCAATTGTCATTTCGAACTTTGCTTTGTTGTCGGGCATGCGGGGATCACGTATAGCGATTGTGCCGTCCTCGCCACCAGATGCCAGGAGCCGCTCGCTCTCGGGCTTCGCACCCTGGAGCGGCTGCCACTGGAGGACAGAGATCCGACCATCATGTGCAGGTGCATCACTGGAGTGGCGTTCACCAGATGTATCACGCACATTGAACAACTACTGGAGTAAGCAGACTGTAGGAGAAGGAGGAGGAGGAAGAAGAAGAAACAGAAGAAGGGAAAAGGGAAACAAAAAGGTATCTCAGGCAAGGTGGTGGAGCAGACGGTGTGGGCTTACATCTATGTAGCCGCTCGCAGTTGCGGCTGCGATACAGCCCGAATCCGTTGTTCCATCATACTGAATGGCGGTCAAAGGATCGTCTGACCTGGTCACGAACTCCCTGATCTGGATGATTGATTCGCCAGTGTGCCTATACATGACCAGCTTGGTTCTAATGCATAGCATGAAGTCGGTCTCGCTGATCCAGTTGGCATCTGGCTCGTCACTATCGTCATAGCCGGGTATGGTCCTCTCAACCACGTTACCCGACGCCGATGGCAGAACAGTGACAAGCCACCCGTCAGGTTGAGTGGAGACAGTCTTGGTCGTCGACGGTGAGACGCTCAGCGTCTGACGGCCATATGGATTACATCGCAGCTTGACGATGGGCGCCTCGAATTCGTCCCAGTGCTGCACCTGCTTCCCCTCGGTATCCCACAGGTCGATGCGGGCCTTTTGGTCATCATCGGTGGCGACGGCGATGTGTTTGCCGTCAGAGGCCCAGGAGATGGCGGAGATCCTGGAGTTTGGCGGGAAGTCCTCGTCGATCAGATTGATGGACGGCCAGCCAGGGTCCACGTGATCAGCCACCTGCTCCGGGCCGGTGTGGCGCGCGACGGTCCAAACGCGGGCTAGCGCGTCAGTGCCGGCTGCGGCGAGGCGGGATGGATCGTTGGGGTTCCACTCGCAGTGCAGCAGGATTGGGTTCTGGTGAGACCGCAGGTGCGACACTTCTGCAGTCGGGGTGGCGGCGACGGATGAGGAAGAATTGGGCTCGTCATTTGCGAGTCGCAGGTAGACGGTCCTGGATTCGAGCTCGTCGATTTTATCGGTCTGGGTTGCGTGGTCAGGGCCTTCGGTGCGTGGGGCCAGGGCTGGGGCCTGTTCTCCCTCGAGTGGGGAGGGATAAGCGTGACCGTCGGATTGGTGGTGGTCCAGTTCCATTGGGCTCGCGGCCGTATCCGCCCCATTCTCCAGGCCGTTGGCATTGCCCAACCTCGGCCGCTTGGCGGGATTTCCATTTGCCAGCTGGCCCTGAGGCTCGACCTGCCGCTTTAGTGTCGATGGTGTTTGCGCCTGTGACTGCTGTTGCTGTTGCTGGTGCAGTTGCTGTTGCTGCTGTTGCTGCTGTTCTTGCAGTTGCTGTTGCTGCTGCTGCTGCTGCTGCTGTGATTGTTGCAGGGGCTGTTGTTGCGTCTGCGTCTGCGAATCGGACTGCGCCGGTACTACCCGAGGCTGTGCCTTCTCATCGTGACCGACCGCAGCCGCCTCAGACGAAGCAAGAAGAACTTCTTCTTCGTCATCATGCAGCTGGTCGTAATTGACGGGCGCCTGCGGCACAAGGGGGGCCGAAGACTCCACGGGGCTCACCGGTGGTTGCCGCTGCAGCAGCGGCTTCAGGTACCTGCACGGGGGTTGAAAATTGTTAGTGCTGCCACAGAAGCGCGGCTTGGCTAGGAACAGAGAGGCTGTAGGGCGAGAAGCGGCGCCCACAAACACCCGCCCGGGGTGGGAACGACGGGGGCGCGGCGGGTTACAGATTCCAGGCTTAAGCAGACAAAGATGATGTGGTGCGATGCGATACGATGTGATGCAGCAGACGGGAATCTCACCTGAGACTGCGCGTAGTCCCTCTCGAGGCCCTGGTAGATCAGTCCCTTGTTGAGGGCGTCGACGAGTGCGTAGTTTTTGACGTGGGGCGCGAAGTCAAAGTGCCGGTGAGGCGCCTGGACGCGCCACTCTTTCTGCAGCTTGGCGGCCGTCTCTCGATAGTCTGCACGAGAGGTGCACTGTGAGTTAGCTGCTTCACTAAGGGTGTTTGCATGAAGGTGGAGGCATGGGAGAAAGGGATCATGTTGGCCCGAGGGCTTATCGGCGACCGTGGAGGACGTACTGGCTTCGAGCAGGTATCTGGCGGGCGGTGTCAGTAGTAAGCTCTCGGGGCCAGGAACTCAAGTGTCACGGCTTCAGAGGTGTGGATGGATGTGTTGTGTGTGTGATTTCAAGAGCGAGGTACAGCGGCGCGGCCTGTCTGAGGCGAGGAGGGAACAAGGTGTAAGGGTTTTGTTGTTGTGGGCAAGGGTTGAGCTGGGCTGGAAGAGAGAGGGGGGAGGGGAGAGAGAGGAAGAGAGAGATGCGAGCGGTGAGGGCCAGGAGAACAGTGTGCGTGGTGAGATGTGGTGGTAGTGGTGGTGGTGGGTGAGATGAGAGGCGAGGCGAGGCGAGGCGAGACGAACCTCCAGATGAGATAGTTGACTCTGTCCGAGTCGAGAAGCTCCTTCATGGCGGGCAGCAGTCAGTCCGGCAGCCGTGGGAGGTGGAGTGTGGTCGATTCGAGATTCAGCAAGGTCTCCAGCACGGAACGGACGATCGTAGGTTGTTCTCCGGGTCCTGATCACTCCGAGGTCGAAGGGATCATGTTCCAAGAGGTGTGTGTCGTGTCGAGAGGGAAGAATGAGGTACGTTTTTTTCGAGATGGGACTTTGCTGCTAGCGGGCTCGGGTGTTCTGCCAGTCAGGCCCAAGTTCTGGAATCCAGGTCCTGGGTCCAGGTGCTACAGGTGCTGTGCTAAGGAGGAGCCCCAGGTGCCAGGCGCGACAAGGTGCACAGGTGCGCCAGCCGGGCTGGGGGGGGGGAGACAAGGAACCGGCTCACCACAAAAAAAAAAGATGGGACTCTCCAGGGTGCCAGAAATGCCAGAGCGTTGCCAGGGCCGTTTCTGTCCCGCTGGGCAAGTCTTACTTGTAGCAGGGGGACCCACCATCACACCTGCTGTACACACACACACACACACACACACACACGCACCCCAAAGTGACGACCAAGCAGCGAGGCCGAGCAAGGGTGGGGGGAGGGCGGCAGGGGCCAGCATGTACTCTGTCATAGTAGTAGGCTAAAACTGGATGTCGCTGCCAGGCCAGCCGCCCGCGCCGAGGTACAAGCTGAACATCGTCTCTCTAGGACCACGAGAGGGCTAGCGCTGCCAGCCTTCACAGGGTGGGCACCATCTACAGGCCACGATCCTTGCGCTCGCGGATCTTGTGTGCGTTTGCTCCAGTCTCCCTCATATTCTTGCAGGGTGGGTCCCGCAGCTCCGTACCGGGTCTGCAATCCCCTTGTCCTTCGAATCTTCAATCCCAAAACCCATCCAGTAAATGACCTGCCCACTGCCAGTAGTTGCCCCCCAATGGCTGCTCGAGGAGGAGAGGGCAAGCAATCCCTCCTTCCTTGGGACGAGCACCCCCGAAAGGATTGCCCACCAACCAGTCAGTCCCCTTCCCTTTTCCCTGCCCAAAGGCTGCCGGGGTAATCAGATGGATAATCAAGCTGGCTAGCATCACACCGAAAGGTGTGTATACCAAAGTACTTTGAACGAACAGGCAGCGAAACGGGCAGATGGATAGAGACTGAGGGTAGGTACGACGCAGAGCAGACGGTATGGAGCTTGTTTCATCCTCTTCACGTCCGCTAGGCTGCCACCCGACATCATCGTTTACTTCTGCATCTGACCGGCCTAAACCCCTCCCCCCCTTCTTTACCGCCGCCGCCGGACAGCGTGGGTGGCAACCATGGGATGGTACCGAGTGCCAAGGGCACGGATACTACAGTAGTATATCGTGAGCTCCCAGGGGAGGTAATGCTCTGCCTCCTCCTGCCCAGTATCCAGTGCAGAACGGTCTGAATTCGACAAGCTGCGATCGACTCCGGTCCCATGGCGGGCTCATCAGTAGATGGTTGCTGCGAGAACTTTGCTGGTCGCAGTTCGTTAGTACTCTGAGGTGAAGGCCGGGGCTTGTGTGTGTGTGTGTGTGTGTGTGTGTGTGTGTGTGTGTGGGTGTGGGTGTGTGGGTGTGGGTGGGCGTGTGTGGCCTGAGTCGGACCCCTAACCAAGGTCACACACATCACACATGGTAGACCTGGCTGGCCAAGTCGATCGCCATGCCCTGTATGTCAGCACGGCTGAGAACTGACTGCTGCCATCTCAGATTTTGGCTTCTGCTATCCAGAAAAGAAAAAGAAGATTTTCAGCCGCGCGACCTTTTGCCATCGATGTGAACACTTTTTGTCGGCCTCTGCATCTCCGGAGGCAGGACAGGGGATGAGGGGTGATGTGCAGAGGAGGAGGAGGCTGGAGCTCAGAATAGATCGTAATGCCTCCCCGTCTCGTCTCCGGGGAGAACCCACAGCCGCTCTCCTTCAGAATGCAATCCATTGCCCCTGCATTGTGATGGATATTGCAGCTGACAGGCCAAATTTTGCAGACATGGCCAGTGGCCTCTTGCGGGGATGGACGCTGCTGTGCTGTAGCCGTAGCCCCGGTCTACCCATGAGCCCCAGACAGAAGGGGCGATCCCGGCCCTGACAAGCTTAAAGCGTTCGTCATCGGTTTGTCCGCCAGATCGGACCACAAGCGCAGCGATTAATTTCGGTGTGGTCGACGACGATGATGATTACGATGTTGGACACTGTGTCGTTGGAAACTGGTCTCTCATGCACAATGCCGTGTCACGCCATCGAGACAGGACGCGGCGCCTTGTTTCCCCGCCGTCTCATCTGTCAGCACGTCGCCCTGGCATTTCTGCCTGCCGGATCGACCTCTCTCTGGTATTCTCATGGTACCCAATGTCCTGCACACATGCAGGACGGGAAGGACAACATAGACAGACCATACCTGAGCAAGGTAACGCCTTGCGAATGTGTTTTCCCCTTCCCGTTTTTGCTCTCTCTGTGCCGGATCGCGACCTAGAACAGCGAAAGGGGGGTGTGGGGTGGGCCGACTGGGGCATTCTTTTTTTCGAGTTCTCCAGAGAAGAATTCGAATTGAACAAGAGGCTCCAGATGATTCGCCTTCCGCGACTGTCAGGGCTGGCCCAGGCGGCCCAGGGGTCTGTCGCGGGTGGCACAGATGCGATTCTGCAAGGGTGCCTGCTCGATGGTGTTGGGTCCTGGGGACCCTTTCGATCTGCACCCGCGTAATCTCATTGGGCTCGAATCATTGGCAGAAACGTCCGTCCCGCCCCGTCCGTCGAGAATAATAGTCCGAGAACCTGTCTCAAAGGGGGGCCGCCTGCGTATGCAGAGGAGTGGCTCATGGTACTATACAAGCAGGTAGCAGAGGGAGCATGTACACGTGTGTGTGTGTATGTGTGCATCTCATACATACATACGTACAGTAGTGTTATACCATTGTACATCTAAACCTGCTGTACATACGGCATGGCGTGGCGTGGCGTGGCGTACATATGCAGCACGCACATCACAGACCCCCCCCCCCCCCTTTAGAGTATTGACCTGGTGCTGATCGGTCGGCAACAGCGCCTGGCCATGACCCATCAGTGCTTTTGCGAGTGTGGATGATCGCCGCAAGTGCGCGCTAATTAGTTAGTGAAGGTCAGAGACAAGTGGGCGTCTAATCCGGAGTGGGTGCGTTGTCCAGCCGGGCCCTTCCCCCGGCGCGGTTCCCCTTCCTTCAAAGACGTGAATGAAAGAGGTGAATGGGAGAGATGATTGGCAATACAGGGCCTTGGCTGTGGGTAGGGTTCTCTGTTGATGATGATTATAAAGTGGCTGCAGGCTACAGTGGCGGATGCGACCAGCTGATGATCTCTGCCATCACCGAGCTTCAGAGGCTGATCTTCCATGAGCCTCCTTATGGAGTACAGCACTGCAAATTACTTGGGCTCCTTCCCGTGTGCATGATTTGACTTGGCAAAGCAAGAGAGGGTAACATGGGTGCCCTGAATATTTGTGCGTGCGTGTCTGTGGTGTATGAGTCTCTGTATGTAGCCAGGTTGTGCATCATGCGCCAACCCTGGCCTTTACATAGTAGCAACTGTTGTTCGAGAATTGCATTGTGATGCTTGCTGGCTGGGACTGCTTACTACAAGTACCGAGTACCCTAGTCCGTACTGCACAGTGGAGTTGGCCTTGTGTGGAAAATTCAGGGTCTGGGTTCACTCTACGAACAGGCCAGCTTGGTCTGTGCACAGACCAGCAGCCTCGAGCATAGCACTAAGTAGCACTGGCTGCTACTGTAGGTAGCAATAGTAGGCTTTACAGCAGAAAAGCACAAGGCCCCTGTGCCACAACGGCAGCACCGCACTGCACACGGGGTCACTGGACAAGAGGACACCAGCAAACAGGGCCCTGTCGCACCAACAGTATCACAACCTCCAACCTCCAGAGTCACCCAGGGAGCTTCGCCTTGAGCTCAGCAGCCTGCCTGAGGCGCCTCAAACCCTCACTCCCTCCACAACCAGTCTGCCAGTCCTGCTGCTACTGCTGCTACTGCTGCAACTGTTGCTGCCAAGATGCCTCCGAGAATAAATATCCCGCCTGTCACGCGCATTGTGCTCATCACCCTAGGCCTGCAGAGCATCCTGAGCGCTGCCATCCGCTACAAGCAGTGGACAGCAAACTCCGAGATCGTCATCCCTTATCTGAACCTCATCCCACAGCTGTCCCTCATATACCCATGGACCTTTGTCACTACCACGCTCGTCGAGAGCAACATCTTCACCCTGACCATCGCCGCCCTGACTTTGTACCAGGGCGGGAGGTATCTGGAGAGGGCCTGGTCCTCAAGGGAGTTCGCCAAGTTCCTTCTGGTCGCCTCCCTCGTGCCCAACACGTTGTGCTTCGGCGTCATGATCATGTTCTTCACCTTTACTCGAAATGAGACTTGGACGTACGTCTTGGAACCATGCTCCCTTCCGCCCGCCCCTCCCTCGAGGAGAAGAGAAAAAGAAAAGACCTGGCCCCCGGCCAGTCTCAAGCTGACCCTGCATCGCATTTCTCAGACTCACCACCATCGCGGGCACCATCCCTTTGCAGATCGGGTTTCTCGTCGCCTTCAGTCAGCTCGTTCCGGCACATACCGTCACACTCTTCCGTGGGATCCTCTCCCTCCGTGTGCCGCGCTTCCCCCTCCTCTACCTCGGTCTGGTCCTGATCCTCTCGCTCACGCCGCTCCTGACTGTCGCCTCTTTCCTCCTCGCCGTCTTCGGCTTCCTGACCAGCTGGACCTACCTCCGCTTTTATAAGACCGTCTTCCCCGACCTCGACTCTTCACAAACCCCATACTCGCTCCGGGGCGATGCCTCCGAGACCTTCGCCTTTGCGGAGTTCTTCCCCGGCCCTGTCAAGCCCCTCGTCGCCGCCGTGGCGGACCAGGTGTTCAGTGTGCTCGTCGCAATGCGCCTGTGTACTCCCTTCTCGTCCGCCGAGGTATCTGCGGCCGCCGGCGGGCCCGGCGCTTACCAACACACCCACCGCAGCGCCGTGCCCGGCAGCGCCAGAGCTGAGGCCGAGAGGAGGAGGGCCTTGGCGCTCAAGGCCCTCGATCAGAGACTACATGCTGCCACTGCTGGACGCGCAGGCATCGGTGCCGCCGCCGGTCACACTGGTTTCTCCTCGCCTGCGCCCCCGCCGCCGGCGGCCACAGCTGTTCCCCCCGCCCTCGACTACAGGACCCACGGTACAGACACAGCCGGCGAATAGCCAAACAGCCATGACCTCGAGGCCGGCCGATGAGATGCTGGGCGAAACGAGCTATAATCCTGAACATGACGGCAGCGAGAAGAGCGAGACATAGTCAAATCAACCTGTCACTCTTGGGAGGGGGAAGGAAGACACAGGGTGTGTGTTGGGTGATGTGTGTGTTTGCGCGCGCACGCGCGCAGTAGTGCCTTGAGACACAGCTGTCGGGCGTAATAATTGCGGGATTCTCTGGTCGTGGGTGACCGGCTTATGTGGTTTTATGAACAAGATACCAGGAAAGTTGGAGGAAAAAGGGCCCTGGCGCAAGTTCTCGACTCTTGATATGGCACACTCAAGTTTGGATGTTACCGACTTTCCAGATTCCAAGGGAGTCTGAGTTTCCGTGGCGTTTTGCGAACATGGTCGTGGGCGACTTGTACAATATCACACCGCAGTCCTCTTCTCATCATGGCGCTCTGATGGTAGATCGAGTGGTTCGCGCAGTATACCAAATCATCAGTCAAGTCACGAAGGTCTGTCCAGATACTCTAGTCACAGGAAGCTATTACTTGTGCGCGAACTATGATTGATTCAAGGGCCGTAACGGCAAGTTCATCGCTATTCCGCCCATACGTATTCAAGGGCGGCATCGAGAGACTGAACTCGTCAGTGTCGAGCCGTTCCTGTTTCCCGTCGTTACACGTGGCGCCATCGTAAGCCGTTTAGATTAGCCTGGCTGTGTATTCCCCAGATCGCCTTCCGCCACCTTTTGTCATTCATATTTCTCGAACTCAGCCATAAACTTGAACAGACAGACACGCAACCTGAAACTCATTGCGTGGACACGCAAAGACAGGTATACCACGAACCAAAAGACTAAACTGGAAAATAAAAGCAAAACAAAGGACAAAACAGAGAGAGGGGTCGGAAGTACAAGATGAAATTTTCACCTGGTTGCTTGCCATTAAAGTGCCGATCGGGAATGAAGGGAAAGGGGGGAAAAGAAAAAGCAAAAAAAAGGTTGTAGTGATTTTACTTTCGAAGAAAAAACCAAGAAATAAGCAAAAAAACAAAACAAAACAAAAAAAAACCCCATCTGTGCCAAGATCGTGCCGACTAATCAGTTTTGGGCCCACCATTCGACATGATGCCTGTGGGCGATGTATTCTTCATCTCGCCTGACGAGGAGCCTGGGCCAGAAGCAGGCGGGAGAATTTTCTTCTCGTCTTCACCACTGTCATCATATTCCTCATCAATGTCCATCTTCCTAGCAGCCCGCTCCGCCTCGTGGGTTTGAGGAGGAGGTGGTGGTGGCGGCGGCGGCGGCGGCGCGCCCTGCATGGGAGGCAGTTGACCCGGCATGCTGTGCGTGGGGGGGTGATGCGCCGCCTCTGAAGGGTGGTACTCCATGCGACGGGGCTCGTCCATGCGCTGATGTTCAGATGATTCACGGCGGTAGGAGTCAGTTCGGGTCGGTGTCGAAGGCCGGGCCTTCTTGGATGCAGACTCATCTTCCCATTCACGTAGGCGCTTGGGGCCAACAGAGGGTGGCCGGTTGTCATGCTCACCGCGGTGCAAGGCAGCCTCAGCGACGGCAGCAGCTGCCTGGGGAGGAGGCGGCGGCGGCCCACCAGACTCATGGCCGCTTGGACCAGCCTGCTCCTGATGAGGGGGATAGGGAGGTTGGTGCTGAGGATATGCCGACTTTGGAGAGGGCATGCGATTGTCATGCATCTGGCGAAGATCACCGCGCGGGCTGTTAGGCCGGTACGGCATCATCGCATTAGAGCCTGGCGGAGGACCATTCACGCCATTTGTCGGAGGTGGCCCGGGGGGTGCAGTTGCGGAGGTCGGTGTGGGGCCATTGTAGTTGGGATTGGCAATGCGAGGTGGTCCCGACGACGGTGGGAGAGGCTGTTGATGCGGGGGTAGTGGTGGAGCGTAATGGATAGGAGGCGACCGCGGTCTCAGCATTGGACCTGGACCTCCCGGCCCCGCTGGACCCGATGGACCTGCTGGGCCTCCTGCTGGACCTGCTGGGCCGGGGGGTCCTCCAGGTCCAGCTGGACGAGTCGGGTCTGAATACTGCCGCATCTGCTGTTCCTGGCGTGGGCTAGGCTGACGCGGCAGCGACCCAGGAGCCGGTCCCCTGAAGGTCTCGCCTCTCTGCTCATACGGATTGGGCGGCTGCGGGGGAGGGTTCACTTCAGCGAGCCGCCAATTGCCCGCGGGCACAGGAGGAGGGCCTGGAGGCGGTTGTGTATGCTGGGGAGCCGGACCTGAGTTTGACCAGTTCGGGCCTGGGGGCCCAATAGCGCCCTGCTGCTGGTATGCCTGGGGATGGACATCCGTCGGCATTGGAGCAGCACCAGCGCCATTGGCCTGGCCATTTCTCAGGAGCTGAAGCCGCGCCTTGATGTGAGGATTGGTTGGGTCTAGCTCAGCCGCTCTCTGGTAGGCATCCAGAGCATCGTTGATCTGGTTGTTGCAGCTCTCATACTGAACCATTGTCAGTCTACCGTGCTTGAGGTCATAGGATCGCAGAGACTTACCAATGTGCCTAGATCATACCAGACTTCGGAGATAAAGGGATTCAGACGAATAGCTCGGGAGTATGCATCCAGGGCGTCCCGGTACTGGTTGATCTGGTAGTAGAGAACTCCGATAGAGCACCAGAAAGTGGGATTCCGGCCGTCCCGGTAGACTGCCTGCTGATAAGCCTCATACGCCTTGGGGTACTTTTGCTGTGACATATAGCAGCGGCCGAGGAGATACCAGCTCTGAGCGTCACTATTGTCTATTTTGGTCACGTCAGTACGCGTGGGAGGGGGACACCTGACGACCGAGCATAGGCAAGCTCTTACCGGCAGCGACCGACTTTTCGAGGAACTCAATAGCCTTCTCCTGGCTTGAAAAGCTGTTGCTCTGCTGGTGATGCAACCAGCCCAGCTGTTGCAACACCTTGGCGTGGTTAGGATCTCTGTCCAGGACACGCTGATAGGCGTTCTTGGCACTGTCAAAGTCCTTTTGTTGCTCATGGACATGACCAATCTGAAACCAGATGTCCTCCTCCGTCAGCGGAGGGGGCGGTGAGTTGACAATGTACTTGAAGCACTGCGCGCAAGTCAATCAGTCATGTTCTCAGACGACGCCACAGGAAGCCAAGCATACCTCGAGGCTCTGGTTGTATTTTTGTTGCTGCTTGTATATGATGCCAAGACGGAAGTAGATCTCGTTGGCCTTCTCGAAGTCCGGCTGCATCTGCATAACCTGAGAGAAGGCCTCTTCGGCATGGTCCAGGGAGCCATAGCGATCATACAAAATGCCAATGCCATACCAAAGCTTCGGTTCCTACAGGGTGGCGAGTCAGCAATTAGACATGGGAAGACAAGGACGGCGACAGCATTGCATCACTGACCTTTGGGTTTCTTAGATTGATCAAGGCGTTCTGGTATGCGGCATAGGCCTGCTGGAGGTCGTCCATCATCAAGTAGCAGTGTCCTGGGCAAGAACCAGTCAGTATATGCGGGGCGTGCCCAAAAGCCTAGGATGAAACCAGGGTAGGTAGTACTGACCCAGACTGCCCCACGCTTCCCCGTTGCAGCTATCAATCTTCAGGATCTGGTTGAGGTATTCGATGGCCTTTGGAAAATCCTCGCGGGTCCTCAAGATCGCGCTGATTGAGTTCATGGCCTGGGTCGACTGCGGATTCGCCCGTATGGCCTGCTCGTAGGCGAACAGGGCATCCTCGATATTGCCGAGGAGCTCCGACAAGCTGCCTAGAGAGAACGTCAGCGCCTTGGTTTATGATGGGCGTCATGTATAAGATTGATTGACAGTGTCGACCAGATGATCTGTGCATGAGTGCGCGCGACGAAGGGGGCGTAGGCAAAAGGGCGAGGCGACCCGCGACGACATCAACCGGGCGGGCGCGAAGACATGTACACACTAAACATACCTATCTGGACCCAGACAGCCTCGTTCATTGTGAGGATCTGTCGTGAAGGAGCCCATTGGGCTCCCGGGGGAGGAGGTGGAGGGGGTGCGCCGACCGCATGATGCAGAGACATTGGAGGAGACTGGTGATGAGCCTGTGCCGCCATGGGGGAGGACGCAGGACCGTGTCGCTGACAAGCCAGAAGCGAAAGTACTCCGAATCAGATATACTTAAACTAAGTCGGAAAGAAGAAAAAGAAGAAAAGTACGCGACGGCCAGATACCTGACTAACCAGATGGCATGAAATCCTCCGGTGGTCAAGTGTGTGGGCGAAGATGAGGATGATGATGGTGGGAAGAGGGAAAGAGTAAAAGGTTGAGGCGGCTGGTCCTGGACCGATAGGCGGGAGGAGAAAAAAGCCAACGGGGAGAAGCGAGAAGATGAGAACGCAGCTGCCAAACTACCCTTACCCAGCTGCTCAACCACTCCAGGGGGTCATATTAGGCGCTAGTGGGGAGCCAATATCCTGGGAGAACCGGTACAACCACCTCTTGGGTGGAACTAGGTCCCCGCTACTTTGTGGCCCAAGCTACTACTAACAGCAGACCTCACTTTTAGTACGGGAAGGGCCAAGCTTCCTTCTCAACCCGATACATAGTACCTGAGTACTTACAGCACCTAGCCTCTGGGGCAAGACAAGCCCAAGCCCAGGCAGGGCGGGCCCCACCGCCACATTGCCCACAATTTTATTTTATTTTTTCCCCTGTCAGTCTACTCCGTACGTAGCACATACACGCTAGGAGCAGAAGCAATCAAGACACGGCGTGCTTTTTGTGAGGTGTGCGCAAAATGTCGTTCCCGGTCGGAGATCTGCCTATCCAGGCGGGCAAAAGCCGCAACAGCGTGTGTGTCTCGCCTCTATGGTGTCATCTGCATACCAGCCAGACCAACATACAGCGGCGCCCGCATAGAACACAGTGTAGAGTACTGGAAACCATAGCACTCGTAGGTAGACACAAGGCATTGGTCTCTACACGAAAACTGGGATGTAGCAGTAGCTCTTCATCGCATACACTTTACTTTCTTGTAGAAAGATCTCCAGAAGGTCGGTCATCTACTCGGTAAATCCCTCAAGATCTGTTCCAAGGTGATGACACAACTCGAGGAGAGAGGTCTCGAGTAACATCGGCCCACGAAGACAAGAAAATCATATGCTAGACCGATTGAAGCTCTTTAAACCCGTCACAGCTGTAGTCTGGTAGGTAGGCGGGGTGACTCGCCTGTAGGCCTGACACCAGCCTATTGCTTTGCGTGGGCAGGGCCAAAGCCACTCGCACCCAAGTACGTAGATTGACAGGGAAGAATTGTTTGTTTCATCCAATGTTTGCCCATGGGCTAATGCATTCAAACAGTAGAGAAGAGGCGGCGACACAAGATCCAGGCGACCAGCATGGCCTGTTCTGTGCTTCGTGTGTCTGGGTGTCTCGCGTGCCGCGATCTCGTATTCTATCCCCCCCAAACGCCGTTCTCAAGGACATCCTTTTCTTTTCTGCCTCTCCTTCTTCCCTCGCAGGAGGGCGCGTGAGAGATTGGGTTAGGGTTTGCCCTTTCTATCAACCACCCGTATGTGGGGCCCATAGAGGATAAGCGGCTGACAAGGCCCTGGGGAGGAGGGCCTCCACCACGTTCGACTCGTGCAGCATGCAGGGTGGGAATGGCTTGTGGCTCATGGCGAATTTACGTACCGAGTACATTGTGGTGACCCCTGTCAAACCCCTTGCCGCATGTAGCGTCACTCCTCCCAGAATCGGGAGTGTGCCCGCAGCGCACGCCATGACGCTTTCCCCTTAGCTGCAGATTCCGGGGCCGCAGGGAGTGGGCCAGGGCTCCTGGCCTACCCCTGGAGGGGGGGCGGTGGTTCGGAGAGGGGTGGTGACCCCCCCCTGCCCCCCTTGCGACGGGGGGTTGGTGCCAGTGGGCTGCTGGGTTCATTGGGCCCTTGTTCTCTCTCCGCATGCCATGTACCATGTAATGCCTTATGTTGTACCATAGTAGTGAGACATCAGCATCGTTGCAGGTAGCACGGAGTAAACCGTACATGCAGCACAGACGTGAAGGAAGGTATTGCTCACAGCTCCGAACGGGCGGCAGGCCGCGGCCAGGCTGGCGCCAGAACCACCCCCCAAACCGCATCGCTGTTCTTGTGGCGCTGGCTGATTGCGGCGTCATCACATTGCTCATGACCCATGCCCCAATGTCAAAAGTCTGACATTCCGCCGCCGCCATTCTCTCATCAAATGATCGTTGCACCCCACCACCCTCATTTTTTCTCTCACTCTCTGCGCATGGCTTACATTGGAGTATGTACAGTACATGACAGTATACGAAGCACTCTGATACAATAATCATCGCATTTCAAAATCATGTTTACCGTGTTCACTAGTCAGCATCAGGAGAAAGAAGAAGTAGAGAAAAGGAAAAAGAAGGAAAAAAGCAAAGAAGCCTCAAGGGTGGTCGCTTCCGTACCTGGGGCCAGCCGCCTTTGAAACATGCAGGCCGAACGGACAGCCACCGAATCCTCCTAACAAGAGCATCGCCCCTCATGACTATGAGCGAATAGTAAACTGCGTTTGGCCTTGCTGGCAGTTTTTGGTCGCATTTGCTGGCCTGCATCCGAGCCGCAGTGTCACCGGTCTCTCAACGGAGCTCTCGGGGGGGGGGGGGGGCACAAGGGCGAGAAGACCCAAGATGAGCAAGAGCGCCGGCTTCTCACCAAGCTGCACATCATGCTGCTAAACGATGGATGGATGGGCTACTGTGGCCGCATATCGGTTATGTTTCCTTCTCACCTCGCGTGATGGGCACAGATCATTTAGACGCCCCCACATGGCTAAACCCATTGTTGCCGCATGCGGTTGATGAGACGGCGGCGGCGGCCCACCGCTATGGGCAAGGAGGACAGCTGGCACATGTACGGTACACGCTACCATGCTACCGTTTCCTTGTCCCCAGCAGCGGAGATAAACTTCTCGGCTGCTGTAGTTCGCGCATCTGGATGACGACCCCTGGACTCAACAGGCAGGACGGACGGACAAAAGAGAAAATGCTGCTGTGGAGCTCTAGCCCCCCCCCCGGGGAGACTTGTGCCTAACTCTTGCCCAGGCGGTAAATGCGCCTAGCGATCCCGCATCCTGTAGCGGTCACGCAACACATTGCTGTGCCATTTGCTTGTAACGGCAATGTCGCAGTTTGTCCGGTCGCAGCGTCGGTATCAGTGTCACTAAGCCAACCCCAGGCAGTGTCCCCTGGTCCTTGTAGATGTGCACTGCGGCATGGCTGGCTCGCACGGTCAGCTGCTTTTCCATGCCGGCCAGATGCAGAAATCGACCGACCAACGACTGGATGAAACAGACGGCCATCAGCGCATCTAGTCCCTGACATGCTGACAGCACTCGAAATGATCTGAGTGATGTGCACCGGTGGATAAGAAGAGGATCATCCACTGGGCGGAAAGTCCCTTGCGCCGGCCACGCGGGGTAAATTCTCCAGCCTACCATGCAACGCCATGACAGAGACGGCATCCCGAATCTTGATCTTACCGCAGGATACCAGACGCCACTTGGCACACCATTTCTTTTTCGAAGCTGCTCCCCAACCCGCTCTGATCGTCCGATGCTGGCAGCTGCGGCTATGGTGGCGCTCTCTGCATGTTCAGCGCCCCTAAAATAGATGTATAAGAAACACACTGCTCCATGCGATGGCGGACAGCTCATTAATCATTCCCTGTGTGTCGTGTAATCTGCTGGGCAATCTCCCACGTGGACTGGCCCGCCTGCTTCACTCTTGCGCCCCCGGCTCAATTGAAAGGTGCTAGCCTTTCATTCGCCCAGAGCACTTCGTTGGGGGCTTATCATCGAGCCGCCTGTCATTATTCCGCATCACGATCCGGACTTTTCCTAGCCTCTTTTTGTCCAGGTCTCATTATTTAGTATTCTTTCTTGACCCTACCTCGGACAATCCTTCCTGTCAACCACAGCGCGACCGCTCTTACTGGAGCTATATTACCTGTCCAAAAGCTTAAGCAGGCGAGGAAGGGGTCCATGATGACAGTGAACCACAATTGTTCACAGCCTCCACATTTCGGGGGCATCCCCGGGTTCCAACAACCTGGTGTACAACAATCTCAAGAGACTTGATCATATCTTGCAGTCGGCAAAACTTCCGTCTCACACATCTACACCATGCAGCTCATCTCAGCATTACGCTACAGGGCCCGGACACTTGCAGTCCACGACGGCGCAGGGCCTGAGTGGGGGTGCGATTCATCTCTCGCCCAGCGGATTGGATACAATTTGGCAGGGTAGCCGTTTTCTCTTTGGTGAGGGACCCTTTGCTTCTGCCGTAAGAGGCGGTGATAGACTCCTCGTCCTTGACATTAATGCGAGATGTCATCGCCCAGCGCTTGTGGGAACCCAGGGAAAAAAAAGTTAGGAGATTGATCCACCAGGATGCTGGGGCGAGGAGGGTCTGGGAACCGGGCATCCCACCATCAGCAGCCTCGACCTGCGTCAGAGGCACACGCACAGTCTGTCCTGCAGCTCTTGCATACGCCCATGCAGCTAATGGTGGTGTGGCGAACCAAGTACTTCGTACCGTTTATTCGACAGATGGTCATCCTTGTCAGCGCAACGGAGATGCGAGTTCCACAAAACGAGGCCTCGCAGGGAGGCCGGAGTAAGCGGCTCTTTACCACCCAACCATTACTTATGAGACGGCCTGGCCTCCGGCCGTGGTAAGACGGCTGCAGCTTGGTGCTGTCACTTCTGAGTAGCAGAGGGCCAACTCGGAGCCCTGTGGTCCTGAGTAGCACGATGTACTATATGTGCTCACCCCCCTTCCAGAGACCACAGTACAGCTGCCTTTCTGGGACTAGTCGTAACTTTACTCGATCCCGAAACAGAGAGCAACCTGCCTGGTTGCTTAGGCAGACCCTTCTCACATTGACTCGGCAAACGTCGCTGACTTCCCAATGCAGGGAACATCTTTTAAGAGGCTGTGGTATCACATCTATCATCCGACGCCTCGCAAGACTTCACATTTCATTCCATTATCAGGTGCCTGGTTCCGGCAGTTGCTACAGTACGGCACTACACATGAGAAAGTAGTCCAGGGCGCAGCCTGACCTCCAGATGACGCTGTGATCCCTCGCCTGTGATCTTGTCGGATGGGCCATGCGATGCAAATAGTTGTGTAAGCATGTCCGGCTTGTCAGGCAGGGGCGGCCTATAAGACACACTGCTGTCGTACGTGGGCAACGGAAAGCATTTGTGCCACCATGTGTACGTGGGTGACCGACACGAACCGATTCGCGAACGGCGATCTCTGCTGTCTCTGCGGAAGCCTGCCTATTAAAAAGACCCCTTGGGAGGCTGGGAAGACAAGACTCTGGCGCTGCCGGTGATGTGTGCAGATCAAATATGCTGTGCGGCACAAGCCTGTCACATCAAACGAGCGAGCTCCTCATCAATCTCGATCAGGGTTTGCTGGCGGCTGGGTCCACATATGCTCTGAGCCCAAACGAGCCCATACACTACCACGGTACAGTAAAGCCTACTCTGCAAGTGAGGTCTCAAATCCCCAGACTGGACAAGGACAAGCGGTAAGGTAGAGAAGAAGCCAGGTCACGATCGTCGTGGATTGAGGCAGGATGATATTGTGGCTAGAGCGGCGGCACTATTCTAATGTGCGTACCCGATCCGCCGTTACTCTTGATGCGGCTTGTGAGACGTGCACATTTTCTCTCGCTGAGAGAAGCGCCCGACTGAGGACTTCTCTTAGTGTGGCGTGTCTGGCGTCCTAGCCAATACGTGTCGCAATTATCAGCGCTACACAGCTGCTCCGAAAGACGGCCGGCGTCGACTTGAAAAGGTATATTTTCTGCCGTCTCCATTGCAAGATTGCCCTGACATGCGTAAAACAGGGGGCCTGTAGAAGCTTCGGTCAGACTGAGCGTCTTCCGCGGAAGCATCTCCTGGTGTCTGATGAGCCCAAGCCGATCGGGCTTGCAGCTGCGATCAGCATCTCGACTGTAACTTCAGCCAAATCGGACAAATTGCGGCAGCTGGGACGTAGTGCATGGATTAGATGCACTAATATATGATTTTGATACAATAGAGAACGCCCGGAAGTTGAAGCTGGTCGAGGGTCTCGTGGTTGGTAAGTGCTGCATCCTACAGGATGCTCCATCATTGGGCTCAGATGGCGGCCGAGGTGGGACGTGCAGCTGGCAGGCGGCTGCGCGCAGCTGACAGACCTGTGAGAGGGGACCGCCAGCCTGTGTAGACCCAAACCAATCTTACCTAATCAATCCCACAATTTGCAGAGACGGTCCCAGTCTGGGGTCGCGAACTTTTCTGTTACTAGCCGCATCTCAACTTTTCCTTTTCTTCCCTCTTCTTCTCCTTCGTCTACCTAACCCACCTCACTTTCTCACGACAACAGCGACAGTGTTCAACTGAATCACCATGTCGCACCGTAAGTTCGAGGCTCCTCGTCATGGCTCGCTGGCCTACCTGCCCCGGAAGCGGGCCGCCAGACACCGAGGCAAGGTCAAGTCGTAAGTACAATTTGAAACAGCTGGTTATCGTCTTTCTCTTCTTACTTTGTTGTTGCTCGCGCGATCCTCGATTGATCGACCAATGCCACCATGGCCGACTTTGCTGATCAATCTCTTCTTCTGTCTGCAGCTTCCCCAAGGACGACCCCAAGAAGCCTGTCCACCTGACCGCCGCTATGGGCTACAAGGCCGGTATGACCACGATCGTCCGCGACCTCGACCGGCCTGGCGCCAAGTCGCACAAGAAGGAGATTGTTGAGGCTGTGACCGTTATTGACACACCACCGGTACGAACAATGCAGCCCGCTTGGCGACTGTGCCAATGGCTAACATCTTTTACAGATGATCGTTGTTGGTCTGGTTGGATATATTGAGACCCCCCGTGGCCTGCGATCCCTCACCACCGTCTGGGCCGAGCACTTGAGCGACGAGGTTCGCCGCCGATTCTACAAGAACTGGTACAAGAGCAAGAAGAAGGCCTTCACCAAGTACGCCAAGAAGCACTCCGAGCACAGCGGCGCCTCCATCACCCGTGAGCTTGAGCGTATGAAGAAGTACTGCTCCGTCGTCCGCGTCCTCGCCCACACTCAGATCCGCAAGACCCCCCTCAAGCAGAAGAAGACCCACCTCATGGAGATCCAGATCAACGGTGGCTCCGTCGCCGACAAGGTTGAGTTTGGCCACTCTCTCTTCGAGAAGCCTTTCTCCATCGACACCATCTTCGAGCAGGACGAGATGATCGATGTCATCGCCGTTACCAAGGGTCACGGATACAACGGTGTCACTGCCCGTTGGGGTACCAAGAAGCTGCCTCGCAAGACCCACAAGGGTCTGCGTAAGGTTGCCTGTATCGGTGCATGGCACCCGTCCCACGTCCAGTGGACTGTTGCCCGTGCTGGTCAGATGGGTTACCACCACCGTACCTCTTGCAACCACAAGGTCTACAGGATTGGCAAGGGCGATGCCGAGGACAACGCTGCTACTGAGGTCGACGTCACCAAGAAGAAGATCACCCCGTGAGTTCGACCCAGAGACATGAATATTGAATGCTGTGTTGCTAACAAGACGGTTAGTCTCGGTGGCTTCGTGCGCTACGGTGAGGTGAAGAACGACTTCGTCATGGTCAAGGGATCCGTTCCTGGCGTGAAGAAGCGTGTGGTAAGTAACCTTTGATGCTGCAGACTTTGGACCATGTATTATCTTCGTCAGGAAGCTAAGACTTTGCATTTAGATGACCCTCCGAAAGTCTCTCTGGCCTCACACCTCTCGCAAGGCTCTGGAGAAGGTCGAACTCAAATGGATCGACACCAGTAAGTCGAATCCCCAAACCTTCTCATGGAATATCACGCATACTTCGTCAGGAGATGCTCCCCTTTACCTGCAGGTGCTAACAAATGCTTCAAGGTTCCGAGTTCGGACACGGCTCTTTCCAGACTCCCGAGGAGAAGCGCCAGTACCAGGGTCTGCTCAAGAAGGATGTCGAGCGCTCGTAAAAGCTTTGATCTTTATTGTGGCTATCTGGTGTCAAGGCTCTTCCTTTCACGCACGTTTGGGCTGGTAATGGGTATTTTGAGCTCAGTAGAGGCTGAATAAGGAACAATCAAAAGGGTTACAGCAGATGTGTGTCCAAGGGGAATGCGACGTGTGATGACTATATTCATGATGGAAACCACCATCCCATACTTTGCGCCAATTTCAGCGTTATGACTTCTCAAGCAGCAGTCACTCCATTCAACCCTTGATATGCAATGACCTCGGTGATGTTTGGTGGTCCGTCCAGATGTAAAGCCGGACTTTGTCCACCAAGAGGACACAGAAGAATATGAGCTGTAATTTCTCACTATATGAAAATGTTTGTTAGCCAAGGGCAGCACAACTGGGCTCATCGCTATAGGAGAACAGTTGATGGAATTTACACTGAAGGCTTGGCCGAGATCCCGCCAAATTCAGCTTCTGTCAGTCTTTTAATAGCTCCTCACAAAACATCACTTCGGTGTGCAGCAGCCTTCGACCAAGAAGAAGAAACAGTCCCGTAGATCAGATTGACCTCCGAGTTTGCTTTGGCTGCCGCGAAGACTGCACATATTTTTAGAAATGCAGATATGCTCGTATCGCACAGTCAGTTGTTGTTAGTGTTAATGATAAGCTGTTAGTGGCAGATATTTCCTGCCGCAAAGAGGGGTGGCTGGCATGCTTGCGTCATAACTGTGCATCCAGCCCTCTATGCGTTGTGATGCCCCTTCTTTTTTGCCCAACTCAGGTGCAGACAAAAGAACCTGAGCAGATGCGTCTCTTGTTACCCAGGCCAGAGCAAGTCGCAACCTTCTTCTTAGCTGGGACTACGACAACACTCTCACATCTCAGACATTATCCCCGTTACCAGCAACCGATCCCTCCAATTGTGCACCGGCGCCTACACAGCTTAATCCGACAACCGAGTCCCATCTCCTGCTGCACAAACTTACCCCGTGCAGTCAACGGCCACGACATTCCCTTAAGAAGAGCCCGTCTCCCTCGGGCACGAAGCTTTGTCAATCATACCTACGCACGGCGAATTGGTGAAGAACACAAGATGGCATCGGACGAGGACTATCAATCATTTCTCGACAAGGCCAACCAAGACCCTGCTTCGGGCTCGGTCACGGCGCAGACATCGCATGGCAAGAAAGAATTCAAGGCGGCGGATCGGGGCACAGACATACCTCAGCCTCTGGTAGCTGCTACTCAGGATGCATTCTATACATCTGATACGGACGAGCCGTTCGTGCCGGTCTCGTTGGCGTGGGAGAAGGGAGAAGGTCTGCCGAACGAAGGTATGTTGCTCTGCCCTTTTTACGAATCTATGGCATTATATGACACGGTCACGGTCGTGCTTATGACAGAACGATGGTCTGACGAGCCGAACAGAGGAAATTGCCAAGTTGGTCGAGCACTGGGACCCTGCGAGCGCCGAGGTCGAGATCATGGACCCAATAGATTGGGACAAAAACGGGCAATACAAGGACATCATCGATGCTGTGACAAAAGCTGGCAAGGGCAATGACGTGCGGGTATACAGGATTGCCAAGGACAGGTCGAGAGTAGAGTACTTCGTGGTGACGAGGCAGGGAGACGGCAGGAGTTCAAGGCTTGTGGGAGTCAAGGCACTGGCAGTTGAGAGCTGAGGACGAGGGGAAGGATATCTGATGTGCAGGACGGTCACACAGCAGGCTTCACTTCGAGGTTCAAGGCTGCGATGGCCTCCGAACTGTGGGCAATAATGATGGAAGAGCAACAACAAGTGTTTGGTTTTCTTTGTCACTCCCTCTGTGTTTATCTCTCTAGCAAAATGTATCCGTTTATTGCCGTTTGGCCATTCTTGGTGTTGAATGGGAAGCAGACAAAAGTGATTCCAAATGGTCCTGCTGCCTTTAGGGCTGGCCCTCTGAAGCTGCTGGTGTTGATGTGGTGCCCCACTTACCCAAAAGCTTAGCAAGTTACTGTAGCACCCTCAACCCCACCACGGCCGGCCACCCCTGGAAGGGCCAGAATTTAGGGAGCCGTTTTTGCTGCCGCCATCGCTGAGCCGTCCTCTATGAGTCAAGGCTTTAGAGAGGGACAATCCGTTTTGACACAGTACTGGCGCTGGAGGGTCTCGATTTAAGACCCAATTTTTTTCCCCCTACCCTTTTGAAAACATGAACGGTCCAGTAAGTGGTTCCGAGGCATTGCATCCAGCTCAACTGCAACTCATGCTCAATGGCTCCCACTGACACGACATTTCAGGACCAGATCGTCCCCTCGCTGGACACGGTGAAGGAGGTGCTGGCCAAACAGCAGGGTTCGAAGAAGCCAAACCTCGTCCCTCTGTATGGCCAGATATCCTCAGATCTGATCACTCCCTCGGCTGCGTACCTCAAGGTCGTGGCTCACACCAAGTCGCCCTATTCAGTCCTGTTTGAGAGTGCCGCCTCCGAGAAGGTCGGCCGGTATAGCTTCGTCGGTGCCGGCCCCAGGAAGATCCTCAAGACAGGAGAGGGTCATGGCGAGTCCTGCGATCCCATTCCTGCCCTGGAGAAGGAGTTGTCGCAATTTGTCGTGGCTGATGTGCCTGACCTGAGGTTGCCCCCTCTCACCGGAGGTGCCATCGGCTACATAGGATACGACTGTGTCAGGTAAGAAGATTGCGTATATCGGTCCGCGGACAAACAAGCTCGATCGTCCTCTTGCTCACGTTGCCGCCCCAGGTATTTCGAGCCCAAGACGGCTCGGCCTATGGAAGATGTTCTCCGGATCCCAGAATCACTCTTTCAGTTTTACGACACCATTGTGGCCTTTGATCGCTTCTACGGCGTGATCAAGGTCATCACCTACTTGAGAGTGCCCGAGAATCCAGCCCACATTGATGCCGAGTACACCAAGGCGACCAAGGTTGTCGAGGATCTTATCAGGGTCCTTGAGGCTCCCGAGATTCCCTTGCCCGACCAGGGACCGGTACAACTGGGACGCGAGTCCAAGTCCAACATCGGTCAGGACGGCTACGAGGGTCATGTCAAGAACCTCAAGAAGCACATCATCACGGGCGACATCATCCAGGCTGTGCCATCGCAGCGTTTTGCTCGCCCCACTGACCTCCATCCCTTCAACATCTACAGACACCTCCGCACCGTCAATCCTTCGCCTTACTTGTTCTACATCGACTGCGAGGATTTCCAGATCGTCGGTGCCTCTCCAGAGCTGCTTGTTAAGTCTGAGGAGGGCCGAATCATCACACACCCCATCGCCGGCACCGTCAAGCGAGGCAAGACGCCTGAAGAGGACGAGAGGCTGGCTGATGAACTGGCCAACTCCCTCAAGGACCGCGCGGAACACGTCATGCTGGTCGATCTGGCCCGCAACGATGTCACTCGGGTCTGTGAACCCCTCGAAACACGTGTCGACAGGCTCATGGTCGTGGAGAAATTCTCGCATGTCCAGCACCTCGTCTCTCAAGTTTCTGGTGTGTTGAGGCCAGACAAGACGAGGTTCGATGCCTTTCGGTCTATATTTCCGGCCGGTACCGTGTCCGGTGCTCCCAAGGTCAAGGCCATGGAGCTGATTGCCGAGCTAGAGAAGGAGAAACGAGGGGTCTATGCTGGGGCGGTGGGATATTTCGGGTACGGTAGTATCTCGGCGTCAGGCGCAGAAAAGGAGGGGGCAATGGATACATGCATTGCTCTTCGGACGATGATGGTGAAAGATGGCATTGCATATCTGCAGGCTGGTAAGTTCAGGTTGCAACCAGGCCCCACGTCCTTTTTTTCTCCGCGGAAAATATGGGAGGTGGGGGGGGGGGGGGCGAGAAACAAAAAAAAGGTCAATAAACTAATGCATCGATAGGTGGCGGTATCGTCTTCGACTCAGACCCGTATGATGAGTGGATGGAGACCATGGTAGGCGCAATACCCCTGACATCATATACAACCCTCACCTCTTGTGTTCTACCTCATACATAGATTAGGAGCAATCTGCTGACCCCGCGGACAGAACAAACTTGGTGCCAACATGAAGACGATCGAGTCTGCCGAGCAGATTTATGCAAGACGTCAGGCCAAGCAGGGCAACTAAGGCACATCGTAGGAGCTGATCAAAGCCAGGAAGAAAAGAAAGAGACAGAAAGGGTCATCATTTGATATTTATCTTATTTGGCTGCTGTCTCTATGATGTTGGGTTTAGGTCATGGGACCCTGGCGTCAGGCTGGGGCAGTTCTTCTGCCATTGTAGATGTGTTATAGACAAATCTCGCATATCAAGCAGTCACGGCTGCAGCAGCGAGCTCCTTCTCTGCATCCTCTCCTGCCTCCTTCTTGGCCTCTTCCTTCTGGTCCAGCTCGTACTGCACTCCAGACAAGTCCATGGCCGGGGAAACGATCTCTATGCCTTTCAACGGCCTATACTCCAGGGCGTCGAGATCAATGTCATTGAAGGTACGGACCTAGGTTAGGATGGCAGATGAAAACAGATCAGCATAGCCCCCCTTGTCTCGCGATTCTCTACCCAGCCATTAATTATTCCCAGTCAGTACTCACACTGATACCAAATGTGCTAGGCTTAGGCGCGTAGAAATCGCGAAAGTCAATGCCTATGCTCGCGCCGCACTTGCCACAGAAAAGCTGGTCTTTTTGCTTCGTGTTGAACTGGTACTTGGACAGGCGCGCCCACGAGTCGCCGTGCCATCGGACGGCTTCGCGGCGCATATCTGTTTGTTTGCATAGGATTGGGGGTTTCTGTCAGTCGATTTGGGACTTGCCTCTATCTCGCAGATGGGATGAGAGCACCCGAACCTAGCACTTCATCGGCCCCTCTACGAGACTCTAGCCTTGTGGCCTTTTTCTCTCCCTTTCTCAGATAATCACCTCTCGGGAACTGTGTCTTTTCAGACCCCCTGCCCCCCCCAAAAAAAGAAGAGCAAGTCACCTACAGACAAGGAGGTATCCGAAACGACGGCACGCGGAGCAATTGCAAGCCAGAGGCTGATTCTCGGGCAAGGGAGGCGAGAGATCCACGCTGAACTTAATATAACCGCAGTGACATCCTGCCTCGTAGACCTTGCTTGGAGTTAGTGTCTCGGTAGACATGTTGAATGGCAGTGCCAGGCCAATGGGGGGACCCAGAGTTTGTAGTCGGGAGGGGGGAGGGCAGTTCGGAAATTAGACAAAGAAGGTAGCCTGGAAGAAAAAAATCAGTACGTGATAGATCAGGGTAAAGCAAGATGTGTTTTTTGAAGGAGGGGTATTTCAGGGATAGATTTATACTAAGGACCTGATATCTGCCGAAGGATTGTTGATCCACTGTTCCAGGCGCCACTAAGAACCCCGGACAGCGCTTGTGAACAATTAATAATAATAATCGATAAAAAGGCGTTCTTTGTAGACTGCCGTGCTGTTTGTCTTCTTTACTTTGCTCTGTTTGAAGCTCATCTATGATTGGTTTAATGTGGCAGAAACGGCAAACAAAGCAAGCGCGTGAACAGAGAACTTGCGTAAGAATACGGATACCAAAGCATACTCAAACCCAAATCCGAATTCGAAAATAAAAAGGACAAGAAAAGAAAAGGCCTAAAAAGAAAAAGAAATTGCACGGCATCATGCGCACTAAGGGTTATGTACTACGATCTGGGCACCAGCGTCTTTCAATCATAACTTCTCAAAATTGCAAGGTCCCGCTCTTGGACTTCGTATATTATTTTGATATTATATATCACATTAAAAAGTACCTCTTATTCCATTTCCTTCATGAATATCCCCGTCTGAAGGACTACGCAACTTTGTTGCCCTCTGGCCGTTCTTGTCATGAACCTGTGAATCACAAGATCTCAACTGCGCTGCTGCTCATATATTGCATGCCACAGCGTAACGCCGACCCTCTATCGATTATTTGGGCATTTTCCTTAAAACCCACAGATCCAAAATCCATCGTTCTTTTGCAAGTGTCAACTCAGACGGCTTCAGTGGCCTTATCAGATTCTTTCTTTGGTGCAGCAGATGCCAGAGCGCCACGGCTGCCTCCTTCTTCCTCCTTCTGAGGAGACATCTCATGCGATCTCTGAGCCGAAGGCTGCTGTGCCTCTGGTGGAAACGTCGGCGCGATCTTGCTCTTGGCTCGGAGCTTGTGGCCATACAGGTAGAAGACGACAGGGATTGGCACCAATGCTACGCCCACGCATCCGAGCAACGTCGAGGCCCATTGGATGCCCATGCCCTCAAACATGTAGGTTGAGAAGAGAGGAAACCCAGCACCGCAGAGAGAGCGCATGGCAGTGTTGCCGGCTATGGCCGATGCTGCGAACATCAAATACGCATCCACGAGGTAGTTGAGGGCCTGTAGGAAGATGGACATGAGGCCAAATCCCGTGAGGAGGCCGGAGGCTGTGGGAACGATCCAGTGGATATCTGCACGGTAGCCGCTCCAGCCGAACCAGAACAAGCCGATGGCGAACGCGGCGCCTCCGGCCATGACCGAGGGCAGACGCCATTCTGGAATGGGTATGCCGTTGTTGGCGGCGAGTTTGCGCTGGTACCAGGGCTGCTGCGCCAGGACAACGCCGCCTGCAATCAGCTCGCCGATAATCATGCCGAAGAAGGCGAGACCAGCGACACCAGGCGAGAAGTGATGCACCCCTTGAAAAACCAGGGGGTAAGCCGTCAGGAACAGGTACAGAATCCCGTAGATGAAGCTCATGTATATGCTCAGGAGGAGCACAATGGGTTCCTGGAACAAAATGCGCATGGGGCGGCTCAAGTTCTTCTCGATGAGCTCCCTAAAATCGACCTCGATCTCCTCCTGCTTTGCGTGTATGAAGTGGTTCTTGGTCCTGCGACGGAGCTCGGCGGCCTTGAGCACCAGGATCTGCGGCGGATAGGTCTCCTCGAGGAAGATGAGATCCAGGCCGAAGCTCAAGAACCCCATGAAGGAGGTGATGTACATGGTCCACCTCCAGCCCAGGTACGACTCGACGATAAAGCCGCCGATGAAGGGGGCCAGCAGGGGACCGGTGAAGACCATCATGGAGAAGATGGTGATGGCAATGCCACGGGTGGCATTGTTGAACATGTCCGAGAAGACAGCCGCGACGACAGCCAGGGGACACGCTCCAGTGAAGCCCGCAAAGAACCTCACGATAAGGATTGTCTGGAGATCCTTGGCAACTGCACAAGCGATTGTGAAGATGGAGAAGCCAAACATAGATATGACGATAGGGAGCCGTCGTCCCCTCAGCTCCGAGAAAGGGGCCCACAGCGAAGGGCCCGTGGCGAAGCCAAGCACGTAGAAGGAGACGCCCAGGATGCCGACCTCTGTCGAGACGCCGAATTCAGCTGCTATGGTCTGGGTCCCGGCGGAGAAGATACTTGACGTGAAGGCTGCTGTCAAGGTGGTGAAGCCCAGCATGGCGGCGGTGAGAATTCTGCACCTGTCAGTGAAATTATTCTGCTGGCCATCACGACAAGTCTTGTCTGGCTGACTTACTTCTTTCTCAGCGGCCAATTCTGCGCATGTAGAGGGTCATCGGGGCCATCGACTGTTACAAAGTGGTCAGTTAGCCGTCTGGCCGTTCTACTCGGGAGCGTTCAGCAGCGATATATCTCACACTCCACAACATAATCGTCCACATTCAGCTTTGGCGGCAGGCTCTTGCCTCCACCCATTGGGGGCATTGGTCGCCTGGAGTCGCGGGTGTTGGTGTTGCTCCGGCCCATGCTCACTCCCACGGTCGCGCTGTGCTGGCTCCTGGCGGTCTGGATGCGATCGAGCTCGGTGGGATGGTGTTCCAGATCACGCTGTGTCGACATCCTGCTCATGATGCCGGTTGCGCGCTCACGCAGGGAGCCACCAGAGGTGGATGTGGAAACCGATGAGGCAGAGACGATCCTCTCGACCTCGTTGGAGGCGCGTCTGTTGTAGTCACGCGCCGCATCTTCTTCCGAGGCGAGGATCTCGCGGTCAACCTCATCATTGTCGTTGGCCATTCTGTCTGTCGTCGTACCTTGCGTCGTTTTTGGGAGTCTGCCTTCCTGCTTTCAAGCTGTGTTGCTGCTGGCCCCTGAGAAGGGGGATTGAGTCTTTATTGATGTACACAGCAGCTAACAATATTGCTTTTTTATGACATGTCTTGGTGGTAGCTGTGGCCTTGTTCCTCGGCGGTAGGGATTGAAGAAAGCGCCTTGAAAGAAAGAGAGGGGGAAAAAAAAAACAAATAGTCACAATGTGTGAGCACTTGGGGTCAGAGGAGGCAAGAGAAGGCGGGCTGGATACTAAGCAAGTAGTAGTTTCGCGCTTAGAAATGGCTCTAATTGGAAAAAGCGAAAGAAGGTTTACGGGCTTGACGTAGTAGAAGGATAGCTTCTGTACTTCTAGTCTAGCTAGCGAACCGATAGAGCAGACGATAGTTGATTTAACCTGCTGTAAGGGCCCCAAGGCTTTTGGGACCCAGTTGCCTAGCCTGCGGCTCAGCTAGTACAAGCAAAGATTGAGATGGGTCATCATCGGAGCCCAACTCAAGCTAAACCCGCAGCTCCAGGCTCGACCCCAGCTTCCAGCATATCTTGCCCATGCTGGCTGGTAGCCACTCTGGGTATGTTATGAATCAGCTGTGGGAAATGAAAGAAGAGGCCAAAAAAGCGTTGCGTTATGTTGGTAATTGTCAGCAGGAGGGAGGGGCTCTTGGCTCCAACGGGCCGTTTTGCGGTCCATCTCGCCTCGGCCCTTCGCGGCTTCAGCTTCGATCCGATGGAGATAGTGACCCGTCGGATACCAGACACTGATGACAAGAAGCTGGAGGCCTGGTGGCTGATCGCCCACTAGACCCATGGGTGTGAGAAGGGGGAACTCACTCGAAGGATTGTGAGCGTTCAGAAATCGTAATACATATGTACCACGAACTACATCCTACAATGGCGAAGGACGCCGACTTGCGGAAAGGACTCTTTCTTACACGCGGTGAGGGTTCGGATCGTCCGTCATGCTACTGGAGGATCAAACCAAGGACCCATCGCTAGTACTGTAGGTGACCCTCCTCTAGACCCACCGTGCTGGATCTCTCCTTCTCTCGTGCACAAGGAGGATTCCGTAGGCAGAGTGGTCAAGAGACTCCTCACTACCTCTGATCGTTACTACATCGAGAGCTGCGGCCGTCTCAAAGAGAAGGGCCGAGAGGTTGATCTTCTGAAGCAGATCTGTCAGTCTCTCGGATTCTTGTCGGAAAACGGGCTGTGCGGCGGAGAAGTAGGGTCTCGATTCCTGTACGCACTCTCTTGAAAGCGGAGCCGACCGGTCGGCCCCGGTAGGCTTCGGATCATCCATGGCTCTCCGAAAGGCTGCTCTTTTCTCCCTTTGTCCTGTACCCAACCAGATGGGGCTCATACATCGACCAAATATTACCAGACTGCGAGTCGAGTCTGTTGTGTAGGTGAGTATATGGTACGTAATACTCTCCCCAATCGTTCACTTACTTTCCACAATCTACTTAGATGTTATATGATACGCACTTGATCGATGATGGAAAACGACAGCGAGATGTTAATGACTGATACGCCTAGAATGGCCAAAAGGATGAGATCATCGACTCCCGACCCCCCAGTCATCCCTCTCCAGAAGACCGGCTGCCTCTTCTAGGGTCAGACCGCTCGTCTCAGGATAGATCAGGTACACAAGCCAAAGACCGACCGTGCAGACAACGGCATAGAGCACAAATGTCCACGACGGCGACAGCGCGTCCATCAGCGGCAGAAACGTCAGCCCGACCACAAAATTGGACGCCCAATTGGTTCCCGTGGCTGCGCCGCTGCCCATCGAACGGGCACTCAAAGAGAACAGCTCGCTCTGCATCCAGGGCACGCTGCCCAGGCCGATCGCATATGCCGCGACGTACAGCATGATCGAGAACAGCACGACGCCCGCAGCGCCTCGGTCCGGTACTACTGGTGTTGGAGCAGGAGCCGGAGCTGTGCCAATTTCCGAGGCCGAGGTCGACAGCTTCATGAGCGAAAAGCCGTACGCCGACAGTAACAGACCTCCAACCATAAAAGGTATCGAGTAGAGCAGGATACGTCTCCTGCCAACCTTGTCGATCATGACGACGGCAACACCAGTGAATATGAAGTTAGTGAGGGCAACGGTCATGGACGTCAGCGTTGGGCTTGTAAAGCCCAGCATCATGAAGATGGTGGCGGAGAAGTACATCAGCGAGTTCTAGGGAGGGCGCCGGTCAGCTTAAGAGAAGAAGGACGGGGAAACGAATGTATCTGGGAGTAGTAGTAGACTCACAAACCCGCACAGCTGCTGTAGCCCCTGAAGAAGGCAAGCAATTGCCAGCGCCCGACGATTTCTCTGCACGGCAAAGACTTCATCCCACCCGTCCAACCAGGCATTCCTCCCCTGAGGCGAGATCCTACGTGCCTTCTGTGCTTGCTCCTCCTCTAGAATCTCGACCCTGATGTCCTTCAAGACCAGATCGGCAGCGGCAGACGCGCCCTGCATGCTGCCGCCTACCCGTATGATCACCTGCCGTGCCTCGTCGACCCGTCCTGCCCTGACCAGCCACCTCGGTGTTTCGGGCATGAACAGCACCAGAATGTTCTGCAATATTGCCGGGATGGCGCCTAGGCCAACCATCCACCGCCACCCGGTTGCTCTGCTGCCATGCTCTGCAAAGGCCCAGCCCACAAGGTATGCGAGAACCTGCCCTAGAGTTACAAACAGGCTATTCATTGTGACCAGTCTGCCTCTGTGGGCGGCTGGCGCCAGCTCGGCAATGTACAAGGGCGTCACAAAACTGGCTGCTCCTACGGCTGCGCCGACTATGGATCTCCCGATGGTCATCATGAAGATGCTGGAGCTAACAGCCTGTAGGAGCGCCCCGACAACGAATAGCAGATCGGCAAACAGTATCACGCGTTTCCGGCCGAGACGGTCGGCGAGGTGCGAGGAGAAGGGCGAGATGAGCAGCGCGAAGAGGGCGGTGGCGGATGTGATGATGGACTTGTCGAACGAGGTGAGCACGCGGTGGGAGAGGGAACTGTCAAGGGAGACAAGTGTTGCTGATATGACGCCCGTATCATCTGTGAGAAGAAGCGAACATACAAGTCAGTACCGGCAAGAGAACGACAGAGGTGCAGAGCAGGGCAAACAGAAGGAGAGCCATTCAGCAGAGCATACACCCGAACAAGAGGCCGCTGATCCCGGCAGAGAACGTCAGGAGCCATATAAAGAGGCTGGGTGCGGACTTTGCAGCCTGTCTGGAGGCGTCAGCCGCCGATGCGCGTGGATCCGAGGCATCGTCAAGATCGTCTTCGCGGTCGTCCGGGTCGCGGTTGGAGATGAGGGGCGCCTGCAGGCTATCCATTTCCATGCGCAACCAAGCCGCACAGCGGTAATCTCAAAGTATCATATAGATTCCATACGATTCGTAGTTGCAAGTATGACAGCAAGCCACTAAGCGAGCGTTGTAGCTGTGGGAGTTGCTCGGGAGTCTGTTGACCGGCTTGGTCGCATCTAAGGGATGCAGTGTCATATGCAGTAATGGCCGCTATAGTGTCCCTGATGATCGGTCCCTAGCACATGCAACCGTGGGGGCGTGATGGGTGTGGGGCACATGGTGTACATCCTATTGGTCACAAGGATAATGCTGCACTCCTCCTCGTTTTCTTGTTTATTTTCTTGGGTTTGATCCTTCTGTCTTCACATATATATATATATATTTATAAATATGGCAGAGAGAGGAAGATGGAACGAAGGAATACAAAAACCGCCGAGGCAAGAGGCACGAATGAATATGGGTAAGGGGGAAAAAAACATCATTGTATGATTTATCCAGAACAACATTGAACTGTACCTAAACAGCGCAGAGAAAGGCCTGCTAGCCTTTAAAAGGACGAATCTGAGAAAACTATGTGCTTAGCTCCAACGTATAGGTTACGTGGGCAGATTTGTTGACTCTGAAGATGTGTGTGTATGCATCATGCATCGGTGGAGAACTAGATGCAGTTCATTGATAAACCTCATCCTCACTGGCTTGGGAATAAATGAAGTATTGGCGTTAACTGTGTAAAGAGATACACATCGCATGCATGTGTGTTGCGAAACAGAGACTAGGCTTGAGCACTCTTGAGTATGTTAGAATTCATCCTTGCTACATATACAGTTGCTGATGTGTATATACCTTCGTGTTACAGCTGAGCCAACGCGCAGTTCTGTCCTGGAATTTAAATCAGCGCAGTCTTTCAAATCGGAGCATTTCCACTAGCCAAGCTTCAGAGGTCTCTCATCCCTTTTTATGCACATCAGCTCATGTTGAGTGGCCTGTCGTCGTCCCCGCGGTGACAGTCAGCAGCCAGGAGTGACGTCCCAAGACGGTAGTACCGATTTCAGTACCCAGATGCTTAACGCTTAGTTGGATTCCGGACAGGCCCGAAGTTTTCCAGGACTGCCCGGAGTATATAAGAACTTTGTTTATATGTGGGAATAAAACAACAAGGAAAGAAGAAGGAAGAGAAGAAAAAAACGCAAAGAAAGATGTAGAAATAGGAGGAGGGATGACAGTAGAGGATCGCACACCCAGACTCCTAAACTGTAAGGTTGCACGTAACTAGGGCCTATGGAAATACGTGCTTCCGTTGAACGCAGTATACAGGAGTTGGGCGTTAAGAATCAATTATGTGTAAGAGACAGAAAAGGGGTGGGCAGAGCCCACGTCGCATTGCGTCCCAGTGGAGCGCGCCGCAGAGACGACGTGTCATAGGCAGGACCATGCCATGCAATACCGTGCCACGCCACGATGCCTGCGACGTTGTACCATACTTACTTTAGCACTAAGGGGGATCAATATTGATTTGCTCCAAATTCAGACCCTCGGAGGTATCGTACATATTACCTCCCACACATGGAGCACAGCTACTTGGGGCAGCAGAAACATTGAAGAAAGTGGCAATCGAGATTTCACCCAGGCTCAACAGCAACGTGCCAGGGGCTGCCAGGCTCGCCAGGCTCCTTGTGTGTTTCATTTACTCTTCCCCGTGGGGGCCACCCGTTCTCCTTTCATCTTGGCTTTTAACCATACCCATCTGTATTACTGGTTTAAAAAGAACTCGTCGGCGCTAAAAAGGGGTGGGCTCTCAGGCTCTGTACCATAGTAAAGTATGTCGAGGAGGCCCACATTTCAGCCAATACCCACAGCGGAAACCAATGGCCTTGGGAAGGATGCATGGATGGGTGATGCAAGGAAAAAGCAGGATTTTTTTCTTTGACCGGGGAACCGACATCAGAATGTCAATGCTGCGTATCTCCAAAATCCCATCTGCCGGAGCAAACGCACCTACCTGTACCTGCAGCGGGTAGGATGACAGCCAACCGAAAATCATGCAGCTAAACCACATCCCTCCTCCCCTGATTGCACCAGTACCACAGTGCTACTACAGGAATACAACCAAGCTACAATAGTGCAAAGCGGCCGGAGATTTTTGGGACTCGTTTAAATTGAGGTTCACGCAGTTTTACTCATGCCATGGTCCAACGTTGCACAGGAAAGTGTTCGTGTTGCAATCTGTAGACTGTCACCATAGCATCATACACACACACAAACACACGTACGCACTCACAGGCGCATACGCCTCTGAGGAGTACAAAGCACAGTGGTAGCAGGTTGACAAGGCTGGTCCTGGAGCATGGACAGCCCATCAGGCAAGGTCTGTACAGGTCTGGACGCTGTGCCGCCCCCGGGGCGACTAAACATGCCACAAATCCACATCTCCGGTTCTACATAAAGTGCAGGCGAGGCGGGTAGCACCAAGTCTCTCTGCGTTGTGTGGAAGAAAGACAGAGCACGCAACACCAAGACATCCAGGTGATACTGTTTCCATGATATGTATAAACTGGTCAAGGTACATGGAGTGCTGAAAAGAAAGAGAGAGAAAAAACAAAGAGAAGGGTTGGCGCAGGCTGGAAAGGGAGCGCTGTTTTGCCTTTTTTTTTTTTTTTTTTCCCCTTTCCTTCTTCTCTAGCTTCTTCTCTCTTCTTCTAACATAGCACCAAATTGATTTCCTACGATCTTTACCATGTACACCGATTTGCACTCGATCAAACCCACCAGAGCCTGGCCATCCACTAGTCACCGGACGATAAAGACCCGCACTTCTGAAGGAGAGGGGGGGGGGGGGGTTGGCCTGAGCAGCGACAGGCCCTGGCCCTCCTACAATCTGGGAAAAAGTTGGCCAGGCTGGACAAGGATACCAGTTACCGGATATCAGATACCAGCCATACTAGGACAGGAAACCATGCCTCCCGGCGGTGGGAAGTTGCGGCTAGTCTAGTCTGTGTGCTATGTACTACTATCGTCCGTACCACTACGTAGTCGCTTGCTGTAGGTAGCGCCAACGGTAGTACAGGAACCACCAGCGCGGATTCTCTTCTCCCAAAAAGTTCTCGAAACTTTTCCTGCCTTGACCTCCTCCTTTCCTTTTTTCCTCTCTTTTCTCTTCTTTCCTTTTGCATTATACTCCCAGTTCAGCTTTGCTTGTCCATTCGTTGGCCCAAGTTCTGTTTGCTTTGTTGATTCATCCACACATTCGTTTCAGTCCCCTCCTCCTTCGTGACGTTGTGCTGTGGCAGTCCCGCCTGCCGTTGCTTCGTCACCGCCGCCTCCTTCGACTGACAATAGCACCTCACTTGTGCTGTTCGTCTGCGGCTAGGAAGGAACTCTTCGCTCTACCAGGCTTTCGAGGGCACCTGCACATATTAATTGCCCGTCGTTTCTGCTTCACACTAGAAACCCTGTCGGCACCCTCTCGCCTTACACTCGTCACCCATCTTTTCTAAGGCCCTGCTTCCAGTCTCTGGCTGAACGTTCTGCATAGCACCGCATCACATTGCACATTCACGACCTGCACTTTAGCACTTAAACGTCTTAATTACCTCTCCGTCCACAGCGCCAGCCGAATCCAGGATGAGAACATCCATCCTCTCGGGCCTCGCCCTGCTGGGCTCGACTACCGCTGTCAACGCCATCTCGACCATCTCTGCCTACGGCAACAAGTTCTTCTACGAGAATGGCACCCAGTTCTTCATCAAGGGCGTCGCATACCAGCTGACCGAGAACGACCCCCTCGTCGACAAGACCCAGTGCTCTCTGGACGCCTCGCTCATGCAGGAGCTCGGGGCCAACACAATCCGGGTCTATCACGTCGACGCCTCTTCTGACCACACGGACTGCATGACCGTCTTTGCCGACGCAGGCATCTACCTGCTGGTTGACCTGGACACCTTCGATACTTACATACTCCCGAATAGCCCCTGGTGGAATCAGACCCAGTATGAACGATTCACCGCGGTTATGGATGAGTTCCAACAGTACGATAACACTCTGGGTGTAAGTTTCGCCCCCGCCCCCCAGGCTTAGTGTGGTCAACCGCCGCCTGCTAACATGGTGTGTGCACACAGTTCTTTGTGGGAAATGAGGTCATTGCCCAGGCCAGTCAGAGCATGGCAGCGCCTTTTATCAAGGCCGCTGCCCGCGATCTGAAGGCCTACAGGGACTCCAAGAACTACCGAGACATCCCTGTCGGCTACAGCGCCGCTGACATTGCCCAGCTCCGTCCCATGCTGCAGGACTACCTCACCTGTGGCGGCAATGTGTCGGAAAATGTCGACTTCTTCTCCTTGAACAGCTACGAGTGGTGTGGCAGCGTATGTAGCCCCCAGGAAACAGAAGGCCCTGCATTCACGTCTGGATCTCCCGCTGACCCGATCTCTGCAGGTTACGTATCAGACCTCTGGGTATGAGAACCTCGAGTCGGAGGCTGTCGACTTCCCTGTCCCGATCTTCTTCAGCGAGACCGGCTGCAATACCGTACCCCCCTCGTACCTTTGAGGACCAGGCTGCCATTTTTGGCGACGACATGGTCAACGACTGGTCGGGTTCTATCATATACGAGTGGATCGAGGAGACGAACGACTACGGGCTCATCTCGTACGGTGCTCCCGCTGGCACTGCCACAGGCAGCGGAATTGTTGGCGGCTACACGAGAACCGGCACTCCCACCCCAGTCTCGCCCGACTTCACCAACCTCAAGACTCAGTGGGCCACGCTTACGCCGACCGGCGTCATGAAATCTGATGTGACAACTGGCACTCTCTCGACTCGCACATGTCCCGCCAGCACCAGCGGCACTCAGGCCTGGCTCGTGAACGGCAACGTTGCGCTGCCCACCCTCGGAGAGACTCTGCACGACGGAACATACACCTCATCAGTGCCCACTGGAACCAATGCAGGTTCCTCGGGCAGCACGGCGTCGAGCGACTCCTCCTCTAGCACCGGCAGCTCAAAGAGCCCAGCTAGCCCCCAGAGCAGCATCACGAAGATGAGCGCCGGCCTGGTGGTCGTCACGCTCGCATTTGCAGTCTGGCTGTGATGAGAGGGATGGCGCCAATTGTACTGAGAGACAGCATGCATATACACATCACAGCCACATCGGCAATGGCCTTGAAGGGCGGCTTTTCCTGCCTCAGCGAGACTAGATGCTCCAGCATGTGGCTAAACCGCCCTATTTAATTTTATTCATCAGCAGCCCGAAAGAACAAACCTGACGGGCTACCAAGAGAGAATGAGTGGAATGCTTCCTGGGTGACCTTTGGAGGGACGCCGTTGCGCATTTTGACGGCTTTTTGCATGGTACGATATCTGCATACACGGGAACAATGGATAGCAGCAACACAGGAATGCGTCTCTACTGAGGCGTTATTTGGGGTATGCATGCATGGTGTTCTGTTATTGCTGGACAACCAGCTAAGGCATCTTGATGGTAGACGGGACAGTCTTGCCGCCTTCATAGATCTAGAGAACGCAAGATTAATGCATAGCCTGCTCGTGAATAATTCAAATTGGACTGTCCCTGGCCTGCTGCGGTGTAGCTCGTCTCATCCTATACATAGACTGAAAGGAGGGTGGGTGTCATTGTTTGTACCTCAGGCGAAATGGCCCTCACTAGATGAAACACTATACACCGTGTTAGCAAGTTGTTAGACTCAGCCTCTGAAGTTTACATCTTATATACGAATATACTCCACCTCGTAGCGTCAGGTAAATTTCACTATCGTTGATACGTAGACATACAAACCTGTTCTCCCCAGAAGTCTACCGTAATCACAAGCTCCAGATCTGCATCAGACTCAATTGAGTTATGACGTGTATATATGATCCAGTCTCTTGTCCGACTTGCCGCCGGTCTATGTACTTTACTACCCGTACATACACTTCACAAGCAGGCGCCCGCGCCCATTGTATATGTTTTTTCATATGAGATTGCCATTCTTCTCACTCAGCTCATTGCCCTTCCTGCCGACAAAATTCTTCATGGCGGTGTCGACGCCTGCGATCCTGCGTGCCAGATGCTGTAGCCCCACAGGCAAGACATTGTACCAATCAATGAGCCTTGCGTACAGAGGCGCGCTGATGAACTCGGCCAGCCCGTTGTCGATGGCGCTGATGATCTCCTTGGCAACGTCGACGGGCTCCACGACGGGCGCGAGAAAGGAATTCGGGGTCTGCACGCCGTAGAAGAGCGGCGTGGACAGCTGGCCCGGGGTGACGAGCACGGTTCGGATGTCCGGGTGGGACTGGCGCAGCTCGGCGGTCAGGGACTTGTGCAGGGCGATCAGGCCGGCCTTGGCGGCGGCGTAGTCGGTCAGCTGGGCGGCGCCGACCTGGCCGATGACGCTGGAGATGGTGACGATGGTGCCACCGTGTTGGCCACGGATCATGGCAGGGAGGAAGGTCTTGAGGGTGTAGAAGCTGGACAGGAGGTTGGTGAAGAGGCTCTTCTCCATCTCGTCTGTGCTCATGTCTAGGAGGCTCTTGCCGATCACGATGGCGGCGTTGTTGATCAGCACAGTCGGCGTGCCGAGCTATTTCAAGGTGATGTCAGACGCCAGCCATACTTTCAGATATTGTCCTCCTCCAGCTTGAGGTTCCTTAGTATGTGGAGCTGGGGGGATTGCTTACCTCTTCCTCGATCTGTCTAGAGACACGCGCCAGCTGCTCCTTGTTTGTGACATCGCACTTGTAGTAGGTGACACCCCTAGCCTCACCGTTTTCCATCTCTCTCACATCCAGCACCGCAACAGAGGCGCCGCGCATACCGTAGACCTCCGCAACGAGCAAGCCGAGCCCGCTGGCCCCGCCCGTGATGACAATGACCTCGTTGGCGAGGTTAACCTTGCGCGGGAGGCCAAAGGCAATGCGCCGGTTGACCTGGCCCAAAGTCCAGCATACCGTCACTGCTGTCGCATACCACATGGACACCCGGATGGGGATCTTGTCCCAGTCCATGTGCTCGGCGCGGAAGCACAGGGGCACCATCCAGGCGACGAAGGGGTGGAAGAAGGTCACGTTCAGGACCTTTAGGAAGAGGTCGACGGACAGTGGCGCAAACCATGAGTCGCGCTGTGGCGCACGATCAAAGCCGCCGAGTGATGCCATCGTGGTGGTTGACTGGCCGGAAAAAGAGCCGAGTGACAGAGGAGGATGTCTGACGTTGTGGAGGAAAGAGGGGCACTGTTCAAAAAGAAGGGTTCTCTGCGCCAGACGAACCAGCCAAATTTGTTTTGGTGCGATCTTGGACTCTTGAGGCTGTAAAAAAGGTCGAGACGAGAGGAGGAAAATAATCTAATCTGTATCGTAAAATCTAGAGACGTCAGGGTAAAATATACGAATGATTCTGTCGAGCACAGGAGGGAACAACTTGCGACAACGGAGAGCTCCCCCTTGCCGCATCGATTCACATGTTGAAACGTCGAGCTATGTCAGGGATCCGGAGATGTGAGGTAGGGTTGCACCAAAATGCCTGGCGCCAGGGGGTGAAAGGACCTACTGTAAACCCCTGGCCTCAGCATGGCTCCAGCATGGTTCCAGCATGGACTGAACTGCAGCGCGCACCTCGTATCCCCCTGTCAGTGGCGGCGGCAGCAGGCCCACCCTTTTCAGCTCAGCAACAGACACACTTTATGAATCTCTCATATCACTGGCCGTCTGTCTGTAGGGACGCTTTTGTGTAGGTTGGTTTGTGGAATGATTGGTTGGTTGATTGATTTTTAAAACTCAAGTGAGCGTCTTCCTCATCGGAACGCCTGACAAGGTATCATGAAGATCTTTTTCCCCCCCCTCTTTTCCCACCACCTTCCCGAACGCCTTGCAATGCATCATGGAACGAACCTCCGAGTACAAGAACAATGCCCTTGGCATCTTAAATGACCTCTTCTTATTTCTCGCGAGCCAGGATCATCTTCTCACGCTCACTCCGGCGTTTCTCAAACTGCTTCTTGGTGTGTTTTCTCTCGTTCTCCTCACGCCTCTTGATCGACTTCAACTCCTCACCCTTGATCTGCCCGGCCTTCTTCACAACCGTGGGGATGTGCCTGTGACGCTTGATACGCCGGATCTCGGGCCTGGGGTTGTTGGCAACGTCGTTAGTACATGTCAAATGGGGGGGGGGGGAGACCTCAAGCGTTCAAGACTCACATATGCGCAAAGCGATCCACCAGCTTCGAGTTATATTCCTCGGCCTGCCTCTGCCTCGAGGACCTGACCCCTTCCCTCTTGGAAGCATTTGCTCGCCAGAGCCGGATGTTTCCGTCGTCCGATCCTGACATGAGATACTTGCTGTCCGGCGTCCATTTAGTAACAAACACGCGCTGCATCCTCTTGGTATGGTAGATATCTCGCGAGTGTCCCTGGTCGCGCGGGAAGATCCTGATGGTCCTGTCGTAGGAGGCTGTGACGAGCTCCTCACCTGTAGGCGAGAACTCAACGTCCATGACAGCCTGTTATATGTCAGAATATGAAATCAGGGCCTGGACGGGACAATCTTGTCCAAATCGGTTCTTTAGCAACTAGTAACAACTAGTAATCACTTACAGCAACGTGCCCCTTCAACACGTTCAGAGCGCGATCGAACTTGCGGACATCGAAAATGTAGCAGTTGTGGTCCTCATTGGCCACGGCCAGGTTGAAGGCCTCCATCGGGTTCCATGACAGCCCGTTCGATGCGAACGTCAACACGGTCTTGGTGACTGGTGTGGATAAACGAACATCCCATATGACGACAGATCTGTCCGAGGCTGTAGAGGCGAGGACTGACTGTTCCACCTGGTTGAACTTGACCGCGTTGATGGTATCGGTAGCGTTCGGCCAGCTGTATTCTTCGGGTGCTGCCGAGAACCGCTCGAGATCGTATACTTGAATATTGCTCCCCGACGAGGCAGCGAAGGCGTTCTTAGATCGGTGGTGGCTGAGGGAGGTAAACGCGCTGGTGCCAGTGAAAGTCGTGAGTGGCGCAGACTCGTTCGCGGTCGAGGGATCGAACAGGTGGATCTTGCGGTCTGTCCCGCAGGACAAAAGCTTCTGGTCTCTGGTCCAGGCTAGTCCTCTGACAATATTTGCATGTGCGCTCGCATGCCACCTCTGCTCGCGGGATTCCAGATCCCACACTTTCACCACACCATCGCCCGAAGCGCTTGCCAGCATGTTGAGGGAGTTCGGGTCCTTGGCAAGCTGGTACACTCCGTCGACGTGGCCTTGGCCGAGCTGGCAGATGAAGGGCTGTGCGAACATGCGCTCCATCTTGACGGCGTTCAGTGCCCGCTTGTATTCTCTTGCGCGCTCGAACGGGTGGACAGCCGCATCCATATTCTTTGGCTGTTTGGCAACATCTGAGCCGGCCGGCTGATGCGCCGATATCGACCGACTGAGCGTCTTGACTTTCATCGTCGTGATTTGTCTGGTGCGTTCTGGGCGTTGGCGGGTGGAAAGAGGCACGAGAGACACCAGGAAAAGTTCCCAAATAATCTGGAGCAAATGCAGAACAAAATGTATGCAAGGATTAGAATATTGCCAAAGGCGGTCAGCAGCAGCCGATGGAGACGATGATAAGATAAGCAATGCGCCCCTGCCATTCAGAGCCTGTGGCCACTGGCCGCCGCGCTACGTAACGGCCACCCCTGCCTGGCTGCTGGGCGTCTGCGCGTGCACACGGCAACCTGGAAGCTTGGTGCGCTTTAGTGGGAGAAGGCTGAAGCCCGGAACTTCTACTACTGTGACACCACCATCACCACTCGACAGCTCATCTGAACCCAATCCTCGCAAACAGACAATCCCACCACAAAACCCACCCACTTCCGCAGGACTATAAAGCAGCTGCGCCATACCAGACCAGACACGAACCTCCCAAGACACCAGACCAACGTCACAAAGACTCAATGGCGCAAGGAGAATCGGAGAGGGTGCGCGAGGCGCAGAAGGCCGCTCCTACAGATCCCAAGAAGGCAGAGCAGATCTACAAGGACATCATCTCCAAGCCCCCCTCGGTCACCTCTGAGGCTGCGATACGAGAATATGAGACTGCATTGATCAGCTTGGGAGAGCTCTACCGGAGCCAAAAGTCAGTCTTGTCCCTGGGCTCGAGGTCTCGGTGTCGTCCATCTACATACACAACTACTTGCTACCTGCACATGCTGACCAATACAACAACAGAAACACACAGGACCTGGTTGAGCTCGTCACCAAGAGCCGCACCGTCCTGTCTTCATTTGCCAAGGCGAAGACCGCGAAGCTTGGTAAGGAACCTCCACGCCTAAAACCTCACACCTCGCTTTGTGCTGCTGTTTTCTGTTTGTCTATTACTGACGGCGTCCCGCCTCTCATTAGTCCGACAGCTCCTCGACCTCTTCCACGACATCCCCAACACCACCGAAATCCAGATCTCCACTACCAAATCATGTATAGATTGGGCTACGTCGGAGCGCCGAGGCTTTCTCCGGCAGAACCTCGAGACCCGCCTGGTCGGCCTGTACATGGCTAAGCAGTCTTACTATGACGCCTTGACTCTCATCAACGGGCTCCTCCGCGAGCTCAAGCGTCTAGACGATAAGCTTGTCCTCGTCGAGGTCCAGCTCCTCGAGTCGCGCGTCTACCACGCCCTGGGCAATATCCCAAAGGCACGGGCGGCGCTCACCAGCGCGCGCACCTCCGCCGCCTCCGTCTACACTCCGCCTTTCCTCCAGGCGAACCTGGACATGCAGGCTGGCATGCTTCACGCTGAGGATAAGGACTTCAACACGGCATACAGCTACTTTATCGAAGCGCTGGACGGATACTCGCAGCTGGACGAGACAGCCAAGGCCACGGCGGCGCTGCAGTACATGCTGCTGTGCAAGGTGATGCTGAACCAGGTTGACGACGTCAACACGCTCATGACCTCCAAGCAGGCGACAAAGTACGCCTCCAAGTCCCTCGAGGCCATGAAGGCCATCGCCCGTGCACACTCCAACCGGTCACTCGACGAATACGAGAGTGTGCTGGGCTCCTACCAGCGCGAGCTGGGCAGCGACGCCTTCATCCGCGGCCACCTGCGGCGCCTGTACGATGCCATGCTCGAGCAGAACCTCATCAAGGTCATCGAGCCCTTTTCCCGTGTCGAGATCGACCACGTCGCCAAGATGGTCAAGCTCAGCCCTGTCCAGGTCGAGGAGAAACTGTCACAGATGATTCTGGACAAGGTCATCATTGGTGTCTTGGACCAAGGCGCGGGATGCCTCAACATCTTTGACGAGACTCACAGGGACGAGGCGTATGATTCCGCTCTGGCGACCATCGACAAGCTGAGCAATGTGGTCGATGTACTCTACACGAACCAGGCATCCATGCTCGAATAAAGGTGGTACGGTGAAGTGGGCTGGAGGGGCGCGATTGTAATTCTAGCATGCTATAGATGACGGCGATCACCAGAGGCCGCATGATGAGGAATAAATTCGGAATCGGGCGGCAATCGATTGTCCAAGTCCACTGACTGGTCTCGTCTCTTCTCATTCTCTGCGGTAAAAGCAGATTTTGGAACTGTTATGTAATACCTTGACGCCGGGAATTTCATGTCATACAATCTGGGTGAACGGAACCGACCGACCCGGGTATCCTGTATTGCATAGAAAGAAAAAGAAGAAAAAAAACCAAGAAAACAAACATCCCCAGCCGAGCCTGTCGTAGGTCTATGTAAACGTCACACATGCTCATAATCAAGTTGTACAATGCGAATACATGGAAAGCAACAGATTCCTCACCGCCGTTTCGGCACGAGCCCAAGACGACGTCTCTTCTCTCCTACAACCAGCGCAAAAAGTCTTTTGGCGAGTACATCCTCCGGCCATCCGCCGACCGCCTTCTTGAAAGCATCAACAACATCCAGATGCCACTGCTCTAGTATCATCGAGTCGCCCTGCCATGCGACCTGCTTGCCAACGAGGGAGCTAGACGGTTGTCTCCTTGAGCTCGTCATCGTGATGTTGCCATGCCATTTTTCAAACCCAGCAGGGTCACGTCTGTATTGTTGCAAGAAGTTGTCGAGGAGAACCCAGTGCTTCCTAGACCAATGGGTCTGCGAGAGCGAAAGGTCAAATTCTTGACGCAGTTTCTCCGCTGTTTCGACCTGCTTTTGCTGTACTGGAGCATCATCCATCAGGGACTTGGACGAGGGCACTTGGTTCTCCTTGCCCGCAAGCTGTGGTGGAGCAGATGCTGCTAGTGGGCCATCGGCGGAAGCAAGTGAGGTCTTGTTCTGTGGAGCGATAAGCGCCGTCAATGGTACCGACGTGGACGTGGTGCTGCTGGTAAACTCGACCACCCGCCCAGCCGGCTTCGGCTTCAAAGGAGAGCGCAAGCATGATTTGGACGGCGAAGCTTCTGGATCAGGAAGCGGCCGGAGACCAGGGGCCTCGAAGCTTGAGGACTCGAGATTCTCTGGGGTGCCGGGTTGTGGAGGACTTTCAGGTGCATTCGAGGATTGAGGCTGCTCCGTTGGCGGTCGAGATGAGACCGACCATGATTCGAACAAGTTCGCATCGTTTTGTCTCTTCCGAGGCGTAGATTCCGCCTGCTGGGCTTGGCTTCGGTCAGCAGCCTCAGGCTCGTTTGCAGACCCTCCGTGCGCTGTTGACTCTCTTGTGCTTTCCTGACTAGCTTCGCCTGCCGGCGAAGGTAGCGCGTCGCTTGTCAACACCGGGAGATCCTGCAGCGCCGGATCCTGAAGCCGGGTAGTCACCTCTGGTGATGCAATGTGGACCAGCTTGGTAGCAGGCTCCTGCGCTGTGGACTTGGCTAGTGATGCTTCTTTAGCCCGCCGTTGCCGTTCCATGAAATTTGGGGACGAGGAAAAGAAGTCGGAGAGATCCACCCTTCTCGACTGCCTCTGACTTTCGGGCGTTGGGTTTTTGGCTGACGACCGTGTGGAGGATCTGCTGTGAAGGTCGACGAGTGAATACTCCTCAAGATTCTCGGGTGTGGCCTGATGGACACTGCGTCCAGGTCTGAAAGCGGGGCTTCTCCCAGAGCGCGAGTTGTTGAAGGAAGTAATACTCTGCGTACCCCAGTCGATGGACAGCTCGTCCTTCTTGAAAGAACTGATCGTGTCGTCTGGCGGCATCAAAGCCTGAGGCGAAGAAGCAGTCCTGTTCGCCTCGATAGCCCATATATCATCTTCATCTTCTTCAGAGCCCTGATCATCAAAACGTGCATCTTCAAGCTGGGTCTCGTCTGCTTCCACGTGCGCACCGTCCTCTTCAGAGCCAGCTTTGCCATCGTTTGAACGCTGTTGTATTCTCTGTGCCGATATTGGATACACTGCTTGTTGTTGGTCGGGTAGCAGCTCGTCCGAATCGTAATCACCAGCCAACTCATCTGTCTCGTCGTCATACACACCATCGGATGCATTAATGATGTCTGGTTGTCGGCCCCGCTCTCGAATCTCTGGGGCGCTGTCGATGTCCGGAGCAATAGCAGTCGGTGCCCTCCCCAGGGCCACAGGACGGCTGCGCATAGCGGATGGTAGACTAGGTGCGCGATGCCTCCCCTGGCCATCGCCATTGATCCCGAGGCGGCCAGTCCTGTTACTATGCGCACTTCCCTCGCGCGATGCTTCCCTAATGCGATTCATAAAGGTGGAACCGCGGCTGTTCTCAGTACCCCTGTCCGTAGTCGGAGATGATGGCCCGAAAGGATCGTCAAGAGCTTGAGAAGTGTTGACGCGCGGCGACGAAAAGAGCTGTGCTCCCTGCGTAAGTAGGTTCCGGATCTGACTTAGAGGCGCAAAGTTCGTCGTCCATGGCTTTGGAGGCGACTGAGTGGGACGTGCGAATACGTGCGGCGCTGGTTGTGAAGGAGCGTTCTGAGGTACGACACTTGGAAAAGGATTATTTTGTAGAGCCTCATTGACAGCCGCGCCATCCAGTGGGCTGGAGTTCCTCATAGAACCCTTGAAGGGGCTACCAAGAACACTGTCGCGGGCGGATGGAGAAGGTGGATCGGACAGTATATTCTGCAAAGTCCTTCCGATACGCACCACAGGAGACAGAGTCGGTCGGGGCCCAGTCAAGTGAGAAGACTGCAGCCCCGCCGGATATGTATGTTGCTCTTGCACCTTCTCGATACGAATGTCCGGCCCCCGAGCTGCTGGGCTATCCGAGCTGGGCCGAAGAGGAAGCGTCGGTCGTTGATCATCCTCGACGTAACTTGTGATCTCGGGAGGCGACGAGCCCACGTCTTCAGGAGCGAGAGGAGCAGTATGTCTCGGGTCTTCATGGGACGCAATTTGGCCCGCTGGAGGGCTTTGATTACTCGAAGATGTCGTTTCGTCTGGAGTTAACAAGCGGTTGGAATCTGAACGAGACCGTAGGGAACGGGGTGGCGAACTCCTCTGTATCATCTGTCCAGACACTCGGATCGATTGAACAGAGCGAGAGGCAGATTCCTGGGAAATAGTTGCATTGTCATCCGTCTGTGTGCGGTCGGATCGGGAGGGCGTGGATTGGACACTGCGGGGCCGAGTGGTGGCGGCCTGATCACCCAGAGAACCAGACAGATGGTCATAGTCAGCGGTTAATGCGTTCCTTTTGACCGCTGGCGCAGTCCAATTCATTTGATCGCCGTTGGGGTCTCCGAACGGCTGCCGTTGTTCATCTCGCGACAATTCAGCAGCTGCAAGGACCTCTTCAGGAATGTCGGAGAACGAGTCTTCTTCATCATCAGCACCCAGGCTGTTTGCATCTGAGCGTGGATTATCTGCGCCGTCGTTCTGCAGGTGCACCGGTCGGGGCGAAGAATTACGCGGTCCAATGTCTGCAGCTGATCCAGGGGCTGACTCGGTTCTTCCTGGGCTTCGAGACGAATACCGCGCCGATTGATGTGCTGGTGACTCAGACACCCGAGAATTGTCTCGTGGCGGCGAAGTCGTGGTCTGTAGCCTCTCAGGCTCGTCATCAGCAGGCGTGTTACCTCTAGACACCAGCACGTCCACTTCGTCCTCGTCACTTTCAGCCATCTCCCGCCTCAAAGAGTCTAGTGTTCTGTTGATGAAAAAGCTTGTAGTCTCGCCTATCTCGGGTGGGTCTGACTGAGCCATGCTCCTGTCTGCTCGGAACGAGGGCATTGTTTCAATCCCAATCATAGTGAAGGTGTCCGGGTCCACTGTCTGATCTTGGGCATCCTCGACCTCAGAAAGCTGCTCGTTGTGCTGAGATTCCGCGTCGCTTCTGTCGGCATGCTCCATCAGTGGTGCATAATCGTCCGACTCGCCAGTCAGCGGTCCTTGATCTTTCAACTCGGTGGGATCGTGCTCAGCCTCTAATGATTTATCGCTGAGTTCGTAGATCGCATCGCCTCTGTCATCGTCATCGTATTCTGCCATGGGAGGATAGTCATCCGACTCGCCCGGCAGAGGTCCCTGGTCTTCCAACTCGGTTTGCTGGTCGCTCTGCAAGACATGGTCGGGCTCAGAGAAGCCCATGGTCTCCTGACCCGCTGCTGAAGTTGAACCCCGCCGCTTGGGCAGTGGTGTGTCTGACATTCCGCCCATCCAGATATCTTCCTCATTCGCTTGATCACCATCCCCAGCAACATCAACTGAGTTTGGGTCGGGCGCTTCACCGCCACCCTCTGGCGCATCCGGACTCCGAGAGACATGCGCACGATCGACCGCGGGCTGAACATCGACATGGCTGGCGGTAGCGAGGCGCTCTATATCATCTGGACCAAGTGATGCACGGCCTCTACGGCCTTTCTTCCTGGGCAACGTCTGAGCCAGACTGGGATCATCGTGCTCTTCCAAAGTCCCATCGGGGGATTTGCGCTTGGGCGGTCTCCCTCTCCTCCTGGGAGTTGGACGATCTGCGGTCGCGGGGGTCTCGGACTGCAGGACGTCACTGCTCGGTACCGGCGTCCCTTTTGTCTTCCTGCTCCGCCCGATCGCTGGCGTTGCTCGTTGCTTTTTCTTCTTGGTAGAGGCGGCGGCAGGTGTGCCTGGCCTGCCAGAAGAACGTCGACGGCGCTTTGGGGTGGATGCGGCCTCATCATCCGTCAGGCCTCGCAGGGGAACGGTAGTGGTAGTGGTCCTGACGCCGCGACGGTTTGGGCTGGGCTGTGCAGAGGGGGACCCGAAGAGGCGCCGCCTGACACTGGCCCCTACCGGAGCTTTGGCTATGGGGTTGCCGTCCGGCCCCGCCTCGACAGTGACGTATATCGTCTGGGGAGTGATCTCATTCCCAACATCGAGGGCGAACATGCGCTTCCTGGGCGAGGTACCAGGCATGGCCGAGAAGCGAGAGGAGGCGGTACTCTGCAGGAAGCGGCGGGCGGTGGATGGCGGGGCGAGGATAGAGGTGTTGTTGTTGTTGTTGTTGTCGTCGCCATCAGCCTCGTCAGCCAGAGGATCGGGAGAGGAGGGGTACTCGATCTCGATACCCGACATCTCGGCGAAATCGCGATGGGACCGCCGGCGATGATTCGACATGCAATGTGCATTGAGATGGGCGCGAGGCGTGGTGGTAACGGCTGGTCACTCGGTCGGGCAGGAGGCTGCAACACATGAAAGGGGTGGGAAGTTGAGCGTGCTGTCGTCTGTGTTGTCTCTAATATAGTGATATCTTGTTGAAAACAAAGGGGAACAGAAAAAGCAAGTGGGAGGTGACTGCGCGCGTGTTACAGCCAGGCCAGGCCAGGCAGCGCGTGTGGGTGTCAAGGCGTGTCTGCAGTGTGTCGTGTCATGCAGCAGCAGATGGAGTGCGCTGGAACTGTGCTTCATGCTGCCCACCAGGATGTTTACCCAGTGGGTCAGGTTTGTTTTTACCCGTTGATGGGAGAACCCACTAACCCAGGTTAGACCAAGCTAAGAACAGCCCTTAGCCCACTGGACCCTGCCACAATTCTACAGTACCCAAAGGTGGGGCTCCACACGCCTGGCACTGAAAGCTTACAGTGGATTTCTCTACCTCTCTCTGTAAGACGTGCAATGCAGATGGTTGCTTATAGTCACCAATATGGAATGAAGTTGACAATTCATGGTTGATGTTCCAATCCACACCAGCCATGTCAAAGCCGTCTAATGGAGCATCAAATAAAATCAAACCTTGTATCTTTTATGAGATACAAAGTCTGTTCTAATTCAAGCAGATCAATGCCAATATGTGAACATAGCTGTGGCGTGTCTTGGTGAATTGACTTCCATATTTTCAACATTTTACTCTGGTGTCTAAACAAACTTCGTGGCATCTTTTGGTTTCTCAAGCGCTACAGCCAGTCACAAGAACAAATGGCTCCTTTCACAAAAAATCCTCCGTGTACCCTGCTGGTACCCGTCTTTCCATGGAAGGAGACAAGACCTGGTGGTGTCTGGAAATGTCATCTCAACAAAGAGTGAGATGTTGTGTCTTGACGGCGGAACCATGTCTGGCATCTCGGCAACATTATCATCCACTGCTTCTCAAGTACTGACTGCTGCCTTCACCACCATTGCAGACGCACAAAAACAGAGTCAATATTTCGTCTGGACTGCTTTGCGGGAGGTCTGGACCAGTCTCCGCATCCAGCACTGCATCCTGAGCTTCCTGTGTCGGACAGAATGAGCAGAGCAACGACTGAGAAATTGTACATCGTTCGTCATGGCACGAGGATGGTGAGCTTCAGAAATGGCTAGACTCAACGTCCAGGGTCATGGATGCCTTCGTCGATCCCCTCATGTGGCTCAACAGCAACGCACCTCCTCTCGAAGGCCGTTCTGTATTCGTTGCTGCATTTGGCTAGTAGCAGGCCATCCTTTTTCTTAGAGTTCCTTATCCTCATGATGTTACAGACGGGTGGGTAGCCCTTCGGCGACTTGACTGGCTTTCCCCATGGGCTGGTATGTGATACTGATACGGACAACGGGCGGAGAGTACGTTCTCCGAGCCATGCGTCTATTATATCTAAGCAGAGATACCTCTCTTCATGTCTGAGGATGGCCGTTGCGATCCCTGGTCCGCTGCTGGAGACGCTGATGAAGCGTTCTGAACGGTTCCAGAAGGACAATGGGGATATACACTCTCAGTCAGACTTTCTTGGGCTCCCAAGCTGCTCTGCCGACGTCAAATCAACTCGGAAAGCAATATTCAGCGCGTCTTGGTGGTCTGCCCGAGGCTATCACCGAACAACACCGAAACCGCTGCTTCAGGTCTGTGGCCATGGTGGCTGTGGTAAAAGACCTCGCCAACCATAAGCCCAACAGAGAGGAGCCATATACTGTCTGTGTTCCGAGACCACTCGAGTTTGCCTTGCGGAGACCCGAGGCTCAATGGCGCGCTCGTTGACGCTAGGCAGACAATAGTTCTGAGAAATTACATCTTGACGATGATGATATGCCATGGGACCTTTTCCCGCCCTGCAAGACGACTTGTCATTGAGACAATTTTGTTTCCGTATGAGACAAGGCACGGCTGGTCAGAAAAGAGAGGATTCACTCGTTCACGGCATCGGCTGACTGAGGACTCAGTTCGAGGAGCCGGCCGAAAACGAGTGGACCCAGCACCAGGGCTATTCACCTATCCTCGGCATCGGGACCACGAGGGGCTCAGTGCAAAGCAACAGACCGATCATGAGTGAAATCTGCTGCACCAAAATTTTGAGTGTCCAAGTCGACTCGCTCCTCGGGCAAGGGTGGTTTGACTCTCCTCAGTTGTACCATAGTAGAGATAGAATCCACCTGTTCTCGGCGTGAGAATTTGGGGAGGTCCGTTCGGGTAGCCGACCGATTTTAGGTGGGGCCCTACTGCTCACGGTACAGTAGGGCAATGACCGCTTACAGTACTCACTGAGGTACTGTAAGGACTTATATTAGTCAACTTCTGGATTATGAATTGCATATTACAGAAAGAAATCCGGGACGAGTATTTCTCCAACCCGTCTCACTTCCCCCCCCTCCCCCAACTTCTCGTGGAGAGATTCCAATTGTCCTGGGCTACACCCCATGATGCGCCTTTCCAGGACAATGACGTGATATCTAGGGCCAGTATAGCCCAAGTATGTGTGGCTAATCCGCAACATCCAGAAGCCGTTTCGATCAGTAATATAACATTGCTTTGAAATCATGACCGCATTTCCAACACAACTTCTCCTCAGCATCTTCAACCAACACCTTCACTTTATAACACAGTATATAGTAGACGTGGATTATCAGCAATAACACGTCTGTCGTGAACATATCCTCAACTCCGCATCAGCACACTTATAGGAAGAAGGGGGGAAAACAACAACAAGACAATACGAGCATTTCAATAAATCATCTCAGCTTCCTCCATCGTGTGTGCAGAGTGTCATTGATTATCACTACAAGTACTCGAAATCTTCTTTGAATCCCAGATCATCACGTTTATTGCTACCTACGCATACAGCCATGGCCATCGCATCTACCATAGTCCCACGCGGCCCAGTCGTCGCCAAGCTGAACTACTACATCCCTCCCGCGAACGGTGAGAAGCCCTTCAACCACGTCGACACTCCTCCCGAGGGCCTTCCCGTCCGCAACTTTGAAGCCGTGTCCGTCGACACCCCAATCCACGACATCCGCGGCCACGAGTCCGACTACAACCTAGACAGAGACGCCTTCGCCGTCATCCGTGGCGTCCCCGAGTCCAAGGAAAGAGACTTTGTCGACGACGAGTCCATCCAGGCCAACTACTACCCGGAAGTCGAGGATCTCCTGCTCAAGAACATTCCAGGCGCCAACAAGGTCGTCATCTTTGACCACACTGTCCGACGGGCTGATCCCAACGCCAGTCGCGGCCCCGTCACTCGCACCCACATCGACCAGACCTCCACCTCGGCCGCCATGCGCGTGCGGAGACATCTTGGTGACGACGCCGAGAGGCTCCTAAAGGGGCGGTACCGCATCATCAACGTCTGGCGGCCGCTCAACAAGAAACCCGTCGAGTCCTTCCCCCTGGCCTTTGCATCCTCCAACACCGTCGACGACGCCGATATCATCCCCGTAGAGCACAGGTACGCCAATGGTTACAACGGCTATACTGCTGCCATCAGGTACAACGGTGACCAGCAGTGGCACTACCTTAGTGGTATGACCGGCGATGAGCGTTTGCTGCTCGAGTGCTTTGATAGTGAGGCCTTGAAGGCGGGCTCCGGTGTTGAGGGCGGCAGACTGGCGCACTCAGCTTTTGAGGATCCTCGAACGCATCCTGACGCAGAGGGCCGCGAAAGTATCGAGGTGAGAACTCTCGTCTTCGGTCCGTAATAGCTGCCTGCGATGACTAGCCTTTTATTTTCCTTCCCCGTACGTATGGAACAATGATTAATACAGCGGAAAAGAGCATGTGATGGCAGATGTTGTTGGCTGTTTCTTTTTGGGTACATTCAATCTCTTGATTTTCCTATTTCGTATAAAAAATATTCGTCTGAGTATGCCTCTTTGTTGGGATCAGGTAATTAATAAATAAGATAACAATCTTGGACAAAAGATCCCACTTCTCATTGTGTCAAAATCTTCACGTAATTAAGCGCGTCGTCCACGACCCCGGGTGCTGCTGCTTCCCTGTCGGCTCATGGCCACGCCGCCCGAGTTATGTCGGCTCATTGGAACTCCGCCCTGATGAGACGCCGTCGCGGGCTCTGCGCGCACGTTGCTCGTTTCTACCTTCAGCTCGGCCCGGAGTTCATCTGGGTTTGGTCGATCCCCCTGCAGATAGGCGACATACTTCTCATCGTGCGGGCGATGAGCAACAGCCTCCAAGAGCTTCCGCCCGCCGTTGGGGACGTCGAAGTTGGACCCGACACCATGGCTCTGCTCGTACTGGCGTAGGATGGACATTGCCTGCAGGTCGGCAAGGGCATCGTCTGTGACGAGCGGAGCTGGACCGCTGGCCTCCGTCATAGGCTTCGCCTTATTATACGGGGCAGGCACGATGGGCGGAAGCCTGGGCTCTTGGGCGGCAAGTCGGTCCATGTTGCCTGGCAGCTCGAGATTGGCCAGGGCCTCGATGCCCAAGACCTTGTTGTCATAGAAGTTGGGGTTGTGTGTTCCGCCTCTGGTGCTCCTAGTGGCATGTGACACCTGTCGCTCCATGACCGGTGCTGAGGGCACTGAGTCTGTCCCGTCCTCCCCGTCCTCGTGGTCATCGCGGCCACTATCCGAGGGGGATGAGGCGAGGCCGTCTTTTGACTTATGGCGCAACATGTATTTGTGCGCGGCGAGAGCCGCGTGGTGATAGGTCATTGAGAGCTCCTTGTCGGTGAAGAGCTTGTCAATGCTGTAAACGGGACCAGTCATCTTGCCGAACCGCAGCCTATCATTCTGCCAGACTGGGGTGATCCCGTTGCTGTCCAGACCCCTACGCTGGGGGGCTGGCGACCCATCGTCTTCGTTGCCGTTCCTCTTCCTCTTCTTGTTCTCAGAGAAGCCGGGCATGTCAGAATCCATTTCCCGTCTCAGCCTCGTAGCCCTCTTGCCGTGGGTACCCCCGGGACTAGCGGGGTTGTTGATGCTAAATTGGTTAGGGTGAAGAAGCAAGGCGGAGGCATCACTGATCTCGAGGGCCTCCTTCTCCTTGCTGAGACGGAACTTCTTGGCCGTGATCGCATTGATGAGTCGATCGCGAACGGTGGACGAGAGAACGGCGTGCTCTTTCTGCGCCTGGAGTACCTTATACGCCTTGACTTGGCGGTGTTCAGCGCACTTGTGTTCGTATTCGTCCTGGCGTTACTTTGTTAACACACACAAAAGATCTTCTGCAGTCGGGGTACGGGCCAGCAGGAGACCAACCTTTTGCTTGGCAATGTCATAGTCTCGTTCCTCAATAAGATCCTCGATCTCTTGTGTCCACTCCCTAAACCTGGGACCGGCCATCTCTAGGAGGGTCTTGGCTGTGGCAGGGTCCGTGTTCTGTAGCGGGAGTGTGTCTGGGTCGTCGTCTTCGAGAGCGTCTAGCGGGCGGTCGGCGTACGGATCAACTCGCATGATAAGAGTAGTATCAAGCTGAATTTTCTGTAGCTGCTCGCGATAGGCGTTATCACGACCTCTGGAGAAATTGTCAGACATCTGCTGGAGGCGTTCCTGCAGAAGCTGACGCTTCCTCTCGCGCTTCGATTCATTGCGCACAGGAGGGGCGGCCTCGTGAGGCACAGTGGCGGCAGAATTCGCAGCCATCTTGGTGTAGGGGGAGAGGTAGGAGGTGAGGAGGGTGCGGGGATCGTGTAGAGCGTTGTAGGGGATGTGTCGTATCTGAGAGGGTTCGGAGTCGAGCTCGACGGTGTGCTGGAGCCCGTCAATTGTTTGTGCGGTCGGCGATCTCTAAGGGAAGAGGGAAGTGGTCCGGAACGCTCGAGACTGGGAAGAATGAGTGTTTATAAAGGCTGCGGTAATGGAGTGGGGTGCTAAGCCGTGAGGAGATCTGAACTTAGACAAAAGGTCATAAAATCAGTTCCAGTGAGTAAAAAGGTCTCTCCGGTGGTCAGTGGTGCAAGCTGTGCTCGATGGTGAAGCCGGTTGGAATTTGATTTTGTATTTCCCCCTCTAAGACGGTATGGGAAGAGAAACGAATGGTAAAAGAGCCGCTGGATTCAATGCTTGAAATAGGACTGGACGATTCCAAGACTGCATGCCGTTGAAAGGGTATAAGTCTTGTTGTTCTGCAGGTGCATGCTGGCAAATAAATCTTGGTCAAGACGAAAGAGGTGGGCAGGGCGAGGAGGAGAAAAGATAGTAGGGCCTGGCTAGAGGAGGAGAAGGGTGCAGAAGTGCCTGAGCAGCTTCCCCAGCCCAGCACCGTACTGTATGTGCTGTGCCTAGTTTGACTCCGCCTATTCCCACAGTGCCTCTGGTTTCCCCCGAAGTCGCGCTAGTCTCCTGAAGCTTTCGGTTTAGCCGGGACGGCATCTGTGCCTGTTGATCATGCCTGCCGGGAGCTTTGCCCTGCTGCAGCTACGTAGTGCCGCTCTTGTGCACCGCACTGTATGTATGTACGTACCGGCCAGCCCCACATCCTGAGGACTTGCAAGCGGCAGGCCAAGCTCAATCCGATTGTCAACGTCGTCGCCGTCGCCGCCGTCGTCGTCGCGCAGTTCTCCTCTATCAGAGGTCTTCACCAAACCCCTGGTCTTGATCGACTTGGATCCATTTTCGGCGGACTACCATCTGCCCCGCCTCCGCTGCTTCCCTGCCATCGACTGCTCGATGGACTTGTTGCTTTCTCTTTGGACTACCACACAACACCCATCCCGCATGAGAACATGGAGCACCTGACCCTCAATGACCCTCCTCCGCCCGGCCAGGGAGGCGGTCCTCAACCTCCCCCTGGCCCCCAAGGCCCCTTAGGCCCCGCGATGCTTGGTCGCGGCCCTCCCCCCACCCCAGCAGCTTCCCGCGCAGATGTTCACAACCGCTGCGCAGCTTCTTGACCTGACCGACAGTAAGAGCTCGCCGCTGCCCTGAATCGTCCATGTGTTTCTACAACAACTACTACAGGGATATGCGCTGACAGAGACTTATCAGAGAAGCTCATGATCGTCCTCCGCGATGGTAGAAAACTAATGGGCGTCCTGCGCAGCTGGGATCAATTTGGTATGGGTTTCTTCACGCTCGGGAACGCAACTTGAACCGCAGGAGTTAACCCCACGCCTTAGCCAACCTTGTCCTACAGTCAACAGTCGAAAGAACATTTGTCACCCCCGAGTCCGTTCCCGAAACATACGCCAGAAGCGCAGAGAAGCGGGGCCTCTATGCAGACGTGCCGCGAGGCATGTTCTTGGTCCGCGGCGAAAATGTCATGCTGCTCGGCGAAATCGATCTCGATAAGGACGATGACCCACCGCCTGGCTACGACAAGGCCGATCCTGATCTGGTCGAGAAGCTAGCCAAGGACAAGAAGGTGGAAGAGAAGTCGAACGATAAGAAGAAACTGAAGAAATTCTCTGCCCTGGGCTTCGAGGGCGAGACCGTGGGAGATATTCAAATATGAGCTGGAGAATGGCGGCTGCCTCTTCACCGATTGTGACACGGAGTGGTGTGTGGAGATTTGGAGGGGACAGGGGCAATGGATTGAGACTGCGGCAGCAGGCCCACGTCGCTGGTTGACTGAACGGGCAGAATATATTGTGAAATGCCCGGGCAAGCATTAACGCGCATGGTCCGGTTACCTGGGGCCATGTGGCGGCCAGCTCATGATACGACTAGAGGTATCATACTCATTTCTTTACAGTTGAAATGAAGACTCGAGCATTGAGTTAAGGAACACCAATGTGGCGTCCTCTGACCTGCGATGCTTCTCCACAGGCAACGTCGTTAAGTAGTCAAGGTATGGCAAGACAATACTCTTCCTGCACCTATGTACAATGTCAAACAAGTATCTCAGAGAGGCGCAATAGCGGGACAAAAATGTATACAGCTAGGAGATACCCGACATTTGTCAACCCTTGAACAAATCCACATCCGATCTCGTTCACATAAGGCCTCGACTCACTTCTGGAGAGACAGGGGGCTTTTGCTAATGACTCGAACAATATTTGGATTCGGTTTGCGACAAGGGCCTTGACGGATCTAGTCTGTACAAGTGAGTGTGTGAAGCACCGTAAAGTGGTCCTCATAGACCAGGTACAAAACCCTCGACCTTCACATCCCACGCCTCCGGGAAGTGTGGTCCAGGTGACCCATCCCATCCTCCAGCCATCATCGCCATGAAGAGCAAGAATGAGGCGGCATCAGGGAAGTAAGGAGTCGGGACTCGTGTGCCCCCCTCAGGATAGCCTGCATCATCAAACTCAAAGTAGGGATCCAGGACGTATGCAATGGCCTGGTCAACATCACCCAGACGAAGTGAGTTCATAGCCAACAGAGAGAAATCCCAGCCATACGAGTCCTCCAGATCCCACAGCTCCAGTATCTTGTCGGCGGTATTCCTGACAATGGTCAGGTTCAAGGGTGGCCCGCTCATCGGCGGGGGAAGCCAGCCATAGACGCCCGCCATTGCAGGATGCTGTATAGGTTAACAAATCGTCAGTGAAGATTTCGGCAGACCAAACCCACTCATGTACATTACCTACATCATAAGTAGTCTCATTGCTAGTCCACATATCAGGTACGCCCTGGTAGATAGGGAATGTCTCGTCGACCACTGGCAGAGGAGATAAGTTGTCCCGCACAATGATCCAGTCCTCAGGTACGGAGAGATTCTGACGTTCTTTCCATCTCATGGCGATATCCAGACCAAACCGCCAGTACGCTAGCTCGAAGGTCGGGTTCACGGTGCTGTTTGGATCCGTGTTTTCAGAAACCGGATACATCGGTGGGCCGAGGTCATAGACACCTGTCGATTCGTTGTACCAAGCATAAGAAGCCATAAAGTCGGCGCACGCCGTCAGGATCTCGTCCCATCTGCTCAAGGTCGTACCATTAGGGAATGAGCGGTACTCTATCTCGGCAAAAAACATGGGATGCGGCTGCTGCCAGATCAAAAGTGAGTTGATCTCTCCTGGTGCGCTGCGACCCGTCGGATCTGTCATCTTGCCTAGACGTGCGCCCCGGTACCCCTGAAGCCTGGCTCTGTCATAAGATGATGGGAGAAATTGTTGATACATCCTCGGAACGCTACGCTGAAGAAGGTCGAAGTGGTTCCAGCGAGCGAAGTGCATTAGGTGCCAGAAGGCCATCTCGAGCTGTGAGAAATCGGGTTAGCCATTGTACCGGCAAACAAAACTGTACAATTAGTCAAGGCTGTTTGTTCATATCGTAACAGTTCTCTGTTTCTCTCCGATGTCTGCCCTTGAGCCCTGCTTCTGTGCCTTTTGAATACCTTAAGCGCAATCACAATTGAACTGGAGAGACCTACGTGAAATTTGCCATACCATCCATTGTTCACGAGTCCAGACTCCTGTGGCGAAAAATAGGATGCCGAGTTCACAGCCAGGAGGTATTGGGACAGGACGACACGGCGCTGCAACTCGGTAGCGTTTGTAGAATTGGTCGATGTCAGGTCAATGAAGGCCCCCGAGGTCCAGTAATCTGCCCACCAGGCCTCTGCCTCCTCTGCCAAATCACTTGGGCCAACGACGCTGGATATCCTATATGGTGAGAAGGTCGCCGTCATAGTCAAATTGGTAGAGCCGGGGACCGTGAGGAAATAACGATGTGTACCAGCTTGAGGGCCTGTGACCTGACCGTCGCCCTCCCATGCGGCAGTCAAGAAGTAAGACGTGTTATCAAGCGAGTGCTGTATCACGAGCTGGCTTCCTGATGTCTCTAGCGACGTAGAATGGTTGCTTGTAGCGTTCCACACACCAACATATGGTGCATCAAATTTGTTAATGTCTGAGTAGGGGAAATCGAAGAACAGTCCCAGAGCACCCGTGGACAAGAGGCCAGACTCGACACTGACGCCTACAGTACTTGAGTCCGCCGCCGCTCGTGTTTCCACCCTGACCTGCGTACCATTGTAAGAGAAAGTTGACACTATGGATCCCGTCCAGAGGTCGAGAATTTGAGACTTGTCGCTCAAATTACTCTCCTCAACCTGAACTCCGCCGAAGGAGAGACCTATGTTGCCGAGATTTAGGCGCTGCGGATTTCCGATAAGCCAATTTGAGATGTCGCTTTCCGCTGGATTTGGCTGGTCATAATTGACGAGGCGGCCGTGCGTCCACCAGTCCAGCCCAGTGAAGTCTGATAGGAATTCTGTTAGCACCAGAGCGCAGGTATGCACAAGGATAAAACACCAGGTGACACACCATCCACCGATGTTTGGTTTGGAGTTGTCGGAAGACTGAAGTTGTGCCAACCCCATGTCGACATAGTCGCGAAAGGGTTGAAGGTCTGCAAGCCTGTGACATCTGCACCAAAGGCGAAATTTCCGTTGCCCACCTGGAGCGGCGTGGTATCTGAGCTCGCATTGCGGTGAACATTGAGGCTCTCGATGATCTTGCGTCGGTCTATAGGTGTTGTGGCAAGAGCAGCTGGCAATGCGAGTAGACATGAAAGGCACAGGAGGGCGTGCATATTGAAGATTTGATGCTCTGCAGACCGCCAGAGATGCTGCAGGAGGATATGGTCAGCCTAGCAGACACACGTATGTGTAATCTACTCAGAATAGGGAAGCATTTCAGATTGGCCTTTCCCAAAGATGCATCGTGAGAGGGAAACGCCAATATTGTCTTTGCTCCCCCGTTAGACACGATGAAAATGGCATACTCGCCCTCTAATGACCCGAACACGTCGATCCGGGATCATGACCCTGTCAGAGGGGCCGACTCATGGGCATCATTTCAGTGGCAGATTGCTGGCACGGGCATCCCCGCATGTCCGTTTGAGGCTATATCGACCCTCGCCGGAAGATTAGGATGCGGAGAAACATGGATAGTGCAGCCAATCTTTGGAGCAGTGATGACGTTACATCCGGCCAGCGTCATGAAGCCGGTCCCAGGTCGGGTCGTAGATGTCTTCACCTCGTGTATGCCACTGAAGGTGTATACATCTTATTTGTAGGTTTGGTAGAGAGAGATGGTTCTCTCAGGGCTCTTCTGGAAAGAGCCACGGAAAGCCGGCTTCCACCAGCTGGCTGCTGGGGGCATACCCCAGTACATGCAGTAAATCAGTACTAGTGGCAAGATGTACTATGACAGCACACCACGTATAGGGACGGCATGGATGACTACAGGGGCAGAGGTGCTATAGGGGCCGAACAGCTGTGGAGAGAGGCAGCTTGGCAGGGTTCAGGGGGAGGTGACACGCGCTATGACCACACCTTAATTGATTTCCAGCGGCTTGTTCAGCGTGTTGGCAACGGGGGTCGCGCCAGCAACCACGTCAGAGAGTGTATCGCCCTACAAGGCTCATGTTTACCTATGTAGGTAATCGCTAAAACACCGCTGTTCATACCAACGACGCCATCGCCACCCTTCCTTCTCTCCACCTGTCGCCATCTTGTCACGACAAAAAAGTGTCTTCTTACGATCTCTCCTACCGCCCCCACAGATTTCGGCAACAAGCCGATCTGCAATCTTGCAGCTGGATCCAGCCTTTTAGGTACCGTCACCCTCGGAACGCGCATGCTCGGCAAAGCACTTCCTGATATCCCCTGTCGTTACGCTTGCTGACATAGTCCTCTCGTGCCCACTCGCCAGTGTAGACTCCCTGGTTCCCGACTCCATCGTGACCGCATATCTTTTCGACGATGACCTCCTTCATTACGACTGTGTACGTTCTGCTGCGTCCTCCCCCTTTCTCCACCTACGCTTCGCCGATACTCGTATCCCAGAGCCAGACATGTGTGCGCAACGCTTCGAAGGCTGCTGTTGTGGCACTAGGGAGAGGAAGACTATGGGAACACATTTGATGTTTCCGACAAGGATGTAGCCTCGACAGAGGAGGACACGGGCTTACAACTGAAGAACAGCAGCGGTAACCGCCGAAATCAGTTCCGTCCGCGGCCCGGTGGGAAGCAGGGCACGACAAGCTACCAGCTGCGACAGTATGCCGAGGCGACATTGGGAGGAGGCAGTCTCCGCAAGATCGTAAAACTCCCAGAAGGCGAGGATGAGAACGAGTGGTTTGCTGTCAACAGTAAGTGTGCAGCCTCCCCCTGAACGTATAGTGGGAGTCGGGCAGTAAAGGAGCGAGGGAGGTGCTCCGGCTCCGTATACAGATACATGAACGTCTGACTCACAAATCGATAGTGGTCGATTTCTACAACCAGATCAACCTTCTCTACGGAGCCATTACGGAGTTTTGTTCTCCGCAGTCATGTCCGGAGATGAAGGCCACCGATGAGTACGTTAAACATGATTTCCGCAGCCGCCCCTGACACTGTGCGTTGCTGACCGTTTGGATCAGGTTCGAGTATCTCTGGCAGGACAACGAGAATTTCAAGCGTCCAACCAAGATGGCCGCGCCAGCCTATATTGAACAGCTCATGAGCTGGGTTCAGGGCAATATCGACAATGAGACGGTCATGCCCAGCCGGATCGGTGTCCCCTTCCCAAAGACATTCCCTTCTCTGGTCCGTCAGATCTTCAAGCGCATGTATCGTGTCTACGCCCACATATATTGCCACCATTACCCTGTCATCCGTGAACTCGGCCTCGAGCCTCATCTCAACACTAGTTTCAAGCAGTACGTGCTGTTCATTGACGAGCACAACCTCGCGACCGGAAAGGACTTCTGGGGTCCACTTGGTGATCTGGTGGATAGCATGCTACGGTCTGACTGAGCATCCACGACGAGATGACTCAAAACACTGACAGTTTCATTTCCTCGTTTGTTCGTTGTCGTGCTGGCGTTGGGGCATCGGTTTTGTGTATCGTCTAGCATACCTATTGGTGTTAAGGGGGGGGGGTTGGGGGCGGGGGGACTAATGGTAGGTTGGACTGGTCGCTGTTGTTGGGAGCTGGATGCACACTGCTATGCTTGCGGAAATCGGGGATCTTTGCAAGGTCTAGAAATATAAGGTAGACCGAATGATAATAATCCACAAGACTTCGTTTCTGAGGACTTGAGGCCACATATTGAAGGAAGACAGAATGAGAGGATCGCATTGACCCAGTGCACTCTAAATTTTGTTTCTACAAGCAACTGATGCTGATGGTTCCTTTTGCCGGAAACATCTCAGTCGGTCCACGACGTCAACATCCACCCCCCTCCCATGCCTCCACATGTCTATCCTCAACGTGAAAAATAGTTATTTACAGGGTGTCGGTCAGGAGCTTGTTCATCTTGGCAATCTTGGAAGAGACGGAGAGATCGATAGTGCGGTCACCAATCTCAACAACCAGCCCGCCAACAATCTCGGGGTTGACCTGTCCACCCGTCAGTATCCATGCCAGCGGAGGAGGTAAACGCGGAAGTTCCGGTCAGTAAACCTCTCTTACCTCGTTCTTGACCTTGAGCTTCTTGCCTTGGCCGACGTAGGACGACTTGGCCACGGCAGACTCCAGCCTGCTCAGGGTCTTGTTGTCAAGTGGCTAGAGTTTTGTGCAATATTTCTTGTCAGTACGTGTCATGATATCCAATCTGCTCTCCGGACCACAAAAGCATCTTCCGGTCCCCATTGACCTCCGCCCGAGAAGACACGTACCGTAGCGCTGGTGACCGTCATCTCGACCTCTCCGCGCGCAGCGCTCATAAGCTCCCCGAACTTGGTGCAGACGCTGCTCAGCAGGGAGAGGCGGTTATTCTCGGCGAGGGTCTGCAGGAAATTCTTGACGGTCTCGCTGCTGGCACCGGCGCTCTTCTCGAGCTCGGCAACGATTGCGGACTTGTCGCCCGCGTTCAGGGTCGGCGCCTCGAGGATGGTCGCGAGCTTAGGGTCCTTGGCCACAAGATCGCCCAGCTTGTTCAGGGCATTAGCGGTCGGGTCCAAGGTCGAGGTCTTGACGGCGGCCGTGTACTGTGTTGCAAAATGACGCAGCTATGTTAGCAATTTCTGTTGCCCATTTGCCCTCCACCTGCATGACCCGTATCAAGTATCCAGCCCGCTCAGGAAAGGAGCAACTGAAAGCCAAACAAACTCTTCAGCCTCGGGAGAAGTCGGCGCCGTGACGTACCAGAGCAGTGGCATAGGTGCCATCGAGGCCGAACAAGGCGACGGGAGGTTTGACGTTCTCGCTGGCGGCCGGGGCGGCGTAGAAGCGGACCTGAGAAGCAATTGCCCGCGAGGGAGCTGCAGCCCTGGCGGAGCGGAGCAGTGCTTGTCTCGACAACATGGTGGCTGCGGGCGAGGTTTGTGGATGGTGGTCAAGATTTCAATTGACGAACTTGGTCCGGGTGCTAGAGTTGGTGCCATGCTTGCTCGGCAGAACGGTACGCCTGAGGCAGCTATGGTCTGTGCGCCATTCTTACATAAGCCGTCCAAAAGACGGACAGTGCGAAAACACATCTCTGTCGTCAACGCACTGTCGTCTCAACAGTCAACACTTTATACGAGCAAGCACCTGCAGTGGTGGACACTCTCAGAATACATCCATAACATGTCATCAGGGAGGCTTTTTTAGAAGAAGTGATGGTAGATACCTAGCTAACTGATAAGGGCCTCACTGGGGGAAAGAAAAGGGCTCCATAAGAATGGCATCTTCCTCATAGCACAAAAAAGACGGTGGTACAACTTCCTTTTACAACTTGCTCGTTCCCAAGGTTTATTTCCATTGTTCTCTGTGACCCTCGTACAAGGCCAACCAAAGACACACGTGGTGGTGACCATAGTCCAGAGGCGGTATAATCTGCGACGTTCGCGAGACTGTGCCGACAGACTAACCTCGGGGGTGCGCGTCGACGTCCGCCTCCCATTCCGACATTAAATTCCACCTCTCTTCGACATTGTTGGATGAAGATAACCATGAGTTGTCCAAAGCGCTCGGATGGGCAGTAGCCTCCCAAGCGTAGGATGTCGGGTGATTTTGTAAAGTAATTGCTGAAAATGTTCGTAAAAGAATCGCCAAATGCCGCGGATTCACTTCTGAGAATCGAACAAGGAAATTGATCGTAACAGACAAACCGGAAAAAGAAAAGAAAGACGATGCAGGCTGTTGGCGTGTCTCTGTGCTGTCGTCATACTCATAGCCACGCGTAGAAACATGATGAGCCTCGCCCATGACTGAAGCTGAGTCTCGACAACTCAACGATAGGCGCCACCGTATCGAGGTCCCGGAGCCATGCGGCTCCCCATCATAGGTCCGACACCAGGACCAGGGCGAGTGGCAACAGCCGGGTTGGTGCAAAGCATGCCGACTCGAGAACCAAACTTGGACCCCCGGAGGGAGACCATGTGCTTGCGGATGTGAGCAGCAACGACTTCACGGTGCTGAGGGCCTGCATGAGTGAGGATGTACTGGATCAGGTAGTTGCCGTATTGATCGCTGGCAATATCGATCAGGGGAATGCGTGGGCGGTCGACACGTCCCTCACAGACTCGATCCAGGTATCGACCGAGGAACTCTGTTCCACCGATCTTGAGGCACTTTTCGACAACCTTGGAGGCGAACTGGTCCATCGAGTACTCTGCTGCGTATCGAATGACGTGGTCAATGGCACGACTACGGTCCGCAGGGGCACCATGCTCGCAAATGTGCTGGATACACCAGTTGCCGAACTGACCATGAGCCACAATGTCGATATTGGCAAGGACTTCCTCGATGCAAGGACGCTGTAGCCTTGTGTGAGCCCAGCAGTAGTACCCAAGAATCAAGAACATATGTACTCACCTTGTCATCCTCCAGGCAGTTCTCAAAGATGTTCTGAACGACCAGGCTTCCGGTCTCTCCCAAGGCGACCTCGTGCCACATGCCGCAGAGAGCCTCGTTGACAAACTTCATGATCTGGGGTGGAGTTGTAGTCCATCTCAGTTCGAAGAGCTTCTGCCAGACGTGACAAGCATAGCGGTGAACGACTGTCTCGGGAATGCGACGAAGCAGCTCGTGAACCATAATGGCCTTGTAGTCCTCAGGGACAGAGTCAAATGCCTTTTGAACGACGTGGCATCCGAAGGGGTCCATGGACAGATTCAGTGTGTTGCCGCGGATGGCTTCAGCGATCTTGATGACCTGCTCAGGCGTTCCGTGCTCGAAGCAGCGTTGGACCAGGAAGTTGCCGAAGCGGTTGACCATGAGAGGATATGCCTGAGCAACGATGGCTTGGACAATCTCGTATTTTTGCTCAGGGGTGCCTACCTTGAGCTTCTGCTGGAGGAAGATGGATGCCTGTTGATCGTTGTTGCAGACGATCTTGTCAACAATATATTTCCAGTTGCAGTTGACATTGCGGTCCAGAAGACGGCGGTAGTTAAGAGGCTCAGTAGTGGGCAGATATGTCTGTCCCTCGGTAGCAATGGCCTAAGGAGGAAGGACAGCGTTAGTATTGCGCAGTGCTTTGATAAGAATGGACCAGAAGCGATCCAGAGAAGGCCATAACAACTTACATCAGTCTTCCAAGACGAGCCCGCAACAGATGTAAACTCAGTCGCATGCGGTGAGAGCGGGCTGCCGACAGACTGCTGTCCATACTGTGGGAACATACCCAAACCGCCATTGGACAAGTTGCTGGGTCCTCCAGCGTAACTTGTAGCAGGTTCATACTGGTTCTGGCTCATGTTGTTCATGTTGTAACCTCCGTAGCTACCGCCGTACGGCTGGCCTCCAAAGCGATTATCGTATCGGTTGCCGCGACGACCACTGTTGGATCGCATGAGATCAGGCTCCTGGCTGTACCGGTCGCTGCGGTAGCTATCCAAGGATGGACCAGCATATCCAGGCGCACCATCCATGAAACCTTGGGTGCGGGGCTGAGGCCAATTGGTGGCCTGGTGGACTTCCTGTACCGGCATAGGGGGCGGCATGAAGGCGCTCTGGTAGTTGGGTTTGTTGCTGTTGTTCCAGATTGCTCGAGATCGGCTGAAGCCCGTGGCCGATAGAGCGTCACTGATATCAGAGCGGCAGTCATCGGATACGGCAGTGTACCAGTGGTTCTCTCGAGTGATATTAGGCTTGGGAAAGGTGGACACTGGTGGATTGTCTGAGGGTTTGGTTCCAATAGGATCAAGTAGAGGAGCACCGCCAGTGAAGTCCGAGTCAGAGGACAGGTTAGGAGTCGCCCGGCCACTGTCCTGCTGATCTCGGCGTGTCTGAGCCAGCTCCTGTTCAACACGAGAAATGTGGTTCTGAGCCTTGGCCAGTTCCAATTTCAGTCGAACGAGTTCTTCCGACGCTGCTCGATCGTTGGGAGCCGCGCTGGCAGGTCGAGTAGAAGGACCTGTGGCGACGAAGGAGTCCGTGGCCGGGGTGATGGGCAAGGAGTTGCAGGAGGAGAGGTGGGCAGATACAGCACCCTCGGAGGCGTCATTTTGGCTAGGAGCTTGTTCGTGATTCTCGCAGAGCTTTGCAATGAGCTTATCCATTGGGTTTGGATCGAGAACATCGTGGATACTCTGGATGTCATGGTCAGAATACATGCTTGATTGAGGTTCAGGTCACGAGACGCTCACCTTGACCGAGCTCTGGTTGACGAGCTTGGATGTGGTCAGTGGAGTGACGACCTTTCTGAGGGCCAGAGGCACGCCCAAAGGGTCGTCAAAAGGAGCGTTTTCGTCTTGAGGCATGGCGTGGAAACCAAATTGTCAACAATATCCACAGGAGAGGCGCTCGGGCATGTGCTAATCCAAAGGTGCGTCCTGCTAGACAGGCAAAGTAACTTAGGGCTGAGATGGGTAGAAGATAGCGGAGATCCCGTAGATCCTGACCAGACGAACGGAAGCCTGGTGGATTGAAGGAAGAAAAGTGCGATGTGGTGGTGTTTGTGTTTTTGGTAGTGGAGTAGAAGAAGAGGAGGAAGAGGGAGAAGGATGGGGGGAGAGATGGGTGCAGAAGGAGATGGAAGTTGTTGTTTGCTAAAGTGTGCAGCCTGGGTTTTCAAATTTGCAGGTGGAAAGAGAGGGAAGGGGTGTGCCAGGGTTTGGAAGCTGCCACCTATTCACTGATTTAGCAGCTGATAGTATCCGCTAGGTCAAGTCAAAACTTCCCCTATTCCTTGAATGAATAAAAGGCAGCTCCCACCTTGATTCACAGGCAGCATCTGCTTGAACCTTGGTGGTCTTGCCTTCTCACTGAAAGTGATGCATACCCTCATCCAGTGCCCGGCCATGTTGAGACCAGCCTGATGACTTGGCATCCCCTTCATCCATACATGACCTGGGCTGAAAGCAGATGTAGGTTCTCTGCCTGTCACAGCGGCTAGCTCCTGTGCAAAAGTCCCAAAAGGGAGCAGTCAGTACCAGCCACTGGGAACAACAGCCACAGCGTGACTTGTTGACCAGGAAAATACATCGAAATAAAAGGGAAAGAAATACTTGGGATATCAGGCGCAACTAACATTACCATTATATAATGTCAGCAGTGTCCCCCCTGTGGCATCTGGCTCAACTGTATGTCTCCTTGGCTTCAAGTCTTCTCCTTACCAGTCCTTGAAGAGGCCAAACCCGGAAGAATCCTAATGTGGTCCCTTAAGAGCACTTGATCACGGAATGCTTGACTCCATGTACTCCTCATGCAAGCCCAAAATTCATGAATCCAGGGGCCGTATCACCTCACACATGCCATCCCTTCCCCCAGCCTGCCACGTAAACACCAAGACGCTTGTCGCCATGCAACCCCAAAATCATATTTGTAATCGATCGAACTCGATGCGGCTTAACAGTATCGAAAAATCTAGCCAGTCATCGACGATGCGGAAGGTGGTGGAGGCCATGGTAGCATCGAATTGCACAGCATATCTCGGATGTGGTCAAAGTGGTGTTGTATTGCAAAGCAGAGCTTTCGTTCTATTTTTTCTTTCCCTTCGCATCTGTGCAGATCATGGTCAGTCTGATGGTTAGAATTTCGTAGGGGACACCTGGAACCCACCTGGAGGACCACTCTTCTTCTTTGGTGCGCCCTTCCCACGCGCCTTCAAGCTATACAAACAGTCAGTACGAACAAGTCTACAATCTGCAGCCATGGACCTATGACTTACAATCCAATCTGCTCCAGTCGATCTTCCTCCTCCTCGATTATGAACTCCAGTTCAGGTCCGTAAAGATCAGCCAGTTCCCTGTATGTGAACATCTTTCGAGGGTAGTAAGCCGCGAGCGCCGGCCCTCGTAGCCTTTGTCGCAGAATCTTATTGCCCGTCCGGATGCCCTCCGGATTGTAGGTCGTCGCGAAGATGCGGCATCGCGCCTGGGTAGAAAAAAAAAGTCAGCAGGAGGCTGTGGACAATGTGCGAGCTAGGAGCCATGTTCTCACCTGCATGAGCTGCAGGAGCCTATCTCGAGGGACAGACATCATGACATTGCCGAATAGCAAGGGTTGTGAGAGAGAGGACGAGAGTTTGCGACGAAGTCGTACCTGTCGGCAGAAAGACGTTAAGGAGAAGTTTCTGGTTGGCTGGAACGTTTGAAAGTGGGCCCGTCTGCTTAGGCGCGGCGGCACCTAAAGACGACAGACCCTGAGTGTCAAACCCTTGCGACCGCAGCCTGGTATCCTACCACAATACTCGAGTATTTACTCATGCTCTCTACCCAACAGTGCAGTATTTGCCCTGAATTTCTAAGGAGGAAAAACTTCACAGGCAGTGGTTGATTCTTCCCTCTCCCAAGTCCATTCTAAGCCATCGCTGTCCCATACTCTACTCAATTGTAAGGCAGTGCACACCTTACTAGTGTGTGCATATCCTCAAAAATGTGAGAGACGGCTTGAAAATCACTTGATCAGGATCTGACTCTGACAAATCACAAATAGATGTCAAAGCGCCGGCATGAGGAAGTGCTCGGAGAAAAGCCTGCTACGAAGAAACCCAGAGCTGCAGACGCTCTGAAAGACCTGTCGGGACACGCGGACGATTTGATCGAGTGCCTTCAGGCTCTCAAGAACCAGAGCCATTGCGCGGACCCAGCCCTGAAGCAACGCCTGTCAGCGTTGAGCCGAGACATTCTACCGAGCATTCAAACCCTCGCCATAGGTGACGGCGCTGCGAACCAACCTCCTGAAGACCATCGGCCAGAGGTGCCTGTCCTTACTCCATGGACACCTTTGGACGTCTCACCGCAGTTACCTCCTGTTCCCCGTGTCCTGGATCCATCCCTGGAAGCGGCATCATTTACTCACGCCGGGTCAGTCAAGACTCTGAGTGATCGGAGCTACGAACAGCTGGAGTGGCTGGGTGATGCCTACCTCTACTTGTTCTCCACAGCATACATCTTCCTCACTTTCCCTCATCTGAAGCATGGGGATATGTGTCAATTGCGCGAGGTGCTTGTGCGCAATGCAACGCTGAAAGACTACTCGCTCCACTACGGTTTCGACAAGCGCGCCATGTTTCCAGAAGAATACGGGGCGGACGGCCGCCAGGGAGGCTCAAAGGCTTCTTCGAAAGAGCGCGCCAAGGTGCTGGGTGATATCTTCGAGGCTCACGTCGCAGCTATCATCCTATCCGATCCCATCAGAGGCGTGTCAAAAACAGCATCCTGGCTCAAGGCGCTTTGGAGTACCACAATTCCCGACCAGATAAAGAAGAAGTGGCTAGGAGAGCCAAAGCCGTCACTCATAGCTCCCACAATGGCGTCGGGCGCAATGCTGGCGGAACAGCAGCCGCAGCAGGCTCAGCGCGGATCTGCTAGGGACAGACTCTCAGGCGATTTGGTTCTTCGTGAGCCTCGGGTGCAAATCGAGTATCGATCTCTGGACGAGGGACGACAGCAGAAGAGGGATCCGCTGACGAATATAAAGCTGTTCACGCAGGGGGTGTTCCTGGTTGGCTACGGCGAGACTGTGCAGCTGGGCATAGGCACCGCCAAGAAGAAGTCCGAGGCAAATGAGAAGGCCGCCCAGAACGCGCTCGAGAACAAGAAGCTCATGAGCATCTACCGAGAGAAGAAGCGGGTCGTACAGGAGAACAAGCGCGCAGCACAGCAAGGAGCCTCAAAGGGTCTAGACTTTTGAGACTACCAGACGAAGTCGCATTTGATTCACTGGCATTCATAGCAAGTATGCAATTGTAAATACCCTTGCAAGCCGCTAGATGAGATTTGGTACAGGTCCACATAGCATGACGAAAGACGATACCCATACTGCAGACTTTCATCCTTCGAGCTCGTGCTCGTGCATCATGGACGTCACCACACTATCTAGGGTGCGGTAACTAACTCTCGATTCGCATACAAAATTAGTTAAAAAGGAGAAGGGAAGAAGTGGACGACCGGAATAGATGCACTCTTGTTTCTCTCTTGTCCTTGCGTCGGACGTGGGGAAACAGAGGACACAGGACAGACACCCGCATTTACCATTTACCAAATGAATCATTGACATGTGCCAGCCGTAGAGGGCTGTCGATCACTAACAAGTCCAGGGGCCCCCTAGCCGTCCCTTTAGTTGGGGTCCGCGGGCAAGTAGCCTAAGTAGCCGTTACGCCGAGGTTCAATCAGATGCATTGCGCCGGTCCCGCTGAGCTCAACCACGCGCCAGACCACTGCAGAACATCGCTTCTCGCGGAAGCACGAGCTGCCAATCAACCAACCTACCGTTTATGTTGTATGAGGAATTATAGAAGCGCCAGTTCCATATATTTTGTATTATTGATTTTATGCATACTTGTCCTGCCGGTATTTTTTTTCTTCTGTTCTTGCCAGTTTCTTACTTCTCTTTCTCCCCTCGTCTCCTGCATGACTCCAGCCTCGCAGTCGCAAGCAATCCTAAAGTCTTGGTGACTTCACACATCGGTAAATCAGGACCCTACGAGCGGAGGTGTCTCTTTCACGAGCAGACGGTCACCCTGGTGCCCTCGCTGGCACCGGCGGACGCAGGCCTCACCAAATATGGCGGACTCAGTAGGCAAGTTTTGTTGTGTAGGAGGGGTCGGTCGGTGCAAGGCTCAGTCTAACGTCACATTTTTACAATCAGATCGGGTATTTGTGCATGCGCTCAACACCGTCAAGAAGATACCCAAGACTGGAGCGGTACGACCGCCGCCCCCGGACCGGATGCGCCTCTATGGCCTCTACAAACAAGCAATGGAGGGCGATGTCGACGGGGTCATGGAGAGGCCGAACGTAATGACCGGCCTGGCTTCTGACGACCTGCAGCGGGAGCAAGACAAGTGGGATGCTTGGGATTCGCAGAGAGGTCTCAGCAGGACTGAGGCAAAGCGGCGATATATTGAAGCCCTAATCGAGACAATGCACAAATATGCCACGACGCCGTGAGTAGGAGAGCATTCAGACAGCTGGTCGAGTTGGACAAGTTGCTGACAAGTCGCCACACGCAGAAACGCAGCCGAGTTAGTATCCGAGCTCGAATTCGTGTGGAACCAGATCAAGAACAACAGTCCCAGCTCTTCAGAGCTGTCCGCAAAACAGCTCGGCGCGGATAATGTTCCCCATCGATTCACACAACCCATGTCCGGCACAGACGGTCCCCTGAAGGTCCTCAGCCCCATGAGCGAGGAGGACGAGGCTGAACACGACTATCAGAGACGTATGGCGGCAGGCGACCCCGACGACGACGGCGAATACGTCAAGAGAGGGGACAAGTGGTCGAAGAAGATGGAGCGAGCGATCGTACGGCTGTCTACAGAGATAGCAGCTCTCAGAGAGCAGATCACGACAGGCCGGGAGTGGCGGTTGAAAAAAGAGCGCAGTTTCAGCGCCTGGATGGGCTGGATATTATGGGTGGCCATAAAGCATCTGGTCCTTGATGCGTTCCTTCTGGCCCTCATTCTACTATGGATGCGGAGAAGAAAAGATCGAAGACTCGAGGATCTGGTCCGGGCTGCGTTCAAGATCGGAAGAGAGTACATCCGCAAGATCCTGCCGTCCAGATGAGAGACAGCCGGTAGCGGCCTGTATAGCCTCTTGTCGAGGAAGACGGCTGGGGTACCCAAGGGCTAAGCTGTCTAGGTTTTCCGGGAATGGCTCGACAATATCGGAGCATTCTCCGACAACGCAGGTCTAGCCATTGAGAAATACCACAAGGAGTAGTTGGCGCATCTAGAGCAGTCGCACGAGCTGCTCTCGCCGTACGTTGACAGGTTGTCACGAATTACTGTGGCTTTGGATACCCATATCGGTCATCCTCGCCTCTCGATTGCCCTGGAAAGTGCGACAGCCGGGTCATGATGGAACCATGAACTTCTATGCAATGTGGCGAGGAGCAATGCCATTTCCAACTACAGAGCAAGCATCGAAGTGTACCACCACAAGCTGCGCATGTTCCAGCTCCCTGCACGGTCATGGTGTATCCAAAGGAGATTTAGCTCTTGCCTTGGTAGCATCGTGGATGCGATAATGGCAGGGTCGCGACCGGAGTTGGGGAACAGGCACTCACGCAACCCGTGAGTCATCCGTATCGTTTTGTTTGAAGAAAATCGTCAATAGAGGAAAGGAACTGTTTTCAAAAAGTGGCTTCAGACGATCTGAACGGATACATCGATGAAGACACTGCTATAGTGCCATTTGGGCTGTGATGATCGGGGGTGTTGACCTATATTGACACGTGCCCCCTGGAGATTTCAGTCCTTTGTAATGACCAGACGCATTGATCGGTAAGGTATCGACTATGGGCCCGAGATAAGTGAAATGTTGCCCCAGTGCCAGGTTGAAAATATTGATGCAATGTGAAAATAGGGTGCCGTACCGTGCTACTTATGCCCAGGGTCAAAGTCCCAAATACACTACTTACCCCTCAAGAGCTGGGGTTTGCGTCAGTCAAATGTTTACTTGTCACTCCTCCAACCTCTCCCCAGGTCGCATACGATAACCACTAAGATAAACACACTCAATCCTTCCAGTATAGGGACATTAGAGTCGGATGAGATCCTGTAAGGAACAAGCTCGTGCTGCACCCTGGCCCCAGACCCCTTTTCTGTATCCTTCCATCTAACAGTTGTCAGAGCACCACCCTGTCGAAGATAGTCGCGAGACTCCTGCCTACTCTTTCGGAGACTACAAATCGACGCTACCGTCACAATCAATTTTGTATCCGATGCCTGACATGGCCTCATTAAATACTGGTCACGCTGGAGCCGTAGCTCAGTCAGAACGCAACACGCCGGTCGCAGCGGCTGACGCGACGCGGGACTCGTCTCTGCCAGAGCAGGACGAAGACGTACCCGCGTTTACTCATACGGTTCCCGCCATCTTCGTTCCGCTCAAAGACGATCTCCTGCAGCCAATAAGACCGGCTGAAGACCGCGTTGAGAACCTGCAACGGATGCGAGACAACCTAGACGCCAACGAGAAAGCAGTCAGAGACAACCTAGCTTTCATGTTTGAACGCGAAGCCCGACGCCGCATTGCCGAGGCCAAGAAGACGCGCCCTCTGTCCGTACCTCACGAGCCACAGGAACTTGGCTGGGATGAGGCCGAAAAGCTATTTACCAACGTCGAGACCCCCGCCAACCCCCATCTCAACTATCATCTGTCACCGGACAAGTTGGCAGAGTACAAGAGCATGCCTTTCTATATGCCTCCTGGACTGCCGCCTCATGAGCAGACGGTGCGGGAGGTGCTTGATGTGGCGCACCACGGTGCAAAGCAGACCAAGGCATATAGCACCAAGCATGTCCAGAATATCCGGGAGAGACTCAACACAAGCATTGAGAGGGCGAGAAGAGGGCCGTGAGCTGTGCATGGGGACACGGCGGCAACCATCAGAGCAATAAGGTAACCGATTACATTGCAGACCTACCCTATCGCTGCCAGAATCATCGACAGCATTACCGTGGCCCTTTACCGGCTGCTAACGTGCTGTTGTAGATGCCGTATAGACCAATAGCAGAGGTTTCCAAGTAGTTTGTTTTGGCTGCTCATGTCTTCAAGTGCCGCCGACGAGCTTCTTGAGGCAGGTATACTCAGCGGGTCACTATGAGCTCATGTTGTAGAAGAACAGATGGTTATCAGCCGTATTTCACATGGCATGCAAGACGAATGGATGCTCGTTGGTTGCGACTGCTGTATGTTGAAAGCGTGCTCGTGAATGTATTGGGTTGTAACGACCGGCGGTAAGAGGCATTGCACATCGAGCCAGATTGGCTCTCACATACTTCCATAATCGGCGTCTGAGCTTAATCTAGAGCACAAGATAGAGGAGAGCTCGACCGAAGCACCGGTTCTGCTTGCGCGGAACCGTGCTCGAGCCCACCCACAATAAATGTGCACATGGTACAATTTTGTTTGGTGAGGAAAAAAAAGTAGATCGCGAACGCGGGATCCGCCAACGAACGTGAAGTTTTTAAGGCGAGAGCTCCAGTGTGGGTCACAGTGCAGCCCCGGCCAATCATACCCCCGCACTTGGTAATCGGGCATTTCCAGTGCCACTTCGAACCTGGAGACGTCAACTATTCCAAACTATCCGTCTCCCCCAGGGCCAACACGACTCTTTACACTCGCCGCCACCTCTTCCCTCCTCCTTCTTCTGCCCCTTTCTATATTCTGTCTCCGTCGAGGCGACACGATGCTGCGACAGACATTAGCACGTTCGGCTTGGCGGAACGGCAGGCGACCGGTTGCCAACGCCGCCAGAGCTTTCTCTGCGACAACTCAACGACCTGCTGAGGTCGAGCTCACAATCGGTATGTGGACACGGTCTTGGGGATAGCCACGGTGCGGGATTGTCTGCTAATACCCTCAAAGATGGAAAGAAGGTGTCCATAGAAGGTACAGTGCTTCCCCGATCTCAATTGGGTCGTCCTCGTCTGACCATGCTGTAGCCGGCTCGGCTCTAATCCAAGCATGCGAAAAGGCTGGATCGACTGTCCCAAGGTACGCCAGTTTCCTTCCTGAGACTCTGATTGCTACTCTGCTGACCTTGACTCCTCCAGATATTGTTATCACGAGTACGGAAAACCGACCCGCATTCACCCGACCCGCGGTCCCTAGAAGCCGAAGCTAATCGAACATCTACAGGAAGTTGATGATTGCGGGAAATTGTCGTATGTGCCTGGTCGAAGTTGAGAGAGCACCAAAGCCCGTCGCGTCATGCGCATGGCCAGTAGCACCCGGCATGGTTGTCAAGACCAACTCGCCGCTCGCCCACAAAGCCCGAGAGGGTGTGATGGAGTTCCTCCTGGCCAACCACCCCCTCGACTGCCCCATCTGCGACCAAGGTGGCGAGTGTGACCTCCAAGATCAGTCGATGCGATACGGAGCGGACCGCGGAAGATTTCACGAGATTGGAGGAAAGCGAGGTGTGGAGGACAAGAACATCGGCCCCTTGGTTAAGACGTCCATGAATCGATGCATTCACTGCACAAGATGTATCCGGTTCGCAAATGACATTGCAGGAGCACCCGAGATGGGCTCAACGGGCCGTGGCAACGACATCCAGATCGGTACATACCTGGAAAAGAACCTCGACACCGAGCTATCCGGAAATGTCATCGACCTTTGTCCCGTCGGAGCTCTCACCTCCAAGCCATATGCATTCCGCGCTAGGCCTTGGGAGTTGAAGAAGACGGAATCGATTGATGTCCTGGACGGCCTCGGCTCCAACATTCGGATCGATGCCCGTGGCCTCGAGGTCATGCGTGTCATTCCCCGGCTGAATGACGATGTCAACGAGGAGTGGATCAACGATAAGACCCGGTTTGCATGCGATGGTCTGAAGACACAGCGGCTCACGCTGCCTCTTGTACGTCGGGCCGGCAGGTTTGAGCCTGCCGACTGGGAGCAGGCCCTCACAGAGATTGCCCAGGCCTGGGAGAAGAAGGCACCGAAGGGCAACGAGTTCAAGGTCGTCGCTGGTGAGTTGATGGACGTCGAGTCTATGGTCGCCATGAAGGAGCTTGCCAACAAGCTCGGCTCCGAGAACCTTGCCCTCGACACACCGACTGGCAGCCAACCCGTCGCTCATGGTATCGACGTGCGATCCAATTACCTGTTCAACTCTCGGATCTGGGGCATTGAGGAGGCCGACACGATTCTCATTGTGGGCAGCAATCCCAGACACGAAGCTGCCGTTCTGAACGCACGCATCCGAAAGCAGTGGCTCCGGTCAGATCTCGAGGTTGGCTTGGTCGGCGAGACCTTCGACTCCACTTTTGAATTTGAGCATCTGGGCACCGACCTGGCTGCTCTGAAGAAGGCCCTGTCTGGATCTTTCGGCAAGAAGCTCTCGTCTGCCAAGAAGCCCATGATCATCGTGGGCTCTGGTGTGACGGACCACGCTGATGCCAAGGCCTTCTACGAGGCAATTGGCGCCTTTGTCGACAAGAACGCAGCCAACTTCATCACCGAGGAGTGGAATGGTTACAATGTTCTCCAGAGGGCAGCATCTCGAGCGGGAGCATTTGAAGTCGGCTTCGTCCCGCCATCTGCGGCGGTCGCTGAGACGACTCCCAAGTTCGTCTGGCTGCTCGGCGCCGACGAGATCAACGAGGCCGATATACCAAAGGACGCCTTCGTCGTCTACCAAGGTCATCACGGTGACAAGGGTGCGCAGATCGCCGACGTTGTCCTGCCAGGTGCTGCATACACGGAGAAGAACGCCACCTATGTCAACACCGAAGGCCGTGTTCAGATGACAAGGGCTGCAACAGGGCTACCTGGTGCTGCCCGTACCGACTGGAAGATCATCCGGGCAGTCAGTGAGTTCCTCGGAGCTCCTCTGCCATATGATGATGTGGCTGCTCTGCGCGACAGAATGGTCGAGATCAGCCCTGCCCTTGCGGCCTACGACATTGTCGAGCCCGTTGCCCTTCAGCAGCTCAGCAAGGTGCAACTTGTCGAACAAAATAAGGGCGCCAAGTCCACCGGAGCACCTCTGAAGCTCCCTATTGAGAACTTTTACTTCACAGACGCCATCTCGAGAAGGTTCGTTGGTCTGCGGAGGTATCCTATGACAGTAAACCTGCTGACACTATTTTATAGCTCGCCAACAATGGCCCGTTGCTCGGCTGCTAAGGCAACTGGCGACCCCCGCACGAATTTCAGTAAGTGACACGTTTGAAATCCTGAGCCGTGTCAGCCACATGAATAATGCTAACACTGAACAATAGTGGCTCCAGGCATTGAGGAAGATAAGCCCATGGGACAGGTTGCGTATGGTGCATAGTGATTGGTTGGGCTGTAATGAACAGAAGATCACTTGGCTTCCCAGGGCTCCTTTTTTTAAGTTGTGGTTGTGGGCATGCTAGCAGGTTTTGTTGTACATATGTAGGAGTCAAGGGTTGCTACGAAGACAAAATACATCCTTTTTTTTTTTTTTTTTTTCGCAAAAGAGGTCTCCCCGCAATGTACTCAACAACAGCAATATTACTGAGTAGGCTGAAAATATCTACAGTTGTGCAGTCCTCCATAGCAGATCCTTTATCTTGAAAGGTTGGAATGAGGTAGACTCTGGCTATCTGTTGAGATACAGGGCTTGCTAAAAATGTTATGCGATGTTGTAGGGACGCCACCCCTTCTGCTGGGGGTTGTTTGCCTGCTTTTACAATACCTTACCAATTTCACCCACACTCACCCAATGTCTTGAATGAGCAATACACTTTTACCACTTTTGGTTACACCACACACTCTTCAGGAGGTCCCATGGGGTTCACACGATGCATGAGTGCGGAAGCAGTCTCGTGGATCTTGTCTTTGGGTATCTTTATTTGCGCAGTTTGCTGTGGTTAACATCAGAGGTATGTAGCCTTGGGTACATGGTGACGAGGTCAAGAAGGTCAGCCTCAGGAACATAGGCCCGGCCATTTTCGTCATGCTGCCTGCTCTGCCGTCTCCTCTTGCGCAGGAAATGACTGATCGAGGGCACCCTCCAGTCCATGTCTGCGCTCCTCTGAGGTGCCGTCTGCCACTGGCAGGTCTTTCTCCCAAGGCTTTCGAGGTCTCTGCATCGATCCAAAGGGTGTTGTAGACTGCTGGAATTAGTTGGCATGCCAGCCAGAGATGGAGATAAGAAGCCATGACTCACGGGGTTCCTGACAACAGTATCAGGGATCTCTATGATGCCTTCCACCGGCTCGCCCGACTGCACCGCCTGAATGATGGCGGCAAACTTCTCTGGGTATGGGACGTGATCGGTACCTTCATCATCCTCGTTGGTAGCTGGCTGCCTCTCAACGTACAGCTCACCCTTAGGTGCAGCCCTCATCCAATCTGGGGCAGACTTGTCGTCTTGTGCAGTTCCAGCTGTTGACTCGGTGCCAAGGAGCTCCGTCATCCAGGCATCCTTCTCAACAGCAGCAGCAGCAGCAGCAGCTCCAGCAGCTCCTGCCACCGGCCCAGACGCTGAAGATGAGGAGGAGGAGGAATTGGTAGCGGTCCGAGAAGCAAGCCTGTCGCGGTGGCCACACAGCGACTCCAAGAGTGCCCACTCCCATATGCGAGGTTGCTGGCCGGCCAGGTACTGCTCTCTGAGCCAGGCTCTGTAGGTGTCGAAGGGGACGGTCAGACCACTGACACGGGCGAAGTAGAAGATTCGCGAGTGCATGATGATATCAGCCTGGGAGGCTTTCAGTGCGAGAGCATGGTAGCCGCCGAGGGCAAGGACAAGGCCTCCCTTTTTTTTTTTTGCCTTGTGTGTTAGCTCAGAAAGCTCGTTGCTGGCACCCGAGGGGGGGGGGCGGGATGATGGCTGATGTTTTCTATTTCACTTACAAGAAAGTCCTTGTCTAGATCCCACTTGTAGTCGTGAAAGGCCCGGAGCGTGGAGTCATCGCCTTGGACAGGTGGGATGTCTAAGGAGGTGGCCTCGGCCATTGCTGCTAGGAGGATCGCCCTTTTGTGAATGTAAATCTGCTCACAAGATGAGCCTTGCGAAGGTGTGGCAGTCGGAATGGCCTCAAGTGGGCATCAAAGAGTTTACAGTCCAGGTTGGGCTTGTAGGCAGTGCCCAAACTCGGCAGCCTAAAAGGAGAGTGGCAGCTTCCGAGAAACCTTCTCTCGCAAGACTGGTAGGAGTCCGTTCTGTGGGCTGAACTTTCGGAGTCAGTTGGTCCAGGGAATATGGAGAGAGACAGCTCTGAGGGGAATATGAGAGGAAGCCCCCGCGGGGGGGGGCTCCGGGTCGGGACGTCAGTGGAGCCAAGCTGCTCGGACCGTAGCGGAGGTGCCTACCGGCGAGACGAACACTGGCCCTGAAAGCGCCTACCCAGCACTCTCCACCGTACTACAGCGCATGGTACAGAGACTTGTGCCCCTGTAACAGCTGACTGCTCGCTGAAATTGATGTGATAAAGTTTGGTACCTTTCTAAAACACTTTGCTACTTACACTACTTAATTAGGAACCACTGCTGATACCCACTGGCAAATGATGGGAGCCTTTGCCCAATATGCTATCTTCTATTAAGATAGTGCAGTCATCTTATTGTGTCAAACAGCAACCGGTTTACTTGATGCTTTGCTGCCTGTGTGAATTTAGCAGGTAACGCCTAGCGCACAGGCCACTATTAAGCTGAAAAGGCCCCCGATGACAAGGGGCTGGTCCCCTAACTAAAACATGCTAATACACAGTACTTAATACCTGTGGATTGTTCCTCTGCTGCTGCGGTCATCTGCATACCTTATACGCACCGAGCTGCCTCGTTGACCTCCCAGTTTCCAGCCCGCCCACAGTCGACGCTGCCTGGTGAGGATCGCGCCGCCAGTCCTCGACAGCAGTTCCAATGCGTCGCGTTGCAGCGAGATGGCTTCGGTCGTGTCAGGGCACCGTCCGAGGCCATCGAGGTCTCTCCCACCCCCGAGCTCTCAGTAGCCGCAGGGGCCTCTACTCACACGTGCGCCCCAGCGTCCAGGAACATTCGTCGTCTCACATCACTTGCAACACCAACAACAACCACCGCTCCTTCCGGTTCTCGTTCTCGACCTCCTCTGCCTCTCTCTCGCCCTCCCGGCCCGAGGTTACCTCGATCATCAAATCGCAGTCCATGACTACACGACGCGCTGCTATCGCCTTGGTGTCCGGCATCGTGGGCTACGGAGCCTGGTACACCTATACCGGCAACCCCACCATCAGCTCACAAGGCCTCACCCAAGGCTTCTCCTCCTCTAGCTCCCCCACGAGCCTCGATAATGCGACACCGACCCGTTCCATCCTCGTCATAGGAGCCGACGAATTGCAAACTGGTACATTTGTTGGCGAGGGGCCCATCACCAAGACCACCGACGACGAGGGCCGCACCGTCGTCGAGATGCTTACACCCGACCAGTCCACCCAGAAGCTGAGGAAGATGGAGGAGTCTTATCTCGTCAACAGAGGTAGGGGTGTCTTGAGATACGATCTGGTTCAGCTGCCCAGCAACAACCCAATCGAGGACGACCACGCCGAGAAGATCGTCGAAGTCCCGAACCGGGCCAGCACCGAGTCTGGTAGCGACTGGATGTTCTGGGGCGTCTTTGATGGCCACTCGTAAGCTCACGGCATACACAATTCTGAAATAGTGTATGGCATCGTCCCTCTAATGGCTAAATGTACAGTGGCTGGACAACATCGGCAAAGCTTCGCCAGACACTGATAAGTTACGTGGCGCGTGAGCTCAACGAGACATACAAAGCTGGTGGGAACGCACCCACCTCGGACGCGGTCGATACGGCTATCAAGAAGGGGTTTACCCGCCTCGATGACGAGATTGTCCACCAGAGCGTGCAGGAAGTCCTCAAGTCGAACTCCAGGTCCGTCGCCGCAGAGCTGTTGGCCCCGGCCTTATCGGGCTCCTGCGCCTTATTGTCATTCTACGACAGCAGCTCCGGCCTGCTACGAGTGGCTTGTACTGGGGATTCCCGTGCGGTGTTGGGACGGCGGTCTGATAATGGTAAATGGGCTGCCACGCCTCTGTCTGTGGACCAGACCGGTGGCAACCAGGACGAGGCCAACCGCATGCGAAAGCTGCATCCCGGCGAGGAGCATGTCATACGGAACGGCAGGGTGCTGGGCGGTCTAGAGCCCACCCGTGCCTTTGGCGACGCAAGCTACAAATGGAGCAAGGAGATCGCCAGCCGTCTGCGTGAGTCCTTCTTCGGCCGGGCACAATCTCCCCCTCCTCAAGACCCCGCCTTATGTCACGGCCGAACCGGTGGTGACGACCACCAAGGTCCACCCTGAGAAGGGCGATTTCCTGGTCCTGGCTACGGACGGGCTGTGGGAGATGCTGACGAATGACGAGGTCGTCGGCCTCGTCGGGAAGTGGCTCGAAACCCAGACCAGCAAGGCCTCGACCTCGCAGTTCGACTCGGTATGGTCCAAGATCTTTGGGGCGCAGAAGAACGGCCTTCCGGTAGAGCAGGGAAGCGAAGGCGTGGTAGGGGATGGCCAGAAGACGCCGATCCGCGTTCGGCAGTGGGGCATCTCTAGGGACGACGATAGGTTCGTCGTCAAGGACAACAATGTCGCAACGCACCTCATCCGCAACGCATTGGGCGGGAAGAACGAGGAGATGGTGTCCGCTCTGCTTACTCTCCCATCTCCCTATTCGCGGCGATACAGGTAGGGTGGATCACCTTTGGCCCAGCTTTCTCTGCTGCATGCACTAACAACTCACTGCGCAGGGACGATCTAACGGTTCAGGTCATTTTCTTCGGCAACGGCGAGAGGGCTCAGAGTGAGAGCCAGGAGGTTGTTGTCAACGACGAGGCCACAGCGCCTCCTCGCGCCAGACTCTGATAGGAAAGGGGTGACAATCAACCTCGACCATGTTGTCGATGATGTACCATAAAATACGATTCTCACTACAGAGCAAGGCGTTACATGAATCGCGATTTTTTCACCCCCTAGGCGCTACAGAGACCCGCCTGTCAGTGCTACTGTGTATGCATCGGGCCTGCATTCAGCCAGGCTACAGTCCAATCATTTGCCGGCATGGGAAACAACCCAAAACCAATGATTTGCAGGAGAACAATATGCATTTTGAGAAACCCGCAGGAAGAATGCGCACCTGCCTGTACTACCGCGCCACGACAATTAAGGACCCGACTTTTTTCTTTTTCCTATCTTCTTTCTTACCTCTTTGCCTTCTTCCACTTGTGGAGACGTCTTAACTTGGTCAGCAGAACGTGCTCCGTAATAACAGGAGCTTCGGCCATGTAACCACCTTTGGTGGGGGTGGGGCATTCTACTGATATGAGACACCTTGAGCAACGGTCCAGAGATGTCCGCTCAGAGTAGCTCCGGGGCCATAGCTGATAATGACATCATTCCGGGGAAGCAGTAGAATTGCATACCACATAATAGTAATACTACGTACTATGAATGTGAATGATCAGGAGTTGTCGACAGGAGGGAGAGAAGAGGAAAGGTTCTATACTAAGGGCCAAAAAAATTAGTGGACGGGAGCCAAGAGAGAAGAGAGACTTATGCGATCAAGCGATCGTCAGTCAAGAGGTTGTGTCGTGTCGTGTCTTTTTAGGAGCAAGAAAAAAAAAACCAGAGTGACCAGGGTTTTAGGAATGAATTAGTTGGCCAGCGTCAGCCCAGCGCCAGTCCAGCCAGCTGTTTTGGTGGCCCTGCCAGCACAGGGACCTGCATGACGGCCCTGGGGCGGCCAGCTAGCTAGCCCGCGTAGTAGCTCCTGTTGCCGAATTTATCGCACAAAGCTTCCTGCAGGAGCCAAGGCCAACAGACAGTGTTCTAGCCCACCAGGGCGGCTCGCGCTATAGATATTACCTACTAGCACTACGTACATACTGTACTTACTTAGTTACCTAGTATCATCCATCCCCTCGGTGCTCATCCGCGTGCTGCTGCTGACCTTCTTACTTCTCTTCTCTCTCCCGGCCACGAGAATTCTAGTCGGGCTCACCAAGTGCTGCAGCACTTTTCTTCGATTCCCTACAACCTCGAGGGCCATCTCTTGTCTTTGCCAGAACCTTGGAAATACTATATTGCCTATATATCTTCCCCTCCAAACTCTGCCCCAGGTCCTCTTTGCCTCCAACATTGTGTCCCGGGTCTAATATTGCTAGTCGCGTCCCTTAATAGCTTCAGGTAGTGCGGTAGACTCATCTCCCCGACGTCTCTCGTGCTGCTTGCTCTGTCTGCTGGCCTGTCCAGCACAATTGACGAGTTCTCGATCGACGGCGTGCCGTTATCTACCCTAGGAGCACCGTTACTGCTACAAACCAACCATGGTCGTCTTCGATAATCATGAGTTCCTGACCGCGGAGGAAAAGCGGCTGAAGGAAGACCGCCACCGTGAAAAGTACTGGAAGAAGTGGGGTTCTTATCTCGCTGAGCGACAATGGGCTACAGGTTTGTCCCATGCCGCTTCCCACGGCCGCCCTCCTGCCTGCTAGGTGCGTGGCTGCTGCGAGGAGGTCTGAACTGATCCCGCGGCATTGCAGTGCGAGAGGACTACAGTCATGATGGTGACGCATGGAGCCGTGAGTAAACCACTGTCCGCCCTCTCCCCCTCTCAGACCCACCTCCACCTCCGCGAGCTTGAAGTTATGGGGTCCCCGGAGCCTGAGTCGCATCGAGTCTCGACAGCATGGCTAACCTACGCATCTGTCTCCACCAGATTTCCCTCACGACCACGCGCGATCCCGGGCCTATCGATGGGGTGAAGACGGCATTGCTGGTGTCTGTGACACACACGGACTGCAGAATATTGCTTTCGCCTTTTGGAACGGTCAAGAGTGCGTTGCATAACCCGGCCCCAAAGCTGTTTCTGGTGGACGTGAACGCTGACGGCAGATCAGCCCCTTCCTCAAGGAGAGGCTCTTCGGCTTGTCCAACCCGCAGGGTAATCATGGCGAGAGCGTCAAGGAGGCTCATTTCCACCTGGACAATACTCCAGTCAGTTCTTAATCATCGCTCCCGTTACTGTCAAATTGCTCTTCACTAACAATCAAAATGTGCTGCAGACCGTAAGCCGCTTTCGCAGCCGATATGCGAGGTATCGATCGATCCACGCAAGAACTAATCCGGTGCTATAGCATTCGTACATGAAATTTCTGTACAAATATCCCCAGTCCGAATTCCCATACGAAGAACTGCGCAAGGAGAATGCAAGGCGCGGCAAGCAGGACAAGGAATACCAGATTCTGGACACGGGTTGCTTCGAGGATGACAAGTACTGGGACATCATAATCGAGACGGCCAAGGACGATGATGACCCGGATGAGCTGCTCTTCCGTGTTACTGCGTGGAACCGGGGACCGCAGACCAAACCGCTGCACATCATTCCTCATGTCTGGTTCCGTAACACCTGGTCCTGGGGCCGTGAGCCCGAGGATCAAAAGCCATCAATGGGCATGTTTGCCGAGAACATGGCCAAGTCGAAGCATCACTCACTTGGCGAGCGCTACTTCCTCCTCTCCCCCTCTCCTGGTGTTGGCCCTAGCGGAGAAGACGTTGACCCTCAGATGCTGTTCACCGAAAACGACACCAACTTCGAGGTTCTTTACGAGGGCGAAAACCCCCAGCCTTATGTCAAGGATGCCTTCCACCGCTACATTGTCGATGGGGAAAAGGGCGCCGTGAACCCCGCTCAGACCGGAACAAAGTGTGCTGCTTGGTTCGCATTCAGTGAGGATGGTGGTGTTCCTCCGGGGGAGTGCGCAGGTACGTTTTGGTATCACATTCGACCTATCTGCTGACCTCTCCTTGCTGACTTTTTCTTTTCTCTGCCAAAGTTGTCCGTTTCCGCTTCACCAAGAAGACCGACACCTACCTCGATGAAGAAGAGTTCGACGACATCATTGAGCGGCGAAAGGACGAGGCCGACGACTTCTACTACAGAATCAGCCCTCTGCCCATGTCTGATGATCTACGAAACATCCAGCGCCAGGCCTTCTCGGGCATGATGTGGTGCAAACAGCATTACCTGTTCATATGGGACCACTGGGCTAATGGCGACCCGACCCAGCCACCACCGCCCGCCAACAGGAAGGCTATCCGCAACGAGCAGTGGAGGCACATGCATTGTGACGATATCCTATCGATGCCGGATTCTTGGGAGTATCCTTTCTTTGCCGCGTGGGACAGCGCTTTTCACTGCATTACATTGGCCATGATTGACCCGGACTTCGCCAAGAAGCAGCTTGACCTGTTTACACGGGAGTGGTACTGTCATCCAAACGGCCAGCTACCTGCGTGAGTTTTTTCTTTCTTTGATCTTTTCTTTTTTTTTTTCTTCTTTTCTCCCTATGCGTACTTGCTCTCTAGGTCCATGAAAACTGGGAGCTGACGCAACAATTAGTTACGAATGGAATTTCGGAGACGTCAATCCTCCGGTTCACGCGTGGGCGACCTTCCGAACCTTCAAGATCGAGCGCAAGATGTACGGGCGCCAGGATCTGGACTTCCTGGAACGCGTCTTCCAGAAGCTGTTGCTCAACTTCACCTGGTGGGTAAACCGCAAGGATGTCGACGGCAAGAATGTGTTTGAGGGTGGTTTCCTGGGCTTGGACAACATCGGACTCTTCAACCGATCTGAGCCACTGCCCACAGGTGGCACTCTTGAGCAGGCTGACAGTACGGGCTGGATGGCTTTCTACTGTCTCTGCATGCTCAACATCAGTCTTGAACTTGCCAAACACCGACGCATCTACGAGGACATCGCCTCAAAGTTCTTTGAACACTTCATTCTCATCAGCGACGCCATGACGTTCCGCACGGGACAGAAGGATGAGAAGTCGCTGTGGAACGAGGAGGACGGCTTCTACTACGACGCAATCTCGTGGGGCGGCCCTTGGATCCAACAGCTGCCTGTCCGGTCGCTGGTCGGCCTGATCCCCATGTACGCGACCATGACGCTGGAGCCAGAACTCATCAACAAGCTGCCCTCGTTCAAGAGGAGGCTGGAGTGGTTTATGAAGCACAAGGCCGACGTGACGGAGCGGAACATGCACAGCATCCGCAAGCGTGGCAAGGGAGACCGCATCCTCTTGTCCATTGTCAGCAAGGACCGTCTCGAGAAGCTGCTAACGCGTATGCTGAACGAGGACGAGTTCCTGAGCCCCCACGGCATCCGGTCTCTGTCCAAGTATCACAAGGAGAACCCGTTCTCGATGGAGGTGCACGGGCAGGAGTTCAAGGTAGGCTACGTCCCGGGAGACTCAGACAGTGGGCTCTTTGGAGGCAACAGCAACTGGCGTGGCCCGATCTGGATCTGCGTCAACTTCCTCCTCATCGAGTCGCTGCAGCGGTACTATCTGTTCTTTGGCCAGAGCCTGCAGGTCGAATGCCCTGTCGGGTCAGGCGATTATATGCATCTGGGTCACGTCGCCGAAGAGCTTCAGCACCGCCTCCAGCACCTGTTTGCCCGAGGCGATGACGGCCGACGGAGCATCAACGGCGGCAATGACACGCTTGATTTTGATCCTCTCTGGAAGGACAACTTGTGGTTTTACGAGTTCTTTGACGGCGACACTGGTCGCGGGCTCGGAGCGACGCATCAGTGCGGCTGGACAGGTCTGATCGCGCGACTGATCCACGACACAGGGTAAGCAGATGCAAAACCATCCATTGCACAGAATCGCTATAGATTGCTAATCAAATCAATAGTGTCAACTGCCGCCTCCCACAGACCCCTCGGACACCTTCGGTGGGCATGGCCCATTACTTCGATGACGTCCTCAGCCGCCAGATCCTGCCAAGGTCACCATCGATGCCTCGGATCCGGCGGTCCTCGACGGCACGGTCTATCGGAGCGCGCAGTGATTTTGACGAGAGCGAGGCAAATGGCTACGAGGACAACGGGTACCACAGCACAGGAGGCGGTAGTGTTGTGCTCACTCAGAACCCGGAGGACATGCGCCAGAAGGCTGAAGCCGACGAACACATGCGCAACTACATCACGGAGCAACTAGAGAGAGTCAAGAGCGAACAGATTGCCGAGAACTATGAACAAGGCGACGAGTTCGAGGCTCAGCCCTGAAAAAGTGGTCTGCATCATGCATGAGCATAGACCATCATTCTATTCAACTTCCTCTTGGATACAATAGATGTTCTCTAGAAGGTTGGAATGATTCCGGGGGGCGGGGGGGGGGGGCGCTTGAGATGCTTTGGAAAGTGGCACAATAAAAAGTGTGCTGGTAGAACGAACATTGTGCATCGTTCGACGGCACCATGGCGTAGCAAGAAAACGATTATGTTGTAGACAGACGGAGAAGCACCTAGAAGCACAAAGCTCATATAAAATAGAGAGATGCATTGTTTGATGAGAGGCCCGAAATATAATTTTGCCTTTCCCTCTATTAGTACATATCTATATGTATCATGAACTGCAGCTGCACTGCATAGCCCTCTCAAACTTGGGCACGTCGCCGGTCCAGCGGGCTTCCTCATCCTTGTCTCCATTGTACAATGACCCGTGTTCAAACTCTCTGCCGTCCCACTCGTCTTCAAAAGGGTGCAGCGCCATGTGCATGGCCCGGCGGAGGACGTCTCTCTCGCCGCCCTTTTCGACCCTCTTGATGATCTCATCGAGGATGAAGCTGCGCGGGATGAAGCTGGGGTTGACCCTCTTCATGGCGGCGAAACGCTCTTCTTCCTTGGCAGGGTCGATAGCAACAGTGCCCTCTGCGCCCCCGCCGCCCCAGTCCTCCAGGGCCCGCGCCCGCCATTTGTCCAGCCACCGGGCGACCCTCTGCCGAGCCTCGTCCTCGGACACGCCAACGGCGCTGATGCCTTCCTTGTGAAAGAACACAGCGGCCCGCTGCCGCCTCGCTTCATCCGTGGCTAGGTCGGCGGTCCTGATAGCGCTCAGCCGGCGGAAGAAGTGGTTGAAGTCCAGCTCCAGCGCCTCCATGGTGTCGAGCAGCTCGCTAAAGAGCTCCTTGAAGTCCTGCTCCTGGAATCTCCGCAGGCCGAGCCTGGCTGTCATCAGGCGCTTGTACTCGGCCAGGAATACGGCCTTGTATTCCTCGCCGGCCTGCTCGATGAGCTTCTGGGCCCGTGCTATCAGTTCGTCGGCCTCGGGCCCCTCCTCCGACACGCCCTCGTTGACGAACTTATCCGAGTCGACGGTGGCGCCGGCGCCGATGAGTTCGCCAATTGCCTCGCCAAAGCGGACGAGGTTCCACCATATGATGGTGGGCTGGTTCCTGTAGCTGTAGCGGAGCATGTGGTCGTCATGGTTGGGCGTGTAAGCCGGGTCGAAGTTGTCCAGGAACGCAAACGGCCCAAAGTCGATCGACAAGCCGCAGATTGACGTGTTATCGGTGTTGAGCACGCCGTTCATAAAGCCATAGGCCTGCCATTTTGCCACGGTAAGAGCATTGCGCCGTACAACCTCCCGGTAGAGCCTCGCGAAGCGGTTCTCGGCCGCCTCGGGAGGGCCCTGCACATCGTCTCGACCTGCCACACCGCGCGGCGGGAAATCCAGATCAGGCGCCTCGGTGGGCTCGGAGGGGTTGCTCAGCCTGCCAGGTAGCCGGTCCCAGCCGCCCAGGACCTCCTCGGCGACATAGGTGGCCAGCCTGCGGATCATGGCCCTCTCTCCCCGGGCGCGGAGGATGTCGAAGTTGCCGAGGCGGATCCAGCTCTGGGCGAAGCGTACGACGATGGCTCCGGGCTCGATGGTCTCGCGGCGCACCTTGCTGTGCGGCAGCAGCGAGAGGGCCAGAGCGCGGGTGCTGGGGATGCCCAGGGCGTTCAGAGCCTCGCTGACAATAAACTCACGAATGCTGGACCGCAGCACGGCCTTCCCGTCTGCAAAGCGCGAGTATGGCGTCAGCCCCGCACCCTTGAGCTGTATCTCGTATCTAATATTATTGTCGGCTCTTGTGGGAGAGGCATCTTTGATGGTTCCCGTCGTCGTCGTCGTCGTCTCGAACAAGCTGATGGCGCGCCCATCGCCCAGCTGGCCTGCCCACTGGCCAAACTGGAAGCCTCCATACAGCTGAGCCCAGGGGTATCCGCCCTCCATCTTGTCCTCGTCCCAGCCCAGTAGGACATTTCCGGCTGCCAGCTGGCGGAACTGATCGGTGGTAGCCTCAGAGGGCGCAATATTCAGGTCACGCAGGGCTGCTGGGGAGACGGCGAGGAGCTCAGGGTCCTTCTGCAGTTCGGGGCGCACCCAGGTGAAGAGGCCGCCGCGCACCTGACGGGGTGTGATCTGGTCGCGTGGCGTCTTGTGGGAGTCGGCGGGGGTCGGAAAGGTAGGATCGTGAGGCAGGAGAGTGGTGAAGCGCCATGACTTGGGAAGGGAGGCGAGGGTATGACTGCTGCCGCTGTCATGGTCTGAAGCGGGTACAGGACAGGACTGCGCCTGCATCTTCAGACTCTCACGACCTTGGTCCTTCTCGGTGGAGGATAGTTCGTGTGCAGACGCCATCTTCGAGGCTGGCGCGATGCCATTACCATTGTTTATGAGCTGGTCAGCCATTGTTGCGGTGGGTATGCGCCTTCGGAGGAGGGGAAAAGAGGAGGTTATCGCTGTTGGAACTCGCCACGCCGGACGGAGGAGAATGCGGCGGAAGGGCATTTACTAATACCACAACAACTCGACCTTTTCAGTAGTAACTGGACCTGGAGAACATTGCTGTTGAGCATGCTCCGAGAGGTGAATTGGGTATGGGCTTTAGTGATAGATATAATGAGTTGGTGTGGCGAGGATGAATTAATTATTGACTATGATGTCAGATTCCCGATCTTCTGAGTAAGAGATCAACTGTGTAAGTGCCTATTATCGTGTATTATGTAAGCACAACACTTCCTCACAGCAATACAATACAATACCCTATCGGATGCAGGCAAATCAGACACCAAAAATGAGACAGAATTCGGATTAGTTGATAGTTGACAGAGATTGTAATGAAGAGGGCCCTAGAATGGTCAGCCGTGGTTTTAATTAAAGAGTACTGATGAATAAACTAAAAGACGGTCTCCTTCTCGAGACAAGTGGGAGGGGGAAAAAGAAGAAAGAAAAGAATGAAAAAAAGAATAGGGACAAAAAAGCAACCGCGAATTCAAATTTGTCCCTCTCCGGAAATCAAGCTGTATGTTTCACTGTGCAATGAGTTCTCTGCAGGAGGAGAGCCTCATATCTTGTTGAGATGACCACCTAACACACCCCAGCTCAACAATGTTGCCAGGTGTGCCGAGTTCAGTCATCTCCTGTGAGATCAATGAGCCCTTTCGAAGCCTTTCCCGTCTTCATAGCCTTCGCCGGTCGCTGGGATTTGAAAGCCTTGCCGCCTTCATCCTTGACATCGTCAGTCGCGGACCGCTTGACGCCTCGCTGTACATTGAAAGCAATATCAGCACATGTCATGTATTTCCGTAAGAGAATGATGGCTTACTTGGTTTTGAGACAAGTACAAGCTGGCCAGACGTCGGAGTTCGTGGTTAGGCAGTCGGTCCACCTCACTCTTCATAACGGGGCTTCGCGGTCGAGGTATGATCATTGCTTTTTGAAGAGCGTCTGGGTTCCCGGTCAGCATGCACATTCAGCCTTGTTGCAAAGATGATCGATCATGGTCAAAACACACCTTTAGAGCAATAATTGAATTTGAATACAGCCAGTGGCTCGTGTTGATCGTCTATCATGTCCGTGGGCTGTGCTGTAAGTGGGCGCGTGGTTCGCACAGGGTCGGAGAGACTGCTCAGGTGGTAATGATCAGCGCTCATCACGGAAACTTCGTCGCACTCGGAAGAATATTGGACCATTATAGCTCACCTCAACCCATGGGACACTGATCGACCTTTCAGCGCCTCCTCGGCAAAGGTCAACTCTCCATTCTGTCCGAGCCGCGTAGCGCCCAACGTTTCGAGACGCCAACGCGTTTCTCGACCGTAGCATGTCCCACGGTGGACACAGACTCTGATGGTTCCAAGACGAGAGGCCCGCGCAGTGTCTTCTTTACTGCGTTTCTTGCTGGCGTTGTCAACTGCCACCCCCGGGCGGGCCAGAGTCAGCGTTATCACTGTTGTAAGTAGTCATTGGTGGCTCGTACAAAGCTGAACACATACCGGTAGAAACAGCTGCAAAGTGGAACCTCTTTAAGTAGGTGTGCCTGCCGCTGTATAATTTTACACTATCGATTGCGGCAGACGGTGATTCCAGCGTGATGAATGGGGCATACTCTGAGACGTCATGTCCATCAATGTCGACATTGAGCACGAAGTTTCTGCTTTGGTTCCCTTCGAGCCAATAACCAGCAGCACCAGGCTTAGCTGTGGCAACAATGAAAAACTCGGCATTGTCGATCGACTCGATGTAGCAACAGGTAGTGATAGTTTTCTCTGGGAACTCCTCGTCGTCGACAGCCTCGCCGACCTTGTCCGAATACTCTTTAGCTTCTTTCTCGTTGACAAAGACCCGGACTTCGAGTCCGAGACCCTTGAGTATAGGCATGGTACTAGAGACTGGTCGTGACGGAATGTTTATGGCGTTTTGTGGGAGTTGCGTTATTGTTGATGTTGTGGGAAACGATAGGATGCTGAAGGGAAAAGGGCACGTCTGGTGGGGTCCTCGGTACTGATGATGGGTTTGACAGGAGGCCCTTGAGAGGTATGATGGGCGTGGCTTCCGTTTTGGTCGAAAGATCTAAGACAAGAAATGCGTTCTCTTTTCTGTTGAGAGGCCCGGCCAAAAATCTCAGAGTGCTATCCCTCCGTGGCAGCGCATTTATTGTGAGAGAAACGCATTCCGAGGTGATATTGGCAGGTGGAAGCATCTGAAGGAAGAGTGAAGATACCATCAGATCATCTTCAGGAGCTAGCACGCTCTCCTATCCCTATCGCTCTTCTATCCATACGCGTCAAATCTGTGGCCAAGGCAGGTCAACAGCCTGAAAGCAAACGTTAGGATTGTAAGGACGTATCGATACTCCGTTGCAAAGTTTCCCTGACTCTTATTTCTGATCTCCTAGGTTTGCATGTTATACCCAGACACGGAAAGGCCACGTAATTACTAACCGTCGAGAAGCCCTGGTCTCTTCAGGTCACCTCATGGTGAGTGGTGAGGCGGTGAATACTCGTCAATTCCTTATCTATGACACAAAGCCTGAACATGCTCAAAATCACTGACCTGCGCCTATTTCCTCTTCAGTATATCGCAAGCTTGCGTGGCAGCCCTTACTTTCGACTCTTCCTTAAACAGACAACCGGTAACAGCAGTGACATGTCGTTCCCCGATCCTCACCTCACAAGCCCACTCTTTTTCGGCGCCATCATCACTTGTTGTCTCCTTCACTAGGTATTCCACCTTGTCCCTCTCCGCCAACCTGCCCAGCTCTTCCTTCGGGTGCAGCACGTGCACCTGGTCCCTCAGCAGCCTCTTCAGATATGGCAAGATACCTGATCTTGAAATGAAGGCCCTGCAGCCATCGAAGTCAGGCCCCGAGTCTACCCAGATGGCCCCGACCAGCGCCTCGAAGAAGTCCGAGTAGAACTTCTGCGCATGGAGGCGGGCAAAGAGGGCCCAGGGATAGTGTGTACCAGAATGCATGGCCTCGAGGATGGACTCGCGCAGTTCCTCGAAGCGGGCTTTAGTGGCCTCTCGCTCCATGGTGAGTTCCGCCGAGGACTGTCTCATGAACGACCAGAGCGGGATAGCGACTTCGGTCTGCCTTAGCTCGGGGCTGTCTCTGACGCCAGTGCTATCACCAGTGCTGTCGCTGTCGCTATCGTCGTCATTGACGCAGACCTCAAAGCGCATTTGCTTATAGCTCCACTCCATGATCAGGAAGCCCAGGATGTCGGCATTGACAAGTGCTGTGCGCAAGAGGTGCATCTGCCAGTTCTCGAGAGCCGGTTCGACGGCGAAGACCTCCTCGACGACGATGAAGTCGAGGATGGCGTCGCCAACGAACTCGAGGCGGTCGTAGGAAGCCACCGTGCCGCTGACATTATAGCTCGGGTGCGTCACTGCCTCCAGGAGAAGCGCCTTTTCGCGAAAAGTGTAATCGATCAGCTGCTCGAGTAGCTGTAGATCCGTAGGAAGGGTCATGCCCTTTGGCTCGGCTGCCCCAAGCAGCGTGTCTCTCACCTCGCCGAATGTACTCGGCTGGCTTTCCGGCACGAAGAGACGGATACACTTCAGGGCCTTGGGAAGCCCACCGTCGACGAACGAGACGCCAATGAGTGCCTCCACTACATCTGCAAGGGTCTTTGTGGACAAGACACGCTTGGTCTCTGGCTGCTGCGTTTGGTCACCCAGGTCAGACATGTACGGAGGCTTCCATCCCTTCAATACAAGCTGTTGGGTGACGAGGAATTGGTCCAGCCCGCTATCACAGGCTGCTCGGCAAAGCCTGGCGTTCGAGACCAGTCTGTCTTTCATCAGAGACAGAATACCCTCGGGCAGGTGCAGATCTTTGAAGAACACGTTAGCCTATATTGAATTTACGCATTCGCGGTCACCCGCCGTGTAGGGGAGAACTGGGGCTCTAGATGACGACGGGCATAATCCATTAACTCACGTGTTGCGGCAACATTGACGGCTGTAGCGAATGTATCAGTCTCTACTCTGTCATTAAATGTATGCTGCGGGTTACACTCACTGATGCATGTCTTCAGAATACTGTCACCCAGGAACTCGATCCTCTCATAGTTGTCTGGCGTTCGTGCACTCCTGGCACATATTGCCTCCACAATCATCGAGACATCAGAAATCCCAAGTGGTTCTAGCAGGGTCTTTGAGAGCTCGGCAGCCACTAGATATAGTTCAGTATAACAGACCAGAGAAGGCATGAGCAGACCGATCTGCGGATACAGCAGTGGGATGCCGTCAATCGTGGTTGTCTCTGCCGGCAGAATGTAGACGTAAGGTTTTGTGCTGGGAGATTGCTGAGGAGGATATGGTCGGTGGAAGAAGCCCGTCTTTTTGGGCCATTTCCTTACAGACAAGTAGACGGCGTCCGTCGGGTCGTCTTCGTAGCCCTTGTACACCTTCTGGACAGACCCAGCTGGGGGCTTGGATGGCAAGACGGAGTGAAAGTAGTAAGGATGCCGAGACTTATCTCGTTCGTCGCGGATGAGACGACCCAGTCCACTGGCTGTGACGAGACCAGATGCGAATTGAACCTGCCCGAGCTGCGCCATAGAAAGAGAGTCAGACTTGGACACGAGGCGCAGAATGCAGTCATCTCTGATTTCCATGGCTCGATGGCCGTAGGCCAATGACAAGAGGACGAAAGTGTGGTCCTGCTGGTCTCTGGCCTGTTCGGCATGTCCAAGTCCCTCAGAACCAGTCATTACCACATCCGGGTCTATGTGTAGGGTTAGACTGGTGCGGTGATCCCACCAAACGACCAGAGGCTTCATTCTCGGCAGAGAGGTGGGAACGGAGAGCTCGAACTCGCACAGTTCTGAATTATTCTCGTCGAAGACTCTCAAAGCGCGGCGGCAGAGTGGAACTTCTCCTTGGGTGCACATCATAGCAATGTTCAGCCAGGGGTTGTACAGCCCCCGGACTTCCTTCAGTCCAGGACGCACCTCAAGTTCGCGTTCCAACTTGTCTCTCAAGGGAAGAAGGTGGTCGTCTACCAGTCCTGCCTTGTACAGCGCCTTGTAGGCCTGAAATGCAGCGTCCATGCACGCATTCTTTTCAGACACCCACGTCCTGCTGCTGGTGACCTGTCGGATGTTTTGTGGCACCGAGACTGGCAGAAACACGGTAGCTTTGAGAAGAGCTTGATTCCCAGGTCGAGCGCTATCGCGTACTTCCTCCACAAGATAGTCGGGCTGAGTTTCGACGAACTTGCGTGATGCCAAGGTCGCTGTAAAATGTTGTAGATGTGATTTCGCGTCATTGATCGTAAGCCGTGCCCCGGTGCTCTCGACGCGCAGCTCTTCGGGATATTCTAGAGCCTCGGAGTCTTCTAGTGCTGAGAGCCTCTCATGTTCTCGTTTTTCGTCTTCGTACTGCCGCTTCATCTGAGCCTCGAGATCCCCCCAGTCGGCATCGGCTTCATCCTCGACGAAGAGGTAGAGATGCGATTGTCGCATGCGAGCCCGGCCACGTCTCTGGATGAAAGCCCTCAGGTTGCGCGGCTTGTCGAAGCAGATGATGAGATTGCAAGCGGGCACGTCAATCCCTTCCTCGAGGACACTAGTGGCCACAAGCAGGTTCTTCCTGCCAGCCCGAAAGGCCTCCAGGGACTGAGAATTACCCGTCTCGAGCAGGTCTAAGAAATCCCGTTTTACTCCTGGAACAAACGAGGTACCGACCATGGTTCCTATGCGGAATATTTGACTGATCTCCGGATGCGCTGTCAAGATTTGGGCGAGAACCATGGTGGTTGCCCGCTCCTGGACGAAGCAGATGGCCCTCGCCTCTCTGTCGTACTTTAGGAGCACCTCGATGAGCCGCTGTACCTTTTCTGACAGGCCAGCGTGTGTAGAAAGGGGCGCGGGGGGTGCAATCTTGGCATCCTGAAAGATTCTGGCCAGAAAGATCACCTCAGAGTCTCTAAAGCTCTTGCTCGAGGCTCCCTGCCTAGGGATGCCCGCTAAGAAGAGCCGTATTGCCTCGGAGATGAACCAATCCGCAGCCCAGAGGCCAAGTTCTTGGGCCATCTCGACACTCTTCCTGCAGAATGACTTCATGGTATCCTGCACATATGTTCTTTTTTTCTTGATAGCTTTCTCGAGTTTTCTCTTGGAGCGATCGGATGTCTCGGCCCGGAGAGACATGACATAGGGGTCTTCCAAGATATTCAACTTGTTTCGGGCTGTCACCAGTTTTGCTATGGACTCTGGATAGCTGGCGGAACAGAGCTGCAGTCCCGGCGCGTGCGTTATACTGAACAGGGCAGGGCGCTGTGAGTGTGCGATGAGCTCCTCTCTGTGTCTCGTCGGGCTCCGGCAGATAGCGTCCAGAGTGTCTTCGAGGAGCTTAAGGCTCGAGATGTCGGAGCGTACTACCGGGCTCGCCGTCAGGCCCAGGATACGAGGCACCGGCTCATGTTTCTTTTTGGACTCCCGGTAGAACTCTTTCATGATTCTACTATAGGCATGTTTTTTGTTGCAGTGGTGAGCTTTGGCCCGTCAGCAAATTGCAGAGACAGATGCACCTTCGTTCGTGGCACTCACCCTCGTCGAAGACCAAGAGAGCCAGGGATGAGATAACGACGAAACCATGAAGGAGGGCGTCAAGGAGGACTTGGGGGGTCGTGATGACGATCTTGACGTTCAGAAGGGCGCCGTCCCAGGTCGAGGAGGACCAGCTGTCCACCTTGTCGGCACCCGTGATGATCTTGGTCTGGACCGAAGGGATCTGCGCCTTCACAACTTCGTACTGCTGAGCACATAAAGAGACAGTGGGCGCAAGGAACCAGACTACCTGGAACCTCAGATAGTCAGCATGAATATGTATCTTGGGCATGAGAAACGGTGCACTGGACGTGTGGGCTGGAGACTATACCTGACCGTCGGGCAACCCCTCAAGCTCCGCACGTATCCTCAATATAGCCCTGTGGGCAGGTTAGACAGCTCGGATAAGGGCAGCATTTCTGGGAATTACAACACGTACACCTGTGTCTTTCCAGAGCCTGTGTCCATTGCGCATATGATATTCTCCTTGAGGCTGGCCTCGAGCATTTCCAGCTGGTACGCCCTGGCAGTCATTTTTACAGCGGCCTTAGGGAGCTCTTGGTGGCAAGGCTTCTGCTCTCCAGAAGCGTCTCCATCTTCCGAGAGGCGTCCATCATACCATGCTGCTCCAGTTATATCTTCCTCGTCAATGACCTGCTGGATCACGTCCTCGAGGTACTCCGAATCGGAGGATGATGAGTCGGTATAGTACGCCATCTTGCAGCATCACACGACAGGTCTGCCCCAAAAGGACAGGAAGAAGTACCTCGAAACGGAATGCTTCTTACGTGGAAGGGTCGACGACGCGCGTTGGTGTACGTGAGACGTGGTGAGGAGTAAAGGGCGTCAGAGGCGGACAGAATTTCTTCCGCAAGGGTATTGAAGGGGAAAATTGAGTAAAGGGATGAAAGAAGAGAACAAAAAGAAAGAAGAGGAAGGGGGGCAGGATAGGAGAGATCTTGCGTCCATTATATGGTCAAGATATTCTCAATGTTTGCAAGACATATCCCTCTTTTTGCGCCCACTCTTCACTGAACGGCAAGATATGCAGGAGGCCTGAAAATGAAGCTGTGACGGGTTAGGGTGACAACAAGAGACCAGCACAAGCTTTGCGCAGCAGCACATGGCATCACAGGACAGGCGCCGCCTCGACCAACCAAGATTCAAGACTTGCTGATTGATGTTGCGTGTGTGCGAAGCGGGGAAATCTGTGTTCCATTGCTGAAATCAACAATAGGTCACATTATAAACTCAGTCTTGCTGTTGCTCCCCTCGCTGGAAATGATCACTGGCCGCGTGTGGGCTGTACGTACTGTACATGACAGATAAGCGCCATGCTCTCTGTTATGCTGTGATTGCTGTTGCAGTGCTCACCTGCTGTGGATAGTGCCTTCTCTGCAGGTAGTTTGCTCACTTGTGTAACCTTTCTTCCGTCTGAAGTATGTCTTGTCGATATACCAAGGCCTTGTCGGAGGAAGTCGCCAAGTTGGGCTGAGTTCCATCATGTACTGTGATACGTAGTAGGTACAATGTATAGCACAATGATCTCGACAGTACATAGTAGCGCTTCCACAGTGGGTCTAACCCAGGCCTGCCAGGCTGCCAGGGTCAACGATATCAGGGGACCCCCCTGTACAATCGGTACCTTTTGACCAACAACCCATTGCAGGTACTGTGGAAGGTACTAATTACCTTGTGTGTGTTAGCCTGCAGTGGGACAAAGTGGCCCGAGCTCGAAAATTCCCAATCGAGGAATTGAATGTTCTCACCCAACAGACAGCGACTGCTTTTTTCCTGCCGCAATCGCCCTCGAACGGCCTCAGGCCAGCGCACACAAGCCAGCAACCGCCGTCCAGCAAGCCTCACTGGCTCGAGCAGCCGGTCGAACCGACCGAGATATACCAGAGGACGAGAAACAGAGTGCTTGACGTGTGGTCCCCCCTACACACATACATGAACGATGCAGAAGCTTCTCAAGAGGACGGCGCAGGCCGAGAAGCAGGCTGCCCGCCGCATCAAGAAGAGAAATGACCTCGTCAACCGCGCAGCCCAGAGGCAGGACTTTAGGAAGCGTATGGGCGCCGTGCGTGATGCCAATGTCAGCCTGTCAGAGGCGAGGCAGAGGCGGCGCGACGACTGGGAATTAGGACCGCTCGCCCCGCAGCACGACACGCCTGTCAAGGGCAAGACGGGCGCTTACTGGGGCTCGCTGTCGCTGAGCCGCACCATGTCTGGCCTTCCCGACAAGCAGATCGAGCTGGCATGCAACTGGGCCGGTGGGAAGAAGTACCTGTGCATCAAGGCTGGTGACCGGGTCGCCATCATGCAGGGTCCGGACAAGGGCAAGATAGGAACCATAAGGACGGTCGTCGAGGACGAGGGGTCTGTCATGCTCGAGGGCGAGCAATTGCAGGTGAGTTGGACTGGACAGGGTTGATTCGAGCCAAAACGATAAGATTCTCTTCGTCATTATGACCCGGTTCATGAACCAGACTGACGCCCACCATCATCTTCTTCCTGGCAGCAAAATTATACGGTCTCCGAGTTCATCTCAAAGTCCAACCTTACCCCAGAAACAACTTTTGTGCAGCTCTCGCCCCTTCGCGTGCCAATCCAGGCCGTCCGCCTCGTCCACCCGCTCCGTGACCCCAAGACCGGCCAGGTGCGCGACGTGATCATCAACGAGCTCGCGCCCACGGGCATCCTGCGCGACAAGCCCACCGGCCGCGTGACCTGGAATCGCGCCGTCCCGGGCCTCAATGTCGAGATCCCCTGGCCGCGCGCCTTCGAAGACGCCGAGCGCAACGAGCTCGAGAAGCCCCTCCCCGACCACGACTGCGACACCCTGCGCATCGATGTCGAGCAGAACACATTCGTCCCCACCCTGCTCAGCCCGCCCATGCCTGCCGGCGTCCTCGACGAGCTGCGCAACAAGTACTCCAAGTTCCGCACGCGCCACGAGCCTGAGTACATCGCCAAGAAGGAGGCCGAGGAGGCCGCCCGGGTTGCACGCAGGAAGGGCCATCTGGAGATGATGACGCCGCTGCAGGAGCTCAACGCCAGGATCCGGGAAGAGAAGAAGCAACGCCCGCTGCCCGTGCTGACGGACTCCATGCTGGAGAAAATTGGCCAGGTCATGGCCCGCAATGCGTACCGTGCACCAGCCCTGATGAAGAAGAACAGAGTATCGGAAGACCTGGTGTCGATGGCGCAGCAGACGTTAGAGGAGAAAATGGAGGCGAGGCCCGCGGGTCTCGGGGCACCAGAGACACAGACACCAGAGAACACGGCGCCACCGCCATCTTGAGTCTATATAGAGGCATAAAATCCGTCTGTATATCAATGTGTGGGACAGATGAAAATCCCACCCGCACGCCATGACCACCGAGGTCTTGTCACTTTCTTTCTCCTCTTCATTCTATCCTAGTAATGTCAATTTTGAAAACGCCGTAATGACAGGAGCCACCTGCCGAGCATTGACGGCATCTAAAGAGGCCTCAAGCACCGCATCTGGGCCACTCGGCCTGTGTCCTTCTCCACCTTCGTAAGTCGCCGGCACCGCCTCGATCTGCTGCTGTTCATGGGCCCCCTGAATGTCTCCTGGATCCCCAAAGACCTCCCTTACAGCCGCCCGACAGGCCTCGACGATTTCATCCATCAGCGCCTCGATGGCTCTCGCCCGCTCTGCCATGCCTCTCCTCATGAGCCCGAAGACGAGCCTCTCGACCTCGCCCTTGGCGCCCTCTACCCTCTCCACCAGCCTGCGCACGCTGTTGACCAGATACTCGGCCTCGTACACCGTACCCTTCCTGCCGCGGGCGCGCTTCTTCTCCTCCCGCTTGCGGTTTTTGCTCGTCGCACGGCTCACGTTCGAGCCCACGGTCCCGACGGAGCCGGCCTTTCCAGTGTACCGCGTGAAGAGCGACGCGCTAGTGCTAACCCGTGTGCTGGCGACGGAGATGTCATCTGGAAGGTCTGCCAGCGCCGAGGGACGTTCGCCCTCGTAGAACGCGAGGGGGTCCTCGATAGCCTTGCGCCGCAGCTCAGCGATGCGGGGCACCTGCGCGCGGAGCTGAGCCTTGCAGTCGGCCAGGAACTCAGTCGAGCTGGACAAAGCATCTGCAAGCCCTGTGTCGACGGCAGAGGCTAGCAGGTCAGTGCGGCTGCGGCGGACGACGAGGCGCATCGCGTCGGCAAAGTGGTAGCCCTTACATAGACAGCGGACTGCGTCGTCGAGGTTGTCAAGGTAGTCGAGGTAGACGGTCGCTGCAGAGGCGTACTCTTTGGCCTCCCACAATGCATCGGCCAGGGCGGTGGCGAGGTTGCTCATTGCATCTGTAGATAGTGGTGGCTCTTGCTGTTGGGCGGTGAAGAGACATTCGCGCCAGCAACTTGCACCGGCGGCGCGATAACAGGCTATAGCCCGGACGAAGTTGCCGAGGGACTCGTACGCCAGGCCAGCCTCGCGGTACTTGGACTGAGATTCGAGGTATGCGGCATAGAGATCTGTGAGATCTCTATGGCGCTCTGCCTCGTAGCGATAGAGGCGAAGGGCGGTCTGGTATAGACTATATCTTGTGGTGTAGGCCTTAACTTCGTCAAAGACATTAAGGGTGTGCAGGTGCTGAAGTGCCCTGTCACGCCTGCCCAGATGGTCGTCGATTGCGAACTTGCGCCGTGCATCAGGTTTCTGGTGGAGATCCTGGATGAAAGGTAGATACTCGCGAGGATCCCGCTGTGACTGTTGCGCAACCAGCAGGGCGAGATCTAGGTGGTAGAGGCCAAGCGCGTGATCATAAAGTCTGTTGACATCTTGTAAGAAGCAGATGTGCTCAACCGCCTTCTCTGCCATCTTCTCGTTCTCCTGCATTAGTTCTGCAACCACCAACAGACCGTCCTCGAGCGCAGGAGGGTTCTTGCACACGTTTGCAGTAATTATGTTCTGCAGATTTGTGTCCTTTCGTGTCTGCAGGGTCTTCAAGATGGAGTCGCATATGGCATTGACCTTTGACGTGGTCTCCCCCCTGACCGTAGTCGCAGGTGCGTCTTGAGCAGGCGGCACAAAACCGCCCGCTGTAGTCTTGGTCTTCTTCGTGTCCGTGTACATGGTCTCTGTAACATCGTCCTCGCTTAAGGATGCCAAAAATAGATCGATATATGTCACATCTTTGAGTTGGTCCAGGAACAATCCGACGTTTGATAGAAATTGTTCCGGCTTGTGGTCGTATAGTATGTTCATGTCCACTCTCTGTGTCCTGCAGTGAGCAAACGCCTTGCCGTATTCCTTCTCGTCGACAAGCTGTCGGATGCCGGCAAGAACCATGGCGCGCGGGTAAATGGTCTCTAGATTGCCTCGTGGCATCTGCAGAACCACGCTCATTGTCGTCGGTATGGCGGTAACGAGTCTTGCGCCTCTCTCGATGCTTCGACACCTCTCGTCCTTCTCAGGGTCGTCAGAGGCCAATTCAAGATCTGTTGTATTGTCAGAAGCCCGCTCCGTCCCCTCTTGAGGCATAGAATAGTGCGAGACGTACCTTCTGGCCTATCAAGGTGAACAAATTTCAGGAAGTGATTGCTAGAGGTGAATATGAGGTGGTCACAGGTAACGAGAAAAGAAGTGCAGTTCTTAACCAGCAGTCTAGAATTTGCATAGAGATGGCCACTTCTGGACATGCCGAAAGCCACCATCTCATCCTCGATGTGGGTGACCTCGACCCACGGTAGCTGAAGTGGGAAGCCGATGGACAGTGGCTCAAGAGCCTCAGCATTGACAGGGAGACGAGATATCCTCCCGGACTTGCCTTGAACACACATGTCGCCAAGATTGAGCAGTCCCGGACTGCTCTCAACAGAGATCGCATGCGGGAAGAGAACCCCTTCCTCGAGGATGGTGGAGCTCTTGAGCGTCAGGCTACCTGCATCCTCGGCTGGACCCAGTCTGTAGATGCGAAGACCATCTCTGAAGCACAGCACGTTGAGATCGCCATTATCTGCAAAGCCTGCTTGGAGTGCACCTTCCACGGCTCCGTCAGAGCCAAATACATACTTTGCGGAGAGGCGAGGCAGCGTGGAGCGGCCGTTCTTGATCTGCCAGCTGTAGACGTCAACACCGCCGAGGTGTAGTAATACCATCTCCGAGTTGTCCTGAGCAAAGGCAATATCCACCACGGTATGACCAGCTTCGATCTCAAACATGGACATCGGCGGGGGCACATTTGCAGTGCGAAATGGCGTGACCTTGACTGTGGTCCCATCAATCACAGCGACCGCGCCATAGTCATGAGGTGGCATTAATGAGCCCCTGGCGACTGCGAAGACGAATTCCGTATGGAATATGTTGCCTGCATCCCCGTCTGTCAGCGGGCCTACTATCCGAGCCTCTGCGTGTGGACAGCCGGGTCGGTCTTACCTGTGGATGCCAAAGCAAGGCGTAATGCCTTCTCTGGATGCCATGCCACATATGAGCAAGGAGACTTGAGCAATATCTCTTGCTTCAGGTACCAGTGGTAGTTGCCGATTGTCCAGAGCTGCACTGTCTTGCCAAAGGAGACAGCGAGGACGGTCGAGTCCGAGTTCCATTGCAAGGTGATGTGCATTTCAGGATCAAGCAGGTTTTCCGTTGAGCGGAGCGTGAACTGGCCATGTCTCAACCCATTCTTCTCGAAGAAGACAATGTCGACATGATCACCAAATCTTTGTACGCCGGCCATCAGGTTCCCAGCTGGCCTCCAGCTTAGGCATCCCTCCAAGCCGTCTACTGGCTCGCTCACACTGTCGAGGACGCCATCACGAGTGTAGACCCGTATGAGCCTCCGCGACCCTGACTGGGTGGAATTTATGGCGACAAAGGCACCGTCTCCTCGCCAGCTGACAATGAGGCGGCCGTCGTCGTTCAGACTTAGCTTGCCCTCATCTACCTTTTCTGGGATCGTCGGGTCGCGCAGGGCTCTGGCCTTGGCGCCCTTGCCCTGGAACTGGGTCTCCTTCTTGCCCCAGCCGACACTGACGTGTTTGGAAGCCGACAAGTCCGCCTCGGTCATGGTGGCCTCGGCGATGCCATCGAAGCTGCGGCTCATGAAAACCACGGTATCTGCCTTGGTGGTGATAACCAGGAGCTCCTCGTCCGGCGACCACCGTGCAGCCGTGATGCCGGCGTCAATGGAGCCCATGATCTCGATGTGGACATCCTCAGGGCTCAGGCCCTCCTCGACAATGACGATGTCACCGCCCTCGAGCACGAGACATGTCGTAGCCGAGTCACTGAAGTAGTGAAGGCTGACTATCCTATCGACAGGCAAGTCTGGGTTGGGACTAGGCGCATCCCAAGATGCTATACGTTCACAGAGCCTGGTGGTAATCGATCATCAGTCATCGACGGTCACACCTCTGGAAGGATTTCTCCTTGGGGCTACAAGTCCCAAGGCCCAAGATCCACTTACAAAGCCAGAGCTGGGTCATGACGGGTGACATCCTCGGCAACCCTGAAGAGCTCAATCTTCTGTTCTGGTGCAGCAGGGCCGCAGGTAATCAACGTCTCGTCCTTGCTTGCATCCCAGCAGATCGCACTGATATCCGCTGCAGCCTTTCCGACCTTGAAGCCAACATTGCGAAGATTTCTCATCTTGGGTCTGCCCGCTGGCAGGCGTGAATCTGATGATGAGAGGCTTGAATATATTCAAGCGATGTGGTTAGGTCGCTGATGCTCTTCCATGCTGTCTTGATGTATGGTGGTGGTTTGTTCCTTCTGATCTCAAAAATTGATCATTTAGACTGTGCTGAGACATTACCGATTGGCACTGTCTCAAGTACCGCAGCATATGGTCATGTGTACAGTGCCAGCTACAGCTTCGGCTCTGCAGCGACCTGCCACCACCTGCTGGGCAGGCATAACCGCGGCTTTGGAGACCGACTGGCTGGGTTCAGGGCCCTACCGGCTGCGCGCCCGTGCACCTTTTAAGCCCTGTACATCGAGTACTTTGTCAGAGCTTTGCGCGCTATGTTGCAGTGCTAAGGGCGCTAATAAATGCCACTAGCGCACAAAATACAGCACCCAAGCATGCCAAGTACCTGCCTGCAATGCATCTGTGGCACACACCATACAGAGTAATACCAACTGTGGTTACCTACAGAGTAAAGTGCTCGGGAGTTATTTGCCCCTCATTCCTTGGCCCCTCCCCTGCCGCTGCTACGATAGCACTATAGAACACACCATAAGTGGTACGGCACAGTGGACGCCGCCGTGCCTCGCCTGCGCCCGCTTGGTGCACATGCAAAAAAGAGAGGGCAGAACGAGCTCCACCCCTAACATTCCCCCCAACCGAGCTCCCCCATGGGAAACCTCGGAAACACGTCTCGGCCCCGGACGGTAGAAGGAGGCCCAGATGCTACTCACTCCTTGATCAGCCCATAAACCCCATCAGCCCACCCATCATCATTCGTTTGAGATGTCTGCAGAGTGCAATCGACTCTGATACGCGGTGTGGTAATATTTTTTTTGGTAGCAAGACGTTGGGTGATTTCGGATACAGGACCAGGAGGCGGTCGCGCCACACACAGAGAGTCTCTCCCCCCCCCCCCCTCACAAAAGAGAGTCACGAGCAAAAAAACAAACCAAACCATAAAACTTCAGGATGGATCAGGCATATAATGCCCACCAGACCAGACGGAAGATCCGCTCGTCCACCAATCTCCAGCATCTATCGCTAGCTCCGTTAACCACAAGACTTCCAATCAACGACACGGACATGATCAATCCAGAGCTCTCCGTCCAGACGACCACCACCTCCTACATCCAGGGCAAGTCAGCGCCCACGACGCCCTCGCTGCTCGCCCGCTCTCCCTCGCGCCGTCGTCAGCCAGGCACAATGACCCCCTCACGGCGGCACCGCCTCGCCTAACCTGCCCAAGAGCAAGTCGGCCACACACCTTTCTTCCTCCTCAACCCGCCCCAAGTCCGGCACTGCGACCCCTGGCGGGCACAGGCGAGGCTCCAGGAGGGAGCAGTGGGAGGAGCTACAGCTGTCCGCCCCGCCCCGCGGCCCCGCCGACAGAGACTGGCTGCTGCGTGCCGGTATAGTCATCAGCAGCGAGACGCGAGAGTCCAAGGGCCAGTCATGGCTTGTGTCGCGAGCGAGCTCAACCAGCCTGGGCCGCTCGGCCGACGGGACAGAGGAGGACGATGATGTTGGCCCAGATATGTTTGAGAGGGAGCGCATAGCAAGGGAAAACGCAATCGCCAGCAGGCACGCCAGCCGGCGGGGCAGCTTGGGTCTCGTGCTCGACGACGAGGAGGTCTTTGGTGGTAGCCGGACTGGGAGCCGCAGCCGCAGCCAAGCCGTCACGCCCGGGGAGAGGGCCGTGTCGGATGGCTACTTTGTAGACCACACATTGGGCGGCGAGGATGAGTACGTGGCCGGGCCCGACTTTGTGAACCTGAACGAGAAGCTGGAGCTGGAGGCCATGGGCATGGGTATGGACACGACCCAGGACGACGAAGCTGCAGTGAGGCGCCTAGTCGCGAGGGGTAGCCACGGTCGGCCTCATACTTGGTTTGGGACCATCATGGGCTGGAACCTGTTTTCCGTCCAGGAGAAGGACGAGGAGGACACCGAGGGCGGAGACGGCGAGGTCACTGACGTCGAGGCTGAGGATACCCTGTCAGACACCTCCGCCGCTCCCGAATTTGAGGGCATGACTGCTCTATCTGGGCATGAGCGGCGTTTGTCGCCGCCTAAGGCTGATGACGGCAGCTGGCAGGATGCTGCCTGGCTCTTGAGTGTCGCCTCTAAGGTGGCCTGGTCCTGAAGAAGGAATAGCGGACCTACAGAGTCCTTCTCTCCACCCCACCATCCAGTTCCTTGCCTTCAAAGAGGAGGAAGGGGGGAGGGGGTAAGACAGGAGATAATAGAGAGGCGTGTGCGTTTTCTTTGTCACACTCCCGTGTGTACAACTCCTCCACCTTCACAGCCGCATGTGGCCGGAGGCAGACTCCGGGTCCCCCTTCTGCTCCATCAAGAAACCTGCCTCTTTCGTTAGGTGTGCCAATGCAATTTACACACAACACAACACAGACAGACACACACGCACAAAACCCTACGGCTAGCGCGACTTTGGAAATTCCCGCAGTGGTCTCTTCAACGGCAGTCGGGGACCCCCAATCTCTCGAGGCGCCTTTGACAAGAGAGTTTCCTCACTGCTTGACTCTGAACCTGTGTCCGCCCCGGCCCAAAAAGCTATATCTCCGTTTTAGCGCCGCACCATGTCTGGTCCACCACGGACACCCAGACCTCTTCTGGGTTGTGAGGGTAGTGGACGACGTCGTTGGACGGGATGATCCTTTAGTCTAGGCCGGTCGATGCCTAGGAGAAAGTGTGAGAAATTGCATAGCTGGCTTGGTCATACTCGGGAAACAAGCGCAAACGACTGGCTCGAGGAGCCTCTGGGGAGCAAAAAAAAAAACCTGTTTTTCAAGGTTTCTTTTTGTGGTGGTTTTTTTATTGTTGCTACGCACCTTGCATGCATGCATGCTGTCGTCTGGCGCATGTTCCTCCTCTCACGTCCCGCTTACGGGATCTGGTCGAGGGGGGAGGCCCACCGTCTCCGCGTATCGCGCGGTGTAAAAGATGAGAACTTTAGTCGTTTCATTGACAAAAAGTATTTGTTTTTCCATTGCATGAGAGCATGACTAGATGCTGTACCGTGCATACGGTCTGATGTGGATGAAAAATCAGGGGTCTTTGTTGATAAAAGCACCGACACTTATTGTCTCCTGACGTTCTCGTCGCTGACAAGACTACCCACCTACTCCCTCCGCTGTGCAATTCGCGCCCCTCACTCACGTTTTGTCAGCCACACACACACACAATTGGAGCCCTGCGGAGTGGGTGGGACGAGACAGCATGAGGCTAAGGGTTGTGGGCTGCACTTCACGAACCACTTGACATTCAAGTGTGTCGCCACCACGACTGTCCCAAGCGAGGACACGTCAGACCAGAGAACCGTATGGGACAATCAAAGTGCGAAGCAAGAGCGCTTGTGTTCGAGGCCCATTCAGCCTTGCCGGCCGACTGAGCCGACGCAAAAACCCTGCTGTCTCGTCGGGACCACCCGACACGGTCCATACCTGCTGCTCAACCGATTGGTAAAGGTCTTTGGCTGACTGGGTCGTCCGCCAGAAAACCCCCCTTGGCTTATTATAGACACGACGGTTGGAGGATCCATGATCACGTTCGTGGCACCTTCTCTCCTGGAAGACAGTTTAATGAGAGCCTGCTGTCGTATCTTGAGATTGCGAGGAGATGTCTCAGCGCACTAGACCGAAATATTGGCTGATGCCACACAAGTCGCAGAGCGGCGGGCGGTTGCTTCCCGCCACTTGACCTGGCCTCTGCACATTACGCACCTCGTATCTGACGGCTTGGATGCGTAGTTGATCCTGGGATTTCTGCCGGTTCAGTGTTGCTCACTTACTCATGGCCCCTCAACCGGCCTCCAGTGGTCCTTTCTGATGCCTTTGCTACGTTGTATGTAGCTTTGCTGCCTCTTGTGGCTGATCCCAAGGGATTAGCATGCAACGTGACTGTCAATCGTTTGATCTAGATCGGCTCGGCGGCTTCAGAGTCGGTTCACAAATCAAGGGAAAGGAGGGGCGATGTGCCTCATCAGTGGAGGGCGGCATGCCAGTGTTACTGCTGGCTGTTGGCCCTGATGCCGAAAATCATCAGCGCTCTCTCTTGCGAATGGCTGGCTGCACTCGACTGGTAGGGTTAGGAGCTGGGAGGGTGTCGGACCCAATGAGCAGGGGTACCCAAGTCGCAGCTATATGCGGTGCAACCTCCCAAGCGGTATGACGTCCTAGGTACCTTTTCCCCGTACCCCATTCAAGGGAGCCAGGGCCAGACAGAACCAAGGGACGGGACAGGCCACCGCTCGCAAGACGGGCTCTCTTTGAGGCGCTATCCCGGTCTTCGTAATTTCAACGGCCTTATCGAGAAGACCGGCGTCCCATGTGTTTGTGAAAATTTCTGACAGGACGCCGAGTCCGTTCTGGGTTGTCAAGGCCGGGCAGGTGCTGATGCGTCCAGCAGCATTCACGCACGTGAAGAGGCAGCGCTAGTCGAGGTTATATGCCATAAGCTGTGCCATCGCCATTGTGTTATCGTCACTCCCGGAGCCAGGTGAGCACGAGTGGTCCGCGGGTATGTGATGGCGTGCTCCGATCAGTAGGCCCTCCCAAAGAGCCCTGATGCGTCACACCCTAGCCAGCACAACAAGACAAGACAACGCAACGAGCTCAGGGCGCACGGAGGTGCCCCCGGGCCTTGCCCAACCTGCAGCCGTCCCCTTTGGAGGCAGAGACAGATGAGCGAGTCGAGCGAGGGACCAAGAGATCCGGGGAGCGGTCTCGGGAAGGTCCTGATGATCGATCGTCCATTTGAACCCACCAGAGACCGATTGCACTTCATGGAGACGGGACGATGTCGGAGGAGCTTTGGTGGACGAATCCTAATTCAATGGAGTCCTGATCCATGCCACAACGGCCTGCTGGACCCAAGGGCAGGCTTTTTCTTTCTTTTTTTTTTCCTCCAAAAAATGAAGTGGGGGGTGGAGTACCACAATACTATACTCAATGCATAGTACACTGCGAAAAGTATCGCAAATCGAGGTCGACATTCCTGGTTCACGGATCAACCAAGGCGTGGTGGTGAGGCCGGGCCAAAGAATCCGGAGGAGCGGGACAACCCAGAGAGAGGGACCATCTTGGTGGCCTATCGAGACAATACTGGTGCTGGGTATTGCTCTGTTCCCAAAGCCTTGCATCATTGGCCCTCCCCCCCCTTTCGCTTCTCACCTCCTCTGACCCCTCCTTCTCCAGCATGAACAAGTTGCAAGCTGGCTTTGTGGGGTACAAAAAATAGCGAGGGGTGCGGAACGGAATTGTTCAGCGACTTGGCAGGCAGGTGTGCTTGCCTATTTGCGGGACGGCTGATCACCGCGTCAGCGCGAACAAGACTTCGGCGAGTTGGACCCAGGGCTGCGGTGCGGTAGGAGGAAGGGAAAGGCCGAGTTGTCGATCATGACCATATCTGTGTCGGCTATAGGAGGATTGGACGGATTATTGTTGCATCTGGAAGTACTGTGTATTCTAAGAGTTTTCAGGTGATCCAGGGCCCTGCAGGCATGCGTGGTCGGGCAGCCGGACAAACCACGGCAGGTGAGGGCCCAGAAGGCGAGCAGGGGAATGCTGCGGTGAATCAGCTCAGGTCAGGGGGGCGTCGATATGTCCTCGGAATTGGCCCGTGTGTGTATCTCGCGCTCTCTTTTTCCTCTCAACCATTGTGCACGTTGTGTGTCAGAAGCGAGGGAAGAGGTACCCGCTAGGCAGGGCGTGTGTGTGTGGACAGTCAAGTGATTACTGTGAAAGGCTCGTCAGTCCCCTTCTTTCCTTCGCTGCTCTTGTATGTGTGTACACCCACGCAAGCTCTCCTCGGGCCGCCACACCCAGCCTCATCCGGGTTTAAACTGATACTATACCGGCATCCTGATATTGATCAACATGTCCTTGAGCATCCTCATGTCTCGGCTGAATCCTACCTTCCGTACCCAAAACAAGACGCAAAAGAAAAAACCCCCAAAGAAACGAAATTGTGAGATGACCACCTCAGGAATATCACCACAGGGTCTCGAAAGTGGAGTTGAGGAGTTGTATAGACACATGAGATGATCAGGCTATAAGCAACAAGGACAGCATACATCATCGTCATGAGAAGGGTAGAAATCATGTCTGTCTGTCAGAAGACAGAAACCGAGCTGATGCTGTATAAAAAGGATGATGGGTTGGAGGGTTCGGGCTGATGAAGACAGAAGGTAAGAAAGTGACTCGACTCGGCAAGAACGAGTTACATGCTATAGTAGTACTAGTAGCACTACATGCAATAGTAATAGTACATTCGTATGTGGTAGTAGTACTGATATGTACACTGACGACAGCAGATCCATGTTTGTGTGGACCCTTGTTCCCCAAAGCAGGATGACGTTGAGGGGTCCCAGCTGAGTGGGGCCCTTAGCATCATCGTCTGAAATCTCTGGGAGAGAGGAAACCGCGAGCCGCCGCACATCTCACCCACACACCCACACCTTTCGCGCACTCATTCACTCAGCTCAGGCTTAGGAAGGTCAAGTGGTCAGGATCTTTCCAGTACGGAACAGCACCTCTGTCATTCCAACTGGCGAGAGGAGGGGGTTGACATCTTTTTTTTGGTCCCCCACTCTTGGCGCTGGAAGCACAACTCCCCTCTCCCCCTCGTCCTGTCTCTCTTATTACCTAGGCTGTTTTTTTTTTCTCTCTTCCTTCCTTCTTACCTAGCCAGTGTCACCTGTATACAATTTCTCTCGTAATTAACCTATATCCCCCCCCCCCCCGTCCTCTTCTTTCATCCCCTCCTCCCGTACGGGGTAAAAAGCAGCCTTCAAAGCCAGCATCTGACCCACCGATTTAGACCCTTGAAGGCAGACTAGACTGCCTATCTCGGCCAGGTCCACTTTGTTCTCGAAAGGTTGTTGGAGGTGGTGACCATTTTTCGATTTTCGACTCAACTTGTGGGACCTCTTCAAACCCAAGGCTCGCTCGTCTGTACTCCGTACATCGCAACCTTTTCTTCCCCCAAACCCTCACCTGCTGAATCTACCGCTCACCGCACCGAGCCACACCACCTGCCCTTCCCTTCCTCTCCTGGGAATAGTTACAGTGTTGTGTCAGCGCTCTCTCTTCTTCCCCCCCCCCCTCCCCCTTTCTTTCGCACGTGAAGATCGCCAAAGCTTGAAGGTAAGGCAATCTCTGTCTCTATCTCACAAGTACCCTCGTATGCTTCACACCTCCCCTCGGGCCAGGTTCGTCGGATAGCGGTCTTCAGCCATCTCCTAATCCTGACAAGAGACGAGACGAGCCAGTCCCCCGAGGTAGGGTTTGATGCCTTCAGCCCTCTCTCTTCAGATCTCCGGACCCACCCCTGACTGCGCTGCCCATCCATCATCCTTTCATTTTCGACTGTCTGGCTGCCCTCCTGCGTCCTCCTGCACCCATCCTACCCTTGGCGTACCACCCCTGTGCCTCCCTCGGGCAGGTAGCCTCCCCCTCCTTCCCCCCTGCCCTTGTTCCCCTCCATGCTCACGTTCCTCTCTCTTATGCGCCATACCTACCATCCATGCACAGGCTACGGATGACCAGGCCAGAGGCTTGTGTGTGCGAGTGTGTGTGTTTTGTAGGCGATGAGGAGGAGGGGTGGTGTCATGGGTTGAACATCCCCAGTGCAAGACTTTGTGCCCGCCCCCCTCTTGCATCACACCGGCCCGCCTCTACCCAAAGCCGGCCTGCCTGAGCCCCACATTGTCCCATTATTTGCAGAGAAGAGAGAGAGAGCACTGACCAAGGTTATATGACAGGGAACGACGGGGTCCTGCTCTCGCTCTCCAGATTTTGCCAAAAGTGTTCTGCATCTGACCAGCGCGGACAAAACCTCTTCAGTTTAGAGACATCACCAGGCTGCGACAAGTGCCGAGTACACGATTCCCAGGGACTTTGCTTGCAAAATGGCTGATGTAAGTCGCCAGCTCCCCCCCTCCCCTTCCCTTCGATCCTATTATTTCGGGATCCTTGTGTGTCTTGTTGGTTGTGCTGCTGCTAAAGCTGGAATGTCCTCGGCAGACCGACGACCCTACCCTGCCTGACTTTGGCGACAATGTCGACATGCCGACCTTCTCCCAGATCCTGGAGATGGACGAGGATGAGGCCGAGCGCGAATTCTCCAAGCCGTTGGTCCTGAACTTTTTCGAGCAGGCCGAGGAGACTTTCGAGAAGATGGAGAAGGCACTGTGAGTATTGCATCATCAACGTCGTCATCATCCTCGTAGCTCCTTGTCTTCGACAACCTTTGATTTCTTCCCCGAGATTCCACCTTGAACTGTATTCTGGCAGACGCCTGTGATCTCCGCTCTTGGGTATTGTTAACTGACAACTGTGTGCTCTTACTCCGCCATCCAGGGAAAAAAAGGACCTCGAGGACCTGTCTAGTCTTGGCCACTTCCTAAAGGGATCCTCAGCTACCTTGGGCTTCAACAAGGTCCGAGACAGCTGCCAGATCATCCAGCAGTACGGCCATAAGCAGACTGTCGATGGTGCAGAAGAAGCCGACGAGAAGGTGTGCCTGAGCAAGATCACGGAGGCCATCAAGACCCTCAAGGCCGATTTCGCCGACCTCGAGAAGGATCTGAAGGCATTTTTCAACGCCTCCGATAGTGGTGAAGAGTGACAGGTCACTCCCCCTCCCCTCTCTTTCCTTACCCGGCCCGCCGTGTCTTTTTCTTTCTCCCTCCCCTCTGCTACCACGAGCGACGACAGCTTTTGTGTCATTACGATAGACTTCTGCTCTCCCTGGCATCCCCGTGTCATTTCCCTGGATACCCAACAAGGCTTCACAGCAAACACCCTTCTCAGCCTTCTCTGGAGTTGCACGCCCCGCTATACGTACTACCCACCCTCTCAGCCTAGCAGCATCTTGCAGGATCGCATTTGTTTGAATGTTTTACTCGACGCAGTATGTTGTTGAACCCGTCAGACAGATTTTTCTCGGCGCACGCTTGTGTCGAGAGATCAAAGAAGAAAGAAGAGGGAGAAAGAAAACAAGAGAGCTTGGCTGAGAAGGAGAAAGAGAACAGGCAGAGATGAAATCATCACATACCGAGCGGTTGTAGGAAAATTCTGTCCAACTCTAACGAAGGTACCGGGGAGGGTTACGTGTGCGCCATGTTACTGGTTCCAGGTAGTGACTGGTGAATGCCTTTGAATTCTACTCGATCAGATTTGGATACAACGAGCTGGCCACTCCTTGACAGTTCTCGAGGTGATATGCATGTACATGATCTTTTATCCTGCAGCTATTTTCTTCAAGCAGACCCAGAGAGTAGGCCTTAGAAGTCTGACTTCCACGTCACAAAAAGCCAGCAGCACGGGCCGTCTCTGTATACTTTCTTACAGTTTGCTTCGTCATCAGATCCTGTTCTACTTGTATCTTCAGGTGTATATTGTCGTGAAGGACTAGAATATACCCTTGTCCTCACCCTCAAGGGAGTCCTCGATGGAGACTTTAGCAAGAGCAAAGGGAAATTAGTGGAGGCATAAACAGACTAGAAAGTGGTGCCTCCTGAGGCTGAGCGGAAAGCCCTTCCCCCTCTGCTCTTCTTTGCTTTTTTTCCTTTTTTTCCTTTTGTTTTGTCCTCCTTCAAAAAGTAATCTGTGCCTCAACCTCATATGCAGCATCCACCGCCACCCCATTCTCCACCACAGGCTTGGCGCCCATTCTGCAGATAGCAATCTTGTCCAGAGGCACGTCCTCCGCCCAAACCTGGTCTCCATACCGGTCGAGCATCGCCTGCGCGTCCCTGACGATGTGGCGCTGACCTCCCTTTCTGCCCTTGTGGCCGGCTCTGCTGCTGCTCTTGACGTATACCGTGTTGACGATGGTGGCGTGTAGGAGTAGAGGTCTATCGTCGGGCGCCAGCAAGCCTGCGTCTCTGAAGGCTGCCCTGATGTGCTCTGCGAATTCCTGAAGGAGGCCTTGTGGGTCTGAAGGCGGTGCGTAGAGGACTGTGGCTCTCTCAGGCTTCTGCATTGCATTCAACCCTTTGAGCGTGATGAGAACGTGAGATAGAGGGCTGTTGTTGTGGTTCCTCTTGTCCCCTTCGTCTCTTGCTTGGCTTGTTTCCCCAGCAGCAGCAGCACCGGCACCTGGCATGACCAGCAGCTTCCTCTTAGCCATCACGCCAGCCAGGACCTCCCTTGGCCTTAGAGCATGGAGCAACTCGACAGCCCTCGACAGCCCCTCCTCGCCCTCACCGCTGCTGCCTGCTGGAAACGACATCATTCCCAGCGTCAGGTGCAACGTCCCCACCGGACGGACGGCATCCGGCGGGAGATCGAACCCGCCGAGGTCCTTGGGGCGGGTGACGTCGTCCGTGAAGGAGGCAAGGCTGGCGGAGAGTTGGGGCCGAGAACGCGGTACAGACAGAGGTATGCAGAGGAAGTGTGTGAGCGGAGGAGACGGGTGATGAGGCCTTGTCTTTTGGGACGAGGAGGTCATCTTGAGGGCGGCTCTGTGGACCAAGAAACGGCTCATGTAAAGGCGAAGCAGCGAGAGGTTGTTTATGGTGTTCTCACTTGACTGAGTGTTGTTCACAGGTAAGTTTTGGCTCCCTACTATGAAGCATATCAAATCGTTAACACATGGTACTGTGACAAGAGTACTGTACAGTACAGTTTAGGTACCCCCAGCCCTGAGCTTGTTGGTTGCGATACGCCACCACAGCAGCTGAACCCCTGAACCATGGGGGCTTGCTTCAGTGGGTGATCGGATAGAGCCGAAGAAGGTTCTCCTACTATAGCGGCGCTAGGTCAGTAATAGCACTGCTGCTTTACCTTGCAGTACCGCGCGCTGACTAACCTGCTAACCTCTGCTGGCCAAGGGTTGAGCGGGCAGACGGAAAGGCTGGGCGAGGGAAGCTCTCTGATTTGACGATCTAAACCGATATCCCAGGCACCCGTCCTGTCTGGAAATCCTTCCTCCGCTACCACCCACCATCCTGCTGCCGGGGGAGGGGGAGGGAATCTTTATTATTATCATTCTCTCGTGCCCTTCTTGTTGGAGTTTTCTCTGTTCGAGAGAATCTCATAAGATGCACAACAGCCTCCATGTGTCGCTGCTGCTCGGGATACCAAACCTCTCCACGAGCTCGTATTACCGTTGAGAGAGAGAGACAGAGAATAGACTGTCCATCTTAGAGAGAGAGAGAGAGGGAGAGAGAGGCAGAGCGACTTTCGACTCTGGTTTCCTTGGCAGGTTGTTGACATCATTGTTGACGACGGGTATAGTATATGTTCTTTCCTCTCTCGATTCTAGCCTGACACCCGCTCCTTCTTGTTCGTCTCCTCAATGAGCCATTCCGACAAAGTGCGCCGGGGCCCTGGCAGCGCGGCCCCGGGTGCAGCAACCCACCAAGGTTTTCGGGGCCGTGGGCCCAACAGAGACGCACCGCCACCCTCCTCCCCATCTTCTTCGACCACAACGAAGATGGCCTCCTCCTCCGCATCATCTTCTTCCGCCGCCGCCGCCTCTGCTGCCCCCGCCCGAAACAAGGACGTAATCGCCCCGCCCCCGCGCGTTCAGCTCACCTCCTCATCGCCCTCGCCCGAGGAACAGCCTTCCCGCGCTCCTCCTTCCAGGGGCACCACCACATCAGCAGCAGCAGCAAGGTCCCGCAGCAGAAGCAAGACGCCGAGAACCGCCACCACCGAGGATAAGGATGCCCGCATAGCCTCGCTCGAGCGGGAGCTGTGCGGCATACGCGCCGACTTCGCCCGCGACCTGGACAAGCTGTCGGCCAGCGAGAGCGAGACGGCCTCGTTCTGGCAGGCCAAGCACACGGCGCTGAACCAGCACTTTATGCGAGCTGACGCCGAGCTGCGGCTGCTTCGGGAGGAGATGCACGCCCGGGACGACGAGGTCCGCGAGCTGCGGGCCCAGGTGAGAGGACTCAAGGAGTGGGTCAGCACGAGCACGCGCCCCGACGGCACCGCCAGCACCAGCGACGAGGTCTTTGTCGAGGGCTGGGCGAGGCTGGGAAATGGGCTGCAGAACTGGGTCATCTCCAACTTCAGGAGGGCCAGGGTCGACCTGTCCAGAGCGGACGAGGCCACGCTGCAGGAGCTGGCCGGGCTTGTGCCCATGTGCGAGGAGCTGGCGAGGCCCGCAAAGGTGCACCTGCTGCAGTCTGTCGTGTCTGGCATCCTGGCACAGCGCATATTCGGTGCCTACTTTGTGGGCCTCTCGGCTGAACAGGAGGATCAGCTCAGGCGGACCGAGGGACTCATGGCATCTTTCGGTAAGTTGCTGCCCAACGTTAAACATACATATATTGGCTGGTGCCACTGCCTGCCTGCCTGCCTGCCTCGGCTTATTCGAGCTCACACAAGTCTCTCCTAATTCGTAATCCAGGGACCACTGAATCCATCAACCAATGGCGATCTGTCACGCTGTCAGTCTTGAAAAAGGAGGCGGCAGGGCGCATGGAGGCACAGACTATGCAGACAATCGAGGACGTTGTCCGTCTCGTGAACCGAATGTTAGACGCTATCACAACCGACGCCGCCGCCGCTTCCTCCTCCTCTTCTAGGGTCGTCAACGGAAGCACGACGACGATACCAGGTACAGAAACGAGAGACCAAGCGTTGCGTCAGCTGGTTAGCAGCGCCATAGAGCTCTCGCGGTTGCTCGTGGTGCAGAGAGCGGTCCTCGAGGTCTGGACACCCCAGATTGTGCCGTACCAGCAGACCATGTTCGACCAGACCACCATGGAGGACATTGGAGGCGAGGACGAGGAGTCGCTCGTCCAGAGGGACATTTGTTGTGTCACTTTCCCGGGTATCATCAAGCGAGGCGACGAGAATGGCGCACAGCTTCAATTCAGAAATGTCATTGCTAAAGCACGGGTCCTCTGCAGCCCTGAATAAAAAGAGGACGGGGGAGATGGTTGGATGAAAAGGAAGTTGATTTGTGTGTCGTCCTCCTCGTCCGAGCATGGAAACTCTGTGATGCTCAAAGCGAAACAAATTGACTGGACCGCCGGGCCAAATCAGATCAAGCGTGTCACCCACAATGCTGATTTAACACACCTTTTCTCATCGTATCGCGAGACGCGGCTTGTGAGCCGATTGCGTGAACAGGGTATATACCACACACAGCCATGTCCTAAGTGTTGATATTGTCTTTCACGGCCATCGATTCTAGCTGGCGGCTCAGACAAAGGTACCTCAATGCATTTGGCTGGGCCTCGAGGCCCAGACTCGTGTGTTTGTCGCCCACCCTCCTCCAGGACGCGCGCGCCAAGAGACAAACGCCCGATGGTGGAACTATTGTCCACGACTCTTTTCTTCATTCTCGTGCTCGGGCTAATCCAGGAAATTCATTGTCTGGGTCTCATCGAGCCGAGCTCTGTTTCTCGCCCCTGAGAGCCTAGGCGCATGCCACTACTACTAATACTACTCTACATGCCCTGGTGAGTATGGCACGGGATCCTGATCCGTCCCGAGCAGGTGATACTCGACTTGAGGAACCACACAGGATCTGGCTTCCGAGGGCGGGTGGGGAGATGTCTCGAGCTACAGTAGTGCGAGTCACTGAAAAGGGGGGAGGGGGAGGGGAAAGAAGAAAAAAAAAAAAAGCAATGATGTGGTCGGTTCTCGCCTGGCCCTCAGCCGATGTGGCTTTCCCCTCGGCGACAAATATTCTGGGGTGGCCGACAAAAAGACCAAAGGAATGTCTCCGGGATTGGGAGAGTTGTTGGTGGTGAGTCCTCATGCAGCCGCTCGAGCTATATCGAGAATGGCCTCATGCAATGCGGCCTGTCGCGGCACACACACACATGCTTGTTGCGGTGGGGGTGGTCGAAAGAGAGGAGAGTGGGCAACACCCTCCGATCCATCACCGCAGAGCCTCAAAGTCCGGGTCAAACCCCCCCCCCCCTCTCTCCCAGGGGACCCGAGCTTATTTTCCCTCTTCCCCAATGTGCCCAATTTCTTTCAACCACTCTAATGCGGGCCGTTGCGCGGTAGCAAGTCGGCAGCCTGGAACATCTGACTGGGTAGACGGTGCAGCGTCATGTGCTCTGATGGGGGGCATTTTGTGCATCCGCTCCGGGCATCTGGGTTGGTGCGCCTGGTCTTGTGGATGATAATGTCCAGGCCAAAGAGCCATCGTGCTTCTTCGATACATCAAAGCCGATGCGAATCTTGACAATGTCCCGCAGCATTCCTCAGGAGTTTACGAGCCGTGCAGGATGAATGGGGCTCGTAGTGGTCGAAGAGCTCGAGACTTGCCGACAGCGGGACATGACCGGCGACGTAGGGAAGGGGGAGGGAAATAATAATAATAATGATGATGATGTGAACCTGCCAGAAACATCTGACTGATCATATTTTCCGGGACCATTACAGTAAGTTGAGGATCATCCCTCGAAAATAGTCTGTTTTGCAAAAGCAATAGCAGCTAGGGCGTCCATCCCCGGTGGGGGGAGGGGGCACACAACCATACAGCCCGTGCCATGTTGATCGACCGGTGAAGAATTACCAGACAAGATAGTCAATCATTTTGTTTTTCCTTGAAATCTTTTCTTTTCTTTTGGGACCGAGATCCTGAGGGCGTGTGGCTCATCAAAGAAGTGAGCCGGCCCTCAGCTATGGCCATCTCGACCAAATGATGGTGTGGCTTGCACAAGACCTTACGTTACGCCAACTTCGCTCAGCGGGCTGCACACTGTAGGTACAGTATAATAGTAGACCCTTGTGGGGAAATTGCGCCGACAGAGCCAACCCAGGCCCAAGTGCCCGTCTCCTTGAGCAGAGAGCCCGAGGGATGCGACGACGGCTGCTGCATAATCTCATCAGCTGTGTCGAAGGACTTGTCGCGGGTTTTCATTCCACTTGACTTGCAGACCAGCTCCGACGTTGGGGAACGCAATCAAAGAGACTTCGTCTTTTATTTTTATTGTTTTCTTCCTTCTATCTCGCTTCCCTCCCCCCCCCCCAATCCCTTAAAAAAAATCTAGATTCTGGTGTGGGAGACATCTTTGAAACGTGTCAAGGGTATCTAGGCGTAGGATAGTAATATCTGCAAGGTCTGTGCCGCCACGCCAAAGTGGGCGGGGCTGTTTCTAGATCTCGCTAACCATGGGCACCTCGTTCCACTGCGCGGTGCGCGGAAGCTACAACGCCATCAGGTCAGCTGATGATGGCCACCCTGAGGCTCTGAATGGTGCCAGCCCCCTCACGTCTCCGGTGCATTGACAGGTAGGTTACGGTCAAGAGTCTCTCAGAACATGGTCGAGCCTCCCTTGGCGGCACCTTGCACAGCATACGCTGCAAGCGAGTGACGAGTCGTATGCCGTCCTACAACGGCTCTAGGGTACACTGAAGCCGACTGGCTGGTGCCTCCGAGCTGGTGCTGCAGTGTGTCATCTGCGCTGTACTCTCAGCTAGGTATGGCACCTAAGATCTTCTGTAATCCCGCAGTTGGGGGAGGAGGAGGGAGGGGAAGGGGGGTGGGAGGGTGGCAGGGAAAGTTGCTTCTGCAATGCAGGGTTAATCTTTTGCGTTGTCGTTGGCGAGGTTGCAGGCAGCGTCCCGCAACGACAAGGAAGTGGTGTCCGAGTCTCAGGACATTCCGTCTCTCCTCCCCAATCGTTCTTGGACATGCTGACAATTTGAACATATATAGCCGCTCATTTGCCGCTCGTCCTCTCCAGGCGATACATGCTGACCCTTTCTTGTGGTACCACGGTCTCCCTTGCTTATTCCCAGTAGCTTTGGCAATCTTCCATTGCAACAAGTTGGAAGGATTCAGACGAGGCAGCGGGATCCATGCCGAGCAGCAGGTCCTCAAAGGGCAAGGGTGTCGACTGGGACATCCAGTCGCTCAGCTTGAGTGACTGGAGTGACCTCGGTCTCCAGAACCCTAGCCTGGATCCCATCACCGCCTTGAGCTCAGCACAGCGCTCACGAGAGGGACTCCTCTATAGACAACCCGACGACAGCTCCCGCCATGAAGCCATCCTTGCTCAGCTTCAGGGATGGCCAATACCAGGTCATGACCCCCGAGTCGACTTCTCATACGAGGCTGCCACTGGCAGCACGACTGCGCATGCGTATGGCGGTGATACTGCCTCTATCACCGGTGCCATGGCACCACCCTCCCTGGATCACGCCGCCGACTGGGAGACCTTGTCGCACTCTTCATGTGGCACTGTCTCGACAGCGCGCGGGGCTGGCCGTACGCCCAGCGTGGCCAGCAGTATATCCTCGGCACCGTCAAGGCACAGCCGCGTCTCCGACGTGAATACTCACATCAATCGACAGCAACCACCTCGCCAGAGATACCAGCTCCCATGCGAGATCTGTGACCAGGTCTACAACGGCGACGAGGTTGGATACTGGACGGACCATACTGGGGAACACCTGCAAGGTAGCTATCCGCCCATGCTGCAGTGCTGTATGTTGACCTTCTTCTTGCTCGTCTTGGACAAACTCTTCTCTACCCCCCCCCTCCGCGGGAGGTTCCCAACCTTCTAGTTCTTCCCCTCCTTTCTTTCCTTTCCCTTCCTGATTTCTTGTCACGCCTTTTCCCGTTCGTCTCCTACGAGAGTCGGCGATATTTGCGCTGACCTGAAGGGCTCCTCTCAGGGTTCTGTGACGACTTAGGCATGTTCGACGCAAAAACAATGGCAGACGGAGATAGGAGACACAACTTCGAGCTGCGGATGCAACATATCCGTGAGCACATAGTGGCAGGCGAATACCGTCTCTCGGACAGGCGTCAGGATGGATACCTCTTTGCTCATCTTCGCAGAAACGGGCTCATCGGCGAACAGGAATGTCAGAGCATGCTGAGGCCTTCAAGCCTGCCGGCCGAGGTGGTGGAGGCGTCCAGCAGCAACCAAGGTCCGTCTCACCCTGACCAGAGCTATCCGCAGCTAGAACCGGTTGTGGAAGAAGCGGGGCCAAGCTCAAGCTCGGCGTCGAGGCATCGACGGTCCAAGAGGAGGAACAGCCACAAACAAAAAGACCACACCTGAGGCCTAGATCATAAGAGCAGCCCCCCCCCCCCCACCTTCCCTCGGCCCCATCACAGCGAACTGATGTGACAAGAACTTTTGACTCGGGGGTCGGTTGCCACGATGGAAGTTTTGTGACTGTCTAGGGGGCATAAAGAAGGACACGAAGGGATGACCGATGGGGGAGTGGAGGACACTGAGGTTCGGATCATTTCTCAGAGTCGACTTCGAATCATCCAAGCACATGACATTGTACCTCGTTGAACAGAGACTCAGAGTCGAGGAAAGGTTTCAAACCGGTAGTATCGAGTCGTGAGAATGATGCCTTTCTGTTCGGGATGGGAGGGCTTGTGTACCGGTGTTGCTGCTCCTTTGTTGTCTTTTCCCTGGCCTTCTTCTTTATTGTTGCCTTCTGATTTCTGCGGAACCCCCCCCCCCGTCACACCCTCCCTGCTCATCATCATCTTGAGCTCTCGGCCGTGGCCTGGAAATTGTCTGGCTTCGCGGCGCTTGGTGAGGAACACGCAGGCACCTGTCGCCCCGTCATGCCAGAAGCCAGCACTGTCACCTGTCTGCAAAATAAAGGTACGGACAGCGCGCGGCGAGGGGAAATTGGGTCGGAGCAGGAATCAGTGGAAGTGTGAGGTGCGTAGTATTGTTGATGATGGTGGTGATGATGACAGATGGTCATTTGCTGACTCTATGGTGATCCAAGGCGAGAAACCTTCCGACGCAGGTTAAGGCCTCACTCTCTCTGGTTTGATCGTTCGTAACGAGAACTGCAGAATGTCAATATATTTTCCTTTGAAGTATATGGTGCTTGATAGGAAGGTGACTCAGCTAGAGAAACTTCGAACAGCAAAAGCTCAAGCAGCAGCTCTCGAGCCAGGATCGCAGCGCGTGGAGTCACGAGAAAGATACTATGGATATCATACAGCATATCGTTCCTTCTCACAGCAGCGTATTGTTCTTTCCTCAACAGAATTTCCTCTCGCCACGTGGCAACTTCCTTAGCAGTCTTTGTTTCTTCCTCGCAGGCAAACTTGATTTTCCCCCTCCCCGGCACCCTCTAGCAGTAGTCATAACACCCTTTTGTAGATTCCAGAATGAAAAGGAAGGGAGGAAGAAGAAAGGGGGGAAAAAGGAGAAGAAAAAGGGGGGAAAAAAAGGAGAAAAAGACGTTGCAATCCCACTCATAATAAATGCGATAAAGAGAATGAACACCCTGCAGGTATTTCGGGGGGGGGGGAGGGTTCGGCGATGTGTCATTCGTCATATTCTCTGGGCGGATTCTCAGCTGCAGGCAAACATGCCCCTCGCATCGTCGAGCTTCCCACTCTGGACTGATCCTCTAACGTCTTTTCAGACAAATGAAATCGACACCTCAAGCCAGTAGACGAAGTGAGGGTGTTGTAGCGACTCGAGCAGAGCAGTTCGCCGTCACCCTTCTGGAAGGCAAGCTTACAGCTGAAGACGAGTCAAAACGCTCGAGGAACAGGCAGACACATTGAGGTAATTATGTGCCCTCTACAACCAATCACGACGAGACTAGAGGCTCACCTTTTTTTTTTTCCCCTTTTTTTTTCCTTCCTTTTTCCCACCCCAAAGCCCTGCCAAGAAGGTCAAGAAGGTCAAGAAGGAGAGTTCTACACTAAGGGCTATGCACGCAAACAAGTGCTTACCAGTGAGATCAGCAGAGGAAATATTACTTGGTACTCGGATTGCGTCGCCATCTCTGCTTTGCCTTGAATTGCTGCTGAGGGGACATGGATAGCTTCGTTATCCACGTCGCTTCAAGACTAAAGACAAATACAAACTCAAAAGACAGGATTGCCATCTTGCGCCTCGGAATGCTGCTACAACAAGTCGCCGCTTACTGGAAATCAGCGTCGACCCGTCCATACCTGACCCCGTCTACCTTGAGCTCGAACCCCAGCCCAGCGCTGTCCACAATCATTTCCAGCGTAAAGTCGAGGTTGTCGAATTCCACCCCTCTTGTTGTCGTCAACCTCGTGAACAGGCTCCGCGGCACGGCGTTCAGGTCCGTCGTCAGCTTGCACACGTGCACCAGGTCCCTTGTGTATGAAGCCGGTGGCTCGTCCGCCTCGCATGCAATGAGGTCGTCCGTAACCACCAGAGACTGGCCCGGCCTGAAGTTCCTCGTGTAGTGAAACGCGATGGGTGTAAGTGGTGATATTGCGTCGCCCTGTGAGAACATTCAATCGCCACCGGCGTTAGAGAGGGAAACACATCTGTCTTCGGACCTCGAGTGCTCACCTTTGCGATATGCCACTGCATCCGGTCCGAGACCATCCACCGCTCCCACAGCGGGCTCCAATACCTCTCGCTGACGCTGTGCTTTTCTTCGTCAAAGACAGTGGCGTAGCTCGTGCCGTAGTGCATCCTGGCCTTCCGCGAGATGACCATATTACCCTCGAGCCCTCGCAGCACCGCACCCCGCACAACTGCTGTCCACGCGTACACGGGCTGCATGACTTCAATATTCCCTCCCTCACCAGCACCGCCGGCACTGAGCGCGTGCGTCGGTCTCTCGCTGTAAGGGGGCGGTGCGGCGCTTGTGAAGTGGGACTTGAGGCGACGGTATAGGTAGTCGGACTGCCCGAAGCCGCCGACGAGGATGATACCCGAGACGATGCCGCCCTTAGAACGCAGCCCTTCGACCTGACCCTGCACAAGGTCGCAGACTTCCTTGACCACCGGCTCAAAGATGTCCTTGACCTGAGCAGCGGTCATGACGAGGAAGCCCGAGTCGAGACCAGCCTCTTCGTCGTCTGGAAGGCCTGGGAAACTGGTACCCGAGTTCATCTCTGGTCAGCTTGTTCTATCCTGACCTGCCCTGACGGGTCGCCAATTGTGAGGCCGTTGTCGATGAGGGGGAGACTCACGGCACATTAATCTCCTGGTGCTCGTCCTCATTAAAATTCCTCTTGACAAACTCCTCAAAGTACTTGAGTCCCATCTGCCAAGTCTTGTTCTTCTTCACCTTCATCTCATCGAATCGACTCTTGCCAAGCCGGTTCTTGATGTGCTCCTCAAACCTGTAGTTTAGGAAAGCGCTGCCGCAGAGCCCACCTGTCCCTACAGCCGACTCCTCCACCTTGAGAGGCTTCAGAGATATGATCTTGTAGGCGATGAGACTGAAGGAGGGGAGACAAAGTTAGCCTGGTGCGCATCAGGTCCCTAGCGAACACGATGGGGGCTTCACTCTCAGGAAAGACCGAAAAAAGAAAAGGAGAAGAAGGGGAAGAAGAAGAAAAGAGAGGGGGGTGGTCGTTGGGCAGTAGCACAACTTCACCTACTCTACAGTGCCGCCGCCGCCATCGCATACGATGAAGTTATCACCCACATTCAGATGGTTGGGCTGTATGGCCTTGAGGGTGTACACGGCGGCGGCTTCGGGTTCGCTGATCATCTGTATAGACGACTTGTCGCCCATGCCTGCCCTCTCGGCAGCCTGCAGGGTCGTGTTCTTGGCAGCATCAGACCACACGGCCGGGCAGGTCAGGACGAAGTCGACCCTGGTGCTCTCCATGAACGACTCGCCGTACCGCCTCGTCAGCGTGTCCATAGTGTGCCTGTGGATCTGGGTCAGGTAGTCCGACACGGCGTCGACGACTGTCTTGTTAAAGCGCTTGAGCTGGGCCGCCGTCTCAAGTGGGCTGACGTAGAAGGGCAGCTTCTGCGAACGGTCGAGGAACAACTTGATGCACCGCAGGCGCGACTCCTCGGGCTTGAACTGGAAGCCCCATCTCACCGTGGGCTCGGTGCCCGGCGGGCTGTCTGCCGGGGTATCGTACGAAATCTCTGTGGGCACCTTGTCCGATGTGATTCCGTTGCCACCAGGCCATGTCTTTATGATCTCTATGTCATCTGGCGTAGACGTGTAAACCGCGGCCACGCTAAGACAGTGTGTGTCAGTCTATGTCTATATATGTATGTATACATATGAGACAGACCGCCTCGAAGCCTGGGCGAAGCAGCAAGTACATATGAGGACCAATGGCCCGTCACAACCATGCCGGCACCACCATACGCCGAACATCACAAGAAGAACAGAATACAATGGAATAACCCAAGTTGACCCAACTTACCCCGAAAAGGTAGTACCGAAATCCACGCCAACGATCAGCCTGTCCGCAATGGGCGCAAAGTCCCTCACGGGTGCCCTGATAGGACCATTGATAGCCTCTGTGGATGAGGAAAATAGGCCTTGGCCGGTGAAGTAATTTCTGCTCTCCCGATTCCTCTGGCTCGCGGGCTGCGTCGTGGGGGAACGGATGGGTAGATTGAGGCTCATCTTGGCAGGGTAGAGTGTGGACTCGCCGGGTGCGGGCTAACTCGCTGGACATAGAATCATGCTCATGTATATGTGAGAGAATAAACTGGGGAAATCTAAACACAAGAAGGCGTGCGGATGTGTGGGTATGTGTGTGTGTGCGCGCGTGTGCAAAGAAGGTAGAATATCCAATGAGGAAGAGGTGAGAGATGAAAGCGGAAACGGGGATCTGGAGGGAATCGCGGGTGTCGAAGAGTGCAGTGAGTTCTATGCCTCTGCCTCCTTCTCTTTACCTCTTCGTCTTGCTCTCTCCGTCTCTTGCTCCTCTTCTATATACTGTGACCCTAGGGTGACAACCTCTTCTCTGTGTCTCTCTGAGGAAGAGGAAGGGGCACAGTGAGGCGGGGCGATGTGGCGCGCACAGAGAAAGGCCCACAGGAAGACTCAGCTGAGTGCAATTCCGATGTCGCCTCGTCTCGTCGCAAAGGATGAACCCAATGGTCGGTCTCTTGTTGATGGACCCGGGCGTCAAGCGGCGGCGGCGGCGGCGGCGGCGGAGGAGGAGGAGGAGGAGGATGTTATTGAGACAAACAAGAGAGCGGGCAGTGGATGGTTGTTGAAAAGTGCTGAGGTGGTACCTATCAACTTCGGTCGTAAGCGAGGGGCACGGCGAGGCAGGCGGCTCCCCAACCTTGGCGAGGGGTCCTTCTTCCCCCTCTGACTATTAATATGGGTACCTGGACCACACTGCCCAACTGCTGAATACAGTACAGTCAATCAGTACAAATATCGCTGACTTAGTACTCTCCCTCTCTCCCTCTCTCTGATCACCTGTCCTCCCCACCAACAACACTATCGAGATACATGCCCCCAGCCAGTCTCTTTTATTTTGTTCCATTTGATACATTGCACACACTGGACATGAAATGATTATCATCAAGTTTTGACGTCACCTGCAGCAGTGCCCACACCCAAAAAATCCTTCAGCCTCTAGTTTTAGGAAACAGCCAAAGAATTCTGCTGCCTGGCAAGGCATGACAGGTCTAGGTCCAAGCCTCCCCCTCTCTGACCCAGACACCCATGCAACGCCAATGGGCCTGTTTTGCTACGACACCATAGGAATTGGAACAATATCGGATGGTGAGAGTAGGGAGGGTACTTGGTAGGTGATGTGGGTTTTACGTATGGTGCCTGAATGGGCTCTTGATGCGGATCGGAGCTGCAGCTGCAGTAGCCTCCCCCGGCCAGCCCTATCCTAGGCCCCATTCATCTAAGTAATGCATGATTGCACTTCGAGCAGCTAGCAGGCTTCTACATTACTGGTCAAATCTGGCCTGTCAAGCGGCTTAGGATCATTGAAAATCATTTGCACTACTTGCATTTGATGTTGCCCTCTTCGTGCACAGGTAATCGGTCCAGTTAAATTGTTCACGGGCGTTCTAGACGCAGTGGTTTTTTGTTTGCCATTAACCGTCTCCCCCGCCCGCCAAAGAGAAGTCCCAATTACCCACCTACCAGCTGTCTGTCTCATCGCCACCCAATACGTCCAAAGAAAAGGAAAAAGGAGGCGGAATATCAGGGCCTCCTTATATACACAAACTTCACAACCTGCCACTGGGCAATCAGTGACAAATGTGAAGTGAACAGGCTTCCCCCAGGCTAGAGCTGGGAAGTGTTTAATGAACCGTTTGCCAACTCCGTTCCATCCTCTGTGTGTACACACTTATAAGACACAGGAAAGAAAAATCAAAAGCAAAGAAGTAAGAGAGGGATGCCCTATTTGTTGCTCATCTCTCTAAGCTCCTCTTCCAAGAAAGGTTTCCTATTCTTCTCACCAAAGCTCGGGAGTTGGGCCAACCGACTCAGCTCCCCAAATCCAGAAGTGATGATGGGCTGTTCAGCCCAATCTAATGACAAAGAGAAAAAAAAAGGTTAAAGAGGGACAGAGAGAAGAAGTCTCTGGCCCGCTTCGACGTGCTGTGCAATCTATAAGGGGTATTGTGTAGTATGACAACTTGTTGACGCGAAAAGAGACACCGCCTGCCCTGATTCGGAAAACCCAACGGGCGAGGTATTTTGCTTGGTGAAGCTGAACAGATCCAAATGCAATTGCCACCCTTCACATTGCCGCCAATCTTGATCGGACCTGGCTCGAATGAGCGACGTGGTAATGATGTTGTTCCCTGATGCCCAAAAGAAAAAGGGAAAGAAAGAAAAGAAAACTCCGTAGAAAAGATGACCGGGCCCAATCCCAAATAATTTTTTTCTTGTCGCCCGATGTTGAAGAAAGTTAACGCCACTCCGTTCCCACAAACGACATCTAGAATCGGTTGCTCGCTGCCCAGATGCTCGCGGATGCCGACGCTGCCCACTCGCTCTCCTCGTAGGGTGGTGTCGGCCACTTATAAGCCGATGCCTTCCTGTTGTTCAGGTCGAGTGGCTTGGGCTCAATCGCCTCCTGCCCTTCGCCAAAGAGGCAGACGTTACCGCTGGCGGAAGGCGAAGGCGTCGGGTAAGGATTTCGGAACCCAGGATTGCCTGGCGACTTCCGCGCGTTCGCCGGGCCATTCTTGTCCATCCGTCGCATCGCCTTTTGGGTCGACGTGAGGACCTCGTCGAGCAGCTCATCCTCCTCATCCGGTGCGTCGTAGTGGTGAACGCCATGCGCTGCCTGAGCCCGTCGCGTCCGGCTCGAGACTGGACCTGTCGCCCGTGAGGCTCCAGACAGATTGTCCGCCGATCGAGGCTGGTGGTGCGGTATGGAATGGTGCCGCTTGAGATTGCTTGTGGAGGATATCTGGTGGACGGCAGGTGTCGGCGCGTGCAGGCCATCCGCATTTTGTTGGGCCTCTCTCAGCGCCCTGTCGAGCGACTCCTGGTTGTCCTTTGCCAACGGTGCGGGGGGTGGGTCGATCACCATGGAAGACCTGTTGCTCGCCCATGGGCCACACCCAGCCGGGGCTTCCATGTCAGGCTCGATGGGTGACACGGGAGTCTGATGCCGTCCGGAGAATCGTCGCGCCCTCTTGCGCAGGTGCGAGAAGAAACCCTCCTTATGGGCACTGGGTGGTGACACGAGCCCTCCGTGGCCGTTGAGAGCCCGCTCGGCTTGTTGTCTGTGCATATCCGCGTAGTGATTCGTGCTTGACTGGACCGACAATTGGCGCCCGATCTTCTTGGACTGCTTCTCCTCCAGATGACCATGTCTGTGGGCGTTCGCATACGCATCATTGTACGATGGCGTTCGCTGCGCCGTCACAGCGTCCGACAGTGGAGAGATGGGCCTGATGGTAGGGAGAATCGGCATGGGCGCCACATTTGATATGCCATTGGTCCAGGTAGTCCTCTTGTTGGCAGGCGGTCGAGACTTGGCGGGTATGATGGGCGCGGGATCGACTGCCACATGCACCGGCTGCGGCTTAACAGTAGGTGCGGGTTCCTTCGCCGCCACCTGAGGAGGAACAGCCGCCGCCAGATCATTCGAAGACTCGGACCGACCGATCAGCGACTTTCGGAACCAGGACGGCTTGGAAGAGATCGTCGGCGTGATCGCGTCCTTGGAGCTGCGGCTGAGCTCTGACGGCTTGCGGCCTAATATCCTCGAGGCGGAGGACTTGGGGCGCGTGGGGTCGACCGCGTCGGCAAAGTACTCGTGGGCGAGGGCCTGGGTGGATGTGGGCCGGTTCTTGGGATCCCACATCAGACACCAGGTCACAAATTGGCTCAGCGACGCGGGCCACTGTGGCGTCTGCAGGATAGTATCCATCGAGTGAGGCGCCATCTTGGGGAAGGAAAAGCCCAGCTTTCCGGCCAGGCGGGTGCCCTCTCGCCAGTCGCCTCCGCCCACGCGCTGGCCCGCCTTGTTATACCAGTTTCCAGGACTGCCCATGATCTCACAGACCCTCCAGACTTGGTCCACCTCGTTTCCGCCGGGGAACAATGGCTTCAGTGTTGCGATCTCCACGGCCATCGCGCCAATAGCCCAGATGTCGACGGGCGCAGAGTACTCGCCGGCGCGCAGCAGCACCTCGGGTGCTCGGTACCATCGCGTCGAAACGTACGTCGTGTATGGCAACTTGGAGTGCGTCTCTCTTGCCAGGCCGAAGTCGGCAATCTTGACGGTGTAGGTGGGAGGGGTGGAAGGTGGTGTGACCAGAGCTGAGTACCGCCTGAATGAGTTTGTTGTGTCTTGGTGGGATGACGTCGAGACCAAGATGTTCTCGGGCTTGATGTCCCTGTGGAAGAAACTATGGGCATGTATGTGCTCCAGACCCTGCATGATCTGGTACAGGATGCTTTTGACACTGGAGTTGTCCAGACACTTGTGATCTCTGGCCTTCATCAGCTGGTATAAGTTGCCTTCCATGTACTCCATGCAGATGTGGAGCTTTTTGGTGAAAGGGTCGAGAAAGATGTCCAAAGCTGGGACGAGGTGCTGGTGAGGAGGGAGTGTCCTGAGGAAGACGACCTCCCGGAGCTCCAGACAAGGTGAGAACGACTCAAAAGTCTTCTTCATCGTTTTGATGGCAATCTAACAACTTCCATCAGCACACACACACACACACACACATAGAGACATTTCAACATCAAGCTGTGGTCACATGTTCATGTGCTCAGACTGTAGGCTACTACTTACCACCGTTCCTCTCCTGGCGACACTGGCCCCAGCAGTGCGGACCCTAGCCAGGACGACACTGCCAAAGCTTCCGTCACCAATCTCCTTGAGCACCTCAAACCTGTCTTCCAGGGCCATTGCGCTGGAGCCGACGGCCGAGCCCCGATGGGTCAGGTCGTGTGCGACAGTCATGTTGGAGTTGCGGTGATGGTGAGATCGGGATCTAGAGAGACGGAGAGAGTGTGTGAATAGGATGGCCGTCTTCTGTCCCTGGCAGGTATTGTACTGTCACAGCTGGGGACGACCCGTCGAGACAGCAATGTACCACGCGGGAGACGGCGCGTAAGGGTGTGGAGGTGAAGCTCTTCCGAGTAGAGCTTACTACCGTAGACGAAGCATCCAGGGTTCAGACGTCTGGGAGAGATATCCAAAGGCCGACTTATGCTAAGCGGTGGGTACGGTGGCTAGCCCAGTCCTGGTCGTGACCGTCGGTCGTGATCGCAGTCGTGACCGTGGTCGCAAATGGCCTTTCGGAATGGTTGATGCTTGGAACGACACCTGGGATGGAGTGGTGAGGAGGGAGGGAGAGAAAGCCCAGGTGTTGGGGTCGGGTTGAGGGGATATGGATGACAATAGGAAAGATCCAAAAAAGAGTGGACGGGCCTCCTGAGCGGTCGGGCCTGGAATGATTAAAAGGAAAAGTTGAAGAGATTGATGGGAACCAGGGAGGGACCACACAAGATTGGGATGCGGGTCTGTCCCTTAGGCGGCTCCGGGAGTTCTGATGCAGGTACTTTGGGCGGATCGCGTGGTGACCTCGGTGCTTAGCGTGAAGATGCAATTATTAGAATAAAATGGAGCCAACTGTAATAAAATGATGTGCCCTGATCTCCCGACGACAATGCGTGATGCTGCAGCGTCAAAGGTTGTCAAGAGCGTGAGGACTCCGATGAAAAAGAAGAGAAATAACAAAGTATATGGTTTCCGACGTCAAAGGCGTTGGCTCGACGGCTCGAGACTAAAGAGTCTTGTCTTGAAGCCCCTGGATCTGGTGCTGGCCGTGGCTGTAGGGGATGGTCGATTTGTCGCAGGACGGGTGAGAAAGGCACGGGTGAGAGAGAGGGACAGAGAGAGCGAGAGAGTCTGTGTGTATGTGTGTGTGTGCAACGAGGGTGGGCAGGAACCCAATACAACAGCAGTCAAGGACCAGCTGCGGACCTGCGGGTTGGGCTGGTAACAAGTGGACAATAACAGGAGGGCCTGCGACGAGGGAGGCCACTGACGAACCCAACCCATGCAGAAAGAGAAAGAGAGGGAGAGACTTTGTTGCCCTGTCTTGCCGTGCCCTGCTCTGCTACCAAGTACTCAGTAGTAGTAGGCGGACGACGATCCGGACCAGGGACGTGGGTGCGAGATGGCGAGCGTGGGAGCCCTGGAGACGATGAACAGGAGGTGCAGCAGGGGGGGACCGTATTTCCCGTCGTACCGCGAGGAGGGGACAAAGAGAACGGGGCCTGGGACTGAGCACTGGGGACCCGTGGAGCCTTGGGCGCAGCGAGACCCGGTGCTTAGCATGAATGGAAGCAGCTGGGGTGGTTTGTCGACTGGTCGACGGTCGACAGTGTTCAAGGGGAATTTGGGGGGGGGGGGGGACGGGACCTGAACCTGCTATGCCGGTTCAGATCAATCAATGTCGATGATTGATCAGGGGGAAGCAAATCTCGCTAACGATCCGGGCAACAACGTTTCTTCGAGAGTCCAATTTGCGCTTCAAGACCGGGGTTGTTCTCCTTGGCCAGGGTTCGCGCGCTGGCTTAGGGCCCCCGTTTTTATTTTTTGTTGTTTTTTTTTTAATCTTTTTTTCTAGGGCGTGGTGTCGGTGGCTTGTCGACCTGTCAAGGCTGGCGCCGCTTGCTTGTCTTTCGGCACAGCAGTCCTGCGTGCCTGTGGTAGTCTTCGCACGCTAGGTTGGATACCTGATACAAGCGCGGTGATGCAGATCCTGCGAATCAAGGGTTCCGTGAAGGGGAAAAAGACACAATCTACAAAGATTTGGCCTCTGGGGGGGGGGGCGATGAAGAGAAAGGTGACGAGAATGGGGTCGTGCTTGTGGGTCCACCTGGTTGAGTTCGACCCTGGTCGGACTCAAGGTGGACGTTGCACACTCAGGTGAGCAACTGGCGATTATTATGACATCTCGGTACTATTTGTCAGTTGATTATGGTTATTGGCCCAGCAGAAGAAGCGACATGTGTCGTTGGAGCTATCGAGATGAGCGAGAGAGGCGATGGCAGATAAAAAAAAGTTAAAAGGGGAAAGAAGAGAGAGGGAGAGAACGAGAGGGAGGATGAGAAGCACATCAAAGTCACGGCAGCTGACGAGACTTCCTGTCAGAGCATAACTTTAATAGTGCCTTGGACAGAGGCTCAGGGCCACAGCCAAATGCAGACAGAGCGAGCGACTCGATTTCTGAGGATAAATTACCAGTGTAGACAACGTGAAAGAGGGAGGGGAGGGAAGGAACAAACGGGTCTGACGAGCATGACTGCCAGCTAGCAGGGGGGAGCTGAACCTGATTGACAGTCTGACAGTGTAGTGTGCCTGTGTGCTAACAGCCGGGGGGGGGTGGAGGAGTGGTGTGGGAACGGAGTGGTGGGAATGAGGGTGAGAGTGAGAGAATGAGTGGAATGGCAGTGACTGGGCAACTGAACTCACTTTGACCAGGAGGGAGTGGGAGTGGGCCTGTTTCTGGTCAACGAGACAGTGCTTGAGTGACTGCTTCTCACTGGGTCGGCTGAGCTGTCAGAACGCGCGAAAGCAGGGAAGATGGTGTGTTTTGGCGTATCAATAAGCCTGCAGCGTCTGGTCAGCTAGGGCTTGCTAGTATGTGCTCGGATGCTATGTACCGTACCGGTGTCATCCCGCCGTTATGGTACATGTGGATTGTAGTGTTGCTATCACAGCACTAAACTAAGATTGTCAGGGTTTTAGGGGCAAGCGCCTAGTGGCCATCCCCTCAGCATGGCTGTGTGTGGGTGTGTGTGTATGTGTTTGTGCCTGTACCTTGCCTGCCTTGCCATGCAGCTACGGTACCTGGATCGCCGTTCATGCCAGCAGGCCGCTCAACTGGCCCGCCCAGAGAAATGAATCCATGCACTACAGCCTGGAGACAAAGGCAGCGCGGCTACCTGATTGGCACCTCAAGAAGACGACGCCCACGCGATCACAATCGATCTCCTAATGCATAATGTTTTGTGTGTGTGTGTGTGTGTGGGTTATAGATATTATACATCAGCACGCTCTGCCAGCAGACTGGACTGTGACCGCGCATCTCACAGCAGCGTGTCCCAGAACAGCAGGGTACTGAGCCCGTGGTTACAGGGGGGCCAGAAGTACCTCCAGCGCCGACAGGGGGCGGTGCAGGCACATGGTCGGTAGCTCTGGGCCCTGGTTCTGACTCTTGGACGCCTCTAGGACAATCCTCGACCACCGTCTCACTTAGCCGTGCACCAAGTTTTCTGCAAGCCCCTGCTAGCCATTTACCTACCAGGGCCACCACCAAAGTATGCGCGTCGCAGCCACCACGCACTTCCTGTCCCTGTCTTGTGCTAACAAAGCTAAAGCCAGGGGGTGCATAAAGACGCGATCCGTTCCGGGCGTGGCCCACCACTCTTACTTGTACGACAGTAGTGGTTAAGGAAGTGTGCGCCCAATGTCAGGTTGGTGGCCCTCGCTCAACCGCTGCGTGGCCTGCCACCTTGGGCACCCAAACGATCGTCGCATATTCGATGGCAAGGCTCCGCTGCGAAGGGCCTCGTGGACGAGCTACAGGTGCAATCTTGTGTGTGCTCGTGTGGTGAGATTTCTAGATTGAGATGCGAGACTCGTCGCCGCAGACCGGGTCCAACAACCACCAAAGCCATCGTCATCCACTACCGCTTATAGGCAAGAATCCCGGGTCAATTCAGGTAACTGGAGCACGAGATGGGCCTGATGACATCTGGAGGGTTCGCGCCGCTGGAAAGAGACCGGCTGGTTGGTCGTGGGCTGTCCATATCTCACAGCTGTGTGGACGCTTTGACCGGTCTCTCTCCGCCTTTCAGTACGCCGAGGACCACGAGCCTGCGACGTCGTTCATGCATGAACGAACGGACGGACAAAGCAGAACGCGTGGCTGGGCCCCCCAGCCCCTCACTCCATCCACAGGAACCGAGTCGTCACATCGACGAAGGAGGCACAGGACGACCCAGAGGACTGGCGAGAGCTCCACGGCTTCCGACAAGTCGATCTCTTGCCAGTCGCATATGCCAGCTCATCGTGCCTGCAGAAAACAGGACAGGACTGCTTCCTCTTTGGTGATGGTAAGCGTCTGGGTCGACGCGCCAATCCCCAAAACGGTCGCTCGAACGGTAGCCTCGGGTCCGCTAAACAGGACAGGGGGGTGCAAAGGGTAGTAGTGCTGTGTGTCTTGGGACGTTGGGGGAGCCTATCAAGCCCTGCTGCACTACTCATCAGCGAGGGACGCGGGCTGCAGAGTTTGGTTCCGAAACTCCACAGGACCAGTTCTTTGATCAGGTCGGCCAGGAGGAGACAGGGTGACAAGAACGCCTTTTGGGTACCAAAAAAGAGTGGATTTGCCATAGCATTAGCAGGCAGACCACGCGGTCTGCTACATGGTACGCAATAAATACCTGGCCTCGGCATTTCTTACCCGCGGTAGTTATTCACAGGGCTGGTCGCGCAGGAATCCTTCTCGAATGTCCAGGTAAAGACTCCTAAGATTTGCCCACATCAAGTTGAGACGAAGCGCCCCGGTTGAAACGGGAGCGGGGCAACGGAGATGTCGAGGAATAGGGTCAGAACCGAGGAGGGGTGCTGAGAACGTATCGATATTGGCTCGAATGGCTGGCTGGCACGTACTGGGTAGCACAATATTATGGGAGTAAAATGGTTTGAGGGGGCTTCACCGGTAATGAGCGAGGCAGGGGGCTGGTAGGATCCTCGTTGCTAATCTTGTCGCTGGCGAAACGAAATCTCGATTGGGCCTGTGAAGACGATGAGCCATGGGGATAGAGCCACAGGAGTCCCACCATGCCAGATTGCCAGCCTCGTGGCTGCTACCATAGTTTGTCATGACAGCTACGGCGGGGCTCTTGGAGGTGCTACCTTGGTATTCGCCTTCAAACACATCATCCAGCGTTCACCTGGTATCAAGAGGGTCTTGTTTAGACATCGGTGGCGAGATCATGTCGGCGTCATTGTCTCTATGTACTGTGCTTTGTAGTGAATCCGGACCTCGCAGTCGGTCTGTCATGATGCGGTGTACATGAAAATCCACAGAATCTTCGCGAGCAGTCAACAAGCACGGTGCGTGTCAAAAAGCTTGGGCCGCGTGATCGTCCACTATATACAGCGCTGGCAATCTCGTATTTCTCTTCAGTCGCATGTCCTTCACGAGACGATCTGGTCTCATATATCGCTGTTCTCTCGCTGCTAAGATGCCCATCCTCATCGCGTTGCAATGCCGACCAATGGTGGGAGCAGAGGCGAGACCCCCAGAGGTCGTCTCGCCGGACATTGGCCATCTCATCACCACCAAGTCTGTCTCATCTCAGTTTCCCTTCGACGCAAAATCCGACATACTGCTTGTATGTACAGGGCAGAGCAGCCATTGCCCAAAGAGAGATCTATACCCCACACCAGGAATTGTCGTCGCAAGTCAGTCCAAGCACCAATAAACTGACTCGTGCCACATTATGATTTCGTGTCTGAACGCCAAGTGGAAAGAAAGTTAGGCAGGTCCATGACCGTCAAAAGACCATCCGTCAATCACCATGTCATTCAGTCGCTCGGAAAGACAACGCGCGCGCCCTCGACATGTGCCAAAAAAGGAAGAAGGAAAAAAAAAGAAAAAAGGGGGGGGCGGCCCCAGCCTGAATCGATCCGGGCCTGTTAGTTGATGGCCGGGGGCTGTTCCGACCCTGTACGACCCATCGCGCTTGGCTCGTTTTCGGCGTCTGGAAAATCTCGGTCGCACCGCGCTTCCCCGGGGGTTGCCCGTTGGTTTTCTACTGTATATGGTCAAATAACAGCCGCGGTCCTTTTGTCGACAATCTTCCCGCAGAGGGGAGTCGTACGGCCTTCGCCTCTTTCGTCCATGGAGACCCGCAATCTTCGCTGGCGCTGCATTATCCTATGCCAGCAGAGTCGTCAGCAGATCGTGGTTGGTTTGAAAAGCCGCGACTTGCGCCGCCAGCAACAGACCGGCAGCTGGAAGGCCTTGTAATGTTGGTGGCTGGAACAGCGACTGCGGTTTCGGCCCTTCTTATCCATCTTGTCTTCTTGAACGACATCTCGATCACACCAGATCTGCAGTAGTTTGCTCGGCTACACAGCCGGGAGGTTCCTCCCCCAGACCGCCTTGCGCTCGAAGTCGGCGTGTAGGGCGGTCAATGAAGAATGGGCCCCCGGCCGAGACCAGCCCCCCCCCCCCAGCCATGCTTGCGCGCTCACCGACTTGACAATCCCAATCCACGTGGCGACGATAGGGGCATCTTGCATCTTTCCCAAGTGGGCCCGCCCTTGATACCCCCATTGGGAAACCCTGATCGCATTGGTAAATAGCTCATGACGGTAGAAGGTGAGGCCGGGGTGGAGGCGCCCGCGTACAAGAATACTCCATGTACCTCGAGACTTTGAGAATGTCGGTTCCGTCTCCGCTGAGGATCGAGGAAGGCGTCTGCAGTGGATCGAATACGGGAACAGTTACGGACGAAGGTGGTCCCGTGACCGTTGAGAGATGTTTTCTTAGTGAGGCCGAACCCTCGCCGACGGGATCGTCAGGGCACATCCATCGTCTTTTCTCAGGGGAGCCGACATGGCTATGCCGGCGCGCGTACGTTATCATGAGTTGACACTCTGTCGTCTGGTGTGCCGGGCCAGATTTGACCATACTGCAAGGGACAATATCAGCAGACCTCCTTCATGAGCTGTAGGTAGGTATCGGGGTTTTTCTTCGTCTCGGTTTCCTCCTTACGGACGTCACAAGCGTGACACCTTACAACATTCTCTTAGCAACATGAATTCTTGGTGCCCCATGGCAAAGCTGGCTGTCGCTGGTAGGAACATGGTTGGCGACTTTGCAGTCCTCATCTAGGTATGGAGCTTGTTTTTCTCCCTGACTTGGCTGATAGCCATGAGCTAGTTATGGGGGAGGGTGCGTCAGGTGTCATCTGTCAAGACTGCTTTGTCTTATGGGAGAGGACATAGGCAATGGCACTGATGTCGGGGCAGCAGACGAGGGTACCGGCTCATAGCTCTGAAGTTTCGGAGGGAGGACAGCTAGGCAAGAGGGACAAACTTCAGGCTCAGGCAGCCACTCATACGAAATTGCAATTTGGGCAGGACGAGATTGTCAAGTGCAGCTCCCTGATGTCCACGGACACTTGCTGCATGGAATGGAGAGGCAAACGAGGATTGCTTCGACCCAAGTTGGAGGCACTCTCCAACTGAAGCTGCACACTTTCAATGGCATCCAGGTTCCTTCTCTGCAGGACTGTTTGCCTGGTTGCTGGACACATGGGTCCTGTCCATATGCGAGACTCAAACTCTCAGTAGAGGAAGTTGGTTCCACCAGTGAAACCACAGCACCTGGTCACCACCCTCAACATGTTGCCCAGCTTCTTTGTCTGCTTGCTTTTACCATCTCGTGGTACGTCTATGTCTGTCTGCGAGTTATCTAGCACCATGAGTCCAATGCATGGGCACAAGCACACGTAGCATGCCATCATACATAGCGTGCTCTTGTGATGTGAATGCTCTGCCAGTTACCATCAGCGCACACTTTGGGCCCTATGGTAATTTCTGGAATGCTCTATGGTTGGCAGATCTGTCGTGTCGATAGTGCGTCACTTGTTTGTGTGAATCACCCATTGTCGACCCAGCGATAAATTACGATACAAAAAGTGGTTTCCGGTACCTTCTCCCACTTCAGTCCAGTCCCATTTAAACTTGGATCGCAGACTCGCTTTTCCCCATCCTCGCTGTCTCTCCTCAACAACTCCATCACTGATAGGTCAATTATTCATCATTCAGCCCTTTGCCCAGGGACTCCAAACTTTCTCGGGGTTGAAGAGGCATCATTGATCTGCCTTTTCTCAGTGTCAACATTACTCCCCAAGGAGCACCTGCGACCTCCAAGCCATCAATACATACCAGATTGTGGCTCTCTTCAGGGTCAGTTTCTTCCCTCTCCCAATCACCCTATCCTTGACTGTGCCATCTCCCCAGTGCTCCTTCCTCTACAATGAAATAGTTGCTATCAGCTCCATCAGACACGGCACTCCCTCTTTCCTCTAGCTCCTACCTTCTTCATCCTTGTGCCACTGGGTTTTGAAGGCAGGCAGCACCATCACCTCATCTCCTTCCTGACATTGACCAGTCCGTTATACTTCCTCTTTCAGATGGCAATTACTTGTCCGTCAAACTGACCTCCTTTTTCTTTCAGAACATCGACAATCGCCTCAGCCGTCATCGAACGCAGACGTCAAAATGCCGGGCTCCTCCATCGATAACACTGATGACTTCGGCGGCAACTCGATGTAAGGCTGCCAGCTTTCGTCCTTTTCCTTGCAAAGTTTTAGACAGATACTGATCACTACATTGCCTCAGGCTTCGTTGCACGGTCGATAACAAGTTCGAGCGCCTGGATCAGTTCTCCCAGAAGCAGCTCAACAAGTATCGAGATGCCAAGAGAGCCGGCCTGCCTAGTTGTCTGAAGTGCCGGAAGCACGTCCAAGGCAACGTCTCTGAGCTCAAGTGCGACGACTGTGACGAGTACAAGGCCCTCTCCGAGTTCAGCAACGCGTCTCGCCGAGCCTCCAACCGTGTGCGCCGCTGCCGTGATTGTGTTGCTTGGACGGAATCCGACATGCCTGGCACCGAGCCGCTACCCCCTCCTGGTGCCCCCCGCGCTCATGACGAGCAAGACTACGGACGCCATGGCATCCAGGACGCTGAGAAGTTTGACAAGACCAAGGACACTGATTTCGAGGACGACTTGGCTTCCATGAGCTTCAACGACACAACATCCGACACTACCGAGTACGGCGGCAACCTTTTCCTCACCTCTTCCACCCTCGAGGACCACAATGATCGCCACCAGCGCAGCGGAAACCCCTCTACGGGCTACAATGAATCCTCTGCCCCATCTGCTCCTGTGCCTGCCAACAACTCTTATCATCAGCAGTCACGCCGCCCCATGTACACAGCGTATGGTCCCAATGGCGAGATGCAGAAGCGGGCCCAGACCGTCGCCAGCGCCACTGATGTCAGTTGCGACGTCCCTACGATCACGGGTGTCTCCCGCCGCGGTGGATTTGTCAAATTCAGCAATCGCCGTATGGCGCCCGATCCACCCAACTACCTGCTCAACAAGCCCGCAGAGAGCGTGCGCCCACGTGTCTACTACTCCGACGACAGTGAGGATGAGGCCTAAGCTCTTGCATAGGCTGATGGATCACGAGGGGCATGAGCTGCCTCCTTGTTTATCTTTTTGGTCTTCGAGTGCCGCCGGTCTGGGGAGTGGTTCGACTGTCGAGCTGTTGGGGCATCCCTTTCGTTTCAGTTAATTACTAAAGTCATCAGCGTGGGATTTCCTGACAGGAAGCAGCTTCTGACTGATCAGCTTGATAGAGGCATCTTGTCCATCCTTTTCGGCATGTAGTTGACGATAAGAAAAAAAAATCCAGACGCGTTCATTTTTATGTGCTTCTTGAGCGCCCATACTTGCCACGTCCTCTGTTGGATCGGCTCTTCTCAAGGACCAACACGGCTGCACACCACTTAGTACTTACAGTGCGTGACGCTGACGCAGTTCGTATAGCTCGTGGGCCCCTTGGAGTCATGCAGTGATTAGTGTTGATTCGGCAATGTCGTCCAACGTTGCGTCGTCTTTCTCTGACATTGGTCACAGTGCACAAGCAATTCGGACCCTCTTCGTCGGTGCCGCTGGTGGCGACCGTTAGGTACTTCCTCAGAAATTGGGTAGACATGATCAGCCTCCTACTACGGTGTACCGCGACGGGAGACAAGCCCTATATTGCCACGACCACTCTCCCGCATGAACCTTAATCAAGCCGCGCAGCAATGGTCAGCCGGGCTTATGCGCTCGCCCGCCATGATCGACGGTCCTTGATAATCAGGATCCATTTGATTCAACGACAACGACGACTTGGATTGTGTGGTGCAACACTCCACGGCACAGGGCGTCCTATTGTCCAGGCCTCAGGTGGGTCTACGTGTGAGTGTTGAGGCCTGATCAGCAAGGGTGGTCCCTCCCGCGGATGACGTTTGGAGGTGGTGTGCGGGTGGCGGCGCCGGCCAGCGCCCGAACTATATGAGGCTCACAATCATGATGGGACTGCACACCCTGAGGAGGTTGATTGGGCCAGCAGGGGCCAGCTATGTGCTCTGGGCTAGGATACTTCATATGTTCCGAGAAGTTTGCCCTGATCTCAGATATTGACTTTCACCCACGAAACACGTTCTTACTTCCCAGTCACTACGGGATCCAAAATAACTGTATCGACCTCATCTTGCATGTCCTCCTCCACGCTTGTTTATTTGTCCAAGACGTCCTCTTCACGGTTGCGGACTTATAAGCTGTTCTCGCCTTGGCAGCTTTACTATTTCTTCCTTTAATTTTTTGATGCTTGTTTTATTCTTGTCTTGTCTTATTCGCGTCTCCCCTCGTCGCTCATTTGAGGCCGGGTGTTCCGATTTGTTTTCAAGTCTGCTCGTTCACGTTAGCTGCCCGAGCGCCTTGTCACCTTGTGGACTCACGATGTGTTGTTGGGCCAGTTTGCGACACTAATTCCAAAGCAACAGAGAAGAGATTGGAGGATGTGGAGAGCAAACGACAATGAAGCGAGCCAAACCCATGAAGATACGAGGCGACCGAGTCTAACCCCCACGGACTGGGACGCAACTTTTCATCGTCAAACCTGGACCACCGAGTCCCCAGAAGATGTGTCGCCACGGTCGCAAGGCGAGATCCCTATCGACTATGGGGGGGCAGACGAGACGAAGAAGAGATCTGAGGACTGCACGAGAGCTGCGACGGCCCATCTTCACTATGACATACCGCCAAGGACGTCCGACCCAGTCCAGCTGACTAAAGCAGCAAGGCCTACTGCCACCAGGGCAGCACAAGACCAAGCCTCTAAGACTTCCGTGTCCCCGGAGTTGCTGAGGGAACTTCGAAAGATCATCCGAGAGGAATTTGAGCAGCTGAGCAAGGATGCTGTGAAAAATCCACGAGATGAAGACGATGACCATACCCCGCGACCGCCAGCTGCGAAGCAGAGGCCATCACCTCCTATCACATCCTTTGTGAGCGCCGAGAGTGTGGCTGGCTCCTCGCATCCGCCCAGGGATGCCAACGAGAAAAGGTCTAGCACAGCACCATCGCCGACGACTGGACAGCAGAGGAGCACCCCGAGAACATCCACCGTCCGTTTCAGCGATGAGACAAAACCAGCCACCCCTGCCCAGTATCCCTCTGAAGAAGCCCATAAGCCTCCCACTCGCGCAGGCCCGGAACTCACGGCGATTGACAAGAAATGGGGTGTGCTTTTCGAGGAGGACGGTTCTCACACCAAGCGCATGGAACATGTGATCCGGGGATTGGCCAACTACATCGTTGAAGAGTTCATACCCCAAAAAAGTATTGTCATCACACCAGAGAAGATGGCGGCCTTCTACTCGCACCACCGCCTGGAGAAAGAATGGTTCCCTTTTGCAAGCCTCTTCGGATCACCACGCCGGACCAGTGACTTCAACGAGGCGCTGGGAGAGCTATACATGGAGCTCGGGTGCCAGTACTTCCTTGTGCAGGCTGATGGCAGGTCGCATCCTACCATACCGAGCCTAACCTCGCAGGGATTCGTACACTGGCTCACTACGATGATCCAGGCCTACCCGGAAGAGGAGGCTAAGCGGCTGGACAAGGTGGTGTCTGCCCTGCCCCTCGAGGCCGACAGCCTCCTAGACGGCAAGGCAGAGAGGCTCCCGAAACAGATATCACGGTACCTATTTCCGGACCAAGCATCGCGGAAGATGAAACGGCTTGTGGACGAGGCCATGAACGACTTCAGAGAGGATCTCGAGAGCTCTGCCACTTCGCAATCGAAAGAGACCATCAGTGGTGGTAATACTGGACGACCGGCGCCCACCATCGTCACAGCGATGCCAGACAAACGCGCTGCCATGAACACGGCCGGCGTCGTCAAACCACGATACGTTCCAGAGCCAACGACCAGAGAGGCTCAAGCAGGAGAGGCAAGCAGCAGTAGCAGCAGCAGCAGCAGCAAGGACCGGAGGGCCTCCTCGTCGATGACAATGACGCCGGCGACGACAGCCACCAGCTCACGAGACCTTCGCGACCCAGAAGAGCGTAATCGCCGCAACCCCGTACCACCGTTGCCAGCACCGCACAAGACTGCCCGTGCAGCTTCGGTAGACATAAACGGCCGCAGCACCCCGATCAGAGAAGCCTGGGGTGCGTCAGCATCTGTAGGCGCTCTTGGCCGGACGTCGTCCTCGACGTCGACTAGAAAGAACCGCAGCCCCCAGCGAAACCCTTACAGTCAGTCCACGCCGTCTGGCCTCGACCGCATTGAGCATTCCGGCGGTGAGAGGTTCCACGGGCTGGCAGGCGTGCCAGCCGCCGCCGCCGCAGGAGAAACAAACGCCGCGGTCGGAGTTCTGAGCCCGACTGAGGGTTCTCAGAAACCTGTTAGTATCTCGCCTCAGGCTGTCATCGGGAAGGGCTTACGAGATGCCAAGAACGCCGAGTACCTCAGTCAGCAGTACCGAGACAAACGGCCCAGCCTGGACGAATCCTCATCGAGGTACAAGGGCGAGCACGAGGGTGGCGGCAGCGGGAGTGGCGGCACGAGCAGGTCCTCCAAGAGGAGGAGCATGGTGCTTCCTGACACAAAAGGTCCGACGTGGGACGAATACCTCAAGAGCTCGGCGGTACTCGGAGGTACCACCACTACTACTAAGAGGGATTCCAGGCACCATGCTGCAAATTGAGTAACAAGGGGAGCTGATCACGATCATGTTATGTGTTTTCATTTCTTTTCCACACACACACGCACACGCGTACAAGCGCACTCACACAACAAAGTTAGCACATGGGAACGATTTCACGAGTTATGATTATGGTATTGAGCGATGAAAGTTGCAAAGGATTGGCCAAGGAGAGTCAAGAGCACTTCGCGTACAAGCATCTGCTGGCAGTAGGGTTTTTTAATTGTCTCTTTTCTTCTTCTTGTTCCCTTTCTCCTCTCTTTCTTCCCACCTCCTCTCTGTTTCTTCTTTCTTGCCTGAACCAAAATGTTCTAGTCAATGACCAATATCTATGCGGAGGGACCGCCAAGGAAGTGGATGGGGACAGCAACTAACTTTATGTACCCTGAGCTCGTAATGTCTACAGCAAAATATATGTTTTACTGAACAGCTTAATATAACGAAACAAGTCTGGCGTCCAGTAGTCATCCCCCTGTCACTATGGGATCTTGATTTATTATACACAGTGGGGGCCTGATGATCGTGATCGTCGTGGAGACCTCGTTCCCTCTCATTCTTTTCACGTGCTACACTGGGCCAAAGGTATTAATTTAATCCAATGAGTCAGGGCACTATAGAAGAAGTCATGACTATACAAGAGAAGTTGAATTGATTCTAGATAATCTAGACTGGAAAAACTAGCCTGCGTCTTGCTCACCCTATTCAATGCAAGTACTTGCCTCCAAAAGGGAGACTTAGATACATATTAACAAGACCTAATCATTTGTGACGGGGCTATTGAAGAATCTCAACAAGAGGAACTTGCGCCAAATAATAACGTACTATGATAATCTCCATCCTTGTTCATTATAGCCGCCAGCACAAGACCAGAAATCAGCTTCCTGGATATTCTCAGGCAAGGAGAGGGGATTGTCTTCTAGCTCAACACCCGCAAATTGATAGATGATGGCCTTCCTAGCGATTCGATGTTATTGGTTCACTGCATTCTGTGCTAGCAAATTCCTGCCCTTGTCTGCCTCAAGTCGAAAGCCTAGAAAGCCCTGTTGAAAAGTTTTGTTAATGTGCATGTGGTAATTGAGACGAGCAGGGCGAACGTTGGTAAGGCCAAATTCATGTGTATTTGATCTATCTTCTACAAAAGAAAAGGAAGAGGAAACAAGCAGAATATATATCCGTTTATATACTATAAGCATATAGAAAGTGGATTTAACTAGGCCTACTAGGCTAATTAGAGCAGCTAACTTATAATATACCCTCTAGTTAAATAGCTTTAACTATATTATGCTTTAAAAATAATAGAAATATATAGAAATAGCGCATAAAATGCATTAATAAATAAAGAAAAAAATAAAGAAAAATAATAAATATATAGAAAATAATAGAATCTTATAGTTCTAAGCTACTAAATATTTAGCCTATTTAGCTAAAAATGCCTTCTTTTCCTAAAATCTTCCTTTCTATCTACTAATAATTAATAATAATAGCAATAATAATAACTAATTTTTTTCTTTTTCTAAGTATATTTAAAATGCCTTCTGCTTTTCTTCCCTTCTCTATATACTATTCTATACTCTATTTTGCATAATATTAGCTAATTCTTTAAGCAGGGCACTATTAGCTTAAGCAGCGCAAATAGGTCTTGCCCTTTTTTATGCCTAGATTGCCTACACTTTGCCCTAGCTAGCTGCTCTAATAAAGTATGTGTAATGAGCACTGCCGTAACCGGGGTATACAACAAGTACACAAAGGGTTTATATTAGGCAAGAATGATATTAAAGTGTAATCCAAAGAATACGGAAATAATTTTCAAAGTCTTCTGCAGTATATCACTAGCAATAAAGCTATTACTTATATCAGAGGTAATACTTAGATTAATAACTAAAGAGCTATATACTAGATCTATCTAATAGTAGCAAATATATCTCTTATATAATCTATTCTTCAGTTCTTTATTAGTAGTATTAGTTCCTTTCTAGCAGAGGTAGGCTAGAGTTAATATTAAATTCTTTAACTAATTAACTAAGTTAATACTAATTCTTTTAACTAATTAATAGAGTTAATATTAATTCCTTTAATTAAGCAATCTTTATAATTCTAATCCTAGCTTATATAATCTTATTATACTAGTTCTATCCTAAAGTATTAGACTTCTAGCTCTCTATAATCTATTCTATATAGCCTTAATACTATACTATAATCTTTATTATAATTTATATATTAGATAAATTATAATATTATTTCTCTCTTATAAATTATTATTCCTAATAATTTTCTTATAAATTTTTCTATTATTATCTTGCTGCATTATTATGCCTTTTTAATTAGAATATTGAATAAAGTTGCAAAACCGAAATCCTTTAATCCTTATTCTAATAGATTAAAGTAGAAGAAGTCCCTTTATTTAATTATTCTTTCTAAAGCTATTATTATAATTCCTTATTCTTTCTATAATACTTAGGGCTTAAAATCTTATTAAGTGTTTCCTAAGAATTCTTCCTAGTATGCTAAGTATATATATTGCTAATATTCTAAATGCAATATTCTTAAACTAACTAACTCTTCTAAGCTTCTTAATATCTCTTTCTAGCATTAAAAGTTAGAGGATAAAATCGAAGACCTCGAGCTAAAGTTAATGCGTCTTTGCTAATAGAAGAAGATATAGAGAGAGAAGATAGCTTGGGCCATTCGTCGGGGCTTAACGAATCTAGAAGAGTTAGAGCATCTGGAGGCGGAGAAGGCAGAGGCTGAGGCTAAGCATCTAGCTACTAAAGAGGCCGACCAAGGCGCTAAGGCCTTAGCTCCCGAAGGCCCTCTCTCTGATAGCTAGCTTATAGGAGGGGCTAGTTAGACCCCACTGGATCTAAGTATTCTGGATAAATATAGGCTAGAAGATATAGCTGGACTTTTAGTTAGCCGCTAACCCTTAGCCTAGCTTAATATATCTTTTCCTTCTAGTACTATCCCTAACTAGTATTTCTTTAATTAATAGCTTATTTTATTAACTAGTAAGGTATTTTAACTAATAAGCTGCATTTCTAATATTTCTATAAGCTAACTAGTTATTGCTATAATTATTCTTTTTTAAACTAGTATTGCATAAGCTATTCTAGTATATTAGTAATATTTTCTAGAGATTCCTATATATTTTCGCTTAAGGGATAGCTTTTCTATTTAACTAAGTATTCTAATATATTATTCTAGCCCTTATGCTTAAGAATTTTTCTAATCTTATATTCTAGTTTATTATCTTTAATTTTAATGCTATTATTAATCTTTATATTTTATATTGCTAGCTCTAGTAGTAAAATATAGAAAACTAGATATATTCTTATATTATAAGAGAGTATAAGTTTATAATTAACTAGTAAGATTTTCTGCAAAATCTTAAATAGATTAAGCTTCTTATAATTAAGCTTATTACTAGGTCTCTTTATCTTAATATTTTATTAAAAAAGGTAGACCTTATCTTTCCTTTTTAAGGATTAGTCCTCTTAATTCTCTTAGTATTTGCATATCTTATTATTTATTCTCTAATAAATGCAAGTTCTTGCTGCAGTTCTTTATAAATCTTTTAAATCCTTTAAGCTTTCTTATCTACTACTTCTGCATTTGCCCCTAGCAATACTTTATAATATGCTATAAAGTTATGCTTATATATTATATAAAATAGCAATACCTTTATTATACTTATATCTATGCTATTATATACAAATTATGCTAATAATAATAATTTAATCTAATTATCTTATTTATAATTAATATAATAATATAGATATTATTCTAAAATTTGATTTATATATTCTATTTATTTATCTATTTATAGATAAAATGCAATTAATATTTTATAAGCTACTCTAAGCTGCTTTATAAGTAAGATCTAAAAGTTTAATGCAAACTTCCTATCCCTATCTAAGATAATTTTCTATAGTATGCTATAATTAGCTATAATTATTCTAAGAAATATATATATAAGGTCTTCTGCTATACTGCTCTTCTTATATAGTAGAAAGTAAGTGTACTTGCTTAATCTGCAAATTACTATTAGAATGCTATTAAATTGCACTTTAGTTAAGGGTTCTTATAAAAGAGATAGCTTAATAATAAAGTTTAGGCTAGCTAATTGCTAAACTAAACTTAGTACTAGTAGAGAGTAAAGCAATCTATAAGGCTTATATCTTTCTGCCTTATTCTTTTTGCAATTATCGCAATTTCATAAGAGGTTCTTAACTCTCTTTTTAAGGCCTAGCAGGTTCTAATATCTTAAAATCTATGCTAAGATTGCCCTAACTCCTTAATATCTATATGCTAAAGCACTATATATATCCCAGATATATTAATCTTATTCCTTTAGAGTTATATTCTTTAAGTTCTTGCTTATTTAACTAATTTTAAGAGCAGTATTTAGCTTCTTATATATATTAATAAGATTTCCTTCTCTATCTATTATAAAGATATTCTAGATTTCTTCTATAATTTTATTCTAATAATTAGATCTTTTGCTAAGGGCATTTACTCTAATATTCTTCTTTCCTTAAATATAAATAATTTTAAGATTAAACTATAATAAATATTTTGCCTATCTTACTTATTATCTATTAAATATCTTTATTATAGTAAATATAGTAAGATTTTTGTAATTAGAGAATATTTTAATCTAATATTTTGCGCTAATAAGATATTATTCCTATTCCTTAAATGCTTTTATAATAGCTATAAGTTCCTTATCTAGTATTCTATATTACAATTCTAGTTTATTAAGCTTCTTTAAGAAGTTAGCAATTAGTCTTAATTATCCTTTTTCGTCGCGCTAGTTAAGTTCTGCTCTAATAGCAAAAGTTTAATGCATTTATATATAATTCGAGTTCTTTATTAAAGTCTAGTTCTTTGCAAACTAGGTTTTTTGATATAAGATCCTTAATTTTATTAAATGCTTGCTATTATCCTTCTGCCTAATAAAATAGCATTTCTTTTTTAGTAAATTCTATAAAGGGCTTAACTTCTTTGCTATAATCCTTAATAAACTATTTATAGAAATTAATATATTCTAAAAAATGCTTGAATATCTATAAGGTTTCTAGATGCAGGCTAATCCTTAATTGCCTTAATTTTATCTTTCTATATATAAATCTTATCTTAATTTAAGAGTATATCTAAGATAATCTACTTTCTAAATATAGAAATAATATTTAGTAGATTTTACTAGTATCTTAGCATCTTGCAGCATCTATAATATAGTTTGCATATATTATTTATATATCTTAAAGTCCTTTAAGTAAATAAGGATATTATTTAGGTAGGCAATAATAAAAATATTAAGGAATTTGCAGAGAATATAGTTAATTATGTATTAGAATATAGCTAGTATATTAGTTAGTCTAAATAGTATAATATAATATTTATAATATCTATAGTAAGTTCTAAAGGCTATCTTCTATTTTATGCTCTTCTATAATTTGTATATAATAGTAGCCTTCTTTAAGATTAAGTGCAGTAAACTCATTACGCGCCTTGTATTCTATCTTATAATTTATTGCTTCTTAGCAGAGAGTAATAATCTTTAATTATTATATTATTAAGTTATCTAAAGTCTATGTATAGCTTAAGTTTGCTATTTTTTTTAGATATAAAGAGGATTAGATATTCTGCTAGAGAGTATAATTCTCTAATATATTCTCTTTTAAGATTCTTATCTAGGTACTTCCTAAGTGCCTTAAGTCTTGCTTTATTTAGTTTATAAATAGGGAAAAACTTTAGTTCTATTTCTTCCTTAAGAGGTATTTCGTAGTTAAATTAGGTTCTAGCAAGAAGTAATCCCTTATGCTTTCCTAAGAATAATCTAATAAATTTATAGTACTTTCTATAATATGCTATTGAATATTAGTAAGGGTCCTTCTTTTATTGCTATTGCTTATAGGAATAGGAGATACTATTAAGCATTCCTAGGCAATATTGCAGAAGTATTATATTCTAATTAGCTTTATTTAATTTTTTATAATTCTTAATTTATCTACTTCTTTAGCCTATCCTAGCTGCTTTAAGCTAGACTAAGTTTCTAAGGCTATAGCTTCTATTTTTATTATTGCTGCTTATTATTATTGCTCTATACTAGACTAAGTCCTTTTAACTAGTTTCTATTTACTTATATATTTAATTTATACCTAATCTGCATTTATAGATTTAAGGCATTTATAATCCTTCTCTATAAGCTATTAGTCCCTGCTAATTTAGAGATATATATTAAGTTCTTGTTTAAGCGCCTTTCTTAGCTATTCTTAGTAACTAAGTCTTGTTCTGCGCCTTTTAATTGCAATTATCCCATTAGGTATAGCTTATTCCCTAAGAGATCTAGCTAGTAGTCTAATTAATTCGAGAGGATTATGCTCCTTAAGCTATAAAAGTCCTAATATTATATTATAGTATACTATATCTATAATATTAAAGGAAATAAGTATTATATATTCTTAGTTTAAGATAGATAGATAATTAGTCTCTTTATTAATTATCTCTTAATTATATATAATAGATTATTCTTCTATAGTATTAAGGGTATAGGGCTTTATCTTCTATTGCTATAGTATTTTTGCTATATTAATAATATAGGAAGATATATAATTCCCTTATATGCTACTATCTAATAGCGCGCTATAATATTAGCTCTCGATATTTATATTAAGGCATATATATGCATAGCTTCTTCTTGCTATTATATATAGGGACCTTATAGTCCTAATTAACTATTATCCCTTTATAGGCAATCTTTCCCTTTTAGGGCCTTCTTAGCTGCCTTCTAAGCTAATGCCTTAGCTTATTATTAAGCATACTTATATTGCTTCTTGCTATATTGCTATATATGCTAAGCATATGCTTTATTTTCTGCATATAAATAGTGCATTATTCTACTAGATATTGCTACTACTTGCATTTCTTATCTATATAAGATCTAAAGGCAATCTTCTAGTAATCTAATAAATGCATTATAGTATTTTTTATCTAGTACTTCCCTAAACTATAGTTTAGATTCTTTATATGCCTAAATAAATTATTCTTCTTTCCTAATTAGGAACTATCTATATTTAACTTTTTCTTTAAAATAGATTTAGCAGCTATAATAAATGCATAAGATCTATGCTAATTAATAATATCTAAGGTAGAATGCATTAATTCTAGGATCCTCTAATTTATTTGCTTTATAATTCTGAAATAGGATGCTTCTAAAGAGGGTTTTTAGAGATATTCTATATATAAGATATTCTATTTAGATATTAATATTTAGATTATTAGAATTAAGGCTATTATATTAGATAATTAGTATTAATTCTTCTAAGTTATTTATATATTATTGCATAATAAGTTTAAATAGGATATTAGATTATCTATTTTAGAAGTATTCCTCTTCTTCTAAAATAAGTATTTCTATAATATTTTCTTTTATAGAGGCTAAAGTAAAGTCTGCATTTTCTAAGTTATTATTGCGCCTATTATAGGCTAGGGATGCTATAGTATCCAATATATGCTTATTATAGTCTATAAGCTATGCAAGATAATGCTATAAAGGGGAAACTTCTCTAGAGTTCTATTCTTCTTTAGATCCCTAATCCCTAGGGTTAATAGAATAGTCTAATTATTTATCTTTAATAGAAGCTCTGCTTCTAGTAGCAAGTTATTATTATCCCTTAGATTTCTAGGGAAACTATTCTAAACTTTCTTTTTCTAAGAGATATAATACGCAACTATTATTATAATATATAGTCTAACTAAGAGATTTATAATTAATAGAAGTCTATTATTTGCTTTATTAGAATATTTTTATTTAGATAATTAGGTTTCTATTAAGTAGCAATATTAAGCTATTATTCCTCTTAGATAGATTGCTATTATTTCTTTTATAGTTATTAATATTTCTATGCAAAGTATTTAGACTTTCTATAATTAAAGCATACCCTATTGCCTTTGCCTTAGTTCTAAAAGTTATTATATTAATGCATAGTATCTAATTTTATTAGGCTAGTATATATGCTGCTGCTCTATGCTATACTTATATAGCTCTATTATTTGCCTTAGTAGTTCTGCTAAGGCTAGTAGCATTTTCTACTATTAGCTAGGGCCCTAAACTTCTATAGTTATCTATTGCTCTTATAGTTTTTCTTTCTATTATTATTTAAAAATATAGTTATTAATCTATATTGCTATTATAATATATTCTACTAAATTATTAGATTAATCCATTTTATATAATTTATTTTTAATCCTATTCTTTAGTTCTTTATAGAACTAGAATATTAATGCTTTATCTTCCTAGCTAACTTATTTTATATATTGCCTAAATTTAGCTATATAATCTAAAGCAGCTTTAGTTTATTTAAGGTCTATAAGACTGTATTCTGCTATGCACTTTCTTATTTAGGTTGCTAAATGCATTCTTAAGTGCTTTCTTGAAACTTTTAAATAAGTTAAAGATAGCTTTAGTTTCCTTTATTATAATTATTAGGCATAGTTAGATTATTAAAGTAGTCTTAAAGTAAAAGTTCAAACTAGGCAAGAGCATTGCCTTCTAACTAAGTTCCTATAAAGACTGCCTTTTCTCTCTTATCTATAAACTAGGCTAGATAGTAAAGGAAATAGGCCTTGTATTAAGTAATAAAAGCTTAAAAAGTGTCTTTCGATTCTTTATAAAGAATAAGTTTATCTATTTTATAGTATCTTAATCCTATAGCTTAGTTGCTAGATTCTTTAAAGTTCCTAAATGCAAATCTATAAAGCTATAATAATTTGCTATAGCTTACATGCTATTCTAAGTCCTATTTTATAATAGAGAAGATTAAAGTCTAAAGAGATATTATATTTCTATATTGCTTAAAAAAGAGTATACTAAACTATACTTAAATAAAAATTATTAAAATATAATAAGCACTGCTATAACTAGGATATATAATAAGTATATAAAGGGTTTATATTAAGCAAAAATAATATTAAAGTATAATTTAAAGAATATAAAAATAATCTTTAAAGTTTTCTATAATATATTACTAGCAGTAAAGCTATTACTTATATTAGTGGTAATACTTAGATTAATAACTAAAAAGCTATATACTAAATCTATCTAATAGTAGCAAATATATTCTCTTATATAATTTTATTCTTTAGTCCTTTATTAGTAGTATTAGTTCCTTTCTAATAGGGGTAGGCTAAAGTTAATATTAAATTCTTTAACTAGTTAACTAAGTTGATACTAATTCCTTTAACTAGTTAATAGAGTTGATATTAATTCCTTTAACTAAGCAACCTTTATAACCCTAACTCTGGCTTATATAATCTCGTTATGCTAGTTCTGTCCTAGAGTGTTGGACTCCCGGCTCCCTATAGTCCGTTCTGTGTAGCCTTAGTGCTATGCCGCAATCTTTATTATAACCTGCATATTGGATAGGTCATAACAGTATGCCTTAATAATCCTATAGCCCCCTAGGGCAAATAATGCTTATACTATGCCTATAAGCACTCATTCCTTTGCTGCGCTCTTATTATAGCTCTGCTCTTGCTTCTAATTATAAAGCATATAGATATACTTAAGTGTTATAACCCATAACAGTTATAGCATGGGGACAGCAGCGACCTAAGACAGACTCTCGGGACTAGAAAGTTTAACATCGCCTACTAAGCCACATCAGGATTACGTAATCCCAGGATTAGGGTTGCAAGCTGACTATATTAACTATATATATAGTCGAATATATTTAGAGCGACTATATAAGATCGCTATATAGTTAAATATAATTACTGCAACTAAACAAACTATATAGTCTAAGCATAATTACTCTTCAAGATATATATAGACTATTCTATAGCTCTTTAATTATTAATCTAAGCATTAGATTATACTAATCTAATAGCTCTAAAGGCAATAAGCATTATAGTATAATTATAGTTATAAATTACTCTTTATATTCTATACTTAAAGAGAAATTTAGCATTGCTTTTACTAGCATAAACCCTTTATATATCTAAATTATTATTATTAATTTTATAGTACTTATTATATTTTAATAACTTATATTTAAGAATAATTTAGTATTTTTCTTTTAAGCATTATAGAATATAATAGCGCTTTAAATTTTAGTTAAATTTACTATTAGTAATAATATTATTAATTTTATTAAATAAATTATAATGCTTACTAATTATATTAAGAAATTTAAAAAGTAGAAGATAATTGCAAAAAGAGTTTTATTATAAGATAGAAATACTAAAATCTTATAAAAATAAATATTATATTCTTTAAGCATTTCTTATTTAATATAAAGCTTACTTTTATTATAAAAAAAATTTTTAGTAATAAATAGAATAAAATTATTTTTATAGAATATTATTTTATAAAAGATGCTTTTATTTAATTTAAGCTTATTCTTAAAAATTATTTTAAATTTAATAAACTTAAATAGAAAAATAATATTAAATATATTTTTAAGAATTTTAATAATCTAAAATAAGCATTTAAGAATATTTTTAATAATATAAATAAATAATATAAAGCTAAATAAAAGCTTTTTAAGCTTAAATAAATTAAATTAATAGCTAAATATATTATAAAATTTTATAAAGCCTTTTTTTATTTTTAATAAAATAATATAGCTTTTATTATATAATATTATAATAAATTTAAAAATAAAATTAAAAATAATTTTACTAAAGTAGAATAACTTATAAAGTTTATAAACTTTATTATACTAGCTATTAAAATTAATAATAAATAATATAAGTAATAACTTAAGAAATAAAAAAAAAGCTAAATTATATAAATTTTTTAAATAATAGCTAATTTTAGAAAAAAGTATTAATATTTTAAAAAATAGTAAAGCTAAAATTAATTTAATATAGCTTATAAAGAAATAATCTATTTAGAATTTATAAAATTAAATATTATAAATAAAAATAATAATAAAGTTAAATGCTATAATTATAATAAGTTTAAATATTTTATAAGAAATTATTACTAATTAAGAAAGAAAAGATAATAATTTATTTTTAAAAAATAATAAATTAGCTATATAAAAGAATAATAAGCAAATATTATAAAAAAGAAATAATTAATATATTAAAATTAAAGCTATTTTATAAAATAAATATTAAATAATATATTTTAATATATTTTTCTTAATTAAATAGCCTATTATAATAATTACTGCTTAATATATTTCTTAAAAAAGAAAAGCTTTAAATAATTTTTTAAAATTTTTAAGAAAAAAAGATAAATTATAATAAAAAAAAAGGATTTTTATATAATTAAATTCTTAATTAAAATAATTTTAATTATTTATTTAATATTTTAAATTTTTTATATATTATAAATAAGAAAAAGAATTTAAAATATTTTTTTTATAATTATTAAATAATATAATAAATATTAAATAATAAAAATATTTATAATTTTAAATATTCTTTTTTTTAAATTAATAATAAAGAGAATAATAATATTAATTTTAAAATATAAATACTTTTTTAATATAATATTAAAAAAGAAAAATTATAAAATAAATAATTAAATAATTTATTAAAACTTATTATTTAAATAAAGAATAAAAATAATAATAATATATTTAAACTTAAAAAATATAAAATTTTCTTATAAATATTAAATAGAATTTAAAGCTTATAAATATTAAATATTTTATATATAAAATAAGCTTTAAAAAAGTATTTATATTTATATATTTTTAGCTTTAAAACTTTTTTAAAAAAGAAAATATAAAAATTTAATTTAATTATTATAAATATTATAAATATATATAAATTTTCTATATTATATATAATTATAAAGAATATTTTTAAAAGAAAATTAAATATAAATAATTCTTAATATATAAATTAAAATAAATTATTTAATTTTATAATAAAAAAGAAATTAAAATTTTAAAAAATACTTTAGATAAAGTATTATTATATATATATTAAATTATTAAATAATTATTTTAAAGAATATATTAATAAGAAAATAAAATAATAATAATATAAAAGGATTTATTATATTATTTATATTAATAAAAAATTATAAGATTAATATTAATAGAAAGAATAATTAAAAAAGATATAAGTATAGGCAATAATAAGCTAAATAATTAGCTTAAATAGTAATATATAAGGCTTAAAAAGCTTTAAATAATTAAAATTATTTATAAAAAGATAATAATTAATTTTTATATTAAAAAAAAGATTTTTTTATATAATTATTAGAAATAATTATTTATATATTATATTTTAAATATAAATTTATAAATAATAATATAGTATATTATTAAATAGTAATATATAAAGAAACTTTATATTCTTTAGAATTATTAATTAAGTATAATTATTATAAAAATAGAAAGAAATAATTTTATACTTTTAATATTATAAAAAAATAGCTTATAGTATATAATTAAGATATAATAAATTAGTAAATTAATTATTTTTCTATTATAATCTATAATTTTATAATATATATATTCTTTAATATTATAAATATAATATAATATAAGCTAATATTAGAACTTTTTTAGCTTAAAAAGCATAATTCTTAAATTAATTAAATTATTAGCTAAATTTTATAAGAATAAGCTATATTTAATAAAAAGATTATAATTAAAAATATAAAATAAAGATTAATTACTAAATATATTTTAAATTAAAAGAATTTAAATAATTTATTTATATATATTTTTAAATTAGAAAGATAAAAAAATAGAAATATAATTATTTTAATAGCTTATAAAAAAGAATTTAATAATAATATAATTAATAAAATACTAAATTATTAATAAATTAAAATAATAATAATAGTAGAATTTTATAATAAAAAATTTGTTTTAAAGAAATAAAAATAAAAAATTAATTATAGTTTTATTAATTATAAAGAAATTTTGCTAAAATAATAAAATTAATAATTTAATTTAGCTTAAAGTATTTTGCTTAAGTTTTTAATTTAGCTATATAAAGAATTATTAATTAGTAAAAAAAAGTATATTTAATAATATTTACTTTTTTTATAAATTATAAAAGCTAATATAGAATTTAAAAAAGAATTTAAAAATATATTATAAAAATATTATAAATTTATTAAATTATTCTTAAAAAAATATAAAAAATTATTTTTTAATAAAATTTAATTTAATTATAAAATATTTTTTAAAAAAGAAATAAAATTAAAATTTTTTTTTATTTATAAGCTAAATAAAATAAAATTTAAAGTATTTAAAGAATATTTAAATAAAATTTTTAAAAAAAAATATATTAAAAAGTTATACTTTTTAGTAAAATATTTAATTCTTTTTATATTTAAAAAAAATAGCAAGCTTAAGCTATATATAAATTTTAAATAATTTAATAATATAATAATTAAGAATTATTACTTTTTATTAAGAAATAATAAATTATAAAATAAAATATAAAATATATAATAATTTATAATACTTAATTTTAAAAAAGAATATTATTATATTAAAATTAAGAAAAGTAATAAATAGAAAATAGCTTTTAAAATTTATTATAAATATTATAAATATTATATTATACTTTTTAAATTAATTAATATATTAGCTATATTTTAATATATAATTAATTATATTTTTTATAAATTCTTTAATATTTTTATTATTATTTATTTAAATAATATTCTTATTTATTAAAAAGGCTTTAAAATATATAAATAATATATATAAATTATATTATAAATATTATAAAATACTAAAATATTAATAAAGCTTATAAAATATTATTTTTATATTTAAAAAGTAAATTATTTTAAATATATTTTTAAGCTAAAAATAATTTATATATAAAAAAATAAAATTTAAGTAATTAAGAATTAGCTAATATTTAAAAATTTTATAAATATTAAAGTATTTTTTAAATATATTAATTTTTATAAATAATTTATTAAGAATTATAATAAAATAATTAAGCTTTTTATAAAATTTATTAAAAAGAAAATATTATTCTTTTAAGTAAAAAAATAATAGCAAGTATTTAATAAAATTAAAAATCTTATATTAAAGAATCTAATTTATAAAAAATTAAATTTTAATAAAGAATTTAAATTATATATAAATATATTAAATTTTGCTATTAAAGTAGAATTTAATTAATATAATAAAAAAAATAATTAAAATTAATTACTAACTTTTTAAAAAAGCTTAATAAATTAGAATTATAATATAAAATATTAAATAAAAAATTTATAGCTATTATAAAAGTATTTAAAAAATTAAAATAATATTTTATTAATATAAAATATTAAATTAAAATATTCTTTAATTATAAGAATTTTATTATATTTATTATAATAAAAATATTTAATAAATAATAAATAAAATAAGCAAAATATTTATTATAATTTAATTTTAAAATTATTTATATTTAAAAAAAAGAATATTAAAATAAATACTTTTAATAAATAATTTAATTATTAAAATAAAATAATAGAAAAAATCTAGAATATTTTTATAATAAATAAAAAAGAAAATTTTATTAATATATATAAAAAGCTAAATATTATTTTTAGAATTAATTAAATAAGTAAGAATTTAAAAAATATAATTTTAAAAGAATAAAATTAATATATTTAAAATATATATAGTGCTTTAATATATAAATATTAAAAAATTAAAATAATTTTAATATAAATTTTAAAATATTAAAACTTATTAAGCTTTAAGAAGAAAATTAAGAACTTTTTATAAAATTATAATAGCTATAAAAAAAATAAAGCAAAAAAATATAAGCTTTATAAATTATTTTATTTTTTATTAATATTAAATTTAGTATAGCAATTAGCTAGCTTAGATTTTATTATTAAGCTATTTTTTTTATAAAAATTCTTAATTAAAATATAATTTAATAGCATTTTAGTAATAATTTATAAATTAAATAAATATATTTACTTTTTATTATATAAAAAAAGTAGTATAATAAAAGATTTTATATATATATTTTTTAGAATAATTATAGCTAATTATAATATATTATAAAAAATTATTTTAAATATAAATAGAAAATTTATATTAAACTTTTAAATCTTACTTATAAAATAGCTTAAAGCAGCTTATAAGATATTAATAATATTTTACTTATAAATAAATAAATAAATAGAATATATAAATTAGATTTTAAAATAATATTTATATTATTATATTAATTATAAATAAAATAATTAAATTAAATTATTATTATTAATATAATTTATATATAATAATATAAATATAAATATAATAAAATTATTATTATTTTATATAATATATAAATATAATTTTATAGTATATTATAAAGTATTGCTAAAAGTAAATGCAAAAATAATAAATAAAAAAGCTTAAAAAATTTAGAAAATTTATAAAGATTTATAATAAGAATTTATATTTATTAAGAAATAAATAATAAAATATATTAATATTAAAAGAATTAAAAAATTAATTTTAAAAAAAAAATAAAATTTATTTTTTTTAATAAAATATTAAAATAAAAAGATTTAATAATAAGCTTAATTATAAAAAGCTTAATTTATTTAAAATTTTATAAAAAACTTTACTAATTAACTATAAACTTATACTTTCTTATAATATAAAAATATATTTAGTTTTTTATATTTTGCTATTTAAGTTAATATTAAAGAATATAAAAATTAATAATAATATAGAAATTAAAAATAATAAATTAAAATATAAAATTAAAAAGATTCTTAAGTATAAAGAATATAATAATATATTAGAATATTTAATTAAATAGAAAAGTTATTTTTTAAGCAAAAATATATAGAAATCTTTAGAAAATATTACTAATATACTAGAATAACTTATAAAATATTAAGTTAAAAAGGAATAATTATAGCAGTAACTAATTAATTAGAAAGATAGCTAAATACTTTATTAATTAAAGAAATTATAAAAAACTAATTAAAAAGATAATTAATAAGTAAATATAATAAGCACTGCTATAACTAGAGTATATAATAAGTATATAAAGGGTTTATATTAGGCAAGAGCAATATTAAAGTATAATTTAAAGAATATAGAAATAATCTCTAAAGTCTTCTATAGTATATTACTAGTAATAAAGCTATTACTTATATTAAAAGTAATATTTAGATTAATAATTAAAGAGCTATATATAAGATTTATCTATTAGTAAGGAGTATATCCTTATATATCTAGCTCTTTAGTATAGGTTGCTATTCCTATCCTGCTTCTTGGATTACTGCAGTAATCTAAGTAAGCCTAGTAAGCTATGCTCCCGGTGATCCAAGTAAGCCTAGTGAGCTGTGCTCCCGGTGATCCAAGTAAGCCTGGTAAGCTATGCTCCTAGTAATCCAAGTAAGCCTAGTGAGCCGTGCTCCCAGTAATCCAAGTAAGCCTAGTAAGCTGTGCTCCTGGTGATCCAAGTAAGCCTGGTAAGCTATGCTCCCGGTAATCCACCCCTATTATCCTAACCCTGCTTAGGTAATCCGGGTTCTGTCTTTTCTTAGTTAGGACATTAGGTCCTTAATACCTAGTCCTTGCTGCCTATAACCATTCTTGTGACCTGCATGTTGGATGGGTTATAACAGTAAAGCTTACTTGCCTAGGAAAAATTTAATTAGTTATAGAAATAAATAACTAATTTAGACTAATTATTAGTTATATAAATACTAAATAAAATGCTTATTAATTAGGAAGAAAGGATTAGAAGGAATTTAGTTAATTTAATCTAGAAAAATAGTAATAAGTAAATTATAACTTAAAAGGCCTCTTTAGCAAATCTCTCTGCTTTAAAATAAGAGCTAAAGGCTATAGCAAGCAATTCCTTAGCTAGAATTCTAAACTAATTTACTATAGCATTTTCTATATTTATAGAATTTTAATTAAATCTCTTAAAATTAGAAACTTTAGCAAAAATAATTATTTCTTTAAAAATTACCTTTTATATTATCTTAAAGGCATAGCAATACTCCTTTTTAGCCTCTATATAATCTAGCTTCTTTATATTATTAATTCCTTAATATATAGTATATATTATTTTATTAAATTATATTTATTTCTATTTCTATAAATAAAGTATTTTTTCCTTAGTAGCTTATAGCTTATTCTTTAGCTTCTAGTGCTAGGCAGCAATTTTCTAAAGCTTAAATAGATTAATGCTTTATATATTGCAATATAAATAATTAAAGCAAATATATTTAGCATAGCAGAATAAATCTAAAGGGAAAACTTAGCAAAAAGGAATATTATAATTCTTATAAAAAGAATAAGAAGGCATAATAAAAGAATTTTAAAAAATAATAGAAAGCAAACTTTTATATTCCTTAATTTTGCAAAAATAAATTTTAAAAGCTTAAGATTTATTAATCCTACTTAATATAATAAATTAGGAAAGTATAATATAATAATAAAAAATTATAAAAAAATATATAGAATATTATTTAGAATAATAATTAATAGAAAAGAGATAATATTATAATCTATAATAATTAAAATATAGAATATAAGGATTATCTAAAGCAAACTTTATAATATAAGAAGTTTAATACTTATTTATAAAATAAAAAAGATAAAATTATATAATCTAAAATTAAAATTAATAGGAATAAATTATTAAATTATTAAATAATTTAGCAAGCCTAAATTATTAGAATTATAAATAATTTAAATAAGCCTAATTAAAGGATAGAATATATAATTATAGTTATTATTACTAATAGATAGAACTTTATATATAGCTCTTTAGTTATTAATCTAAATATTAAATTATATCTATTTAGTAGCCCTAAAGGAAATAAGCACTATAATATAGTTATAATTATAGTTAATCTTATATTTTATACTTAAAAAGAAACTTAGTATTACTCTTGCTAATATAAACCCCTTATGCATCCTAGTTATTATTATTAATACTATAGTGCTTATTATATTTACTATAATCCTTAATAAACTATTAGTAGAAATTAATATATTTAAGAAATGCCTTAATATTTATAAAATTCTTAGATATTAGCTAATTTTTAATTATTTAAATTTTATTCTTCTATATATAGATTATTTCTAACTTAAAAGTATATTTAAAATAGTTTATTTTTTAAATATAAAAATAATATTTTATAAGCTTTACTAATATTTTAATATTTTATAATATTTATAATATAATTTATATATATTGCTTATATATTTTAAAATTCTTTAAATAAATAAGAATATTATTTAAATAAATAATAATAAAGATATTAAGAAATTTGCAAAGAATATAATTAATTATATATTAAAATATAGCTAATATATTAATTAATCTAAAAGATATAATATAATACTTATAATATTTATAATAAATTTTAAAAGCTATTTTTTATTTATTATTTTCTTTAATTCTAATATAATAATATTTTTTTTTAAAATTAAGTATTATAAATTATTATATACTTTATATTTTATTTTATAGTTTATTGCTTTTTAGTAGAAAGTAATAATTCTTAATTATTATATTATTAAGTTATTTAAAGTTTATATATAGCTTAAGCTTGCTATTTTTTTTAAATATAAAGAGAATTAAATATTCTACTAAAAAGTATAATTCTTTAATATATTCTCTTTTAAGATTTTTATTTAAATACTTTTTAAATATTTTAAATTTTATTTTATTTAATTTATAAATAAAAAAAAAATTTTAATTTTATTTCTTTTTTAAAAAATATTTTATAATTAAATTAAATTTTATTAAAAAGTAATTTTTTATATTTTTCTAAAAATAATTTAATAAATTTATAATACTTTTATAATATACTTTTAAATTTCTTTCTAAATTCTATATTAGCTTTTATAATTTATAGAAAAAGTAAATATTATTAAATATACTTTTTTTTATTAATTAATAATCTTTTATATAGCTAAATTAAAAGCTTAAGTAAAATACTTTAAGCTAAATTAAATTATTAATTCTATTATTTTAGCAAAATTTCTTTTTATTATTTTAAAGCAAATCTCCTATTATAAAATTTTGCTATTATTATTATTTTAATTTGCTAATAATTTAATACTTTATTAATTATATTATTGCTAAATTCTTTTTTATAAGCTATTAAAATAATTATATTTCTATTTTTCTATTTTCTTAATTTAAAAATATATATAAATAAACTATTTAAGCTCTCTTAATTTAAAATATATTTAATAACTAATTTTTATTTTATATCTTTAATTATAATTTTCTTACTAAATATAGCTTATTCTTATAAAATTTAGCTAATAGTTTAATTAATTTAAGAATTATACTTTTTAAGCTAAGAAAGTTTTAATATTAGCTTATATTATATTATATTTATAATATTAAAGAATATATATATTATAGAACTATAGATTATAATAGAGAGATAATTAGTCTGCTAGTTTATTATGCCTTAATTATATACTATAAGCTATTCTTTTATAGTGCTAAAAGTATAAAATTATTTTTTTTATTTCTATAGTAATTATATTTAATTAATAATTTTAAAGAATATAAAGTTTCTCTATATACTACTATTTAATAATATACTATATTATTATTTATAAATTTATATTTAAAGTATAATATATAAGTAATTATTTTTAATAATTATATAAAAAGATCTTTCTTTTAGTATAAGGATTAACTATTATCTTTTTATAAGCAATTTTAGTTATTTAGAGCTTCTTAAGCCTTATATATTGCTACTTAAGCTAATTATTTAGCTTATTATTATTTATACTTATACTTTTTCTAATTATTTTTCTATTAATACTAATTTTATAATTTTTTATTAGTATAAATAGTATAATAAATTCTTTTATATTATTACTACTTTATTTCCTTATTAATATATTCTTTAAGGCAATTATTTAATAATTTAATATATATATTATAGTACTTTATTTAAAGTATCTCTTAAAATCTTAATCCCTTTTTATTATAAAACTAGATAATTTATTTTAATTTGTATATTAAGAACTATTTATATTTAACCTTCTTTTAAAAGTATTTTTTGCAATTATATATAATATAAAAGATCTATATATACTTATAATGCTTATAATAGTTAGATTAGATTCTTATATTTTCCTTATTAAGGAAATTTTAAAGCTAAAAGTATATAAATATAAATATCTTTTTAAAGCTTAATTTATATATAAAATATTTAATATTTATAAATTCTAAATTCTATTTAATACTTATAAGAAAATTCTATATTTTCTTAAGCTTAAGTATATTATTATTATTCTTATTTTCTATTTAAGTAATAAATTTTAATAAATTATTTAGTTTCTTATCTTGCAATTTCTTTTTCTTAGTATTATATTAGAAAAGTATTTATATTTTAGAATTAGTATTATTATTTCCTTTATTACTATTTTAAAAAGAGAAATATTTAAAGTTATAAATATCTTTATAATTTAATGCTTATTATATTATTTAATAATTATAGAGAAAGTATTCTAAATTCTCTTTCTTATTTATAATATATAGAGAATTTAAAAAAATTAGATAAATAATTAGAATTATCCTAATTAAGAATTTAATTATATAAAAATCTTTTTCTTTCTACTATAATTTATCTTTTTTCTTTAAAAGTTTTAGAAAACTATCTAAAGCCTTTCTTCTTTAAGAGATATATTAAATAGTAATTATTATAATAAGCTATTTAACTAAGAGAAGTATGCTAAAATATATTATCTAATGCTTGCTTTATAAGATAGCTTTAATTCTAATATTCTAATTATTCCTTTCTTATAATATTTGCTTATTATTTCTCTATATAGCTAGCTTATTATCCTTTTAAGATAAATTGCTATTTTTTCTTTCTTAATTAGCAATAATTTTTTGCAAAATATCTAAACTTGCTATAATTATAATACTTAATTCTATTATTGCTTTTATTTATAGTATTTAATTTTATAAATCTTAAATAAATTATTTTTTTATAAGCTATATTAAATTAATTCTAGCTTTACTATTTTTTAAGATGCTAGTACTTCTTTCTAGAATTAGCTATTACTTAAGAAATTTATATAATTTAGCTCTTTTTTTATTTTTTAAATTATTGCTTATATTATTTATTATTAATCTTAATAGCTAATGCAATAAAATTTATAAGTTTTATAAATTATTCTACTTTAGCAAAATTATTCTTAATTTTATCTTTAAGTTTATTATAATATTGCGCAATAAAAGCTATATTATTTTACTAAAGATAGAAAGAGGCTTTATAAAATTCTATAATATACTTAGCTATTAATTTAGTCTATTTAAGCCTAAGAAGCTTTTATTTAGCTTTATATTATTTATCTATATTATTAAAGATATTCTTAAATACTTATTCTATATTATTAAAATCTTTAAAGATATATTTAATATTATCTTTTTATTTAAATTTATTAAACTTAAAGTAATTCTTAAAAGTAAGCTTAAACTAAGCAAAAGTATCTTTTATAAGGCAATATTCTATAAAGATAATCTTATTCTATTTATTACTAAACTTCTTCTTCTTATAATAAAAGTAAGCTTTATATTAGATAAGAAATGCTTAAAGAGTATAATATTTGCCTCTATAAGGTCCTAGTATTTCTATTTTATAGTAAAACTTCTTTATAATTATCTTCTATTTTTTAAGTTCTTTAATATAATTAATAAGTATTATAATTTACTTAGCAAGATTAATAGTATTGCTACTAGCAATAAATCTAATTAGGATTTAGAGCGCTATTATATTCTATAATATTTAAGAAAAAAATACTAAATTATTCCTAAATATAAGTTATTAAAATATAATAAGTATTATAGTATTAATAATAATAATCTAAGTATATAAGGGATTTATATTAATAAAAGCAATGCTAAGTTTCTCTTTAAGTATAGAATATAAAAGTAATTATAACTATAACTGCACTATAATGCTTACTGCCTTTAGAGCTACTAGATTAGTATAATCTAATGCTTAGATTAATAACTAAAGAGCTATATATAAATACTATCTATTAAGAAAATAATATTCTAGACTTATATAGTCTATTTAGTTATATCTAATTATATTAGTTATATTAGTAATTTATTATATTTATTCTAATTAGCTGCTTATAATTGCTTAGTAAGGATTACTTTAGATTATTACTAATTACTAAGCGCTAGTAATTATAGATAATTATCCTATTATCTAATTAGTTAAGCTCTTATAACCCTAATCCTTAGTTATATAATCCTTATTAGTTGTCTAACTTTAAGCTATTAATACCTAGTTCCTTATTAGCGGGGCCTGTTTTGTGGCCTGCAGGTTGGATAGGTTATAATACCCCCCTAAAATACTAACTTCCCTAAAGATCTAGCTGCTTATATTAGTTAATATACTACTAACTAGCTTCTATATCTATAAAATATTAATGCCTATACTATTACTTGAAAAAAGAAGATTAGAAATCTTTAGGCTAATAATATAAACTTGCAAACTACTATAATTAAATATAATAGCATCTTTTAATACTAAAAGGAAAAGCTAGAGGAGGCGCGCTATTAGCAAATTAAGCTAGAGCTTAAGATATTGCGCTTATTAAAAAATACTGCTCTTATTATATAAAGCCTCTGCATTAAAGCTAATGCCTATAAGCCTGCTATTAATGCATTTATAGCTAATATATTGCAAATAACTCTACTTACTTCTACTATAAGTACTAACTCTGCTTAATATAATAAGAAACTATCTAATCTAAAGGAATTTAATAGAACTTATTTTAATCTCTGCTAATTTACTTAGCAGATCTATGCAAAGTTAACTACTAATCTTAACTAATTCCTAACTATATCTGCCTACTTAATATATACTACTAAATGCTTAACTAGCAAGGCATATAAATTTATTTTGCCTAAAATCCTATTTAAAGTCTTCTAATTTATAAATTATCTAAAGCTACTTAAATATCTAAAAAGCGCATTTAAAGATCTAGATTATATTTAGAATGCTTAGAATAAGCTATACTAGCTTAAGTAGAAGAATCTAAACTTTAGTATCTACTTTATAAAGTTCTAGCAACTAGCCTTAAAAAAAGAGATATCTAAGAATGCTCTATCCTTCTTTTTATTTTAAAGAATTTTCTGCAAATTGCAAGATATACTGCTATATAATTCCCTATTTTCCTAAGCCTTTAAGAACTTCTCTTATTATTTGCAAATCTTAAATAATTATTACTATTAGCATTAGCAATAAATAGCCTAAACTTAAAGGGCTGCCTTAAATCCTACTAAAACTATTAATTTAGCTATTTCTATCTAAAAATGCTTATCCCTGCGCTTAAATAATATGCCTGCTATTACTGCTTAGACTAGAGACTTTATAAACCTAAGCTTATAGTACTAATCTATAAAAAAGAAGTATAATAAATATTACTACTATAGCTTTATAAATTATTATATCTCGAAGTGCCCTAAGCCTAATAACTGCAGTAAGAACTGCCTACACTTAATCTATTAAACTAGCTAAAGTAAAAGTTCTTTTGCTTTATTTTGCTAATTCTGCTATTACTCTATTTTCTCTTAAAGTTTAATAAATAAAGCAAGCTTAAAATAAGTTGCTCCTAAGCTCCTAAAAAGCGCTAACTCTGCATCTTTACTACTACTATCTTTAGATTATTTATTAAAGAAGAAGAAAATTAGCAATTAAATATACTAATTCTGCCTATATATTTAACTATAGAAGATTGCAATCTATCTATATATACTCTAACTAACTTTAGCGCTAAAGAAAAAGTGTAATGAGCACTGCTGTAACCGAGGTATACAACAAGTACACAAAGGGTTTATATTAGGCAAGAACGATATCAAAGTGTAATCCGAAGAATACAGAAATAATCTTCAAGTCTTTCTGCAGTGTATCACTAGCAGTAAAGCTATTACCTATATCAGAGGTAATACTTAGATTAATAACTAAAGAACTATATACTAAATCTATCTAATGGTAGCGAATATATCTCTTATATATCCTGTTCTTTAGTCCTTTATTAGTAGTATTAATTCCTTCCTAGCAGGAGTAGGCTAGAGTTAATATCGAATCCTTTAACTAGTCGACAAAGTCGATATTAACTCCTTTAACTAAGCAACCCTTATAACCCTAACCCTAGCTTATATAATCTCGTTATGCTAGTTCTATCCTAGAGTATTAGACTCTTAGTTCTCTATAATCTATTCTATATAGCCTTAGTGCTATACTGCAATCTTTATTGTAATCTGCATATTAGATAGATTATAATATTATCTCCCTTTTATAGATTATTATCCCTAATGATTTTTCTTATAAGTTTTTCTGCTATTATCTTGCTGCATTATTATGCCTTCCTAATTAGAATATTAAATAGAGTTGCAAAAATAAAATCTTTTAATCCTTGCTCTAATAGATCGAAGCAGAAGAAGTCCCTTTACTTAATTATTCTTTCTAAAGCCGTTATTATAATTCCTTATTCTTCCTATAATGCTTAAGGCTTGAAATCTTATTAGGTATTCCCTAAGGATTCTTTCTGATGCGCTGAGTGCATGCATTGCTAATATTCCAAATGCAATATCCTTAAACTAACTAACTCTTCCAAGCTTCTTAATATCTCTTCCTAGCATTAAAAGTTGGAGGACAAAATCGAAGACCTCGAGCTAAAATTAATGCGCCTCCGCTAATAGAAGAAGATATGGAGAGAGAAGATAGCTCGGGCCATTCGTCGGGGTTTGACGAATCTGGGAGAGTTGGAGCGTCTAGAGGCGGAGGAGGCGGAGGCTGAGGCTAAGCATCTAGCCGCCAAAGAGGCCAACCGAGGCGCTAAGGCCTTAGCCTCCAAGGGCCCTTCCTCTAATGGCCAGCCCGTAGGGGGGCTGGTTAGTCCCCGCTGGACCTAAGTATCCTGGATAAATATAGGCTGGAAGATATAGCTGGACCTTCGGTTAGCCGCTAACCCTTGGCCTAGCTTAGTATATTTTTCTTCTCTTTTTTTTTTTTTAGTACTATTCCTAACTAGTATTTCCTTAATTAGCAGCTTATTTTGCTAACTAGTAGGGTAATAGGCTGCATTTTTAATATTTCTATAAGGCTAACTAGTTACTGCTATAATTATCCTTTCTTAGACTAGTATTGCGCAAGCTATTCTAATGCATTAGTAATATTTTCTAGGGATTCCTATATATTTTCGCTTAAGGGATAGCCTTTCTATTTAATTAGATATTCTAGTATATTATTTTATCCTCTATGCTTAAGGATTTTTCTAATCTTATATTCTAGTTTATTATCTTCGACTTCGATGCTATTATTAATCTTTACATTCTATACTGCTAGCTTAAGTAATAAAATATAGAAAACTGGATATATTCTTATGCTATAGGGGAGTGCGAGTTTATAATTAACTAGTAAGATTTTCTGCAAAATCTTAAATAGACTAAGCTTTTTATAATTAAGCTTATTACTAGGTCTTTTTATCTTAATATTTTGTTAAAAAAGATAGACTTTATTTCCCTCTTTAAGGATTAATCTCTTAATCCTCTTAGTATTTGCGTATCTTATTATTTATTCCCTAACAAATGCAAGTTTTTGCTGCAGTTCTTTATAGATTTTCCAAATTCTTTAAGCTTTCTTATCTGCTGCTTCTGCATTTGCCCTTAGCAATGCTTTATAGTATGCTATAGGGTTATATCTATATACTGCGTAAAATAGTAATACCTTTATTATACTTATATCTGCGCTATTATATATAAACTGCGCTAATAGTAATAATTTAATCTAATTATCTTATTTATAATTAATATAATAGCGTAGATATTGTTCTAAAATCTAGTTTATGCATTCTGTCTATCTATTTATTTATAAATAAAATGCAGTTAATATCTTATAAGCTGCTCCAAGCTGCTTTATAAGCAAGGCCTAGAAGTTTGATATAAACTTCCTATCCCTATCTAAGATAATTTTTTACAGTATACTATAATTAGCTATAATTATTCTAAGAAATATATATGCAAGATCTTCTGCTATACTGCTCTTCTTATATAGTAGAAAGTAAGCGTACTTGCTTAATCTGCAAACTACTACTAGAATGCTATTAAATTGCACTTTGGTTAAGGGTTCTTATAAGGGTAGTAGCTTAATAATAAAGTCTAGGCTAGCTAATTGCTAAATTGAACTTGGTACTAATAGAGGATAAAGCAATCCGTAAGGCTTATATCTTTCCGCCTTATTCTTCTTATAACTATTGCAATTCTGTAAGAGATCCTTAACTCTCTTCTTAAGGCCTAGCAGGTACTAGTATCTCGAAATCTATACTAAGGTTGCCCTAACTCCCTAATGCCTATATGCTAGGGCACTATATATATCCCGGATATACTAATCTTATTCCTTTAGAGTTATATCTTCTGGGTTCTTGCTTATTTAATTGATTTTAAGGATAGCGTTTAGCTCTTTATATGCATTAATAAGGTTTTCTTCCTTATCTATTGTAAAGATATTCTAAATTTCTTCTATAATCTTATTCTAATAATCGAACCTTCTGCTAAGAGCATTTGCTCTAACATTTTCCTTTTCTTAGATATAAATAATCTTAAGATTAAACTATAATAGGTACTCTGCTTATTTTACTTATTATCTATTAAGTATCTTTATTATAGTAAATATAGTAAGATTTTTGTAATTGGAGAATACTTTGATCTAGTATTTTGCGCTAATAAGATATTATTCCTATTCCTTAAATGCTTCTATAATAGCTATAAGTTCTTTGTTTGGTATTCTATACTGCAATTCTAGTCTATTAAGCTTTTTTGAGAAGTTAGCGATTAGTCTTAATTATCCTTTTTCGTTGCGCTAATTAAGTTCTGCCCCAATAGCAAAGTCTAATGCATCTATATATAACTCGAGTTCCTTGCTAAGGTCTAGTTCTTCGCAAACTAGGTCTCTTAATATAAGGTTCTTAATTTTATTAAATGCTTGCTATTATCCTTCTGCCTAAAGAAATAGTATCTCTTTCTTAGTGAGTTCTATAAGGAGCTTAACTTCCTTGCTATAGTTCTTAATAAATTATCTATAGAAGTTAATATATTCAAGGAATACTTGAATATTTATAAGGTTTCTAGATATAGGCTAATCCTTAATTGCCTTAATCTTATCTTTCTATATGCAAATCTTGCCTAGCTTAAGAGTATATCCAAAGTAGTCCACTTTTTGAGTATAGAAATAGCACTTTATAAGTTCTACTAATATCTTAGCATCTTATAGTATCTATAATATAGTTTGCATATATTACTTATATATTTTAAGGTCTTTTAAGTAAATAAGGATATTATTTAGGTAGGCGATAATGAAAATGTTAAGGAATTTATAGAGAATATAGTTAATTATGCATTAGAATATAGCTAGTGCATTGGTTAGTCTAAATAGCATAATACAATACTTGTAATATCTATAGCGAGTTCTGAAGGCTATCTTCTATTTATATCCCTTTGCAATTTGTATATAATAGTAGCCTTCTTTAAGATTAAGCACAGTAAACTATTGCGCGCCTTGCATTCTATCTTATAGTTCGTTACTTCTTAGCAAAGGGTAATAATCTTTAATTATTATATTATTAAGTTATCTGAAATCTATATATAGCCTAAGTTTGCTATTTTTCTTAGGTATAAAGAGGATTAGGTATTTTGCTAGAGAGTGTAATTCCCTAATATATCCTCTTTTAAAATTCTTATCTAAGTACTCTCTAAGTGCCTTAAGTCTTGCTTTATTTAGTCTATAAATAGGGAAAAACTTTAGTTCTGTCCCTTCCTTAAAGGGTATTTTATAGTCGAATTAAGTTCTAGCAGGAAGTAATCCTTTATGCTTTTCTAAGAATAATCTAGTAAATTTGTAGTACTCTTATAGTATGCTATTAAATATTAGTAAAGGTTCTTCTTTTATTGCTACTGCTTATAGGAATAGGAGGTATTATTAAGCATTCTTAGGCGATATTGCAGAAGTATTATATCCTAATTAGCTTTATCTAATTCTTTATAGTTCTTGGTTTATTTATTTCTTTAGCTTATTTTAGCTGCTCTAAGCTAGACTGAATTTCTAGGGCTATAGCTTCTATTATTATTGCTGCCCCTTATTATCGCTCTATATTAGACTGAGTCTTCCTAACTAGCTCCTATCTATTTATAAATCTAATTTGTGCCTAATCTCCTTCTGTAGATTTAAAGCATTTATAATCCTTCTCTATAAGCTATTAGTCCCTGCTAATTTGGAGGTATATATTAAGTTCTTATTTAAGCGCTTTTTTTAGCTGTCCTTAGTGACTAAGTCTTGTTCTACGCTTTTGATTGCAACTATCCTTTCGGGTATAGCTTATTCCCAAGAGATCTAGCTAGTAGTCTAATTAATTTAAGAATTATGCTCTTTAAGCTATAGAAGTTCTAATATTATATCGTAATATACTATATCTATAATATTAAAAGAGATCTTAGTTGTATGTCTTTATATCTATATAGGCAGATGATTAGTCTCCTTATTGACTATACCTAGGTTATATGCAACTAATCTTCCTTCTATAGTATTAAGTATATAGGGCTTCTCTTTCTGCTGCTATAGTATCTTTGCTATATTAATAATATTTAGGGATATATAATTTCCTTATGCGCTATTATCTAATAGGGCGTTATATTTCTTTCTGCAGATATATGCGTCGATAATAATGTAAGCGTAGTTTGTTCTAGAGGCTCTATATAGGGACTATCCTAGTCCAATTATCTATAGTTCTATTACAGGCAATCCTTCCCTTTTAGAGCCTTCTTAGCTGCCTCTTAAGCTAGTGCCTTAGTTTATTGTTATATATACTTATATTATTTCTTATTGCATTGCTATATATACTAGGCGCGTGCCTTATTCTATACGTAAATAGTGCATTATTCTACTAGATATCGCCACTACTTGCATTTCTTATCTATATAAGGTCTAGAGCAATCTTCTAGTAGTCTGATTAGTACGTTATAGTATTTCTTATTTAGTACTTTCCTGAATTATAGTTTGGATTCTTTATATGCTTAAATAAGTTATCCTTCTTCCCTAATTGGGAACTATTTATGCTTAATCTTTTCCTTAAAATGGATTTGGCAGCTATAGTAGATGCATAAGATTTATGCTAATTAATAGTATCTGAGGTAGAACGCATTAATTCTGGGATCTTCTAATTTATCTGCTTTATAGTTCTAAAGTAGGATGCTCTTAAAGAGGGTTTTTAGAGGTATTCTGTATATAAGATATTCTATTTGGATATCTATATCTGGGTTGTTAGAACTAAGGCTATTGCATTAGATAGTTGGTATCGATTCTTCCGAGTTATTTGTGTATTATTGCGTAATGGGCTTAAGTAGGATATTAGGTTATCTATCCTGGAAGGTCTCTTCTTTAAGAGTAAGCATCTCTATAGTGTGTTCTTCTATAGGGGCTGGAGTGAAGTCTGCATTTTCTGAGTTATCGTCGCGCCTATTGTAGGCTGGGGATGTTGTAGTGTTCGATACATGCTCGTCGTTGTTCGCGAGCCATATAAGATAGTGCTATAGGGAAAACTTCCCTAGGTCCTGCTCTTCTCTAGATCCCTAATCCATAGGGTTGGTGGAATAATCTAATTGTTTATCTTTGGTGGAAGCCCTGCTTCTGATAGTAAGTTGTCGTCGTCCCTTGGGTTTCCAGGAGGAACTATCCTAAACCTTCTTTCTCCGAGAGATATAATACGCAGCTATTATTATAATATGCAGTCTAACTAAGAGATTTATAATTAATAGAGTCTATTACTTGCTCTATTAGAATATTTTTATTTAGATAATTAGGTTTCTGCTAAGTAGCGATATTAAGCTATTATTCCTCTTAGATAGGTTGCTATTATTTCCTTTATAGTTATCGATATTCCTATGCAAAGTATCTAAGCTTTTTATAATTAAAGCATGCCCTATTGCCTTTGCCTTAATTCTGAAAGTTATTGCATCTATATATAGCGTCTAATTCTATTGGGCTAGCATATATGCTGCTGCTTTGCGCTATACTTATATAGCTCTATTATTTGCCTTAGTAGTTCTGCTAAGGCTAGTAGCGTTTTCTACTATTAGCTAGGGCCCTAAACTTCTATAGTTATCTATTGCCCTTGCAGTTTTTCTCCTATTATTGCTTAAAGATACAGTTATTAATTTGTACTGCTATTGCAATATATTCTGCTAAATTGTTAGATTAGTCTATTTTATATAATTTATCTTTAATCCTATTCTTTAGTCCTTTATAGAATTAGAATATTAATGCTTTATCTTCCTAGCTAACTTATCTTATATATTGCCTAAATTTAGCTATATAGTCTAAAGCGGCTTTAGTCTGCTTAAGATTTATAAGATTGCGTTCTGCTGTGCGCTTTTTATTTGGGTCGCTGAATGCATTCTTAAGCGCTTTCTCGAAACCTTTGAATAAATTGAAGATAGCTTTAGTTTCCTTATTACGATTGTTAGGCATAGTTAGGTTATTAAGGTAGTCTCGAAGCGAAGGTTCGAACTAGGCGAGAGCATTGCCTTCTAATTAAGTGCTTGCAAAGACTGCCTTCTCTCCCTTATCTATAAATTAGACTAAATAGTAAAGGAAGTAAGCTTTATACTAAATAATAAAAGCTTAAAAAGTGCCCTTTAATCCTTTATAAGAGATAAGTTTATCTATCTTATAAATCTTAACTTAAGTATTACTAGATTCTTTAAGTTCCTAAATGCAAGCCTGCAGAGCTATAATAGTTTGCTATAGCTTAGTATTAGTTTAGGCCCTGCCTATAGTAGAAGAGATTAGAGTTTAGGGAGATATTATATTTCTATATTGCTTAAGAAAGAGTATACTAAATTATACTTAAATAAGAGTTATTAAAATGTAATAAGCACTGCTATAATTAAGGTATATAATAAGTATATAAAGGGTTTATATTAGGCAAGAATAATATTAAAGTATAATTTGAAAAATATAGAAATAATCTTTAAGTCTTTCTGCAGTATATTACTAGCAGTAAAGCTATTATTTATATTAGAGGTAATACTTAGATTAATAATTAAAGAACTATATATTGAATCTATCTAATGGTAGCAAATATATCCCTTATATATCCCGTTCTTTAGTCCTTCGTTAGTAGTATTAATTCCTTCCTAGCAGGGGTGGGCTAGAGTTAATATCGAATCCTTTAACTAGTCGACAAAGTCGATATTAACTCCTTCGACTAAGCAACCCTTATAACCCTAACCCTGGCTTATGTAATCTCGTTGTGCCAGTTCTGTCCTAGAGTATTGGACTCTCGGTTCCCTGTGGTCTGTTCCGTGTGGCCTTAGTGCTGTGCCGCAATCTTTGTTGTGACCTGCATGTTGGATAGGTTATAACAAAAAGCCTTTATTAATAAAGTGTAATGAGCACCATAGTATTAATAATAATAATCTGGATGCATAAGGGGTTTATGCTAGCAAGAGCAGAGCTAAGTTTCTCCTTCGGTATAGAATATAAGATTAATTATAACTATAACTGCGCTGCAATGCTTACTACCTTTAAGGCTACTAGATAAGTATAATCTAATGCTTAGATTAATAACTAAAGAGCTATAGAATATCTATATATATCTAAAGAGTAATTATGCCTAGACTATATAGTCTATTTAGTTATTCCTAACTATATTAGCTATATTAGATATATTAATAATCTAGTATATTTAGATATATTAGATATATTATTAATCTAATATATCTATTTTAATTAGCTGCTTATAAGGGTTGCTAATGCTTACTAAGTCTTAGTAAGCTTTATTTTCTTTTATAATCCTAACTCTAAGAATTATATAAGCCTAATAGCTTATAGTAGTATTAAATTCCTATTTCTAAGGGTTTATTTTAGTAGCTGCTATTTTCTTATATTATAATTATTGCAGATTATAATATTATCTCTTTCTTATTAATTATTATTCTAAATAATCTTTTATAAGTTTCCTAGTAATTTTTATTGCTTTTATTATGCTTTCCTAATTTATTATATTAAATAGAATTAAAACTTCTTATATTTAAAAAACTTTTTCTATTCCTTTTTCCAAAACTATAGATTGCAATTCTTTACTGCAGTCTATTTTAGAGTTCTGCATTAATATACTATTATGCTTAAACTATAAGCCTTATAGCCTTCTTATATGCTAGATTTTCCCTTAATTCTCTAATTAGTATTCTAAGTATATATATCTAAGTTAGTCTTATTATAATATCCTAAGCTCTTTCCCTTCTAATCTGCAATCTATCTTATACTACTACTAAAAGTTAGAAGATAAGATAGAGAAGCTAGAGAAAGCTTGCTATGCGCTAGATATTAAGATTAACTATATATGCTATTAGAAGAAATTATGGCAAGAGAGGATAGCAAGAGCTATTTGCTAAGGCTTTAATTCTATAGAGAAGCTTAATTAGGTAAAGGCCAAAGAGAAGCATTATTATGCTTTTAATATAATGCAAGAAGTAGTTTTTAAGGAATAGTTATCTTTGCTAAAATTCCTAATTTTAAGGGATTTAATTAGAATTCTATAAATATAGGAAATGCTATAGTAGATTAGTCTGGATTTCTAGCTAAGGGGTTGCTTGCTATAGTCTCTAGCTCTTATTCTAGAGTAGGAAGATCTGCTAAAAAGGCTTTTTAAGTTATAATCTGCTTATTGCTATTTTTCTAGATTAAATTAATTAGATTCCTTCTAACCCTTCCTTCCTAATTAGTAGGCATTTTATCTAGTATCTATATAACTAGTAACTGCTATAGTTATTCCTTCTTAGCCTAGTATTTTGCAAGTTATTCTAATATATTAGTAATATTTTCTAAAGATTCTTATATATTTTTGCTTAAAAGATAATCTTTTTATTTAACTAAGTATTCTAGTATATTATTATATCTTTTATACTTAAGAATCTTTTAATTTTATATTCTAATTTATTATTTTTAACTTTTATATTATTATTAATCTTTATATTCTTTAGTGCTAGCTTAAGTAGCAAAATATAGAAAACTAAATATATTTTTATACTATAAGAGAGTATAAGTTTATAATTAATTAGTAAAATTTTTTGCAAAAATTTAAATAAATTAAGTTTTTTATAATTAAGCTTATTATTAAGTCTTTTTATTTTAATATTTTATTAAAAAAGATAAACTTTATTTTTCTCTTTAAAAATTAGTCTCTTAATTCTCTTAGTATTAGTATATTTTATTATTTATTTCTTAATAAATGCAAGTTCCTATTATAAATCCTTATAAATTTTCTAAATTCTTTAAGCCTTTTTATTTACTACTTTTATATTTACTTTTAATAATACTTTATAATATGCTATAAGATTATATCTATATATTATATAAAATAGTAATATCTTTATTATATTTATATCTATGCTATTATATATAAACTATACTAATAGCAATAATTTAATCTAATTATTCTATTTATAATTAATATAGTAGTATAAATATTATTCTAAAATTTAATTTATATATTCTATTTATTTATTTATTTATAAATAAAATGCTATTAATATTTTATAAGCTGCTTTAAGCTACTTTATAAGCAAAATTTAGAAATTTAATATAAACTTTTTATTCTTATCTAAAATAATTTTTTATAATATACTATAATTAGCTATAATTATTCTAAGAAATATATATATAAGGTCTTCTGCTATATTGCTTTTCTTATATAATAGAAAGTAAGTATACTTGCTTAATTTATAAATTATTATTAAAATGCTATTAAATTATACTTTAGTTAAGGATTTTTATAATAAAGATAGCTTAATAATAAAGTTTAAGCTAGCTAATTGCTAAACTAAATTAAGTATTAATAGAAAGTAAAGCAATTTATAAAGCTTATATCTTTCTGCCTTATTTTTCTTATAGCTATTATAATTTTATAAAAAATTCTTAACTCTTTTCTTAAAGCTTAGCAAGTTCTAATATCTTAAAATTTATACTAAAATTGCTTTAACTCTTTAATATCTATATATTAAAGCATTATATATATTTTAGATATATTAATCTTATTTCTTTAAGATTATATTTTCTAAATTTTTATATATTTAACTAATTTTAAAAGTAATATTTAGCTTCTTATATATATTAATAAGATTTCTTTTTTATTTATTATAAAAATATTATAGATTTCTTTTATAATTTTATCTTAGTAATTAAACTATTTGCTAAAAGTATCTATTTTAATATTCTCTTTTCTTTAAATATAAATAATTTTAAAATTAAATTATAATAAATACTCTACTTATTTTACTTATTATTTATTAAGCATTTTTATTATAATAAATATAGTAAGATTTTTATAATTAGAGAATATTTTAATTTAATACTTTATATTAATAAAATATTATTTTTATTTCTTAAATGCTTTTATAATAGCTATAAATTTCTTATTTAATATTCTATATTGCAATTCTAATTTATTAAGCTTCTTTAAGAAATTCGCAATTAATTTTAGCTATTTCTTCTTATTACGCTAATTAAATTCTGCTTTAATAGCAAAATCTAATGCATTTATATATAATTTAAATTCTTTGCTAAAGTTTAGTTTTTTATAAATTAGATTTTTTAATATAAAGCCTTTAATCTTATTAAATACTTATTACTATTCTTTTACTTAAAAAAATAGTATTTTCTTTCTAGTAAGTTCTATAAAAGGCTTAACTATTTTGCTATAATTTTTAATAAACTAATAATAGAAATTAATATATCTAAAAAATGCCTTAATATTTATAAAATTCCTAAATACTAGCTAATTCTTAATTGCTTAAATTTTATTCTTTTATATATAGATTATTTCTAGCTTAAAAGTATATTTAAGATAATTTATTTTCTAAATATAAAAATAATATTTTATAAGCTTTACTAATATTTTAGCATTTTATAATATTTATAGTATAATTTATATATATTGCTTATATATTTTAAAATTCTTTAAATAAATAAGAATATTATTTAAATAAATAATAATAAAGATATTAAGAAATTTATAAAGAATATAATTAATTATATATTAAAATATAGCTAGTATATTAATTAATTTAAAAGGTATAATATAATACTTATAATATTTATAGCAAATTTTAAAAGCTATTTTCTACTTATTATCTTTCTTAATTCTAATATAATAATATTCTTCCTTAAAATTAAGCGCTATAAATTATTATACGCCTTATATTCTATCTTATAATTTATTACTTCTTAATAAAGAGTAATAATCCTTAATTATTATATTATTAAATTATTTAAAGTTTATATATAGCTTAAGCTTGCTATTTTTCTTAAGTATAAAGAGAATTAGATATTTTGCTAGAAAATATAACTCTTTAATATATTCTTTTTTAAGGTTTTTATTTAAATACTTCCTAAATACTTTAAATCTTGCTTTATTTAGTCTATAAATAGGGAAAAGCTTTAGTTTTATTCTCTCCTTAAGAGATATTTTATAATTAAATTAAGTTCTATTAGAAAGTAATTCTTTATACTTTCCTAAGAATAATTTAGTAAATTTATAATATTTTTATAATATATTTTCAAATTCCTTTTTAGATTTTATATTAGCTTTTATAATCTGCAGAAAAAGTAAATACTATTAAGTATATTTCTTTTTGCTAATTAGTAATTTTTTATATAGCTAAACTAAAAGCTTAAGCAAAATGCTTTAAGCTAAATTAAATTATTAATTCTATTATTCTAGCAAAATTCCTTTTTATTGCTTTAAAATAAATCTCTTATTATAGAGTGTTATTGCTATTATTACTTTAATCTGCTAATAGTTTAGCACTTTATTAACTATATTATTATTAAATCCTTCTTTATAAACTATTAAGATAATTATATTTCTATTTTCTTATCTTTCTAATTTAAAGATATATATAGATAAATTATTTAAGCTCTTTTAACTTAAGATATACTTAGTAATTAATTTCTGCTTTATGCCTTTAATTATAATCTTCTTATTAAATATAGCTTGCTCTTATAAGATTTAGCTAATAATTTAATTAATTTAAGAATTATGCTTCTTAAGCTAAGAAAATTCTAATATTAGCTTATATTATATTATATTTATAATATTAAAGAATATATATATTATAAAATTATAGATTATAATAGAAAGATAATTAATTTACTAATTTATTATGCCTTAATTATATACTATAAACTATTCTTCTATAATACTAAGAGTATAAGATTTTTCTTTCTATTTTTATAATAATTATATCTAATTAATAATCTTAGAGAATATAAAGTTTCCTTATATACTACTATCTAATAATATACTATATTATTATTTATAAATTTATACTTAAAGTATAATATATAAGTAATTATTCTTAGTAATTATGCAAAAAGACTTTTCTTCTAATATAAGAATTAACTATTATTTTCTTATAAGCAGTTTTAATTATTTAAAGCTTCTTAAGCCTTATATGCTATTACTTAAGCTAATTATTTAGCTTATTATTATTTATACTTATACTTCTTCTAATTATTCTTTTATTAATACTAATCTTATAATTTTTTACTAATATAGATAATATAATAAATTCTCTTATATTATTATTATCTTACTTTTTTATTAATACATTCTCTAAGGCAATTATCTAGTAATTTAATATATATATTATAATACTTTATTTAAAGCATTTTTTAAAATTTTAATTCTTTTTTATTATAGAATTAAATAATTTATTTTAGTTTATAAATTAAAAACTATCTATATTTAATCTTTTTCTAAAAGTATTTCTTGCAATTATATATAATATAGAAGATCTATATGCATTTATAGTACTTATAATAATTAAATTAAATTCTTATATTTTTTTCTTTAAGAAAGTCCTAAAGCTAAAAATATATAAATATAAATACTTTTCTAAAATTTAATTTATATATAAAGTATTTAATATTTATAAGCTTTAAATTTTATTTAATATCTATAAAGAAATTCTATATTTTTTTAAGCTTAAGTATATTATTGCTATTCTTATTCTTTATTTAAATAATAAGTTTTAGTAAATTATTTAATTATTTATTTTATAATTCTTCTTTCTTAGTATTATATTAAGAGAATATTTATATTCTAGAATTAGTATTATTATTCTTTTTATTGCTAATTTAAGAAAAGAGATATTTAAAATTATAAATATCCTTATAATTTAATATTTATTGCATTATCTAATAATTATAAGAAAAATATTTTAAATCTTCTTTTTTATTTATAATATATAAAGAATTTAAAAGATTAAATAAATAATTAGAATTATTTTAATTAAGAATTTAATTATATAGAAGTTCTTTTCTTTCTATTGCAATTTGCCTTTTTTTTTAGAAGCTTTAGAAAACTACTTAAAGCCTTTCTTCTTTAAAAGATATATTAAGCAATAATTATTATAGCAAGCTATCTAATTAAGGAAAGTATATTAGAATATATTATTTAATATTTGCTTTATAAAATAGCTTTAATTCTAATATACTAATTATTCTTTTTTTATAATATTTACTTATTATTCTTCTATATAGCTAGCCTATTTCCCTTTTAAAATAGATTGCTATCTTTTTTTTTTAATTAGTAATAATTCTTTGCAAAATATTTAAGCTTGCTATAATTATAATATTTAATCTTATTACTACTTCTATTTATAGCATTTAGCTTTATAAATTCTAAATAGATTATTCTTCTATAGGCTATACTAGATTAATTTTAGCTTTGCTATTTTTTAAAATACTAGTACTTTTTCCTAAAATTAGCTATTGCTTAGAGAATTTATATAATTTAGCTCTTTTCTTACTTCTTAAGTTATTACTTATATTATTTATTATTAATCTTAGTAGCTAATGCAATAAAATTTGCAAGTTTTATAAATTATTCTATTTTAGCAAAGTTATTCTTAATTTTATTCTTAAGTCTATTATAGTACTATATAATAAAGGCTATATTATTTTACTAAATATAAGAAAAGGCTTTATAGGACTTTATAATATATTTAGCTACTAATTTAGTTTATTTAAGTTTAAGAAGCTTTTATTTAGCTTTATATTATTTATTTATATTACTAAAAGTATTCTTAAAAGCTTATTTTATATTATTAAAATCTTTAAAGATATATTTAATATTATTTTCCTGCTTAAGTTTATTAAATTTAAAATAGTTTTTAAAAGTAAGCTTAAATTAAGCAAAGATATCTTCTATAAGGCAATATTCTATAAAGATAACTTTATTCTATTTATTACTAAACTTCTTCTTCTTATAATAGAAATAAGCCTTATATTAGATAAGGAATGCCTAGAGAGTATAATATTTGCTTTTATAAAGTTCTAGTATCTTTATTTTATAATAAAACTTCTTTATAATTATTTTCTATTTTTTAAATTTCTTAATATAATTAATAAGTATTATAATCTACTTAATAAGATTAATAGTGCTGCTATTAGCAGTAAATTTAATTAGAATTTAGAGTATTATTATATTTTATAGTATTTAAAGAGAAAATACTAAATTATTTCTAAATATAAGTTATTAAAATATAATAAGTATTATAATATTAATAATAATAATCTAGATATATAAGAAGTTTATATTAGTAAAAGCAGAGCTAAGTTTCTCTTTTAGTATAGAATATAAGATTAATTATAATTATAACTGCGCTATAATGCTTATTGCCTTTAAAGCTACTAGATAAGTATAATCTAATGCTTAGATTAATAACTAAAGAGCTATAGAATATCTATATATATTTAAAGAATAATTATGCTTAGACTATATAGTTTATTTAGTTATTTCTGACTATATTAGCTATATTGGATATATTAGCAATTTAGCATATTTAGATATATTAGATATATTACTAATCTAATATATCTATTCTAATTAGCTGCTTATAAGGGTTGCTAATGCTTATTGAGTTTTAGTAAGCTTTGTCTTCTTTTATAATTCTAACCCTAAGGATTATATAAGCCTAATAGCTTATAGCAGTATTAAACTCTTATCTCTAAGGGTTTATTTTAGTAGCTGCTATCCTCTTATATTATAATTATTGCGAGTTATAATATAAAGGCTAAGCTAGAGACTATTATTTGCTTTTATTAGTTCTAAAATAATTATTTAATTTAGAAATATTTAATAGTTAAGCTATAAAGAGTAAGAAAATCTTCTACTATATTTAAGCTATATACTAGATTTATAACTACTACTAAACTAAATTATAGCTCTTTATTACCCGCTTAGCCTACTATCCTATAGTATTAAGAATACTATAGCTTAAATAGCATAATCTTATTATTAGATTTGCTTTATATACTATCTCCTTTAATAGCAATTATTGCTAAAAGAACTATAATATTCTTAGCTAATTAATTAAAGCTTAAGCTCTATATAATCTACTAAGATCTGCCTAACTTGCTATATAACTTAATTGCTTTAAAATCCTAAAAAAATATAATATTTTAATTATATCTTTATAAGCTAATACTGCTTATACTAAAAGAAAGAATTGCTAGCTATTTATTATTACTCTAGAAAATATTAACTATGCTTTATCTCTAAAATCTAATCTAAACTAAACTAAAGCCTTAAATAAACTATTCTTGCCTATTAAGCTTTGCAGCTTTAAAGATATCTTCTTTTTAAAGAAAGCTAATAAGCTACTTCTATATTAACTATATAATTACTATATCCTGCTATAAGAGGGCAAAATAGCCCTATTTAAACCCTTATATACTATATCCTGCAATAAGCTAGCTGCTCTATATAAATAGTTAGATAAGAATTTAAAGAAGGAATTTATATACTTAAGTTTATTATCTGCTATATCTTTTATTTTATTTATTGCTAAATCTAGAAAAGAACTTTAATTCTGCATTAATTACTATACTCTAAATAATATTACTATTAAAAACTATTATTTATTACTCTTAATAAAAGAATTCTTAAATAACTTAAAAAAAATAAAATTCTTCTTAAAGATTAATATTATTACTATCTTTAATAATATTAGGATTTGCAAAGAAGAGGAATATCTAACTATATTCTATATTTGCTTTAGCCTATATAAGACCTTAATAATGCTATTTAGCTTTATAAAAGTACTTACTATATTTTAATACTTTATTAATAATACCCTATAAGAATATTTAAATATCTTTTATATTACTTATTTAAATAATATTTTAATTTATAGCTATATTTATATAAAGTATAAAAAGCATATATAAGCTATTCTAATAGCTTTAAAGAAGGCTAGCTTATATACTAAGAAGAAGAAATATAAGTTTTTTATAAAAGAGATTATATTTTTTAGATTAATTATAAGAGCTAATAGCATTTAAATAAATCTAAAAAAAATTAAGATTATTAATAATTAAAAGATTCTAATTTGCCTAACTAATATATAAGCTTTTATAAAGTTTAGCAATTTCTATTAATGCTTTATTTGCAATTTCTTAAGAATTATTAGCTTATTAATCTGCCTAACTAAGAAGAATATCTTATTTAAATTTAATACTACTTGCTAAAAAAGCTTTTAAAAAGCTTAAGAGAGTATTTACTAAAGCACTTATATTTGCTTTATTTAATTAGAATAAGAATATTATTATAGAGATTAATATATTAGACTTTATTTTAGCTAAAATTCTATTTTAATATAAAGATAATAGCATTCTTTAATTTATTACATTCTTCTTTAAGAAATACTTAGTAATAGAGTATAATTATAAAATTTATAATAAAAAGCTACTAGCTATTATATAATACTTTAAAGAATAGCACTTAAAATTAGAAAGAGTATAATTTCCTATTAAAGTAATTATAGATTATAAGAATCTAAAATACTTTATAACTATAAAACTACTTAACTACTAATAAGCTTAATAAGCTAAATTCTTATCTTATTTTAACTTTAAAATAGTCTATTGCTTTAGAAAATAAAGCATTAAGCTAAATGCCTTAACTAGAAGATTAAAAGATTTATTTAAGAAAAGAGATAAATAATTGCTATATTAGAGTTAAATTATGCTAAAGAAAAAGAATTTTAAAAAAGTTAGTACTAATAAATGCAAAAAACTATCCCTGCCTAAGAAATTACTATAATAGGCCCCTGCTAAGGCTATTATACTAAATAGCTTAAAAAAGCTAAGAAGATTAGCATTTAAAAGTGCTAATAGTATTTAAATCCCTTAGTTTATCCTGCTGCTTGCCTAAAAATACTGCTTTAGCCTAAATTAATATTAGAAGGCTGCTAGTCTACTAGCTCTAATCTGCCTATTTATAATTATAACCTAATTCTAATAAAGTAATAATCTACTTTGCTTTTTTAAATAAGAATATAAAAAAGATTCTATTTCCTACTTAGTCTTAAAAGCTTTAAAGAAGAATGCTCTAAAATACCCTTTACTTATACTTGCTAAATATAAGAATAAGGATAAATAGTTATGCTATAGAAAATGCTAATATATACTAGATCTATTTAAACTAAAGGCTAAATTAGTTAAAGCTTATTATATTATGCTTATTACTAGCTATTTAGGCTTAGCAAAAATATATAAGATATTAGATTAAGAGTATTACTAGCTCTAAATACTTTAATTTATATAATAATAGACCCGAAATTATAATCTATACTGCTAAGTAAAGCCTAGCTGCAAAGGCTGCTAAAGCCTTCTAAAACTACTGTTTATTCCTAAATACTCTTAAAAGAATATCTCTATAGATTTTATTATATATCTGCCTTTAAGTTTAAGCTATAATATAATTATAGTTATAATTAACTACTTAACTAAGATATAGTACTTTATTGCTTATAAGAAAATCTATAATGCTAAGAGAGTAGTGCGCCTATTTATAAAATATATTTAGAAGCTTTATAGCTTGCTTAGGATTATAATCTCTAATTAAGGACTATAATTTATCTCTAAATTCTAGAAATACTTAACTAAATAACTATCTATTATTGCTTTATTATTTATTACTTTTTATTCTAAAATAAATAGCTAAACTAAATATATAAATATATCTCTAGAATAATATTTATATCTATATATATCTTATCTATAGAATAATTAGTTTAGTTAGCTAGTACTAGCTAAATTCGCTATAAATAACTTTATTTTTAAAACTATTTTTATTACTTTATTCTTTGCTAACTATAGCTTCTATTTATATATAATAAGCATTATAGTATTAATAATAATAATCTAAATGCATAAAGGATTATACTAGCAAGAGCAATGCTAAATTTCTTCTTTAGTATAGAATATAAGAGTAATTTATAAGCTATAATTGCATTATAATGCTTACTGCCTTTAAAGCTACTAAATAAATATAATTTAATGCTTAGATTAATAACTAAAGAGCTATATATAAAGTTCTATCTATTAGTAATAATAATTATAGTTATATATTTTATTTTTTAATAATGCTTTTTTATATAATTTATAAAATTAATAATTTAAACTTTTTAAAAAATATAAAAAAATAAAAAAATATTTTTAAAAAAAAAATTTAAAAATTAAATATTTTTATTTTTTTTTATAAATAAAAAAAAAAAAAATTTTTTTTTTAAAATAATTTTTTTTAATATAATTAATATAAAATATAATAAAAAAAAAAAAAAAAAAAATTATTTTTTTTAATTAAAAAAAAAAAAAAATAAATATAAAATAATATAAAATAATAAATATTAAAAAAAAATATAAAAAAAATAAAATAAATAATTATAAATAAAAAATATAAATAAAAAAAAATATATTATTAAAAAAAAAAAAAAATAAAAAATTTTTTTTTTTTTTTTTTTATAATTTTTTTAATATTTTTTTTTTTTTTTTTTTTTTTTTATTATTTTTTTTTTTTTTTTTTCTTTTTTTTTTTTTTTTTTTTTTTTTTTAAATAAAATTTTTTTTTATATTTTAAATAATAAAAAATAAAATAATTTATTTTTTATATTTTTTATTAAAATTTTTTTAAGCTTTATAATAGGGGAGAGGATAAAAGATAAAGGATAAAAAAAAAAATATTTATATAAAAAAAATATAGCCCCCCCCCCCCCCCCCCCCCCCCCCCCCAAAATAGATATATATTATAACCCATCCAATATGCAGGTCATAACAAAGATTGCGGCACAGCACTAAGGCCATACGGAACGGACTACAGGGAGCCGGGAGTCCAATACTCTAGAACAGAACTGGCACAACGAGATTATATAAGCCAGAATTAGGGTTATAAAGATTGCTTAGTTAAAGGAATCAATATCAACTCTATTAACTAGTCGAAGGAATTAGTATTAACTTAGTTAACTAGTTAAAGGATTTAATATTAACTCTAGCCTACCCCTGCTAGGAAAGAACTAATACTACTAATAAAGGACTAAAAAATAGATTATATAAGAGATATATTTGCTACTATTAGATAGATCTAGTATATAGCTCTTTAGTTATTAATCTAAGTATTATCTCTAATATAAGTAATAGCTTTACTGCTAGTAATATATTGCAGAAGACTTTAAAAATTATTTTTATATTCTTTAGATTATACTTTAATATTATTCTTGCTTAATATAAACCCTTTATATACTTATTATATACCCTAATTATAGCAGTGCTTATTATATTTTAATAACTCTTATTTAAGTATAGTTTAGTATACTTCTTCTTAAGCAATATAGAAATATAATATCTTCCCAAACTCTAATCTTCTCTACTATAGGCAAGACCTAGATTAGCACTAAGCTATAGCAAACTATTATAGCCCTATAAGCTTGCATTTAGGAACTTAAAGAATTTAGTAATATGCAGATTAAGGTTTATAAGATAGATAAACCTATTTCTTTATAAAGAATTAAAGGGCACTCTTTAAGCTTTTATTACTTAGTATAAGGCCTACTTCCTTTACTATCTAGCCTAGTTTATAGATAAGGGAGAGAAGGCAGTCTTTGCAGGAACTTAGTTAGAAGGCAATGCTTTTGCCTAGTTTCGAACCTTTACTTTAAGACTACCTTAATAACCTAACTATACCTAATAATTGTAATAAGGAAACTAAAGCTATCTTTAACTTATTTAAAGATTTCAAGAAAGCACTTAAGAACGCATTTAGCAATCTAGATAAAAAGCGTATAGCAGAATACAGTCTTATAAACCTTAAATAAACTAAAGCTACTTTAGATTATATAGCTAAATTTAGGCAATATATAGAATAAGTTAGCTAGGAAGATAAAGCATTAATATCCTAGTTTTATAAAGGACTAAAAAATAGGATTAAAGATAAACTATATAAAATAGATTAATCTAATAATTTAGCAGAATATATTGCAATAGCAGTATAAATTAATAACTACATCTTTAAATAATAATAGAAGAAAAACTGCAAGGGCAATAGATAACTATAGAAGTTTAAAGCCCTAGCTAATAGTAGAAAACGCTATTAGCCTTAGCAGAACTACTAAAGCAAATAATAGAGCTATATAAGTATAGCGCAGAGCAGCAGTATATATACTAGCCTAATAGAATTAGATGCTATATATTAATATAATAACTTTTAGAACTAAGGCAAAGGCAATAGGGCATGCTTTAATTATAGAAAGCTTAAATACTTTATATAGGAATATTAATAATTATAAAGAAAATAATAGCAATCTATTTAAAAGAGATAATAGCTTAATATTGCTACTTAATAAGAACTTAATTATCTAAATAAAAATATTCTAATAAAGCAAGTAATAGACTCTATTAATTATAAATCTTTTAGTTAGACTGTATATTATAATAATAGTTGCGTATTATATCTCTTAGAGAAAGAAGGTTTAGGATAGTTCTCTCTAGAAACCCAAGGGACAATAATAACTTGCTACTAGAGGCAGGGCTTCTATTAAAGAAGAATAATTGGACTATTCTACTAATCCTAGAGATTAGAGATCCAAAGAAGAATAGAACCTAGGGAAGTTTCCCCTATAGCATTATCTTGCATAGCTTATAGACTATAATAAGCATATATTAGATACTATAGCATTCCCTAGCCTACAATAGGCGCAATGATAACTTAGAAAATGCAGACTTTACTCTAGCCCCTATAGAAGAATATATTATAGAAATACTTACTCTAGAAGAAGGGACCTTCTAGGATAGATAACCTAATATCCTACTTGAATCTATTATGCAATAATATATAGATAACTTAGAAGAATTAGTGCTAACTACCCGACGCAGTAGCCTTAATTCCAATAACCCAAATATTAATATCTAAATAGAATACCTTATATATAGAATATCTCTAAAAACCCTCTTTAGAAGCATCTTACTTTAGAATTATAAAGCAGATAAACTAAAGGATCCTAGAATTAATGCATTCTACTTTAGATACTATTAATTAGCATAGATCTTATGCATCTATTATAGCTGCTAAATCTATTTTAAGAAAAAGATTAAATATAGATAGTTCCTAATTAGGGAAAGAAGAATAACTTATTTAGGCATATAAAGAATCCGAACTATAGTTTAGGAAAGTACTAGATAAAAAAATACTATAATGCATTTATTAGTCTACTAGAAGATTGCCTTAGACCTTATATAGATAAGAAATGCAAGTAGTAGCAATATTTAGTAGAATAATGCATTATTTATATGCAGAATAAAGCATATGCCTAGCATATATAGCAATACAGCAAGAAGCAATATAAGTATGCTTAATAATAAGCTAAGGCATTAGCTTAGAAGGCAGCTAAGAAGGCCCCTAAAAGGGAAAGATCGCCTATAAAGGGATAATAGTTAATTAGGACTATAAGGTCCCTATGCATAATAGCAAGAGAGAAGCTATATATATATACGCTTTAATATAGATATTAAGGGCTAATATTATAGCGCGCTATTAGATAGTAGCGCATAAGAGAATTATATATCTCTCCTGCATTATTAATATAGTAAAAATACTATAGCAATAGAAAATAAAGCCCTATACCCTTAATACTATAGAAGGATAACCTATTATATATAACTAAGGGATAATTAATAAGGAGACTAATTACCTATCTATCTTAAACTAAGAATATATAATACTTATTTCCTTTAATATTATAGATATAGCGCATTATAATATAATATTAGGACTTCTATAGCTTAAGAAGCATAATTCTCGAATTAATTGGACTACTAGCTAGATCTTTTGGGAATAAGCTATATCTAATAGGATAGTTGCAATTAAAGGCGCAGAACAAGATTTAGTTACTAAGAATAGCTAAGAAAGGCGCTTAAATAAGAACTTAATATATACCTCTAAATTAGCAGGAACTTAATAGCTTATAAAGAAGAACTATAAATGCCTTAAACCTATAAATGCAAAATAGGCATAAGTTAAATATATAAGTAAATAGAAACTAGTTAGAAGGACTTAGTCTAGCATAGAGCAATAATAATAGGCAGCAATAATAAAAATAGAAGCTATAGCCTTAGAAACTTAGTCTAGCCTAAGGCAGCTAGGATAGGCTATAGAAGCAGATAAACTAAGAATTATAAAAAATCGGATAAAGCTAATTAAGATATAATACTTCTGCAATATCGCCTAAGAATGCTTAATAGTACCTCCTATTCCTATAAGCAGTAGCAATAGAAGAAAGACCTCTACTAATATTTAATAGCATACTATAAGAGTATTATAAATTTACTAGATTATTCTTAGGAAAGCATAAGGGATTACTTTCTGCTAGAACCTAATTCAACTATAAAATATCCCTTAAGGAAGAAATAGAATTAAAGTTTTTCCCTATTTATAGACTAAATAAAGCAAGACTTAAGGCACTTAGGGAGTACCTAGATAAGAATCTTAAAAGAGGATATATTAGAGAATTATACTCTCCAGCAGAATACCTAATCCTCTTTATATCTAAAAAAAATAGCAAACTTAGGCTATATATAGACTTTAAATAACTTAATAATATAATAATTAAAGATTATTACTCTCTGCTAAGAAGCAATAAACTATAAGATAGAATGCAAGGCGCGCAATAGTTTACTATACTTAATCTTAAAAAAGGCTACTATTATATATAAATTGCAGAGAAGTATAAATAGAAAATAGCCTTTAGAACTTGCTATAAATATTATAAATATTATATTATGCTATTTAAACTAACTAATGCATTAGCTATATTCTAATGCATAATTAACTATATTCTCTGCAAATTCCTTAATATTTTTGCTATTGCCTATCTAGATAATATCCTTATTTACTTAAAAGACTTTAAGATATATAAATAATATATACAAACTATACTATAGATGCTGCAAAATGCTAAGATGCTAGTAGAATTTACTAAATATTATTTCTATACTTAGAAAGTAGATTATCTTAGATATACTCTTAAACTAAGCAAGATTTATATATAGAAAGATAAAATTAAGGCAATTAAGGATTAGCCTGCATCTAGAAACCTTATAGATATTTAAGCATTCCTTAGATATATTAATTTCTATAGATAGTTTATTAAGAATTATAGCAGAGAAGTTAAGCCCCTTATAGAACTTACTAAAAAAGAAATGCTATTTTATTAGGCAGAAGGATAATAGCAAGCATTTAATAAAATTAAGGATCTTATATTAAAAGACCTAATTTGCAAAGAACTAGACCTTAGCAAGGAACTCGAATTATATATAAATGCATTAGACTTTGCTATTAGAGCAGAACTTAACTAGCGCAATAAAAAAAGAATAATTAAGACTAATTGCTAACTTCTTAAAGAAGCTTAATAGACTAGAGTTGTAGTATAAAATACTAGATAAGGAACTTATAGCTATTATAGAAGCATTTAAGAAATAGGAATAATATCTTATTAGCGCAAAATACTAAATTAAAGTATTTTCTAATTATAAAAATCTTATTATATTTACTATAATAAAAATACTTAATAGATAATAAGTAAAATAAGCAGAGTATCTATTATAGTTTAATCTTAAAATTATCTATATCTAAAAGAAGAAGAATGCTAAAGCAGATGCCCTTAGCAGAAGGTCTAATTATTAAAATAAGATTATAAAAGAAATCTAGAATATCTTTATAATAGATAGAGAAGGAAATCTTATTAATGCATATAGAGAGCTAAATACTGCCCTTAGAATTAATTAAATAAGCAAAGAACCTAAAGAATATAATCCTAGAGGAATAAGATTAGTATATCTGGGATATATATAGTGCCCTAGCATATAAATATTAGAGAGTTAGAGCAATCTTAGCATAGATTTCGAGATACTAGAACCTGCTAGGCCTTAAAAAAGAGAGTTAAGGACCTCTTATGAAATTGCAATAATTGCAAGAAGAATAAGGCAGAAAGATATAAGCCTTATAGATTGCTTTACCCTCTACTAGTACTAAGTTCAGTTTAGCAATTAGCTAGCCTAGACTTTATTATTAAGCTACCTCTTTTATAAGAACCCTTAACTAAAGTGCAATTTAATAGCATTTTAGTAGTAGTTTGCAAACTAAGCAAGTATGCTTACTTTCTACTATATAAGGAGAGCAGTATAGCAGAAGACCTTATATATATATTTCTTAGAATAATTATAGCTAATTATAGCATGCTATAGGAAATTATCTTAGATAGGGATAGGAAGTTCGCATCGAACTTCTAGACCTTACTTGCAAAGCAGCTTAAAATAGCTTATAAGATATTAACTGCATTCTATCTATAAATAAATAAATAAATAGAATATATAAATTAAATTTTGGAATAATATCTATACTATTATATTAATTATAAATAAAATAATTAGATTAAATTATTACTATTAGCATAATTTATATATAATAGCGCAGATATAAATATAATAAAAGTATTGCTATTTTATATAGTATATAGGCATAACTCTATAGTATACTATAAAGCATTGCTAGGGGCAAATGCAGAAGCAGCAGATAAGAAAGCTTAAAGGATTTAGAAGATCTATAAAGAACTATAATAAGAACTTGTATTTATTAGGGAATAAATAATAAGATATGCAAATACTAAGAGAATTAAAGGACTAATCCTTAAGGAGGAAGATAAGATTTATCTTTTTCGACGAAATATTAAGATAAAGAGATCTAGTAATAAGCTTAATTATAAAAAGCTTAGTCTATTTAAGATTTTGCAGAAAATCTTACTAGTTAATTATAAACTTGCACTTTCCTATAGCATAAGAATATACCTAGTTTTCTATATTTTACTATTAAAGCTAGCAGTATAGAATATAAAGATTAATAATAGCATTAAAGTTAAAAATAATAAACTAGAATATAAAATTAGAAAAATCCTTAAATATAGGGGCTAAAATAATATACTAGAATACTTAGTTAAGTAAAAAGGCTACCTCTTAAGCAAAAATATATAGAAATCTCTAGAAAATATTACTAATATACTAGAATAGCTTATGCAATACTAGTCTAAAAAAAAATAATTATAGTAATAACTAATTAGCCTATAGAAATATTCGAAAATATAGCCTATTAGTTAAAATACCCTACTAGTTAATAAAATAAGCTACTAATTAAAGAAATACTAATTAGGGATAGTACTAAAAGGAAAAGATATACTAAGCTAGGCTAAGGGTTAGCAGCTAACTAAAGATCTAGCTATATCTTCTAGCCTATATTTATCTAGAATACTTAGGTCTAGTGGGGTCTAACTAGCCCCCCTATAGGCTAGCTATTAGAGAGAGGGCCCTTAGGAGCTAAGGCCTTAGCGCCTTGGTTAGCCTCTTTGATAGCTAAACGCTTAGCCTTAGCCTCTGCCTCCTCTTCGCCTCTAAACGCTCTAACTCTCCTAGATTTGTTAAGCCCCGACGAATAGCCTAAGCTATCTTCTCTCTCTATATTTTCTTTTATTAGCGAAGACGCATTAACTTTAGCTTAAGGTCTTCGATTTCGTCCTCTAACTTTTAATGCTGGGAGGAGATATTAAGAAGCTTAGAAGAGTTAGTTAGTTTAAGAATATTATATTTAGAATATTAGCAATGCATGCACTTAGCGCACTAGGAAGAATCCTTAAGGAATACCTAATAAGATTTTAAGCCCTAAGCATTATAAGAAGAATAGGGAATTATAATAATAGCTTTAGAAAGAATAATTAAATAGAGGGACTTTTTCTACTTTAATCTATTAAAATAAGGATTAAAGGATTTCAGTTTTGCAACTCTATTTAATATTCTAATTAGAAAAGTATAATAATATAGCAAAATAATAGCAGGAAAACTTATAAGAAAATTATTAAGAATAATAATCTATAAGAAGGAAGATAATATTATAATCTATTTAATATATAGATTATAATAAAGATTATGCAGTATAGCATTAAAGCTATATAGAATAGATTATAGAGAGCTAGAGAGTCTAATACTCTAGAATAGAACTAGTATAATAAGATTATATAAGCTAGAATTAGGGTTATAAAGATTGCTTAATTAAAGGAATTAATATTAACTCTATTAACTAGTTAAAGGAATTAATATTAACTTAATTAACTAGTTAAAGGATTTAATATTAACTCTAGCCTACTTTTGCTAGGAAGAAACTAATACTATTAATAAAGAACTAAAGAATAGATTATATAAGAGATATATTTGCTACTATTAGATAGATTTAGTATATAGCTCTTTAGTTATTAATCTAAATATTACCTCTAATATAAGTAATAGCTTTACTGCTAATAATACACTGCAGAAGACTTTAAAAGTTGTTTCCGTATTCTTTAGATTACATTTTGATATCATTCTTGCCTAATATAAACCCTTTATGTATACTTATGTATAGGTTACAGAGGATTACAATATAGTTTAATAAGATAATATATATTATATATTAAGAAATTAATAATATAAAGAAGCTAGATTATATAGAGGCTAAAGAGAAGCATTGCTATATCTTTAAGATAATATAAGAGATAGTTTTTAAGAAAATAGTTATTTTTGCTAAAGTTCCTAATTTTAAAGGATTTAATTAGAATTCTATAAATATAGGAAATGCTATAGTAAATTAGTCTAGATTTCTAGCTAAGGGATTGCTTACTATAGTATAATAAGCATTATAGTATTAATAATAATAATTTGGATATATAAGGGATTTATACTAGCAAAAGCAATGCTAAGTTTCTTCTTTAGTATAGAATATAAGAGTAATTTATAAGCTGCAATTATACTATAATGCTTACTACTTTTAGAGCTATTAAATAAATATAATTTAATACTTAGATTAATAATTAAAGAGCTATATATAAAATTCTATTTACTAGTAGTAATATCTATAATTATATATTCTATCTTTTAATTAGACTTATCTAAATTATTTATAATTTTAATAATTTAAGCTTGCTAAATTACTTAATAATCTAATAATTTATCCCTATAATCCTAACTCTAAATTATATAATCCTATCTTTTTTATTTTATAGATAAGTATTAAACTCTTTATACTATAGAATTTGCTTTAAATAGTCTTTATATTTTATATTTTAATTATTATAGATTATAATATTATCTTTTTCTTATTAATTATTATTTTAAATAATCTTTTATATATTTTCCTATAATTCTTTATTATTATATTATACCTTTCTAATTTATTATATTAAATAGAATTAATAAATCTTAAGCTTCTAAAACCTATTTTTGCAAGACTAAGAAATATAAAAGCTTGCTTTTTATTATTCTTTAAAATTTTTTTACTATATCTTTTTATTCTTTTTATAAAGATTATAGCATTTCCTTTTACTAAGTCTTCTTTTTAGATTTATTCTGCTATACTAAATATATTTATTTTAATTATTTATATTATAATATATAAAGTATTAGTTTATCTAAGCTCTAGAAAATTGCTATTTAGTATTAGAAGCTAGAGAATAAGCTATAAGCTGCTAAGGAAAAAGTGCTTTATTTATAAAAATAGAAATAAATATAGTTTAATAAGATAATGTATACTATATATTAAGAAATTAATAATATAAAGAAGCTAAATTATATAAAGGCTAAAGAGAAGTATTATTATACTTTTAAGATAGTATAAGAGATAATTTCTAAGAAAATAGTTATTTTTGCTAAAATTCTTAATTTTAAAGAATTTAATTAGAATTTTATAAATATAAAAAATGCTATAATAGATTAGTCTAGATTTTTAGCTAAGGGATTGCTTGCTATAGCTTCTAGCTTTTATTCTAGAGTAAGGAAGTTTTTTAAAGAGGCCTTTTAAATTATAATTTGCCTATTACTATTTTTCTAAATTAAATTAATTAAGTTTCTTTTAATCCTTTCTTTCTAATTAATAGGCATTTTATTTAGTATTTATATAATTAGTAACTAGCTTAGATTAGTTATTTATTTTTATAATTTATTAAATTTCTTTTAAGTAAATAAGCTTTACTTATTAATTATTTTTTTAACTAGTTTTTTATAACTTTCTTAACTAATAAGGCATTTAGCTATCTTTTTTAGTTAATTAGTTATTATTATAATTATTTCTTTTTAGCTTAATATTTTATAAATTATTTTAATATATTAGTAATATTTTTTAAAGATTTCTATATATTTTTGCTTAAGAAATATCTTTTTTTATTTAATTAAGTATTCTAATATATTATTATATTCTTTATATTTAAAAATCTTTTTAATCTTATATTTTAATTTATTATTTTTAATTTTTATATTATTATTAATTTTTATATTTTTTAATATTAGCTTAAGTAGCAAAATATAGAAAATTAGATATATTCTTATATTATAAGAGAATATAAATTTATAATTAATTAGTAAAATTTTTTATAAAATTTTAAATAAATTAAGCTTTTTATAATTAAGCTTATTATTAAATTTCTTTATTTTAATATTTTATTAAAAAAAATAAACTTTATTTTCTTCTTTAAAAATTAATTTCTTAATTTTTTTAATATTAGTATATTTTATTATTTATTTCTTAATAAATATAAGTTTTTATTATAAATTTCTATAAATTTTCTAAATTCTTTAAACTTTTTTATTTATTATTTTTATATTTACTTTTAGCAATACTTTATAATATACTATAAAATTATATTTATATACTATATAGAATAATAATAATTTTATTATATTTATATTTATGCTATTATATATAAATTATGCTAATAATAATAATTTAATTTAATTATTTTATTTATAATTAATATAATAATATAAATACTATTTTAAAATCTAATTTATATATTTTATTTATTTATTTATTTATAAATAAAATACTATTAATATTTTATAAATTACTTTAAGCTGCTTTATAAGCAAAATTTAAAAATTTAATATAAATTTCCTATTTTTATCTAAAATAATATTTTATAATATATTATAATTAGCTATAATTATTTTAATATATATATATATAAGATTTTTTACTATATTGCTTTTCTTATATAGTAGAAAGTAAGTATATTTGCTTAATTTGCAAACTATTATTAAAATGCTATTAAATTATATTTTAATTAAAGATTTTTATAAGAAAAATAGCTTAATAATAAAATTTAAGCTAGCTAATTGCTAAACTAAATTTAGTATTAATAGAAGATAAAGTAATTTATAAGGCTTATATTTTTCTATTTTATTTTTTTATAGCTATTATAATTTTATAAGAGATTTTTAACTTTTTTCTTAAAGCTTAATAAATTCTAATATTTTAAAATTTATATTAAAATTGCTTTAATTCTTTAATATTTATATACTAAAGCATTATATATATTTTAAATATATTAATTTTATTCTTTTAGAATTATATTTTTTAGATTTTTGCTTATTTAATTAATTTTAAGAATAGTATTTAGCTTTTTATATATATTAATAAGATTTTTTTTCTTATTTATTATAAAGATATTCTAAATTTTTTTTATAATTTTATTTTAATAATTAGATTATTTGCTAAAAGTATTTACTTTAATATTATTTTTTTTTAAATATAAATAATTTTAAAATTAAATTATAATAGATATTCTATTTATTTTATTTATTATTTATTAAATATCTTTATTATAATAAATATAGTAAAGTTCTTATAATTAAAGAATATTTTAATTTAGTATTTTATATTAATAAAATATTATTTTTATTTCTTAAATGCTTTTATAATAGCTATAAATTTCTTATTTAGTATTTTATATTATAATTCTAATTTATTAAGCTTTTTTAAGAAATTAGCAATTAGCTTTAGCTATTTCTTCTTATTATATTAATTAAATTCTGCTTTAATAGCAAAGTTTAATATATTTATATATAATTTAAGTTCTTTATTAAGATTTAGTTTTTTATAAACTAAATCTTTTAATATAAAATCTTTAATCTTATTAAATGCTTATTATTATTCTTTAGCTTAAAAAAATAATATTTTCTTTTTAATAAATTCTATAAAAGGCTTAATTACTTTATTATAATTCTTAATAAATTATTAATAGAAATTAATATATTTAAGAAATATTTTAATATTTATAAAGCTTTTAAATATTAGCTAATCTTTAATTACTTAAATTTTATCTTTTTATATATAAATTATTTTTAGCTTAAAAATATATTTAAAATAATTTACTTTTTAAATATAAAAATAATATTTTATAAATTTTATTAATATTTTAGTATTTTATAATATCTATAATATAATTTATATATATTACTTATATATTTTAAAATTCTTTAAATAAATAAAAATATTATTTAAGTAAATAATAATAAAAATATTAAGAAATTTATAAAAAATATAATTAATTATATATTAAAATATAGCTAATATATTAATTAATTTAAAAAATATAATATAATATTTATAATATTTATAATAAATTTTAAAAGCTATTTTTTATTTATTGCTTTCTTTAATTTTAATATAATAATATTCTTTTTTAAAATTAAATATTATAAATTATTATTATACTTTATATTTTATTTTATAATTTATTACTTTTTAATAAGAAATAATAATTCTTAATTATAATATTATTAAGTTATTTAAAATTTATATATAGCTTAAGCTTGCTATTTTTTTTAAGTATAAAGAGAATTAAATATTTTATTAAAAAGTATAATTCTTTAATATATTTTTTTTTAAAATTCTTATTTAGATACTTTTTAAGTACTTTAAATTTTGCTTTATTTAATTTATAAATAAGGAAAAATTTAGATTTTATTTCTTTTTTAAAAAGTATTTTATAATTAAATTAGATTTTATTAAAAAGTAATTTTTTATACTTTTTTAAAAATAATTTAATAAATTTATAATATTTTTATAATATATTTTTAAATTTCTTTTTAAATTTTATATTAATTTCTATAATTTATAAGAAAAGTAGATATTATTAAGTATATTTCTTTTTACTAATTAATAATTCTTTATATAGCTAAATTAGAGATTTAAGTAAAATGCTTTAAGCTAAATTAAATTATAAATTCTATTATTTTAATAAAATTCCTTTTTATTATTTTAAAGTAAATCTTCTATTATAAAGTTTTATTACTATTATTGCTTTAATTTACTAATAATTTAGTATTTTATTAATTATATTATTGCTAAATTCTTTTCTATAAGCTATTAAAATAGTTATATTCTTATTTTTCTATTTTTCTAATTTAAAAATATATATAAATAAATTACTTAAGCTTTTTTAACTTAAAATATACTTAATAACTAATTTTTGCTTTATACTTTTAATTATAATTTTCTTATTAAGTATAGCTTGCTTTTATAAGATTTAGCTAATAGTTTAATTAATTTAAAGATTATACTCTTTTAAGCTAAGAAAGTTCTAATATTAGCTTATATTATACTATATTTATAATATTAAAGGATATATATATTATAAAATTATAAATTATAATAGAAAAATAATTAGTTTATTAATTTATTATATTTTAATTATATATTATAAGCTATTCTTCTATAATGCTAAAAATATAAGATTATTTCTTTTATTTTTATAGTAATTATACTTAATTAATAATTTTAGAAGATATAAAGTTTTTTCTATATACTATTATTTAATAATATACTATATTATTATTTATAAATTTATACTTAAAGTATAATATATAAATAGTTATTTTTAGTAATTATATAAAAAAATCTTTCTTTTAATATAAAAACTAACTATTATTTTCTTATAAGCAGTTTTAGTTATTTAGAGCTTTTTAAGCCTTATATACTATTACTTAGATTAATTATTTAGCTTATTATTGCTTATATTTATATTTTTTTTAATTATTCTTCTATTAATATTAGTCTTGCAACTTTTTATTAATATAAATAGTATAATAAATTCTTTTATATTACTGCTATCTTACTTTCTTATTAATATATTTCCTAAGGCAATTATTTAATAATTTAATATATATATTATAATGCTTTATTTAAAGTACTTTTTAAAATCTTAATTTTTTTTTATTATAAAACTAAATAATCTATTTTAATTTGCGCATTAGAAATTATTTATACTTAATCTTTTTCTAAAAATATTTCTTATAATTATATATAATGCAGAAAATTTATATATATTTATAATATTTATAATAATTAAATTAAATTCTTATATTTTTCTTTTTAAAAAAGTTTTAAAGCTAAAAATATATAAATATAAATACTTTTTTAAAATTTAATTTATATATTAAATATTTAATATTTATAAGTTCTAAATTCTATTTAATACTTATAGAGAAATTTTATATTTTTTTAAGCTTAAATATATTATTACTATTTTTATTTTTTATTTAAGTAATAAATTTTAGCAAATTATCTAATTGCTTATTTTATAATTCTTTTTCTTTAATATTATATTAAAAGAATATTTATATTTTAGAATTAATATTATTATTTCTTTTATTATTAATTTAAGAAGAGAAGTATTTAAAATTATAAATATTTTTATAATTTAATACTTATTATATTATTTAATAATTATAAAAAAAGTATTTTAAATCTTTTTCTTTATTTATAATATATAAGGAATTTAAAAAATTAGATAAATAATTAAAATTATTTTAATTAAGGATTTAATTATATAAAAGTTCTTTTCTTTTTATTATAATTTGCTATTTTTTTCTTAAAAGCTTTAAAAAATTATTTAAAGCCTTTCTTCTTTAAAAGATATATTAAGCAATAATTATTATAATAAGCTATTTAATTAAGAAAAATATATTAGAATATACTATTTAATACTTACTTTATAAAATAGCTTTATTTCTAATATATTAGTTATTCTTTTTTTATAATATTTACTTATTATTCTTTTATATAGCTAGCTTATTATTTCTTTAAAATAAATTATTATTTTTCTTTTCTTAATTAGCAATAGTTTTTTACAAAATATTTAAATTTGCTATAACTATAATATTTAATTTTATTATTACTTCTATTTATAGCATTTAGCTTTATAAGTTCTAAATAGATTATTTCTTTATAAGCTATACTAAATTAATTCTAGCTTTACTATTTCTTAAAATACTAATATTTTTTCTTAAAATTAGCTATTACTTAAAGAATTTATATAATTTAACTTTTTTTTGCTTTTTAAGTTATTACTTATATTATTTATTATTAATTTTAATAGCTAATATAATAAAATTTGCAAGTTTTATAAATTATTCTGCTTTAGTAAAATTATTTTTAATTTTATTTTTAAATTTATTATAATATTATATAATAAAAGCTATATTATTTTACTAAAGATAAAAAGAAGCTTTGCAAAACTTTATAGTATACTTAGCTACTAACTTAATTTATTTAAGCTTAAAAAGCTTTTATTTAGCTTTATATTATTTATTTATATTACTAAAGATATTTTTAAGTACTTATTTTATATTATTAAAATCCTTAAAAATATATTTAGTATTATCTTTCTGCTTAAATTTATTAAATTTAAAGTAGTTTTTAAAAGTAAATTTAAATTAAGTAAAAATATCTTTTATAAGGCAATATCTTATAAAGATAATTTTATTTTATTTATTACTAAATTTCTTCTTTTTATAATAGAAGTAAGCTTTATACTAGATAAAAAATACCTAAAGAGTATAATATTTACCTTTATAGAGTTTTAGTATTTCTATTTTATAATAAAATTCCTTTGCAATTATCTTTTATTTTTTAAATTTTTTAATGCAATTAGTAAGCATTATAATCTGCTTAATAAGATTAGTAATACTACTATTAGTAGTAAATCTAATTAGAGTTTAAAGCGCTATTATATTTTATAGTATTTAAGGGAAAAATATTAAATTATTTCTAAATATAAATTATTAAAATATAATAAGCATTATAGTAATAATAATAATAATTTAAATATATAAGGAATTTATATTAGTAAAAGTAATACTAAATTTCTCCTTTAGTATAGAATATAAAAGTAATTTATAAGCTATAACTATATTATAATACTTACTGCTTTTAAAGCTATTAGATAAATATAATTTAATACTTAGATTAATAATTAAAAAGCTATATATAAAGTTCTATCTATTAGTAGTAATAATTATAGTTATATATTTTATTTTTTAGTTAAGCTTATTTAAATTATTTATAATTTTAATAATTTAGGCTTACTAGATTACTTAATAATTTAATAATTTATCTCTATAATTCTAATCTTAAATTATATAATCTTATTTTTTTATTCTATAAGTAAGTATTAAACTTCTTGCGCTATAGGGTCTGCCTTAGGTAGTCTCTATATCCTATATTCTAATTATTGCAGATTATAATATATAGCCTCTAGCTCTTATTCTAGAGCAGGAAAGTTTGCTAAAGAGGCCTTCTAAGTTATAATTTGCTTATTGCTATTTTTCTAAATTAAATTAATTAATTTCCTTTTAACCCTTTCTTCCTAATTAATAAGCATTTTATCTAATATCTATATAATTAGTAATTAGCTTAGACTAATTATTTATTCTTATAATTAGTTAGATTTTCCTTAAGCAAATAAGCTTTGCTTACTAGTTATCTTTTTAACTAATTTCTTATAACTTCCTTAATTAGTAAAGCATTTAGCTATCTTTTTTAATTCATTAGTTACTACTATAATTATTCCTTTTTAGCTTAATATCTTATAAGTTATTTTAGCATATTAGTAATATTTTCTAAAAATTCTTATATAGTTTTGCTTAAAAGATATCTCTTCTATTTAACTAAGTATTCTAGCATATTATTATATTCTTTATACTTAAGAATTCTTTTAATTTTATATTCTAGTTTATTATTTTTAATTTTTATATTATTATTAATCTTTATATTTTTAATGCTAGCTTAAATAGCAAAATATAGAAAATTAGATATATTTTTATACTATAAAGAAGTGCAAGTTTATAATTAATTAATAAAACTTTTTGCAAAATTTTAAATAAATTAAGCTTTTTATAATTAAGCTTATTATTAGATCTTTTTATTTTAATATTTTATTAAAAAAGATAAATTTTATCTTCCTTTTTAAAAATTAATTTCTTAATTCTTTTAGTATTAGTATATTTTATTATTTATTTCTTAATAAATATAAGTTTCTGCTATAGATTTTTATAAATTTTCTAAATTCTTTAAGCCTTTTTATTTACTACTTTTGCATTTACTTTTAGCAATACTTTATAATATACTATAGAGTTATATTTATATATTATATAAAATAATAATAATTTTATTATACTTATATTTATGCTATTATATATAAATTATATTAATAATAATAATTTAATTTAATTATTTTCTTTATAATTAATATAATAATATAGATATTATTCTAAAATTTAATTTATATATTCTATTTATTTATTTATTTATAAATAAAATACTATTAATATCTTATAAGCTATTTTAAGCTACTTTATAAGTAAGATTTAAAAGTTTAATATAAACTTTCTATTCTTATTTAAGATAATTTTCTATAATATATTATAATTAGCTATAATTATTCTAAAAAATATATATATAAGGTTTTTTATTATACTGCTTTCTTTATATAATAGAAAGTAAGTATATTTGCTTAATTTATAAATTACTATTAAAATATTATTAAATTATACTTTAATTAAAGATTTTTATAAAAAAGATAGCTTAATAATAAAGTCTAAGCTAACTAATTACTAAATTAAACTTAATACTAATAAAGAATAAAATAATTTATAAAGCTTATATTTTTTTGCTTTATTTTTCTTATAATATTTTTTTATTTTATTTTTTTTATAGCTATTGCAATTCTATAAAAGATTCTTAATTCTCTTTTTAAAGCTTAATAAATTCTAATATCTTAAAATTTATATTAAAATTGCTTTAATTCTTTAATATTTATATATTAAAGCATTATATATATCTTAAATATATTAATTTTATTCTTTTAGAATTATATTTTTTAAATTTTTACTTATTTAACTAATTTTAAGAATAGTATTTAGCTTTTTATATATATTAATAAAATTTTCTTTTTTATTTATTATAAAAATATTTTAAATTTTTTTTATAATTTTATTTTAATAATTAAATTATTTATTAAAAGTATTTACTTTAATATTCTTTTTTTCTTAAATATAAATAATTTTAAAATTAAATTATAATAAATATTTTATTTATCTTACTTATTATTTATTAAGTATTTTTATTATAATAAATATAGTAAAATTTTTATAATTAAAGAATATCTTAATTTAGTATTTTATATTAATAAAATATTATTCTTATTTCTTAAATATTTCTATAATAGCTATAAATTTTTTATTTAATATTTTATATTATAATTCTAGTTTATTAAGCTTTTTTAAAAAGTTAGCAATTAGCTTTAGCTATTTCTTCTTATTATACTAATTAAATTCTGCTTTAATAGCAAAGTTTAATATATTTATATATAATTTAAGTTCTTTATTAAAATTTAGTTTTTTATAAATTAGATTTTTTAATATAAAATCTTTAATTTTATTAAATACTTATTACTATTTTTTAGCTTAAAGAAATAGCATTTTCTTTTTAGTAAATTTTATAAGAAGCTTAACTATTTTGCTATAGTTCTTAATAAACTATTAGTAAAAATTAATATATTTAAGAAATATTTTAATATTTATAAAATTCTTAAATATTAGCTAATTCTTAATTGCTTAAATTTTATTCTTTTATATATAAATTATTTCTAGCTTAAAAGTATATTTAAAATAATTTACTTTTTAAGTATAAAAATAATATTTTATAAATTTTATTAATATTTTAATATTTTATAATATTTATAATATAGTTTATATATATTGCTTATATATTTTAAGATTTTTTAAATAGATAAGAATATTATCTAAATAAATAATAATAAAGATATTAAGAAATTTATAAAGAATATAATTAATTATATATTAGAATATAGCTAATATATTAATTAATTTAAAGAATATAATATAATATTTATAATATTTATAATAAGTTTTAAAAGCTATTTTTTACTTATTGCTTTTTTTAATTCTAATATAATAATATTTTTCTTTAAAATTAAATATTATAAATTATTATATATTTTGCATTTTATTTTATAATTTATTATTTCTTAGTAAAAAGTAATAATCTTTAATTATAATATTATTAAGTTATTTAAAGTTTATATATAGTTTAAATTTGCTATTTTTCTTAAGTATAAAGAGAATTAAGTATTTTGCTAAAAATATAATTTTTTAATATATTTTCTTTTAAAATTCTTATTTAGATACTTTTTAAGTATTTTAAATTTTGCTTTATTTAATTTATAAATAAAAAAAAATTTTAGTTTTATTCTTTTCTTAAAGAGTATTTTATAATTAAATTAGATTTTATTAAGAAGTAATTTTTTATACTTTTTTAAAAATAATTTAATAAATTTATAATACTTTTATAATATATTTTTAAATTCTTTTTTAAATCTTATATTAGCTTCTATAATTTATAAAAAAAGTAAATATTATTAAATATATTTCTTTTTACTAATTAGTAATTCTTTATATAGCTAAATTAGAAGCTTAAGCAAAATATTTTAAGCTAAATTAAATTATTAATTTTATTATTTTAGCAAAATTCCTTTCTATTGCTTTAAAGCAAATCTCTTATTATAAAGTTCTATTATTATTATTGCTTTTATTTGCTAATAGTTTAGCATTTTATTAATTATATTATTACTAAATCTTTCTTTATAAGCTATTAAGATAGTTATATTTCTATTTTTCTATTTTTCTAATTTAAAAATATATATAAATAAATTGCTTAAGCTCTCTTAACTTAAAATATATTTAGTAATTAGTTTCTATTTTATATCTTTAATTATAATCTTTTTATTAGATATAGTTTGCTTTTATAAGATCTAGCTAGTAATTTAATTAATTTAAGAATTATGCTTTTTAAGCTAAGAAAGTTCTAATATTAGCTTATATTATATTATATTTATAATATTAAAGAATATATATATTATAAAATTATAAATTATAATAGAAAAATAATTAATTTATTAGTTTATTATATCTTAATTATATATTATAAGCTATTTTTCTATAATGCTAAAAGTATAAAATTATTTCTTTTATTTTTATAATAATTATGCCTAATTAATAATTCTAAGAGATATAAAGTTTCCTTATATGCTATTATCTAATAATATGCTATATTATTATTTATAAACTTATACTTAAAGTATAATATATAAATAGTTATTTTTAATAATTATATAAAAAGATTTTTCTTTTAGTATAAGAATTAATTATTTTTTTTTATAAGCAATCTTAATTATTTAAGGCTTCTTAAGCCTTATATATTATTGCTTAAACTAATTATTTAGCTTATTATTACTTATATTTATATTTCTTTTAATTATTCTTTTATTAATGCTAGTCTTATAATTTTTTATTAATATAAATAATATAATAAATTCTCTTATATTATTGCTATTTTACTTTCTTATTAATGCATTTTTTAGGGCAATTATTTAATAGTTTAATATATATATTATAGTGCTTTATTTAAAGCACTTTTTAAAATTTTAATTTTTTCTTATTATAGAACTAAATAATTTATTTTAATTTATATATTAAGAACTATTTATATTTAATCTTCTTCTAAAAGTATTTTTTGCAATTATATATAATATAGAAAATTTATATATATTTATAATATTTATAATAATTAAATTAAATTCTTATATCTTTCTTTTTAAAAAAATTTTAAAGCTAAAAGTATATAAATATAAATATTTTTTTAAAATTTAATTTATATATAAAGTATTTAATATTTATAAGTTTTAAATTTTATTTAATACTTATAAAGAAATTCTATATTTTTTTAAGCTTAAATGTTATAACCCATCCAACATGCAGGTCACAACAAAGATTGCAGCACAGCACTAAGGCCATACGGAACGGACCACAGGGAGCTGGGAGTCCAATACTCTAGAACAGAACTAGCACGACGAGATTATATAAGCCAGAATTAGAGTTATAAAGGTTGCTTAATTAAAGGAATTGATATTAACTTTATTAACTAGTTAAAGGAATTAGTATTAACTTAGTTAACTAGTTAAAGGATTTAATATTAACTCTAGCCTACCTTTGCTAGGAAAGAACTAATACTACTAATAAAGAATTAAAGAATAGATTATATAAGAAATATATTTGCTATTATTAGATAGATTTAGTATATAGCTCTTTAGTTATTAATCTAAGTATTATCTCTAATATAAGTAATAGCTTTACTGCTAGTAATATACTATAGAAAATTTTAAAAGTTATTTTTATATTCTTTAAATTATACTTTAATATTATTCTTGCTTAATATAAACCCTTTATATACTTATTATATACCCTAGTTATAGCAATGCTTATTATATTTTAATAACTCTTATTTAAATATAATTTAGTATACTCTTTCTTAAGCAATATAGAAATATAATATCTCCCTAAACTCTAATCTCCTTTACTATAGGCAGGACTTAAACTAGCGCTAAGCTATAGCAAACTATTATAGCCTTATAAGCTTGCATTTAAGAATTTAAAGAATTTAGCAATATGCAAATTAAGATCTATAAGATAGATAAACTTATCTCTTATAAAGAATCGAAGGGCACTCTTTAAGCTTTTATTACTTAGTGCAAGGCCTACTTTCTCTACTATCTAGCCTAATTTATAGATAAGGGAGAGAAAGCAGTCTTTGCAGGAACTTAGTTAGAAGGCGATGCTCTTGCCTAGTTCGAACTTTTACTTCGAGATTACCTTAATAACCTAACTATACTTAATAATTATAATAAGGAAACTAAAGCTATCTTTAACTTATTTAAAGATTTCAAGAAAGCACTTAAGAACGCATTTAGCAATCTAAATAAGAAGCGCATAGCAAAATGCAATCTTATAAACCTTAAATAGACTAAAGCTGCTTTAGATTATATAGCTAAATTTAAGCAATATATAAAATAAGTTAGCTAGGAAGATAAAGCATTAATATTCTAGTTTTATAAAGGATTAAAGAATAAGATTAAAGATAAATTATATAAAATAGATTAATTTAATAATTTAGCAAAATATATTATAATAGCAATATAAATTAATAATTGCATTTTTAAATAATAATAGAAGAAAAACTATAAAGGCAATAGATAACTATAGAAGTTTAGAGCTCTAGCTAATAGTAGAAAATGCTATTAGCTTTAGCAGAACTACTAAAGCAAATAATAGAGCTATATAAGTATAGCGCAGAGCAGCAGCATATATACTAGCCTAATAGAATTAAACGCTATGCATTAACGTAATAACTTTCAGAATTAAAGCAAAGGCAATAAAGCATGCTTTAATTATAAGAAGCCTAAATACTTTGCATAGGAATATTAATAACTATAAAGGAAATAATAGCAATCTATTTAAAAGAAATAATAGCTTAATATTGCTATTTAATAGGAACCTAATTATCTAAATAAAAATATTCTAATAGAGCAAGTAATAGACTCTATTAATTATAAATCTCTTAGTTAAACTATATATTATAATAATAGTTATATATTATATCTTTTAGAGAAAGAAGGTTTAGGATAGTTCTTCTGGAAATCTAAGGGATAATAATAACTTGCTACTAGAGGCAGAGCTTCTATTAAAGAAGAATAATTAGACTATTCTACTAATCCTAGGAATTAAAGATCTAAGAAAGAATAGAACCTAGGGAAGTTTCCCCTATAGCATTATCTTGCATAGCTTATAGACTATAATAAGCATATATCGAATACTATAGCATCTCTAGCCTATAATAGGCGCGATGATGACTCAGAAAATGCAGACTTTACTCTAGCCCCTATAGAAGAATATATTATAGAAATACTTACTCTAGAAAAAGGGACTTTCCAGAATAGATAATCTAATATCCTACTTAAACTTATTATGCAATAATATATAGATAACTTGGAAGAATTGGTGCTAACCACCCGATGCAGTAGCCTTAATTCCAATAACCTAAATATTAATATCTAAATAGAACACCTTATATATAGAATATCTCTAAAAACCCTCTTTAGGAGCATCCCACTTTAGAATTATAAAGCAGATAAACTAGAGGATCCTAGGATTAATGCGTTCTACCTTAAATACTATTAATTAGTATAGATCTTATATATTTATTATAGCTGCTAAATCTATTTTAAGGAAAAGGTTAAATATAAATAGTTCCTAATTAGGAAAGAAGGATAACTTATTTGGGCATATAAAGAATCTAAACTATAGTTTAGGGAAGTACTAAATAAAAAACACTATAACGCATTTATTAGTCTATTAAAAGATTGCCCTAGACCTTATATAAATAAGAAACGCAAGTGGTAGCAATATCTAGTAGAATAATGCACTATCTATATGCAGAATAAAGTATACGCTTAGCATATGCAGCAATGCAGCAAGAAGCAATATAAGTACGCTTAATAATAAGCTAAGGCATTAGCTTAGAAGGCAGCTAAAAAAGGCTCTAAAAGGGAAAGATCGCTTATAAAGGGATAATAGTTAATTAGGACTATAAGGTTCCTATATATAATAGTAAGAGGAAGCTATATATATATACGCCTTAATATAAATATTAAGGGCTAATATTATAGCGCGCTATTAGATAGTAGCGCATAAGGGAATTATATATCCCCCTGCATTATTAATATAGTAAAAATACTATAGTAATAGAAGATAAAGCCCTATACCCTTAATACTATAGAAGAATAATCTATTGCATATAACTAAGGAATAATTAATAAAAAGACTAATTACTTATTTATCTTAAACTAAGGATATATAATACTTATTTCCTTTAATATTATAGATATAATGTACTATAATATAATATTAGAACTTCTATAGCTTAAGAAGCATAATCCTCGAATTAATTGGACTATTAGCTAGATCTCTTGGGAATAAGCTGTATCTAACGGGATAGTTGCAATTAAAGGCGCAGGACAAGACTTAGTTACTAAAGATAGCTAAGAAAGGCGCTTAAATAAGAACTTAATATATACCTCCAAATCAGTAGAGACTAATAGCTTATAGAGAAGGACTATAAACGCCTTAAATCTATAAATATAAGATAGGCATAGATTGAATATATAAGTAAATAGAAGCTAATTAGAAGAACTTAGTCTAGTATAGAGCAATAATAATAGGCAGTAATAACAAAAATAGAAGCTATAGCCTTAGAAACTTAGTCTAGCCTAAGGCAGCTAGGATAGGCTATAGAAGCAGATAAATTAAGAATTATAAAAAATTAGATAAAGCTAATTAGAATATAATACTTCTGCAATATTGCCTAGGAATGCTTAATAGTATCTCCTATTCCTATAAGCAGTAGCAATAAAAGAAGGACCTTTACTAATATTTAATAGCATACTATAAGAGTACTATAAATTTACTAGATTATTCTTAGAAAAGTATAAGGGATTACTTTCTGCTAGAATCTAATTTAATTATAAAATACTTCTTAAAGAAGGAATAGAATTAAAGTTTTTCCCTATTTACAGACTAGATAAAGCAAGACTTAAGGCACTTAGGGAGTACCTAGATAAGAATCTTAAAAGAGGATATATTAGAAAATTATACTCTCTAGCAGAATACCTAATCCTCTTTATACCTAAGAAAAATAGCAAATTTAGGCTATATATAGACTTTAAATAACTTAATAATATAATAATTAAAGATTATTACTTTCTGCTAAGAAGCAATAAACTATAAGATAAAATGCAAGGCGCATAATAGTTTACTATACTTAATCTTAAAGAAGGCTACTATTATATATAAATTATAGAGGGGCATAAATAGAAAATAGCCTTTAGAACTTGCTATAGATATTACAAATATTATATTATGCTATTTAGATTAACTAATGCACTAGTTATATTCTAATGCATAATTAACTATATCCTCTGCAAATTCCTTAATATTTTCGCTATCGCTTATCTAAATAATATCCTTATTTACTTAAAAAACTTTAAGATATATAAATAATATATACAAACTATACTATAGATGCTGCAAAATGCTAAGATGCTAGTAGAACCTACTAAATATTATTTCTATACTTAGAAAGTAAATTACCTTAGATATACTCTTGAACTAGGCAAGATTTGTATATAGAAAGATAAAATTAAGGCAATTAAGAATTAGCTTGCATCTAGAAACTTTATAGATATTTAAGCATTCCTTAGATATATTAATTTCTATAAATAGTTTATTAAGAATTATAGCAAGGAAGTTAAGCCTCTTATAGAACTTACTAAAAAAGAAATGCTATTTCGTTAGGCAGAAGGATAATAGCAAGTATTTAACAAAATTAAAGATCTTATATTAAAAAACCTAGTTTGTAAAGAACTAAATCTTAGCAAAGAACTTGAATTATATATAGATATATTAGACTTTGCTATTAAAGCAGAACTCAACTAGCGCAATAAAAAAGAATAATTAAAACTAATTGCTAACTTCTTAAAGAAGCTTAATAAACTAGAATTGCAGTATAGAATACTAGATAAAGAACTTATAGCTATTATAGAAGCATTTAAGGAATAGGAATAATATCTTATTAGCGCAAAATACTAGATTAAAATATTCTCTAATTATAAAAATCTTACTATATTTACTATAATAAAAATACTTAATAGATAATAAGTAAGATAAGCAGAGTATCTATTATAATTTAATTTTAAAATTATTTATATTTAAGAGAAAGAGAATGCTAAAGTAGATGCCCTTAGTAGAAGATCTAATTATTAGAATAAGGTTATAGAAGAAATTTAGAATATCTTTATAATAAATAAAGAAGGAAATCTTATTAATATATATAAAGAGCTAAATACTGCCCTTAGAATTAGTTAAATAAGTAAGAACCTAGAGAATATAACCCTAAAGGAATAAGATTAGTATATCTAGGATATATATAGTGCTTTAGTATATAGATATTAGGGAGTTAGGGCAATCTTAGTATAGATTTTAAGATATTAGAACCTGCTAGGCCTTAAAAAGAGAGTTAAGAATCTTTTATAAAATTGCAATAATTGCAAGAAGAATAAGGCAGAAAGATATAAGCCTTATAGATTGCTTTACTCTCTACTAGTACTAAGTTTAGTTTAGCAATTAGCTAGCCTAGACTTTATTATTAAGCTACCTTTCTTATAAGAACCCTTAACTAAAGTGCAATTTAATAGCATTCTAGTAGTAATTTGCAGACTAAGCAAGTACGCTTACTTTCTACTATATAAAAAGAGCAGTATAGCAGAAGACCTTGCATATATATTTCTTAGAATAATTATAGCTAATTATAGTATGCTATAGGAAATTATCTTAGATAGGGATAGGAAGTTCGCGTCGAACTTCTAGACCTTACTTACAAAGCAGCTTAAAGCAGCTTATAAGATATTAACTGCATTCTATCCACAAATAGATAAACAAATGAAATGCATAAATCAAATTTTAGAATAATATCTATACTATTATATTAATTATAAATAAAATAATTAGATTAAATTATTGCTATTAGCATAATTTATATATAATAGCGCAGATATAAGTATAATAAAGATATTGCTATTCTATATAGTATATAAGCATAATCCTATAGCATACTATAAAGCATTGCTAGAGGCAAATGCAGAAGCAGTAAATAAGAAAGCTTAAAAGATTTAGAAGATTTATAAAGAACTGCAGCAAAAACTTGCATTTATTAGGGAATGAATAATAAGATATGCAAATACTAAGAGAATTAGAGGACTAATCCTTAAGGAGAGAGATAAGGTCTATCTTTTTTAACAAAATATTAAAATAAAGAGACCTAATAATAAGCTTAATTATAAAAAGCTTAGTCTATTTAAGATTTTGCAGAAAATCTTACTAATTAACTATAAACTTGCACTCCCCTATAGCATAAGAATATATCCAGTTTTCTATATTTTACTACTAGAGCTAGCAGTATAAAATATAAAGATTAATAATAGCATTAAAGTTAAAGATAATAAATTAGAATATAAGATTAGAAAAATCCTTAAGTATAAAAGCTAGAATAATATACTAGAATACTTAGTTAAGTAAAAAGGCTACTCCTTAAGCAAAAATATATAGGAATCTTTAGAAAATATTACTAATGCACTAAAATAGCTTGCGTAATACTAGTCTAAGAAAGAATAGTTATAGTAGTAATTAATTAGCTTATAGAAATATTAGAAATATAGCCTATTAATTAAAATATCCTATTAGTTAATAAAATAAGCTACTAATTAAAGAAATACTAGTTAGGAATAATACTAAAAGGAAAAGATGCATTAAGCTAGGCTAAGAGTTAGCAGCTAACTAAAGGTCTAGCTATATCTTCTAGCCTATATTTATCTAGGATACTTAGATCTAGTAGAGTCTAACTAGCCCCCCCTATAGGCTGGCTATTAGAGGGAGGGCTCTTAAGAGCTAAGGCCTCAGCGCCTCGGTTAGCCTCTTTAGTAGCTAGACGCTTAGCCTCGGCCTCTGCCTCCTCCGCCTCTAGACGCTCTAACTCTCCCAGATTCGTTAAGCCCCGACGAATGGCCTAAGCTATCTTCTCTCTCTATATCTTCTTCTATTAGCAAAGATGCATTAATTTTAGCTTAAGATCTTTAATTTTATCCTCTAACTTTTAATGCTAGGAGGAGATATTAAGAAGCTTAGAAGAGTTAGTTAGTTTAAGAATATTGCATTTAGAATATTAGCAATGCATATACTTAGCGCACTAGGAAGAATCCTTAGGGGATATCTAATAAGATTTTAAGCTCTAAGCATTATAGGAAGAATAGGGAATTATAATAATAGCTTTAGAAAGAATAATTAAATAAAGGAACTTTTTTTGCTTTAATCTATTAGAATAAGAATTAAAGAATTTTAGTTTTGCAACTCTATTTAATATTCTAATTAGGAAGGCATAATAATATAGCAAGATAATAGCAAGAAAACTTATAAGAAAATTATTAGAAATAATAATCTATAGAAAGAAGATAATATTATAACTTATCTAATATATAGATTATAATAAAAATTGCAATATAGCACTAAGGCTATATAGAATAGATTATAAAAAGCTAGAAGTTTAATACTCTAGGATAGAACTAGTATAATAAGATTATATAAGCTAGGATTAGAGTTATAAAGGTTGCTTAGTTAAAGGAATTGATATTAATTCTATTAATTAGTCGAAGGAATTAGTATTAACTTGGTTAACTAGTCGAAGGATTCAATATCGACTTTAGCCTACCCCTGCTAGAAAGAAACTAATACTACTAATAAAGAACTAAAAAACGGGTTATATAAGAGATATATTCGCTACTATTAGATAGATCTAGTATATAGCTCTTTAGTTATTAATCTAAGTATTACCTCTAATATAAGTAATAGCTTTACTGCTAGTGATATACTGCAGAAGACTTTGAAAGTTATTTCTATATTCTTTAGATTACACTTTAATATCGTTCTTGCCTAATATAAACCCTTTGTATACTTATTATATACCCTAGTTATAGCAGTGCTTATTATATTAAATATATTATTATTATCTTTATTTTCTATTTAAGTAATAAATTTTAGTAAATTATTTAATTATTTATTTTGCAATTCTTTTTTTTTAATATTATATTAAGAAAATATTTATATTTTAGAATTAATATTATTATTTTTTTTATTATTAATTTAAAAAAAAAGATATTTAAAATTATAAATATTTTTATAATTTAATACTTATTATATTATTTAATAATTATAAAAAAAATATTTTAAATCTTTATTCTTATTTATAATATATAAAGAATTTAAAAAATTAAATAAATAATTAAAATTATCTTAATTAAAAACTTAATTATATAAAAATTCTTTTTTTTTATTATAATTTATTTTTTTTTTTAAAAAAATTTTAAAGAATTATTTAAAGCTTTTTTTTTCTAAAAAGTATATTAAATAATAATTATTATAATAAGCTATTTAATTAAAAAAAGTATATTAGAATATATTATTTAATATTTGCTTTATAAAATAGCTTTAATTCTAATATTCTAATTATTTTTTTTTATAATATTTGCTTATTATTTTTTTATATAGCTAACTTATTATCTTTTTAAAATAAATTGCTATTTTCTTTTTCTTAATTAGTAATAATTTCTTATAAAATATTTAAACTTATTATAATTATAGTATTTAATTCTATTATTACTTTTATTTATAATATTTAATTTTATAAATTTTAAATAAATTATTCTTTTATAAGCTATACTAAATTAATTCTAGCTTTACTATTTTTTAGAATATTAATATTTCTTTTTAGAATTAGCTATTATTTAGAGAATTTATATAATCTAGCTTTTTTTTTATTTTTTAAATTATTGCTTATACTATTTATTATTAATTTTAATAACTAATATAATAAAATTTATAAATTTTATAAATTATTCTACTTTAGCAAAATTATTTTTAATTTTATTCTTAAGTTTATTATAATATTATATAATAAAAGCTATATTAATTTATTAAAAATAGAAAAAAGCCTTATAAAATTCTATAATATACTTAATTATTAATTTAATTTATTTAAGCTTAAAAAGCTTTTATTTAGCTTTATATTATTTATTTATATTACTAAAAATATTCTTAAATACTTATTTTATATTATTAAAATTCTTAAAAATATATTTAATATTATTCTTTTGCTTAAATTTATTAAATTTAAAATAATTTCTAAAAGTAAGCTTAAACTAAGTAAAAATATCTTTTATAAAATAATATTCTATAAAGATAATTTTATTTTATTTATTATTAAATTTCTTCTTTTTATAATAGAAATAAGCTTTATATTAAATAAAGAATACTTAAAAGATATAATATTTGCCTTTATAGAGTTTTAGTATCTCTATTTTATAGTAAAACTTCTTTATAATTATCTTTTATTTCTTAAGTTTTTTAATATAATTAATAAGCATTATAATTTACTTAATAAGATTAATAATACTGCTACTAATAGTAAATCTAATTAGAATTTAGAGCGCTATTATATTTTATAGTGCTTAAGAAAGAAAATATTAAATTATTTTTAAATATAAGTTATTAAAATATAATAAGTATTATAGTATTAATAATAATAATTTAGATATATAAGAGTTTTATATTAGTAATAGTAATGCTAAGTTTCTCTTTAAGTATAGAATATAAAAGTAATTATAATTATAACTATATTATAATGCTTACTGCCTTTAAAGCTATTAGATAGATATAATTTAATACTTAGATTAATAACTAAAGAGCTATATATAAATACTATTTACTAAGAAAATAATATTCTAAATTTATATAATTTATTTAGTTATATTTAACTATATTAGTTATATTAGTAATCTATTATATTTATTTTAATTAGCTGCTTATAATTGCTTAATAAGGATTATTTTAGATTACTATTAATTACTAAGCGCTAGTAATTATAGGTAATTATCCTATTACCTAATTAATTAAGGTCTATAATCCTAACCCTTAGTTATATAATTCTTATTAGTTATTTAATTTTGAGCTATTAATATCTAGTTTCTTATTAGCGGGGCCTATTCTATAGCCTGCAGATTAGATAGGTTATAATATTAATATTATTCTTTTGCTTAAATTTATTAAACTTAAAGTAATTCTTAAAGATAAGCTTAAATTAAGTAAAAGCATCTTTTATAAAATAATATTCTATAAAAATAACTTTATTTTATTTATTACTAAATTTCTTTTTTTTTATAATAAAAGTAAGCTTTATATTAAATAAGAAATGCTTAAAAAGTATAATATTTACTTTTATAAGATTCTAATATTTCTATTTTATAATAAAACTTCTTTATAACTATTTTTTACTTTTTAAATTCTTTAATATAATTAATAAGCATTATAATCTATTTAATAAAGTTAATAGTATTGCTATTAGCAATAGATCTAATTAGAATTTAAAGCGCTATTATATTTTATAGTATTTAAGAGAAAAATACTAAATTATTTTTAAATATAAATTATTAAAATATAATAAGTATTATAGAATTAATAATAATAATCTAGATATATAAGGAGTTTATATTAGCAAAAGCAATGCTAAGTTTCTCCTTAAGTATAGAATATAAAGAGTAATTATAACTATAACTATACTATAATACTTACTACCTTTAAGGCTATTAAATTAGTATAATTTAATACTTAGATTAATAACTAAAGAATTATAGAATATTTATATATATCTAAAGAGTAATTATATTAAGACTATATAGTCTATTTAGTTATATCTAACTATATTAGCTATATTAGATATATTAGCAATTTAGCATATCTGTCTTAATTAGCTGCTTATAATTGCTTAGTAAGGATTACTAATGCTTACTGAGTTTTGGTGAGCACTGCCCTCCTTTATAACCCTAACCCTAAGGGTTATATAAGCCTGGCAGTTTGTGGCAGTATTGAGCTCCTAGCATTAAGGGTCTAGTTGGACAGCTGCCGTGCCCCCATGTCATAACTGTTGCGGGTCATAACAATATTGTCAATCCTTCTCTTGGTCTTACCCGATGGGCCGACGTGCAGGAACACCCTTTCAGACCCCTCTAGTCAGATGCACATGAGACTTGGACGAGGTGTGAGTGATGTCATTGTCATCCTAATGTTTCTCTAGATTGTGAGCATGCTGCTCTCCCTAATATGAATTTCTGGCCTGTAAAGGACAATCAAAAAAAGACTTTTGTGCCACTGCTCTTTGACCATGTATTACAATCATCATCTGCACGATTACAGTTCTCACATCTGTGTCTCTGATGTATGATTGTCTCGGAGACGCAGAGCTGGAGATATTGAGGACTACTTGCTCTGAGATCAGACCATATTGAAAAAGAGAACAGGAATATTGAACAGCCTGACCATTTACTGAGACCTGAGAACGGTAAGAACTCCAACATCCATCTGGGTCTCATTGAGCCCTGCAAGTCACATGCTCGGCTCCCTAGAGGTGGAACTCATCATCCTATATATGTCAGACGCCACTGAGTGGATCAGACTTGTTTCCCATCATGGCAGTCTTTGTTGCTCAGCCTGTGAACTCTTGCTGCTCCACCACCAACATCATCATCGATTCTTGTAGTGCTGTGTAGGATGGGCTGAGTATTGTCACCCAAGGCTCAGTTCAGTTTTCTGAGCTGTGTACGCAAGGATTCTTATAACTTCAAAGCTTGTTTCCTATAGTCTCATCACTATTTTAACATATATCATGTATGCACTTGTTGTGCGAGGGGCAGTGACTGGATGGGCTATGCCTGCCTGGCAAGCATGCGTGAACAGCCTCCGCTATTTGAAACTGGCTGACCTTTTTTTTTTTCTTCTTTTTTTTCCCCTCCCTTTCCATCTTCTTCTTGTCTTCCCTTATCCTGGACCCACCACTGTAACGAAAGTCGCACCCACACTAATTACTAGAAAGTATGTGTCTGTCTCTCTGTTGGTTCTCTTCAGCACTGTAGCTGGGCCTGTGGTCTCTCTGGTGGAGGCACTACTTTTAGCCTTTTGCGGGGGTGGGTTCTATAGTGGACTTTAGGGCCCCTGCTGCTGGACCCTTCAGTGCTCATTCGACCCCCGGTGGCAGACCACCGCCGCAACGTCATCACCACCAGGACGCATCTCGGGTAAACAAAACCCAACAACCTGCAGATCAGACCAATAAAGGAAAAAGGTCGCCGCGTGGTCGTGTACGAAAATAAGCCTGTTGTCGTCCTTATCAGTTACTAATTCCAACAAAACGGAGCCCTTCCATGCTCACGACTTCCGGCTCATGGCTGTCGTCCTCGCCGGTCTGCAAAGGCTTGGCCGCCACCCCTCCAATAAGCGCAATGACGTCGTAAGGTCCGGGAAACAGATCCTTTGTCCTGCTGTGCTACACATGGATGCGACATCTCGATTGATCGTTGGGCAGAGATCAGCCATTGATGACCACCCACACTGGGTATTAGCACATCGGGCACAAGGCACACCGGATGCCCCGCGTTAGCCATTGTGAATGCCTCGAGGCTTGTGGGCTGCGGCGGCAGTGTCATCTCGAGATCGACAAGAGGCATGCATCTGGGATCGACGCTGTCTCCCCGCGTTGCCCATGCGCCGACGCCCATGGTTCAGCCTACGCGAGCTTTCCCCAGGCGTTCTGGCTCTCGCTGGCTCGAAGTCATGAAGATTGTTACCTATAGCAAGCAGGGGTGATTGGCCAGCACATGATAGCAGAGGTCGGAATCAGGCAAGTAGATAAACACTGGATGCCCGCCCTGGGGTCTAAGACGGTATTTTTATGCTCCTCAATATTCGCTGTGGTTGTGAATGCTCCAAGTGATGACTGAAGCTCATTGTGTGGTCTTGAGGCAATCTTCACGAATTTTCAGTCTCAGTAATTCTTGCTAGACCAGATGAGTTCAGAGAGAACCCACCTCTTTGACCAGCTCGACTAATTCTAAACATTCATCTTCTTCGTCCTATATATCACATCCAAGAGAGCTCATCCTTCACAGCAGACGCCTGTCCATCATGGCCGAGGAGAAGCACCACCGATCGTCTTCGGTCGGCTCTAAGCCCGATGTTGAGCATCTGGACCGTGCTGGCTCTCCTATAGCCTCGTCGCCTATTAAGGCTGCCAACGATGGTGATGGCCTCACAGACCGCCGCCATGCCTCTGCCAAGGCAGAAAATCCACTTGCAGGAGTCAGCGAGAATGATCTGATACGCATGTCGGAGGACTACTGCGCCCGTCATGGGTTTGACAACGAGGAAGACCGCGTACGTGTTTTTCTTTTTCCCTACTCAGAATTCATTCCAAGTAATGTCGAATCCATAAATGCGTTTCGCTGACAAGTAGACGTCTTTCTAGAGAGTGTTCAAGCTTGGAGCTTTGATCGCCGGGAACGACTTCCAATGGGATGATATCTCGGGTCTCACGCCGGAAGAGATAGCAGGTCTCGAATTCGAGCGTGACCACAAATACAAGAGTTTGCCCAAGACCCTGATCGGGGTCGTGGTCGTCTGTGTATGTATCGAGCCTACTACCGCGGAGGATCCATGCGGGCATGCTGACCCCCCCTTTTCCTTCGCCTCAGGCTCTCTGCGCTGCTGTGCAGGGAATGGACGAAACAGTCGTCAACGGTGCTCAGAGCTTCTACAAGAAACAGTTCGGTATCGGTGATGCGAACTCGCAGCGTGATTCTTGGCTCGTGGGACTGCTTAACAGCGCCCCGTACCTGTGTTGCGCCTTCATCGGGTGCTGGCTTACTGAGCCTATGAATGCAAGGCTCGGCCGTCGAGGGACTGTCTTTGTCGCCTGTGTGATCTCCGCTCTGGCCTGTTTGTGGCAGGGTTTTACAAGTAAGAGAAAGAGAGAGAGAGAGAGAGAGAGACAGACCTGATTGGATTTTATCCATCTTCCCGGTGCTGATGCTGATCTCTTCACCTCCTCCAGACACCTGGTACCATATGTTCATTGCACGTTTCTTCCTGGGCCTCGGAATCGGACCCAAGTCTGCTACAACTCGTGAGTACTGCCGAGCTGTGGGTGTATCACAAACACTAACCTCGTCAAGCCATGTTTGCTGCCGAGTGCGCCCCGCCCAAGACACGAGGAGCTCTGGTGATGCAATGGCAGATGTGGACAGCGTTCGGAATTATGATGGGTTACGTTGCCGACCTTGCCTTCTACTTTGTGAGTAGATCTCTATCTTTTCCTGCCCTTCCCCCACTGTTTTGCACATCGAAATCATACTGACTCAACGGTGTGTACAGGTCCCTGACCGTGGTATCGCCCTGGGGCTGAATTGGCGACTCATGATGTCGAGCGCCATGATCCCCGCTCTCATCGTCTGCTGCCTCATTCCCTTCTACCCGGAGAGCCCCCGCTGGTACCTGACCAAGGACAGACACGGGGACGCGTACGAGTCCATCTGCAGGCTCCGCCACCACAAGCTCCAAGCCGCCCGCGACCTTTTTTACATGCATGTCGGCCTCGAGGCCGAGCGGGCCGCCATGTCTATAGGGAAGAGCAACCGCATCAAGGAGTTCCTAACGGTCCGCCGGAACAGGAATGCCATGATTGCTTCGGAGATAGTGATGTTTCTTCAACAATTCTGCGGGGTGAATGTGATTGCGTATTACTCATCCGAGATATTCTTGGATGCAAACTTCACCGAGACGTCTGCCCTGGCTGCATCACTCGGCTTTGGTATCGTCAACTTCTTGTTTGCCATACCAGCTATCTACAGTCAGCAGTGGCCCCTGGTCCTTCAAACTCCCTTTTTTCTCTCGTGGTTGATTCACTGCTGACCCCTTTTTTCCCTCCAGCAATTGATACTTTTGGGCGGCGTAACCTCCTTCTGACTACATTCCCGCTCATGTCTGTGTTCCTGTTTTTCACTGGGTTCAGTTTCTGGATCACCGACCCAACGGCACGGATTGCCTGTATTGCCCTGGGCATTTATCTCTTTGGTGAGTGGATTATTGTTGGAAAACAAAAAGGGAATTAGGCTGGTAATTCACGTGGCCTCCGAGACTGATTCAAATCGTTGCTGGCAGGGGTCGTGTATTCACCGGGCGAGGGTCCTGTGCCGTTCACCTACAGCGCCGAGGCCTATCCGCTGTACATCCGACCCATCGGCATGTCACTGGCAACCGCCACGACATGGTTCTTCAATTTCGTCCTGTCTGTAACATGGCCCTCACTGCAGACAGCTTTCAAGCCGCAGGGCGCGTTTGGCTGGTATGCCGGGTGGAACATTATCGGCTTCTTCCTCGTGCTCTTCTTTGTGCCCGAGACCAAGGAGAAGACGCTGGAGGAGCTGGACTCGGTGTTCAACGTGCCGCTCAAGAGACATGCGCTGTACGGCCTAGAGCAGCTGGTATACTTCTTGAACAGGTACGTTCTCTGGCGGCACGTGGACAAGCCACGCGTGCCGCACGATGATAGCGTCAAGGAGACGGAGAAGGCGTTTGTGCGAAGTGGACGAGAGGATGACCCCACGAGGCGGGTGTAAACTGCTTCGTCCACAACCTAGTGGCCACGCTGCCTGGGTGATGGTGTGGGTGATGGTCAGTGATTGCCTTGCAAACATCTCGTATATCGGTGGATGTATTTCTACTCTTGCTTTGCATTTCTTTTTCCATGTGTTGGCTGCACGATACCCTCCTTTATATAATAGGTCTATGTAGTCATCCGTACTGCAGTGTGATGATACAACTTGCCATTACTTCGATAGCACGACATGTATCTACAGTCGTGAATAACAGGAAACGGTTACAGTGACCACCAATATTGACAAGAGGAAATGAGTTATTCCGTAGCCAGAGCGTGGGTACACACACTCTGTTCACACCTCTCTGCAGTGGTGGTGGATCAGTGCTTTAATGCCTCCTTTAGTACACTCCCACTGATTGAGTATATGTGCCGCCATTGGTCCGCAATCAACCCGTACGAATACGGGTTCGTGTGAGGAGGACTGAAACGATGTCAAGCGCCGGCGACCCGGGCCACCAACAGCAGCAAGCGGGTGAACCACGGTAAAATTGAACCAGGGCATCCATCCATCCCTTTGTTCCTTTTCCTCTCCCCTCCGCGCCTCTGTTTTTCACTCACCCACCCAAGGATCTTGGGCGTCGTCGACCTCGAGAGCTGGCATGTGCCGGTCCTGTGCCTCGTCGACGCCGACACCGCCGCCGCCATCGTCTTCGTCTCGTCGTATATCACATACAAACACGGACATTTCGGCCGTACCGTACCGACGCGACTGGAGCTGACGACTTATTCAGGCGAGCTACAATAATACCGCGCCCGCGGAAGGCCGAAGATATGGTGCTGACACGCCTTGGCGGAAAAAAGACTGTGCACGAGATACTGTGCCATCGGGCCAAGGAAACCGCGGGCATTAACAACGGGGTGGTCAAGGGAGAAACAAAACAGATTATTAGAAAATAAAACCAAGAATTAAGGACCAAAGTAGTTAAGAATGTAACCAGCATAAAGGAGGAAGTAACGGGTGGCAGATTGTACTGGGTAGCACATGCCACTTTATTTCGCGACGGAGCGGAACCCGCGGAGAGGTGGGGAAGGTCCCTCGCTCTTGCCTGCGTCATTACAGCACGTTCAATCAAAAGTAGCCTTTCCCGTCTCTTTCCCATGTGCCGTTGCCAGTTCGGTACAACACCACCTTTTTTTTCCCCTTCCTGCCCGGAACTTTTGGCTCGTGATCTCTTTCCCTTTCTCTCTGAGCTTCCTCTCCTTCTTTTCCATCTTGTGTGTGCCAGGCTATATTTCTTAGTGCTCAAGGGGGTTTGCCTCCCTCCTAATTTCTTTTCCTTCCATGTGTGCAAATCGTCACTCTTGTTCGCCCGGGCGCTGGTCTTGATCCCTCCGACGTCCACCCCGATAACATTCAAGCAACACGACAAGAACGGAGCCCTTAGAAATTGACCAGGACAGACAAAACACATACACACAAAGATGCCAGGCAGCTCGCGTATGCCCATCAGCCTGCGCGATGGGATTACCAATGTCAAGAAGTCGAGAGCTGGCAGCTCGCTGCAGTTTATAAACCTTGAGCTGTAAGTCAGGAATTGGGTCGGTTGGCACAAAAAAATGGCATGACAGAAAGAAGAAGAGAGAGAGAGAGAGAGAGAAGGCAAGAAAAAGAAATGAAGAAGAAGAAATAAATGAAGCATACTTACCTCGGAACTTGGGGGGTGGGTCACTTTTTTTTTGACCGGCGGCTGGGCTGGACTGGACTGAGCTGACTGGAACCTCGATCTTAACAGGCTCAAGAACATCATCTTCTTCTACTTCCTCCTTAGGTGGACCCGCCGCTCCTTCTGGAAGCTCAAGGGCCGCGGCCTCATCGGCACCATCGTCGAGCTGTACACGGACGCGCGCCGCATATCGTACGGTTGGCTGCTGCAGGCGCCCGGGGTCCGCAGCAAGGTCAAGGCCCAGGTTGACGAGGCCAAGGCGAAGCTGCAGCTCAAGCTCATCAAGTCCGGCGAGAAGCGCTACCTGTCCCCTCCCCAAGCAGGGCTGGTCCGACGACGAGCTCCGCGCCGAGCTGACCAGGCTGGCCGAGCTCGACCACACCCGCTGGGAGGACGGCTACGTCTCGGGCGCGGTCTACCACGGCGAGGACGACCTCTTGAAGCTGCAGACCGAGGCCTATGGCAAGTTTACCGTCGCCAACCCAATCCACCCGGATGTCTTTCCCGGCGTGCGCAAGATGGAGGCCGAGGTTGTGGCCATGGTCCTGTCGCTGTTTCACGCCCCCACACACGGCGCAGGCGTGACCACGAGCGGTGGCACCGAGAGCATCCTCATGGCCTGCCTGAGCGCGAGGCAGAAGGCCTTCGTCGAGCGTGGCGTCACCGAGCCCGAGATGTAAGACATCATTGCTTTCCCTGCGTGCCATTGGAAGGGGAAGAGGGAAGAACTGACCAGAGACAGGATCCTGCCCGACACCGCGCACACGGCCTTCCGTAAGGCATGCGAGTATTTCAAGATCAAGATGCAGCTTGTGCCGTGCCCCGCCCCCAGCTACCAGGTCGACACGCGCCGGGTCGCCAGGCTGGTCAACGCCAACACGGTGCTGATTGTGGGCAGCGCGCCCAACTTCCCCCACGGCATCATGGACGACATTCAGGGGCTCTCGAGGATCGCCGTGCGACGCAACATTCCTCTGCACGTGGATTGCTGTCTCGGGTCTTTCCTGATGCCCTTCCTGGATAAAGCCGGCTTCGAGGTGCCGCCCTTCGACTTCCGCCTGCGCGGCGTGACCTCCATCTCGTGCGACACCCACAAGTATGGCTTCGCTCCCAAGGGCAACAGTGTCTGCCTGTACCGCACCGAGGAGCTGCGTGCATACCAGTACTTTGTCAGCCCGGACTGGGCGGGTGGCGTGTACGCATCTCCCGGTCTGGCCGGGTCCCGGCCTGGCGCGCTGATCGCCGGCTGCTGGACGAGCCTCATGAGCGTCGGCGAGGAGGGTTACCTCAACTCGTGCGTCAAGATTGTCGGCGCAACCAGGAAGATTGCCGACCGAATACGGGAGTCGCCTGTGCTCTCGACCGAGCTGGACATCATGGGCTCACCACTCGTCAGCGTGGTGGCCTTCACCGCGCGCAACCTCAATATTTACGACATCGCCGACGAGATGACCCATCGCGGCTGGCACCTCAACTCGCTCCAGGACCCTCCCGCCATGCACGTCGCCGTGACGATGCCCATTGTGAAGGTGTGGGAGAAGCTTACCGATGACCTGGAGGCGGTCATCGAGGCCGAGAGGGAGAAGGAGAGGGTGAGGATCGTCGAGGGCAAGGGAGCTAAGGGTAAGGCGATAGGGGATTCGGCAGCGCTGTATGGTGTCGCGGGCAGCCTGCCGAATAAGGGAGTCGTCGTGGACCTGGCGAGAGGGTTTCTGGATACGCTTTACAAGGCATGAAGAAGGGAAAGAGGAAAGGGGGGAAGAGAAAAGAACAACAAGAAGCGCAGTATACATTAGAGCATTGTTCTACTTATTATTACCCTTATTTTTTTCTCCCCCTTTTTTTCTTCTTCTCCTAAGCACCCATTCATGGAGTAGGCAGAGAGGATCTATTTGTCATTGATACCATTTCAGGGAAATTAGTCCTAAGTCATTATTACACATATTTACTCGGCAAGGCCTATGTCCTGGACTCGATTTGACTCTGTATATTGACCAATGTTGTGAAGTAGTTTTGTTTGTTTACTCTGCGATATATGCACACCTGAGGATGTGTTCCTCTGGCAGGGAAAAATCAAGCCGTACCATAGAATAAAATCGTCCTCCCAGGGGATCATCCCATTCATTGTTTGTACTAAGAAGGAGATCTTTGTGTGTCCCTCTAGGATGTTTATTTGTTTGTGTGTGTTGTCTTCTTCCTCTAAGGCGGACAGGGTGAAGGACAATCCCTCAAGACAACAGTAGTAGTGGTAGTAGTCTGTCCTCCAGGCTTCTCCTCTGTCTGTGTCTCTCACTTTCTTGACCTATATACAGTCCACTGGAATACTTTATGCAGTAATCCTCATCTGGAAACAAACAAAACACCCGAGGAAACCTCTTGAACTCCCACAGGCCAGGAACCAGAAAGGTTTTGGTTTTTTTTTTTACTCCCTTCCAAAACAGATATTTCGGGCGTTGTTGCCCCTTCCTTGCCCTTCCCAATTGGACTGGGGACCGGGTAATCCATTCCGGTTGCAAAGGCCTTGTTGTGCCTCAATCAGCATTGTGAAAAGAGAAAAGTCTTCCTGGTCCCGCGACATGGAGCTGGGACGCCGGAAGTCCACAACTTTTCCAAGTGGACATCTTGAAGGACATCTTGCCTCATGCCTTGGACTTCACAGTAGCTTTTCGGCATCTCCTCACTTCCTCTTTCCAGCTGTGTCTGTCCTTAGCAAGAAGGACCAACAGAACACCCAGCTGCCAAGGGAGGGGTTTTTGGGATCTCAATGTTGCTTCGCAACATGGCACCTCACCCCATGCAAGGTCCATGTGGTGCATCACCATCACAAGAGAGCCGGTGACAAATGACTAGCCTCTCCCTAGATTCCAAAGAAGTTATCGCCGTCTGGTCCCTCCCCCTGCCCCTTTGTTTAAAGGTAAGCATCACGATCCCGGAACTGGCCAGTGCCCGGGTCACCTTGCTTGACCAGGTCCTCAGCATCACCGACCTGTCGTCTCTCGGATACCTCCATATTCTGTGGGCTCTTGAGCCTCTTGTGCAGTATGTACCTCATTCCCAACGTCAATCCCTGGGATCTCACAACATCCCTCATGACTGCTGATTGCTATTGCAGCGGTTCGGAGGAGCTTGACAGTCGGTTCAGGTGGAGGTAGACATCGGTACCATATCTGTTTTTTGTGTTGTGTCACGAGGTTAGTCTCAGCCATTTGACACAAGCTTTGATCCATGACCTGGTGCAAGAATGTTTCTCCTCCCCTTCTTCATCATCGACCAAACCCCTATCCCCAACAACCCAAGCTTTCACACCATCAACAACACCAACACGCCCTTGCCACCATGATGAACTTTCCTTGCAGAGTAAAGCAGCAGATGAGATTGGTCTGACTTACCCTTCCATGCTAATCAATTTCAGATCGCCACCAAAATACCGAGCATACAGCCGTGAGATAGGCAAGCCGTACCCAAAACCGGCCATGGGCGCCTTGAAGTCGCTCTTGTCAAAATCCGGGTCGAGACTCGGGGTGCGGTCGACGGTCGTGTACATGTACGTCCAGACCAAGGGGATGGCGCTGCGGGGGATGCCGCCGCCCTCGTCGGAGATCTTGATGGTGATGTCTTCTTTGCCCTCGGCGACGATGACCTTGGTGACCGGGAACTCCTGCTTGTCCTGGCCGTGGGCCTCGACGACGGCGCGCAGCGAGTTCTTGAGGGTCTCGAAGAGCATGTGGCTCAGGTGGCCGGGGACGTACATGAAGTTGAGGTTGGGGTTGCACACGAGCTGGATCTTGGGGGCCTCGAACAGACCGTAGTGATCCTCGCAGACGAAGCGGGCGTTCTCGATGGCCTCCTGGGCCAGCTCCATGACGTTGGTCTTGGTGCAGATGATACCGACATAGTTGGGGTCGGTGTAGTGGCTCTGGTCGCTCAGGGCGATGTGCTGGCCGATCAACATGCGGATTCCGATGCGCGACATGTAGAAGCGGTCCAGGAACGACTGGATCGTGTTGTCGATCTGCATCCGCTGGCGCTTGCGCTTGTACTCAAGAATACCCTGCGCCATCGTCGTCACCACCCCGTCATGCCGTCTCTTGATTTTGTGGAGCGTCTGGGCGAACTTTTGGTTATACAGGTACAAATCTGGTGGCCAGTCGCCTGTGTCATCGACCATGGCAAAGTATCGCCTCGATGCCTGGTACTTCTTGGCCCACCCGTTGCCGTTACTGCTGCCGTTCTGCTGAGTGGGCCGCATCGAGGAGTATTGGCCCTCTTCTATGCTTGGGTTGGAGGTCGCCTCGGAGAGGTAGCCCTTGCCGGAGGCCTTGGAGGTTTTCATGAGCCGGTTTCGCACGTCCTGGGGGAGCTGTGGCCGTGGGAGGTCTGTGATCTCCTGTTCAAAGCGGGGGGAGAGGGCAGGCCTCGTCAGCCACCACCGACCCAGCAGATTGACCTCTCTCGGAGGAGGAAACGAATGAGGTGGAACGGGGGGCTGCACATACCTCAAATGACTGTGCATACCAGTCAGACACCTTCTTGACAGAGGGCATCTCGCTCAGGCCATCGGGAAGGTTGTTGAGCTCCTCGACTCGATGGGCCAACCGTATGGGAAGCTCCTCGGCAAGGAACTGTGACGCGCGGAAGAGAGTACCTAGAGACAAGAGTCCCGACATGTGAGCCACACGAAGAGCAGCAAGCGGCCACTGAGAACCAGGACCGCGGCCCACGGGCAACCAGCACAACCTACCAGTAGAGGGCTTCTCGCCAAACTGCACCATCTGGCGCAGGGAGACACCAGTGGCTGGGAACTTGGAGAAGTGCGAGATGCTCTTCTGAATTTGGTGGTGATGGTGGTAGTGTCAGTCATCATGAACACAAGCACAGGCACGTGCCCCAGCAGTCTGGAGTGGGCAAGGCGGGACAGAGACAAGAGGGAAGAGAGGGAATGCGCACCATGAGCCGGTCGCTCTTCTTCCACGACATCTTTGGTTCGTCGTGGACCCCCACGATTCCCAGAAAGACAACTCTTCAAGCTATGGTTGCACCATTGAAGGTCATGTCATGCCTCGAGTACGGCAATTGGCGTCTTCCTTTATTGGCTGGTGGTGGAGGAGGACGAGTTGGGTGAGCAGCGCGAAATGGGTCGAGCGCAGGGAACCTTGCAGATTGGGCTGGACTGGGCCGACTTGACTGACTGATGAGTCGTCGTCGAGGTACAGTAGAGCGCGCTTAACCGAGGCAAGGCGCGGCGGGACTTTATCGATATTGGATTTTGGGATTGGGGTTTGGCCCGGTTGGGAGGGATCATCTGGGGGTAGCAGTGGGATGACGCAACAACTCTCTGAATTGTGGACAAGACACCAGGAAAGAGGGGGAAAAAAGAAAAGAAAAAAAAAATCACCACAGAATCTGTGGGTGATGATGAGGAGAAATGAAGGGTGGGATGAGAATAAGTATTATCAAGAAGACGAAAGAAAGGGGGGAATTTCTGTTGCACAGAGGATGCACAGCTTGAGAGAGGAGAAGCGTCAGTCAGGACAGGCTCCCTCCAAGGAGCACAAGAACAACAGACTGTATGTAGGTGTAGAAGCTTAGTGGTACCTAGTATTGAGTACCAAGTGGTGGCCTTTCAGTAGACTCTTGTCTGCCCCGGCATTTTCCCATGCTGCCAGCCCGTTTGGAAGAGCAAAATACTTCAGTCGGTCCAGTGAGAGTGGTGGGGTGACACTTCCCCTCTCCTGTGCACCTCGTCTCCACACAGGCGGTACAGCGGCTGAGTGGGCAGTATAACAGTATGTCCAGTACAGCACAGCTACTACTGTATGACGGTAGCTTCTGAACAAGGGGGGTGGGGATCTGGCTTCCATGTTTCCGGCAGCACATGCAGGTAGGCCCTGAAAGTCTCCACAGGTGGTTCACTGTAGCAGGAGCACACACACAACACACACCTGTAGACCGCCCTGCATAATATAGCTTGTCGCCCGGCTGGTATTTAGCTTGTCGCCCGGCTGATATGTGCAGTTATGGCATATGTAAGCACAGCATAGTCCACACACATTAGTCTCTCAACATATGCTTCTTAGAATATGACAGTAATCATCAGATGAACAGTCGCAAGGCTGGGCTTGGTTACAAGTACTTGGATGGGTTTGAAAGTGCTCATCACATGTCAAGAGAGAGGGGGTATCACCATGAGAATAACACACAGTATTATAGTGGCAACCCTCACCGCAAATGCCCCCACACACTGATTGATGTACTTAGTATGTACGTGAACAGTGGCTGACTGCCTCTCTCATGCCATTCTCCTTTCCTCTTTTGCATTCTTTCTTTTCTATATTTCGATTCCTTTTCAAGCCCGGAAAGGCTGTATGAGGATCCATGTCCTATACCGCCCATTCCAGCTGACGACTCGGACGACCAAGGCTGTCCGATTTCCTGCCTCAAATTATGACCTAGTAATCGCATTCCAGCCTAAGCCGATTGGTCGTTGCCCCGGTCCTCTCTGAACTGGCGCCAGCAAAAAAAAGAAAAAGAAAGAAGAAAGAAGAATCAAAATGCTGCCGATAAGCAGCAATGATCACTGTAGAAATATATTCCTGTAGTAGAATCCATCATACCCCATGCTCCTCCTTCAAGATAACCCACTTCCACTCTGCCATCTTCACGCTTCCCTTACCAGCTGCTTGACTGTCATAGTCGGGCCCCATAATACTCTTTTCCGACGCCCCTTCCAAATCCATCACATCCCACTGCGCTTTCACCGTGCTATACCGGTCAGGCGTTGTCGCCCGCCAAAAGAGCGGGTTCGCCAGATGCACAAACAGACGGCGCAGACCCCTGCCACCACCACTGCTACCATAATCAACTGAGTCGGATCTAGATGCTAATTCTGAATCCGAGGACATAGTAGTTACTGACCCTGCTCCGGTTTCGTCGTCGTCATTGCCGTTGCCCCCATCTCTGTCCTCTATGCCATCCTGCTGAGCACCCCACCAGGTCCTAAGAGGTTGGAGGCGTGCTAGGTATCCGTCAAGGATCTGCGTGAATTGTTCAGTATGCATTCTGCGACGCGAGCTGGGCAGGAGTGCCCTGCACTCGTAGTCTGCAATCTCGAAGCGTAGCGTGAGCCGCGAAAGGTCCAGCTTGTCCCTGGCCCACCGCGCCGTGTCCGTCCAGTCGAGGATGGCCGCCGTATCACAATCCAAACCGTACTCTTCCAGACTCGGAGGGGGATCGGCGGGCGGGAAAATGAGATCTAGGAAGCGGATGTACCGAAGGGATGGCTCGGCCACACCACTGCGCAGAAACATGGAGGCTGGAAATTGAGAAGGTATGTAGCGGACGGACGTGCCCTTGTCAGACATGCCGCCGTAGGACAGGACGATGATGCGGTTCTGCCCCAGGAAGACGGACTGCGCTTCATCGTAAAACTGACGCGAGATACTAAATAGAGTAGTGGGCGGTCTCCAGCAGGAGCATGTCGCCTCGGGCACCGACGCAGCTGCGTGGTAGCGGTCACAAAAGCAATCCGCCTTGCCGGAGCGGTGGAAGCAGTTGCGGAAGTTGCATGAGTGGTGGAAGAGGTCGTGGTCACGAGGCATGCTGCATGAGCCTGGGAAACGAAAGCCTGGGACGTCAGTCGGGAGGAACGTGCCTGCTGAGGGACACACATGCCACGAGGTTGGCGGCCAGGGCGCTCGGACGTTTGTACAGACACGGTGGCGGAATTGTAGGTGGAACTTCTTGAGAGGGTCCCATTGGACTTCTTTCAAGGGCGTAACGAGATCGGTGAAGCTGAGTATGCGGAGCCGCAGCTCTGTCGGCAGCATCATGAAAGGGAACGATGACGACGACGACGACGACGAGGAAGGGAAGGAGGACGAGGAGGAGGAGACGACTGGTGGCGGTGGTGATGATGATGGCGCTGTTCCCGGCTGCTGCTCATGCTGCGCTCGTCCTCCCACGGCCTCCCAGGCAATGGCCTCAGCGAGCTGCCGGATATGCTGAATCCGGGACCCGGCCAGCCTGAGATGACACTGCGCCAGCGTTGGAAAGTGAGATAGAAAAGAGGCAACCAGACAGGCCGTGTCGAACTCGTCAACATCACAGATGAAGAAGAGCTCGAGCGTGCCAGGAGTCATGAGAGGTCCGATCTCCGAGGCCACGTCGAGCCACCTCTTGATCAGATCTGTATCCCGCTCCTCCCTCCTGTTAAGAGGGACACGGCACAGATCTTCTGGGGTATGATAGCCCACCAAACACCTGTCGTCGACGCAATTGCAGGGGCTCCTGCTCCTGTTCAGCTGGACCAGCAGGTGACGCAGGTTGCCACGCGCTGCTCGCACAATGAGACGTAGACGCAGGAAGCTGATAGTGCGGGTGACATCCGACCTCTCGGAGGGGTCGATGCGGAAGATGAACACGTTGGTTGAGTAGAAGAGCCGCAGCACCTCTGCATAAATGGCACGGGACACGAGGGCCAGCTTGACCGACGTCCCACACTTCCTCGTCAGCGTCTCCGCTGGGGTCCATCCCCGGCCGTCGACCTTGTCGCAGGAGATGGACACGGCGAGTATGTCGATGTCTGAATTGGTGACCAGGCCCGCGTCGCAGTAGATCTGACGTCGGACGTCGAAGGGGAGGTCAAGAAAAGTGGCCATGGTCCTTCAGGTGCCTATATGAGAAAGCATCGGCACAGGGATGGTGTTGTATGTGACTGATTATTTGGTGGGGAAAGAAAACAGCGTCGATGGGAGCAGAGGACGAGGGAAACAGAACAGAGACAGAAGAGGCGAGGAAGAAGGGAGGGAGGACAGGAAATGAGGAGAAGGTGGAAAGAAGAAACGACATGGTTGGGCAGCACTTTCCACACCGGCCAGCCACCTGCATCAGGAAAAAGCAATGTGAGGCGACTATGAGATCCAGGTTAAGGGTTAGATGCTTAACCGACCTCCGTGTAATCATCTTTGTCAGCCAACTGAATTGTTCTCTTGCCATGATGCTACAATCTTACTTAATATCTCTGCTACAAATCGACAAGCATTTCCTTTGTCCGGGGCCACTGCTGCCACCTGTGCTGATCCCCAAGATATTGCAAACGACTGACTTTTTGAACGAATGATCACGTAACTACTGTAGATCGGACTGCTTGGCCGTAGAAAGTGAGTGACCATCTGTCACCCACCAACCACCACCAGCAACACGCAGACGTGGCAAGCAACCTATCCGCCGGGTGTAACACCTCTGTAGCCGAGCTCAAAAGATTCCGTTCAGGGCCTGAGCCTTGAGAGATTCTTGTTCTCATACTTAGCACCTGGCTGAAGATTTACTCTGATTATCTCTGTAGTATCGATCATGACGGACGCCCGGCACCCGATAATCTTCAAGCTTTGATTGGTCCCAGCCCAACACCAAATATATCGGGAGCAGCGTTCTCACTCATTATGTATGTTTCTTAAGCGAAATCAGGTAAATAAAGAGAGGAATAATAGTGCTTTTAAAAAACGTCAGAAGTGGTCCCTGCCTCGTAGTTACCAAAGGAAGAAGGGAAAGACATTCCAGCTCATATTTTCTTGAGGCCATCGGCACCACAGGGCCTTTTTCTTCCTTTCTCTCTCTCTTCTTTTCTTCATCTATTTCTAATCCCCCCTCCCTAGTCTTCTTATTGATGAGTCGAGGATCATGAGATTTCTCATTGTTCCTTTCCTCACACTATTTCCGTTGAATTATGTACGAGCATTGGCGGTGTCTTCCAACTTCACGTCGAGCCAAAACCGCACACATCCAATTCCGTCAAGATGAATCTTTGCTTTGGGCCAATCAATTCTCCAACATGGTACCTCAACACAGAGCAGAATAGCAGTACCCCGGCCAGCTAAGGGGAGTCTGCTAGCATCGCGTATGCTAACAGATCCAGCTCTGGAGGACAAGTCGCGTTTAGATATGGGTACTATTCTCGTTGTCTCGCTTTAGGAACCCCAAAGCAAGACGGGCACCGACCCCGACGGGGGAAGAGATGAAGCAGTCTGTGTCTGCAAACATCGCGACAAGCCCACCTCGGCGCCCCTTCTCAGCATATCCAGATCCGGGATAACCATCCACACGCAGTCCGGCGACTACAGCACCTGGCCCGCCTTAAGGACCACCGTGTTCAATAACTTGGGCGGCCACACGACGAATAGCAAGTACTGCCAGATATGCACGCCATACGCCATCGATGAGGACAACTGCCACACCATTCCTGAGCCGACATACTTCCCACAAGTGGCCTGCGCCTACGTCACACCCGAGGTCACACCGCAGTGGCAGCGGCGCTGATATGTCTCTCTGCTCACACTATATCGCCGACCGAGTCGGCTACCGGGTGCGACGAGACGGGTCGCGATAGCATTAACAGCATCGAGTATGCAGGTATGACTTCCTCAGCACGGATTCGCTGGTTGTGCAGATTTCCAAGGCAGCTATTGCAACTTGCAGCACTTGCTTGATGCCATAATTAACAGTGCTTCGCCTTGTCTGTTGAGGATCCCGCCATAATTAACAGTGCTTCGCCTTGTCTGTTGAGGATCCCGCCATCGGGCAGAAGTGCTGGCCCCAGGACTGCGACGTCGAGGCGCTCAAACGCGGCCTCGCTTCCAGGTCTTGTACAACTCGGCGCTGGGCTATGTCGGCCTCGGAACGGGCATGGGATGGGAAGCCGGCCAGAGAGATCACCCTTAACCTGTAAACCAGGATTCCGAGACCATGCGCAACGCCGCCTGGTTCCCGCACCGTAAACTACTACGACTCTTCCCGACTGGCGGACCGCCGTGCGTGATGGGTCTACAGATTTGCCGATTGCAGAAGTGAGTGGGACGTCTGAGACATCCGACAGCGATTATTTTCTCTGCAACCTCCTGGACGCCCTCATAAAAGGGCTCTTGTTGTTGAAGCCCAAATACGTTGTTGCAGGCACTGAGCTGAAAGAGGATATTGATATGATGTGCTACGTTATGGATGGGCTTTGTGACTCCCGAGGTGCTAAGATGCTGGCAGCCGCCTGGTTGGTCGCTCTGCTTGATTGCTTGTGCTCTCTGCAATTTACAAAATTCCCCTTTAGATACAGCATATGAACTTGTCAAGGCCATTTTGGATAGTCTAAGAGTCTGGAGTTCGCTAGAGTGATTAGTTATCAATATAACCATGATTATGATTGCAGTATCACGTCTTGAATTTATGGAATCATATTCGTTCCCACCTGTCTCTATTGACAGGATGCGAGGAATTATTCAACATTCATGCACATATTCGCAAGGAGGCCATTGAGTCACATATAATTTGGGTGCCCAGGTGGCTACCTCAAACCCCTAGCCCCAGACAAGATGGCAATCTTCTTGCCTTGTACTGGTCGTTATGGTGGATACGTATTTGGCTTCGCAAGCGTTATGCTGTTGACTGTTTCAGGAGGTAATTATATAGGCTTCTCAAGGGTCTCGAGATCGACTTACACGTTGGCGAGGATAAAAATGGGTCTCGAGATACGTTAACCTTGCAGTAGAACCCACTTCAATTCAGCACATATGTAGTATAGAACTGCCTTCACCTCCTGTAGATCAGCTCTTTACTTCATTATTGCTATGTACGTACAGATTACACCTGACCAGACCAATGCTCATGCATTTCGTACTTCTCCTATATGGTGAGTGTGTGTGGATGTGTGTGTGTAAAATAAGTACGGACGTTTAGAAAGGGGGGGGGCAAAAAAGCTTACCAGCTCGGCTGGATACTGACTGTACTGTACTTACAGTACTTAAATACAAGGGTCCCGCTTAGACCGCGGCAGGGCCTAGACAACAAATCGTGAAGCTGTCACACCACATCATTTGATGATCCATCAGGCCCGTAATTAATTGTTTCCATCGTTTCTGCTTGACCTTCAGAGGGACTCAGGGGCTGGCTGCCTGCGAACGCACCTTCTTCAGTCCTCTATCATACACTTCACACACAAGTGATAAATACTTAGTAGTGAACGTCTCTGGAATTTCGACCTGTGCTAATGTTCTTACTCGGGAAAGAAGCACGGAACACAAAGCCTTTTAATTGATCGACCTTGCTGATCATACCACACCCAAAGCACAACGACGTCACTGACGCCGTAGCCGCGAAAGCTTTCCCTAGCTAAGGAGGCCACACAAGTAATTAGTGCAGTAGTAGCAGAGGCAGGTGCCATACACAGCATCCATCACCAACGACCTCGGGAGAGGGTATGTACGTACCCACATACACCTTTCAACGACAAGGGCCTGCTGAGTTGCAGACAACTCACTCCCAACCTCCTCGTCCCCTTGCTCTAGGCAATGCGCAATCTCGTGCGCGTATACACACAGACATACACATACGCCCTCTCTAGTTCCCAATGAACTTCCACATCTCCCCCCTTCTCGCCTCTACGACCTCAATTCTCCTCAGGCAGCCTCGGCAACAGCGCTCGCTCCTCCCACCAGCTGTCTTCCCGGCCCTCCTCGTCGCACCAACAACACGACCTCGTCCGCCATCACCACGCAGATAAGTCCAGCCCTGTCAGGATTGCTGTCGAGCCCCCTCCCTCCGGCTCGGACGATGGCGATGATGTTATGACCAGTGACACTGGCGTCGACGACGACGACGAAGACGATGATGCGGACTCCTTCTCCGACGGCTCAGCCGCAGACGACGTCACCCAGGAGGACAGCCGTGATGTGCTCGTGCAGCGGCTGAATGACCTGGCCGAGAAGCTGAGCGCCTCGGCGAGCGTCAGAGCCGCAAGCGTGGAGGCCTTGCACAGGCAGGTCGATGACATGGAGAGGACGCTGCGCGAGGCCGGCAGCAGGGACCCCAGCGCGAGCCGGCACTCGAGCTCGACCCGGAGAAAGGAGAAGGGCGGGACGACGGGGAAGGGGAGCAGTAGCAGGAGGAGGAGAAGGAAAAGGACAGGGTCGCTGCAGCTGCCGTCCGGCGGCGAGTCGCCTCGGGGCCGCGAAAGAAGCTCGCTGGGTATCATGGCTCCCATGAGCCCCTCATGGTTCATGTCCCGCTTCCAGAAACAGGGTAGGCCGTCAACAGCACACCGGGACAGCTCTGCTGCTGCCACGGTGGAGCGCTCGCAGCAGCCACTGCCCCCGCTCGCGGGGACGACTACGACGAGCCGCCAGCAGCGACCGCCAATGGACCGCCTTGACTCGGCCGACGTCGGCACCAGCACGACGCCTCCAAGGATATCATCCGAGGTGGCGGAAACCGTTGTCAAGGAGGCTGAGAAGTTGTGTTCGGAGATGGCCACTGTCATAGAGAGCCTTCGGGCGCGGCGCGAAGAGTCAGATGTGATTTCCTTCCCTAGCTTCCCTTTCTATCTCTCCTCCTCCCCTTTTCACTGCCTCCCTCCCGTTGACTCGCCTCCCTCCAGACGAAGGGTGTTTTGTTACTAACGACATGAATCCTTTGGCCAAACAGCATCTACACGCAGTACTTATCAAGCGAGAAGAGGTGGCAAATCAGCGTCTCCTCGAGAGCACCACCGCCATCAGCCGGCTCGAGGATGTCTTGGCCGATGACGAGGCAGAGCTGAGGCAGCTGCGCCTAGAGTTGCGCGCCATCGAGGTGCGGTGCATGGGCTACGTTCCCGACGGCGCCGATCCGGAGCTGGACAGGTCCATCCGCAACTGGAAGGATGACTGGAGGAGGCTGCGGGAGCGCTTCGCCGCCAAGAAGGGCAGCTCCTCGTTCATCTCTGGAGACGGGGAGTCGAGCACGCTGTCTAGTCTTGCAGAGAGTCCGTTGCCGACCACGGCAAGAAGTTGAGCGACACGTCATCGTACAATCATCTTTGGTCGAGGCGTTTGCGACGAGGTCCTCTTGCTCTCCTGTTATAGTGATACCCCAGTGAATGAGTCTGTAAACGCAGTTTAGGACAGATACATTTACACTTCCTTCCTCTTGTGTGTGCGTCTGTGTGTATGTCGGTAGGTGTACAAGATGTGCCGCACATAAGAGAGGACATCTAGAAATGGTCTGTAAACGAGATCGTCCAGGTCTCAATGAATCATCCAGTCAATCACTGAAAGACCAGGTGCCAATCTTTATCATATACACCAAGTACCAGTTCAGTGGCACCGCGCTGGGAGAAGAACCAAGCAGGTCCCTTTCTTCCTCTCTCCCTCTACTCATCAAACCCAAGATGACCCTAGATGTAGCCAATCCCAGAGAAAACTGTGTTCTCTTGAAACGCCCCCCCTTCCCGTGTCGAACGCCCTCCCCGGATATGAAGCAAAAAATACGAATGGCAAGATACCCTGAAATCCCCTGTGTACTTGGTAGGTCACGATGCCCTACGAGTTACCGACTCCTAAAGGCCGACCTCCATACCATGGCCCACGGCTCCGCCTCCGTCTCGCAGGTCATCCTCTTAGCTGATTTGGCGCATTTCGGAAAGCGGACGGCAAGATCGCCCGTCTGATACTCGTCACCGATACCAGCTTTTGAGTACGAGTTGAGGGTACGCTGGGGAACTAGGGCGAGTTTCGACAGGATGGTCGGGTGCCACTGGACAATGTGCTCCTATTGCTCTGCATGTCAGCCTTTTGTTGATGAACTCTCAGAGTACTGCCAACGCGCGTGGCGATGGCTTTGTTTCTTCCTACTATTACTTACCAGTGCATGTGTCTCTGCCTTTTGGAAATTGTAGCTCCTGTATATGGGGTCGAACCACGTCTCGAGGAGGTACCGCGACCACTCCGAGTTGCGCAACACGAAGCTCGACGTCACCAGACCCTCCTTGTCCTGGGTCAGCACAAAGTCGACGTCCCCGCCGCCCAGGTGCGAGAAGGTGTGAATGATGCTGTCTGGGGGCACGACGGGGTGGTCGACAATCATGATCTGCTCCAGCCTCGCGGGCGTCATGACATCCTTCTCTATCGACAGCTGCGGGTTCATGATGAATGTGTCGACGTCCACGTACCACAGGTACGACGCATCGGGAAATTTGGTCATGGCGTGGCGCATCGCGACAATCTTGGTCCACGAGATCGGCGAGGACTTGAGGTCGTAGTCGCCAACCTGGGGGAAGAAGGTCGTATAGCCTGTTGCGAGAATAAAACCGTCCTCTGAAATCAGCATACGTCCTCTTTTTCTTTTCTTGTCATTCCTCCGTCTCTAGGCACGATCTCTCTCCTTCTAGCTCTCTCCCCACAGGCACGAGAGCCTATAGCTACAATTGAGGACAACTTACCATGTCTGTCGGCATAAAGCTTCCTGTTCTCCTTCAACAACTCTGTGTACTTGGATCCGAAACGCTTCTCGTCCAGCACCGTTACTATCACCACAGGTGGCCGCCCCGACGGTACATGGTTCGCCAGTCCCACGGGCCCGCCGCGTGCTGGCGCCGTTCTGCCGCCGTGCGTGACAAGCCACACCAGCGCGATCAGCACGAAGACTGTAATCGCAACAGCATGTTGTCGGTACCGCCGCGGCAGGGAGAGGCGCCTGACAGACTGTATCCTGCTGCTGCTGCCACGGGGCTGAAACGGCGCCGGATTCGGGTCCTTCCGCGCAGGGTACGGCAGGTGCATGGTTCTGACAAAGTCGGAGAAAGGGCAGATCGGTCACGGAGGAGGAGGAGGGTATCACGACGTCAAATGGTGGGTTTCGCGGTCGTTGAGGCTCGTAGGCTGGGACTGGGGCAGGCCCCTCAGGGCTGCGGCGGCGGTGGGGGAGCAAGCCTCGGCAAGTGGGATCGGGCAGAGCTCGGCACACACGAAGCTGTCGTCAGATGAAGGGCGCGTGCAGTATACGGTGGGAGAGATAGCAATCAGTGAATATCTCGTCGTAGAGAGGTTGTGCGAGGGTTGCTGGTGATGGCGGCGGTTCAGGAGATGCTCATTTGTGGCTTCTGATCGCTCAGGCGGGCGCCGAACAAAAAGAATGCCTCGGGGCTAGCGCCGATGTCTCAGGCTGGACGGACGAATACAGCTAAAGCAAGGTACGCGCAGTACCAGTTTCTCCTGAGGCGACTTAATGAAGAAAGCCAAAAGACAGCCGTGGTGGCAGGTGTGACAAAATTGTGGCTGTTGCTGTTGTTGATTCGAGAGAGCAATGTGTCGGCTGGTCAGGATGGATTGCCCAGTTGTGGGTGCCCATAGGTGTCTAGACGGTACTGTAACACGAGGAAATAAGCTGCAACGCGCTTACTATGGTACCGCTGTTACCTTATTTACCACGGCGACAACAAATTAAGTTGTATGAGGGGATGAGAGGCAAGCGCTGACGGCTGAAGTCTAGACTTTGTTCTCAGCAAGCCCAGTTCAGGCTGAGAGCCAGGCCTAGCTGCTGGCTCGCCAGACGATGCGCCGTCCACCTGCATGCACATTCTTGGAAAGGTCCAACGAGCGAGTGTCAAGAAATGCAAACGGACATAGTATAAGAGTGATGAGAGCTGCTACGTCAAAATGGACCCTTCAGAGTACACATTTTCTAAAACAAGGACCAGGACCCCCACGTCGGCTCCGACCCACCTGTCAGTCACCCCCAGCACCGAGCGCTCATCAGGGATTCTCTAAGGCGCCAAGGAGTATGGATGGCATTGTTGATACTACTTAGCACAGTATGTTTGAAGTTATGTATCAATCCGCTGCTGAAGCTGCGCCTCCGTGAGTGTGACCAAGTTCGGCCCGAAGAGCAGGCCAAAGAAATGAGAGGAAGGGGCCCAAAGACCTTTTCCCCAGCGTCCGAATTGACATGCTCGCACTGGTCCATGATGGAACGTGGACAAAACGCCCACGATCCTAGGAAGTGACAAGACCTTCATCTTCGCATACAGACTAGTTGCAACAGCATGGTAGAGCAGGTCCGAGGCAACTTAAGAGTGTGCGGTTCTGCAGAAGAAGTGCTGGGGGCCCATGCACCAAGGAATCGAATTTATGACAGAAGAGACGCGACAGGTCGCGATAGAGTCATTGGTCTTTCTTCGTCTCGGCCTCTGCATCTTCGTCCTCGTCATCGTCGTCGCTACCCGGAACGTCGATGATCGTGTCGCTGAAATTTTCTAGGAATCGGGCAGACAAGGCGCTTACAGCCTTCCAGACAGCCTAGTCAACGTTAGCAACATTGTCCACCACCACACATGCCAAGCGCAGAAAAATCCTACCATAAGGAACGTTGCTACTCCGATTAAGACCACAAACATATTGATGTTCTCAAGTCGATCACGCCCTCCCCTACGTCTACCGCCGACCCGGAGGTTCCACCACTGCCATGGTCTGGCTATGAGAAACGACTTGAAAAAGCCCATCAACCCCAGGGCAAAGAAGCCTCGGGTGAAATGCCATGACCACGTATCTGGCAGCTCATCAGGTATCCAGTTACCCAATTCATCGTACTCATCGTCCAAGCCAAAGGTGAAATCTAGCAAGTTCGCCACTGGGTCGAAAGTTCCCAGGCGGAGAATGGGCTCGGCAATGAAGCCGAGCAGGAAGACGACCAGCAGCACTACTAGTACGGTGAGACCTGCTCGTACGATCTTACTGCTGGCCCACCTTCCCCAAGTAAGCCGTTCCAGGCGGTACGTGTATTTGCAGGTTGGGCATTCCCACAGGTTGCGTTGTGATGGCGAGGCCATTCTCCACGCTCGAAGACAGCCTTCATGAACATACTTTTGGGATCCTTCTGTTATGGGGGTCAGCGACTGTTCTTGTGTGAGAAGCTCTTCACACGTCTGTGGGCAAATCTGTGTAGGATCGAACTTCGGACAGCTCCTCACAGGAGTACTCATTGACCAGGACGAGGGACGAGCTGTGAGCGACACAAATTTGACATACTGCACTTGCAAGGCCGCATAAGTCTTCCAAACTCCGGATCTTCCGAAATATATCGGACGCGAGGTTTCCTGCCCAGGAATTGTGTGGTCGTGCTGGGAAACTCGAAGGTGGGTTGCACCTCTTCGAAACATATTCTGCAGGTCCGAGGTTTGTACCTCGCACCATGTGTCTCGTTCGAGTCCACACCTGCAGGATGTGCATCTTGATCCTGCGCGGCATCAGACCCAACACCAGACTCGAAAGTGTCGGCAGCAGGTGCCTCAGTGGCCGGCTCGTTCGGCTGCCCAACAGAGTTACCCCAAGACCACGTCGGCTCTGGCACTGTGCCGTCTGCAAACAAACCATGATCAGACATGGTATCGCATCGATTCTCGCCTAGAAGTGCGGTGCAGCAATCCGAAGGAATTGGAAAGGAGAACTAATCCAAGAAGATGGATGACAAATTGTCAATCCGGCAGCATTGTATGATAGAAAGCGTTACAATCTGCCGAAGTCGCCTGCTTGCAGATCATGGGAGAGAAGAGTGAACTTGTCGTCTGTATACAGACTTTACCTCAAAGCCAAGGGTTGTTGGGCACGTGGAGAGTGGGAAAGGCCGTGTGAACGAGGCTGCCTGTTTATGGTTGCTACCAAGTATGAAGTTGGGAGATTCTAGCCGAGAGGCAGTGTGAGAGAGAAGGTAGAGCTAGCTAGCTTGCAAGGCTTGCTGGGGGCCAAGCTTGAGTGGGTTTTACTGTAGCAGCTGGAAGGTGCCACCGGCAACAACCCAGCTCTAGGCGTTGGTGGTGGCCCAAGCGCGGCCCCAGCTTCCCGCCGCGGCTGACGTTTTGAGAGCCACCTTCGAACGCGCAAGTGGCCGTGCCTATTTGGAGCTTTCCATACACCACAACCTTGATCAGCCCGCAACCTCGCACCCGTCGTGTGCACACCCCGTACTTTATTCCCATAACCACCAGTCTCCGAGTACACTTCCTGAACGCAAATCTGGCTGAAATCGACAAGAGTCATGGCTGATCGATACTCTTTCTCGCTCACGACCTTCTCCCCCAGGTGAGCTTCTGCGCATGCTTGACTAAACACAAGAAATGATGTGAGCGTCTGTGCTAACACACGAGGAAACAGTGGAAAGCTGGTGCAGATTGGTCAGTGATCTTCTTCAAGCTTGGTAGAACCACGCCGAGAAGGGGTATCGGGCTGACAGATTTGAACAGAGTATGCCTTGAACGCAGTCAACCAAGGTGTGACGGCACTCGGCATCAAGGGCAAGTAGACGAGATCCCCGACTGACGCTATGCCGCCCTGCACTCGTACTGACCTAGACCGCCAGCTACCAATGGCATAGTCCTCGCCACCGAGAAGAAGTCATCGTCTCCCCTCGCCGACCCCTCGTCACTGTCCAAGATCAGCCTCATCACTCCCAACATCGGCATGGTCTACTCCGGCATGGGTCCCGACTACAGAGTCCTAGTCGACAAGGCACGAAAGGTCTCGCACACCGACTACAAGCGTATCTACAACGAGTATCCACCCACAAGAATATTGGTGCAGGATGTCGCCCGGGTCGTGCAGGAGGCAACGCAGTCTGGAGGTGTACGGCCGTACGGTGTCAGCCTGCTGATCGCGGGCTGGGACGAGGGCGTCCTGCCAGAGGAAGAGGTCGAGAAGGCTGCCAAGTCAGTTGAGGGCGAGGGCGGTTTGAAGAAGCTTTCGGGCAAGACGGGCGGTATTCTCAAGGGCGGCCCCATGCTGTATCAGGTCGACCCGTCGGGCAGCTACTTCCCGTGGAAGGCCACGGCGATCGGAAAGAGTGCCACGTCGGCCAAGACATTCCTGGAGAAGCGGTACACGGAGGGTTTGGAGCTGGAGGATGCGGTGCACATCGCGCTGTTGACGCTGAAGGAGACAATCGAGGGCGAGATGAATGGCGAGACGATTGAGATTGGTAAGAGCCTCTCCCCTGCGAGACAACAACCTCTTTACGAGACTTCCCGACCCATCGACTAACGTGTGTGACTAGGTATCGTTGGACCCCCAGCAGACCATCTTCTTGGCGTAGAGGGAGTCGAGGGCGCCAAGGGCCCACGTTTCCGAAAACTGAGCCCCCAGGAGATTGAAGACTACCTCACGAACCTATGATCTAATAATCACCGTTGGGCACCGCTGCGACGGATTTTACGACTGTAACATAGAGCAGATGCATAGAAGACAATGGACGGATAAACCGATGTCATGAAATTATAGCCAGTATGGCAGTGGCTACGGCACATGCTTGACGGTAACGAAGGAGCTTCTTGGTCCGGCTGCGACTGCCACAGGTATCTTCTTGTGTGACTGGTCCAGCACGACCTCCTCCCAGGTGTCAGCGCGCTCAGACCCTATGCCCAGTTGCCCGTCCTTGTTATCCCCAATGACGAAGATTTGGTTCTGCGTGGTCAGGACAATCACATGAGCGTCTCCGACGGCAACGTCGGCTATATCTTGCTCATCGATCACCACAGGAGTCGGCCCGCCAACGAGGTCTACAGGCACCGTTTGCTTTCCGAGATGGCCACCCCAGACGTACAAGTCGTCCCCTTTGGTCAGTGCAGCGAGGATATATCCTCCAGCAGCTAATTTCTTGATAGGACCGGTGGGTAGATCCTGTAGTGAATGGACTAGACCCGGCTTGTCTGCTGAAGTGTATTCGTCTAGATCCCGCGCGAGACATGGCATGTAGCGCTCGTCGCCCCAGGTATACACGCTCCCCGTCGAGGTAAGGGCCGCGAAACCGGCGTCGTAAGCGACGACTTGGGCGCAGTCCTGGAGTTCCGGGAGCTCCTGGCCTGGCGCACCGTCGAGGAGTTCCTTGAGGGAGTTGAACTGCTTGACAACACCGCCCGGGGTCCTGAGAACCTACAAAAATAGTACTAGTGTAAGTCTTTTGATTGCGTTACTTTTGCTTGTTAAACATTTTGTGAGCTAGAGTACGGATACGTACGACGCGTCCGTTGGATGCCTCAGTCAAACAGTGATAAGCCCGAGGGTCTTTCTGGTATAGCTGCAAGTGTTCGCTGGGAAAGCAACCTGCCGTTTTTTCTATGTCACCAGCAAATTCTACTATGGTATGTGACAGGAACGCCTGCACATGCTTGAGCTTGCCCGGGCATTGCTGAATACAGGTAAATTGATGTAAATCCTCTGGTTCCTCTGGTTTATGGCTACTTGCTGGAATGTTGTCATTGTCGAAACAGAGCTGGCCCCAGGCGTTGAGGCCTGTACCCCAGAGTTCCATCTAGACGAGCGTTCAGTGTAAATGGCCAGCTCGGCTTGGAAGCTTTGATCTACTCAACTCGGGCGATGAGGAGACCTAGTCCGTGTGCTGTAATCCGATGCTACTATGCAGGAGAGCAAAGAAGATCGGGCGTGTGTGATCAGAAGGAGACCCAGAGCGAATGAGCAGACTCCACAAACTGTCGAGGTAATGGGGGGTTGTCGACCTATCGTGATACGCGGGTGGTTGGGAAGTGACCAAGACGCACTCAGTTCAGGTGGATACCTAGATCAAGTGACTGGCCTTGTTTGCGCTGTATGTCTTTGTTGTAAGGAGATCAGAATGGAAGGGTACATAAAATTGTGAATGTGCATGCAACAGCAGAGAAGTACAACTGTGATGACTGCTACCAAGGCCACAAGGCGCGAAAAATGCGAGTCACGTCTAGATTGTGGCTGGCAGCAGGGTGGTCAGTGAGGTGCTATCCAAGACCCAGAGAGGCACTATAAACAAACGAAAGCGCATAAGATGATAGATCAATCTGGCAGTATATTTCTTTGGCTTTCTGTTGTAGTTGCTGGCGTTGTTGTGGGCACAGTAGCTGAGGAATACGAGAGGGCACAGATGTCGTACAGTTTTATGGAAGTAAACTGGATAGTGATATCAAATGCTGTGGGCTGGTTGTACTTAGTGCCCGTTCATCAAAACAAATAGAGGGCCCCCCCCTCAAAGGCCCATCAGGCGGGGAAACCTCCTGTGGGGAATGGATCTCAGCGTTGCAACCATTTGCCAATCACCCGGAAGTACTTCAACCTTAAAACACCTGTTCCATACAGCAGAAACGATTTACATACATTATGAAAGGAGCAATACCTACGATAGGCACTGCATGATGTTCTTAGGATTTGTTTCCTTTTTTTCTAGAATACTCGACTGCCTAAGTACAGGGGCAGGATCGCCCTCTAGTGTGGACAGGGCACACTTGTATACCACTAAGTAGCACTGTACATCCTATCGCCGCAGGGGCCGCAGGGATTGAGCCCTTACCCCTGCTGCGACAAGAGACCTGCAAACAAACGATTTCAGCGCTGGACCTCGAAAACGATCAGTCATCCCAACCTCACCTCACTCTCAAGCTAGGAAAAGCAAAGAAATCTTGTTTCTTTATGGAATAATTCACAGCATACACACAGGACCTCTCGTCATCCCTGTCCACCATATCGAAAGCCAAACCAAAGATTGGGCGGACAAACCAACCAACCAGACCCCCCTGAATGAGAGGACCCGCAGTTTGGCCTGTCTTGTACCCTCAGCTGCTGCAGCGAACGCGCCTCCAAGGGAGGCTCAGATTTATTCCAGGGCAGGGGCTGGGACTGGCTGGTGAACAAGCTGCCTCATCCCATCCATCCAAACGGAATACTTCGCGAGGGACCCCCCCCTTCGGCATCTTTGGACCACCACCCTCACTCACTGCCACATCATCACCTGTCGCAATGCACGAGATCGTCATCGCCTCGGTCAATCGTTGAACCAACCATCCTTGTTCACCACCGCAAAACGAAGCAAATACCCCTTCTCAGCTCGACCCGCAGCCATCTTCTCACAACAATCGTTCATGACTGTCCACACACATCTTCATGCCCACGGGATTCCTGACGCCTGCATGAGCGGCTGAGATGAGCCGGGACAAGGGAAAGAAGAAGGGCTTCTGGAAGACCCTTTTTAAGCCCAAGAAGAACTCAGCTGAGCACATCGGGGATAAGAAAAATGGCACCCTACCGGTACAGATTCTTTTCTGCTTTCCCCCCCCCTTTACACAATCGCGAAGCGGTTCTTCTATTTGACACATGTCACTGATACTGAAACCTAGAAAACCGAGGACACTGGGGACCCACTACCTGCCACACGGCCGCGGAGGTTGAGTGACCCGGAGTCCACCATACAGCGAAAGCCCAGCAAACAGAATATCCCCTTACGAAGTGCCACTCTTCAGAGCCTGCAGCCCCGAAAATTGCACAAGCGTCAAAATTCTGAACCACTTCCATCCAAAGGAAAGGAAACCGCATTCGCCAACGGTCATGCCCCGCGCTTCTCACCCGGCCCTGGGGCCTCAGATCAGGGCACGGGGACATGGCCGCCACCGGGTTACGGCCCCGGGGCCGAACTCCCTCTAGGCCATGCCATGGATTATATATCTAAAGGTGTCCCCGCTTTCAAAGGCCACATGCGACGTATACCTCACGCAGGAGATGAGTTCTGCTTGACATACGCCACCGCGGCTGGGAACCGAGGCGATGAGGACGACGGCGTCAACCAGCACGACTCGATGACCCAGCTCATGACCATGAGGACGATGGGCCCGGGCACCGCGTCTCGTCCCTGGTCGACGGTGGAGCAGCCCAGCTATTCTTTTTACTTCGGCACGTTGCCCGGTACCGTGACCTTGAACCAATGGGCGACGACTGCGAGTGTCCGGCCACCAACGATCGCCCTGCGCGACTCGGGGGTTGCGGCTCGTGACGTGGATTTGGTGCGCATTTTTGGCAGGCTCAAGGACTTGGAGTTGGGACTGGAGGATGACGACGTCGACTATATGTACAAGAACCTCTACCGGAAGTTCCTCAAGGATCCAGACCGTGTCCTGAGCCCCCACAAGACTCTAGACAAGCAGATCACCGACCTCATCTTGGTCCTCTCCCGTCCGGACCACTGGATAGACTTCTCGCAGGCCAAGAACCAGATCGTCACGCGTTTCATTTTTGACACGGCACACGTCAACCACGAGCAATATGTCAAGTTCTTCCACCAGCTGGTTCTCAGCATGGAGCTGGACCTGCGCATACATTCGAGGCAGCATAGCGAGTGGGCCAAGGAGAAGCTCTTGGAGCAGCTGCCACCGGCAATCAAATGGAATCTGGCTCTCTCGAGGAGGTGGCGGGATAACGTGAGAATTGAAGCCTATGGTAGCACGGCTGATCGAGGTGCGCGCCACCATGTTGCATGCAACATCTCAAGTAAGGAATTTTGTGTGCTAACATATAGCTTTGTAGTAAAATTGCGGTATAAGCTGAAGCGACGCCAGGTCAAGATGATCAAGAGGTTTGCACAGATGATGAAGTGGCCCAATCTTGCTGAAACCTTGGCCTCTCTGAGACAAGGCTACGATGCCTCGAATCTTGATGCTATCAGCTCCCATGCCATGGCCTTCTTTAGCGGTCTGGTACTACCTGGCGTGAGTACTAAATTCCGAAAGAAAGAAAAAAAAAAGAGAGAGAAAAGATAGCAGAAAGTCAAAGAGACTCGATCATGTGCTGTACTGACACGAAAGGTAGCCTTCTTTCCCCTTTGTCATGATGAACGCCCTCATCGACATCGACCCGGATGAAGCCACCGACGATCTAGCCCTCCTTATCCACCTAAATCCAAACTGCGGTTTCCAGTATCGGAACAGTTACACCTACTGGACGTCAACCTCGATAGTTGGCAAGGTTCTGGCCCCGACTTGCCATGAGGTCGCAGGCTGGGTCGGTCCAGCACGGCCAACACCGGACCTGAGCCGCTCTCAGATTGCGCGCGTGCGCTCGCGCCCGCCTCGACAGCGACTCACCGCCGATGATGTGCGCTTGATGGCAGACCGCTCCGATCCCCTGGGACCGCCCACAGATGCGTTCCCTGTCGAGGACTATGACATGATCCGTCCGAACGTGGACGATATTGTCGACACGGTGCGCATCGAACTCCTCTCGATGAAGCCCTGCACGGAAAGAACAGCCGATCCGGGACCCAAATGGTTCAACGTGGCGATACAGTTTGCCATCGACGGTGTCTCATGGCCTCTGCGCCTGACTTATGATGTGCACTTCATCTCGGCTTGGCCGTGCACGCAAGGACCGCACCCGCTTTTCTACGACTATACCTACCTCGCCGTCGCTGCAGACGAGGTCATCTCGATCCGCGATTGGGCTGGGCTGTACGGCGCGAGGAGCAGGGTGGACCTCAAAGGGTACAAGTCTGTAGCCGAGGGCATCAACAACGACGCCGACGCGGATCGCGATTTGTCGGACTCGACAGCAGGCGAGGGGTCGTCCAAGGGGCGCCGGCCGTCGGTGAATGGGAACGGGAATGGCCGACCAACGTCGAATGGGAAAACTGGTGATCACGGTAAGGAGGAGGAGGAGGATATCCTGGTGATTGAGGCTTTTGGTGTGCCAGACAATGAGGTATTGGCCAGGGCCTGGTGTGCACACTGGGGCCTGAGCGCAGTGGTGGCAGACATCGGGAAGACTTGGTAAGTGGATGCATCAAAGTCCTTATACCACAGTGAACATCACAGTCGAATACCTCTAACAGTTCTTCCAACACAGCATGTCATGTGCCATCCGCGAAGCATACGCTGCAGTTCTGACCGTCGTCATCCTCGTCGATAACAGCAGCACTCAGGCCTTGTATGACGATTGAGAAGAGATGAACGGGTTTCGTAACTGCACAAAAGCGAGGCCTCACGATCTGGAATGATTTCATCGCTATGACTAATGATGTTTTCGAGATCATTCAAGCATCTGGAACAGGAGTATAAGGGATGTGGAAGAGGGTTTGAGGCGTACTCGAAGTGTGGAATTGAGACAATCCGGGGAAAGGCGCGAGGAAATACCCCATGGTACTGGGGCATGGGAGTTCGGGGTTTTTACTTGCCTTTTTCTAGCCGCATATTAATGTTCTAGCTACTCGTCCAGCTAGCTGCCATTATCATTGCTGGAGATAGGAATAAAATGAGAGCCATTTTCCATCTCTATCCTGTGTTCGCATCTTCAAGCTTAGGGCGGGGGAGTCTTGGCTGAGGGAGACAGTCTGTCCTAATCCAAGCTAGGGTCTGGGTTCAGAGTGTGCCAGGGCGACCCATGATGCAACCAGCCAGTTTAACCCTGTAAAATCGCCGACTCTGTGCTGTCCTCGTACCTGCCTGCAGCTGGACCACCTCTACTCCCCCGCCAAAGTTGTCGAATCTCTGCTGCTGCGACTGCTACAACTATCTAATTCTGTGGTAGCGGTTATGGTCTCAGAGATCGACCAGCTGTCTCTTTCCCTTGCGTCATAAATACCGAAGAAAAGAAGGGAGAGAGAGAGAGAGAGAAAATGGCCTCTCTTCTTGTCATTGTCCTTGCGGTCGAGGTCGCTGTGGCCGTGATGAACACCATCGGCGCCACGACCATCAACAACATGGTGAGCCTTTCTCCAGCCACTCCCCTCACCTGCCGCCCCCTAGGCGTGGCGGCAGAAGCACCCTTTATTGGACATGCTGACAAGGGACCGGTTTCGTCGGCACACAGTTATGGAGGCTCTACATCTCCGCCCCGTCTGGCACCTCGAAGAAAATCCGTGGCCAGCGCGAGCTGCAGCAGTCGTACCTCCAGGTGCGGCACGACCTGAACGCTACGAGCAGCCAGGACGAGTTTGCCAAATGGGCCAAGCTGCGCCGGCAGCATGACAAGATGCTGGAGGAGTTGGAGAAGTCGAGTACGTCGAAGATAATTTGCATCGATTCCGTTTCTTAACCTGCACCTCTCCACTCCCCTCCCGCCCCTTCTTCCACACACATAATTTGTGATTCCACGTATCTTTCTTCCTTCAGGCTAGGCGGGCTGCTAACCTGGTATAATTCGCCCTACGCACACAGAATCCGGTATCGACACGACCAAGGCCTCCTTCGACAAAACCGTCAACGCCGTCCGGTGGTTCTGCACCTCGGGAGCCCGCTGGTTCCTCCCATTCTGGTACTCGCGCCAGCCCATGTTCTGGCTTCCACATGGCTGGTTCCCATACTACGCAGAGTGGCTCATCTCGTTCCCACGGGCGCCGATGGGCAGCGTCAGCATCGTGTCGTGGCAGCTGGCATGTACGAGCGTGATCACGCTGATCAAGGATACCCTAGGGGCGCTGGTGAGACTGTTTCTGGACACAAGAGCCGGTGGTCATGCGTCGAAACAGAAAGAACAGCCGTTCGAGGCTAGGGACACGGGCAAGGCAGACACAGCACAGGGCACAGCAGAGAAGAAGCAGGAGGAGCCTTCCAAGAAGGACACATGATATAAGCATGACCGTCGTGCTATGTATATATTGTGGTCTTGTAGCAGCTAAGGAGGGAATCAGGAAACAAAAAGCATCTTTGTATGTCTCTCATCAATTTGACGCAAAGCTCTTCATGGCCGGTAAGGACTGAAACTCTGCAACACTAAGTGAGATGACTCTTGGCAGAGTACTTGGGCTCGCTCTGGGCAACACTTTGACTCTAGCAACCACTGGAAAAGAAAAAGATTGCTAAAGCTTCGAAAGTGCCCGGTCTTTGGGGGGGGGGGGAAAGAGGCTGAAGAGAACAGCTACACGCTCCCTCATAACAACAATGCCTCCTCCAGATCTAGTCGCGTCCTCAACACTTACCAAAATCTTCTTCTGCCTCACGAAAACATTCATGACTAGAGGCAGGTTGCAGACTTCGATCTCATGGTGGCATCGCGCATGTCTGGGAGCAGTCGAATCTCTTTGCGCATTGTCCGTTGCCAGAAAAGGCAGTGGTGTAGTCGCAATTTGTTGTTGGAAGGTCGGGAAAATTTTCAAGCAAATCGCGGGCTCACAATTTCCAGCAGTAGCTCACTGAAATACTAGCTGGGATGCCCCACGTCGCCCACCTAAACCCACTGCTGCCAGGGGGTTGCAGTGGTCGACTCTGGAATCCCTGCTTAGTCTGAGAGATCGCCCAGCGCCTAAACGGACTGGCATTGTTATAGTAAGTACTACGTAGCTATAGTTACACATGCACAACACGCATGCACTCATAACCAGTCCTATAACAACGACGGCTCATGGAGCGCGAGCATTCTTGGCCTTCCGTTTCCTTTCCTCTCGAACCTCGCCACCACCGTCAGCAATAGTCACAGTCACCATGGTGGCCATATCATGGGGGACGTAAGTAGCGCAACATGGACACACTCTGCTCTCCTCGTCTCGGTGAGCGACCAACTAATGTTCACCAAACACAGGATCAAGTCCCTCCTTATCTTCTTTGGGCCCATGCTCGTTCCCAAGGCCATCACCTGGTACCGCTCCATGAAGAACCGCCCACACAACCAGAACAAGCCCATCGTGCCCCTACAAGACCGAGCCCTCCTCGCCATCCTCCTGCTCGCCGCGGCAGCAGTCCTCTTCCTGCTCTGCCTGTCCCCCTGGGCATCGCCAGAGAACATCTTTGTCGCCACTCGCTCCAACCCCACAGCATCCAGCGGCCTGCTCATGTCCCAGCTCTCCATGAGGCGTCCCCTCACGCCAAGGGACGAGGTCCTCCGCACAAGGCTCGAGAGCAAAGCGGGCAAGCTGCTGTACTACAAGTACGGACCAGACGTCTTGGCCGACTGCCCATTCTGCAACTCCCAGGACCCGACGACATACCTCCTCTATGCCGCGCCGGCCATCGCCGCCTCACACCTGCTGAACGCTGTCCTAGTCGGCCTCGCCACCAGCGAGCTGCTCACGGGTAGGACGGGGAGCCAGTGGCGCCGCTTCGCGACGTACGCCGTCGTGGCGCTGGCTGCCGTCGACGCAGGTCTCCTGGTACAGTGGGACCACGTCGAAGGCAACGAGAGGGCCCGGATGCTGCGCGAGGTGGTCTTCTTCTACTGGCGGGCGCGTGTGGTCCGGTACCTCGCCCTTGCCTGCTTGGACCTGGCCCTCGCAGCCGTGCTGTACCTCAGCGCGACCAACAGGCTGTTTGTGCCCGACACGACCATCTCGGAGCGGATCGACATGATGACGGCCGCGGTGAGCGCGGCCAACATGAAAATCAGGTCCGCAAACGTGCTGAAGAACACTGTGGCCCGGGACGGGGAGCTCAGGGCTGTTGATGCGGGCTACTGGGCGCACGAGGGCATCTTGATGCAGGAGGCAATGGAGAGCCAGGAGGTCGTGGACAGCATGCGTGATGCCGTCGAGAACAGACGGATCGACCTCCAGAGCATGGAACAAGCAGCAGAGTCATTCGCCCAACGGATGATGGGGGGGGCCTGTGGTGGCCGAGTAGTTAGGGGTCCACGAACAAGTAATTCCAAATCTTGATGGCACAGTGAAAGGGAAAAGTTGCATTCGCCATCAAAGACCCCCTGAGTGATCATGCACATGGTCTCGTGGTGATGAGGATGGGACCCTCTCAAGGCGCCGAAAGACTAGTGACGCCTTGTGTGTAAGAAGTACTATACGCTTTGTAGATATTACGTCTTGCCTGGCTTGGTTCTGGATATCCATGGACGCCGAAACAAAGACTGCTCCCTTATATCCCAGGGCCTTCTGAACTGAGGGAGAGCCTCTACCTCGCGTGGCATATAGAACCCAGCCGTGACAAGTGGGGCTACGGATTAGCCCTTCCCATCCGGCTTCATTATTGTGACACCCGTGCCCACGCTGGAAGATGTGCTGCCCTTTCTTGAGCTGGTCCCATGGATCTCGGCGGTGCGTCCCTCCTCTGCGCTGCGCTCCAGAAACCCTGCCCACAGATCCGCTAGAGATTCTTTGCCGGATGTAGATGACGTTTCCGAGAAGAAATCAGTACTCAGAGATGGTGTGCTGGGCGTCCTGTGGAATGGCGAGGCTGGCAGTCGTAGAGAGCTGTGAGAGGCCCCCGGGCGGGCGAGGCCCGCCTGCTCTTTCTGCTCGTCCGTCCAAGCGAGGAAGCCTGCGATGACTTGTAATATTTGAAATCTCTTCGGGTCGGAGCGGTCTATCGAGAGGAACTGGAGGAGGTAGTTCGTGATGATTTGCCTGGACACAGTGTGTTAGCCCTCTTTCGCAAAGTGTAGCCATGGCGCGCAAGAGGCATACCGATCAACTTGCTCATCTGGCTTCGTCTTCTTCAGGTACCGCAGAGCTTTTGTGAGATGGTCGTTGAGTATGATTCCCTCGTGTCTCAACTTTCCAATGAGCAAGTTCTTCTCTCTGACCTCCTTCTCAAAAGGCGCCGTTCTTTCAAGCTCCTTCGAGAGGGTTGCCTTTGCTGCCTCGGCTTCTGCTACTCTCTTGTCGGCGTCCTCGACCCGCTTCTTCATCTCCTGAAGCTGCTCCTCCGAGGATTCTACCAAATCTCTCAGCTCTTTTCTCCTGGCATCCTGGATCTCTTGCAACGCTCTTTGTAGACCGTCGATGGTTTGTAGTGAGCTGTCTCGCTCCTCCGCCGCCCTGTCGTACGCTTCCCTGACGGAGACTAGTTGTTCCTCAAGATCAGCAGCCTTTTCTGATAGGCTTTCCCGCGTCTGTCGCTCCTCCATGGCAATGACCTCCCATTCGCTCATGGCACTGCTCGTCGACTCCAGCTCGCTCCTGAAGTGTTGCACCTGTCTCGCCATGTCATCCTTCTCCTTGAGCCAGTTCTGCTGCGAGAGGTTGTTCCGACTCCTCAGCGTCGTCAACTCCCTGTTCGCTTCTTGTAACTCGTCTCTCAGCTGGGCAACCTCCTCCTCAGATGAGGATGACCCTTTTGCAGTTCCTCATTCTGGGCCTCGAGCTCTTCGATGCGCTGATTCGCTTCTTCGAGTTCCGCCCTATCCCTCTTGAGTCGGTCGCCCAATGACTCCTTGATCTTCTCAACCCTCATCAGCAGTGCCTGGTATTGTTCTTCTGCATCATTCTTTGAGGATTCGGTCTCCTCCAGAGCAGTCTTCAACTTGGCGATTTCTGAAGAGTGCGACTCTTGTATAGTCTCCAATTGCTTGCGCGATTCCTCTACCTGCGCCAGAAGCGCCTCTCTTTCTTGTGACATTGCCGCTAGCTTTGCGCTGGTGGCATTCGAAGGATTATCTGTGGTGGTTGTCGTGGGCGCGTCGCCGGAGACTGGGTGGCCGTTCACTGACGATGCTCGCGCATGTCCATTGGCATGCGGTACCTCGGACTCTGTGGTAGCAGGTGGATCTTGCGGTTTCTCGGTGTCCTTACTTTCGTCCTGAGAGGATGACATGTTAGAGATAGCTCGTCATATCTTCAGCGAGCTTGATTCGGGAAGGGTGTGAGCGATCCCACGTTTGGAGATGCCATTGACGACGACGACTCCATCGCAAAGGATATATGGAGCGGCGCCCCATGAGGGAGGTACACAGTACATGCAGGGAGGAAGCTCGTGTCCGCAGCACGGAGGTGGGTCTGCCGGGGTTTCGTCCCTGGGTGTTCGAATGCTTGCGCATTGCCAGGGCTGCTGGGCGCTCAACTTACTACGGGGGCTTCTGGGGTTCCTTCTGCAGCAGTGGACAGGTCGTTCGTCCTGTGCTCGTCCTCTCGAGGGCTCGGGCCGGGCTGCTGGTTGGCTGCGCCATCGTCTTCTCTGGTGCTGGTGTCGACAGTCTTCTTGGGCTTGCCCTTCTTTTTGTTTTTCTTCTTGCTGCCTGTGACTGCAGGGGATCCTGAAATTGCATCGGGTGGGGCGACCGAAGACATGATCAGTTAGCACTGGGCACCACTCCGAGCTTTGATGCGTCTTGAAAGGACAGATGGCATTGGATGGCGGATGGCAGCAGTTTTTTGAAGGTTGCAGGTGTCAGACCCCAATAAGCCTCTCCGGTGTGGTTACCGGTGTGGTACTAGGCACTGCAGGTGGTTTAGCAGGCACCCACAGCGGAAGCTACGGTGACCCAGGCTGTCTTCCCTTACTGGTTGTGCCTGGCTCCCAGGGGTCCCTAGCAGTGAATAGTGGGGAGATCTGGGTTGCTATGCTAGGCTGACCATCAAAAAGATTCTTTCGCTCCATTTGTTGAAGGGCCTTTTTTCCCCTTCTTTTTTTCTCTTCATACATATTTCATCTTCGCAAAACCAGGGCTCATATTGCTGCTCAAACGCGTGCGTCCTGGCTCATTCAGACTGAATGAAGCGAAGTAGACCAACATTTGCCTTTTATAATCCTGGCGACCGTCCGAGGTATTTCCTCCATGGACTCGTCGGGTTCGCTATGCGCAGACAAGCTTTATTACGCTCAATTTGAATTTGGGATGGAATCCCTTGCTGCCGCTCAGTAGACATTCACCAGGGCTGGAGATGTCCAGCTCAATCGTGAAGCCCCACTGTACCTGTCTTGACCATTCAAAGCACTTGACACGAAGAGAATGGTATGCTTTGTAGATTGGAGCGGCTATGGTGTTTGCCATTGTGGACGGCCGGTTCCTTGCATGTCGGAGAGACCATCCGAGTGCCTCCCACCTAATATCTGTACACAGTAGACAGTCTGAGATCATTTCTACTACAAGTCGCATGAATATTTTTGCTGTGTTGATGCCCTTGAAGGAATAAAATTTGAAACAATATGTATGAAAGTAATTCTAGTAGACTAAACCTTATCCTCGCGTCTTTCTGGGCGTCGCCGCCGCCTTGGTGGCCTTCTGTGGCGTCTTAGCTGGCCTGCCTCTGGCACGCTTCGCAGGCTGAGGAGTCGCCTCCTGCTCCTTCTCGGCAACCTCGTCCTCAGCAGCTTCGATGGCGGGTGGCGCTTCGATGGCCTTCGTGGTAGCATCCTCCATGGCCTCTGCAGTCTTGCTCTCAGTAGCCTCTGGCGCAGCGATGGCCGGAACTGCATCGACATCCATGACATCAGGTGCATCGAACTCGTAGCCCACAGCCTCCAGCTTCTTGGCCCTCTCGGCCCGTCTCTTCTTTTCCTTGTTGATCTTTCGCGCCCACTTGTCTTCGAGGAGGGGACGCTCTATATGCTTGCCTTCCATCTTGTTCCACGGGACGGGCTGCATATCATGAATTAGTACCTGGCCGATATTGAAGGCGGATGGGAAGTCATACCTTGAATCTCTTGTTGGCACCCTTGAAGAGCTCATCGTGGACCTGCGCCTTCGGGATGACACTGCACTTGAGGATATGGCCGAAAAGCAGATAGTTCTAATGCAGGTCAGTCTTCATCCCAAGGATCGAGTGGTTCGAAGTCTGCGGTACTCACGTCCATGGTCTTGGCAACGATCTCGGCAGTGCTGAGCTCCTCGAACTCAACGAATGCAAAGTGCTTGGCCCGACCAGTCTTCTTGTTTCTGGAGACCCTCAGGTTTCGAATAGGACCGAATTGGCTAAAGTAGCTCTTCATCTCGTGTTCGTAGAAACCATGAGGCAGACGGCCGACATAGACCACACCCGTTTCCTCCTTTGCTTTCGAAGCGGCAAGCGCCTTCTTGGCCTTCTTCTTCTCCTTGTTGGACAACTCAGGAATCTTGCCGACATCTTGGCCCTCTTCAAAGAGAACAACTCCAGAGCCGGGACCATCCTCATCTCCACTGTCAATGGCCTGGACGAGGGCTTTAGTCTGCTCATCAGCCTCCTCATCAGAAGTTGAGTGCCCGTCTTCCTGAGCAGCAGCGGCCTCAGCCTCAGTCTCAACCTCCTTGACAGCACTCTTCTTTTCCTCGACTGGGTCCTTTTCAACCTTCTTTGCGGACTTCTTGGCCGACTTGGGTGTCTTTTTTGAGGCGGGGGGGAGATTGGGCTGCCTTGGAAACACTCTTGGGGTTCTCCGCAGTGGTGCTGCCAGTGGGCTTTGGGGTAGCTTGCTCAGCACCCTTGGTCTGAGTCTCCTTGGCCACCTTTCCTTTGGCAGGTGTCTTCTCCTTCTTCGACTTGGTGGCAGGAGTACTTTGGATCGGCTCTGAGGCTTGCTCCTGGGTGTCCTTGACCTTGGTCTTGGCGGGGGTGGTGGTCTTCTTTGATTTAGACACAGGTGTCTCCTCCGCAACCTTTAAGGTGTTGTCCTCGGTGGCCTTTGCCTTCGCAGGTGTCTTCTCCTTCTTGGTCTTGGAAGCAGGTGTCTTCTCTACCTGCTCGGACACAGCCTCCTTGGTATCCTTCGCCTTGGCCGGCGTCTTGGGCTTTTTAGTTTTGGGTGTAGGGGCCTCCTTGCTTGCTGCATCCTCGGTGTCGTTGGGCTTGGATGGCGTCTTCACAGCTTTCTGCTTCTTCGTGGCAGCCGGGGAGACGTCCTCAGTGGCTAGAATCAATGTGAGTTCTCTTGAAGCGTTACTCCGAAAAGTCAGCAGGTATGGCATAACGTACCCTTCCGCTTCGAGGGCTTGGGGGTCTTGGGTTTCGGCTTAGGTGTCTCCTCAGCAGCAGTGGCTGGAGCCTCTGTGGCCGTAGCTTGGAGCATTGTCAGTATATGAGAATTCTTCAATTTTCAGACATGATGTGAACATACCCTTCGACCTCCTGGGTCTCAGTTCTGGAGCCATTTTTGGCAGGTTGAGGTAAGAAAATTCGGACTTTCTTCTTCGCCTAGGCTTTGCAGGTGTAGGTTTGGTTGTTAAACAGCTTTTCGCCTGCCATGCATATTTTTTGAGAATTCTGCCACAGGGTAGCAGCTTTCTCCCCAGTGGGCGGTGAGCCGGGGCCGCTATCCATACCCCCATGCATCTGCCACTAGGACTGGCTATCCCTGCTCAGGTCTGGCCGGCCGGGAAGGCCAGCATTGCTATTGAACTTCAATTTGAGGCGACGTTTCCACACTTCCATCGCTATCCAGGCTACTTCCGTACCTCGATCAAACCTCCGCGCTCCTTTCGCAACTTAACTGTGTCACCTTCACACCACCTCAGAAGCTTGAGTCCTCATCACTTACTCTTGGATCTTTTTTCGAACGTATCGACCTAAAAAACATACAAAATGGCCGACCAAGTGTCAGAGATCCTCGAGGCGCCCAAGGAGTTCGTCCACGATGGCATGCAGTTCAGTAAGTCGCGGTGCTGTCCCGTACTGGGACTGCTTGAATGTCCTCAACAAGCAGCCTGCTAATGCAATATACAGTGAAGAGATGCCAGAAGCCGGATCAGAAGGAATTCATCAAGGTATGCAGCCCGCCAGATTGTCACACGCCCGTCCCATCTCCCCACCAACTAACATGTGATGCTAGATCTCGCAAGCAGTTGGTGTTGGCTGTAAGTGACCCTGAGAACCATATTCCGATCGGAAGCAACACGTCCACCGATGTAGCCACATTTCTAAGGTCTCGAGGGCCGCTCCTAATCGTTATCGTCCCCGGCACTGATCCTCGCAATACGATCTCTGGCATTAGCCTGACTAATCTCCGGATATCTAGTCCTGATCATGGGCTTCGTTGGCTACATTGTCAAGTTGATTCACATTCCAGTCAACAATATTCTTGTCGGAGGCGCATAGACATCGAGACACGAAGTCGAAAGTGGTACCCGGAACGAACAAGAACACACACGAACACGAGCAGAATATCCAGCTACTGGGGGAACGGAACGGCCTCGTGGGCGTATCAACATGCACACATTCGCGTAATTGCTAGTAGGCGATCAGAGGGTGGCCGCATGTAGCATTGGATTTGGGACTGGTCAAAAATATTATACCATAACTGCCAGGCGAATAGGCAGGTACACAAACAAAAGATCAATTTTTCCACATCTGCAGTCCAGGGGGATGTTGCCTCCCTAGATCAGGTCACTTTCTGAATTGGATCAGCGGTTAGCCGTGCGGCGGAAGGCTCTTGATTTCCTGCGAAAGAGCAGAGGCATGGACTGCAAGCGCGGCGCCCTCAAGACTCCCGCAAAGTGCCCATTCTCCGGCCTGCAGAGCTTGGCAAGGCTGTCTATTGGCAGTTACCAATGAGCTCTAACATGCGCTGCTTGCGGGGGAATGCGTTCGCGAAACGAAGCCGGCACAATATGTTTGTGATGGGCCGTATATGGGACTGAGTCCATATACCGCTCCGGTGCCTGGCTTCAACAGCCTTCGCAGAGGTGATCATTCGCTGCTGTGCGGCATTCATGGCTCCTGTACAAGACTTCCGGGAGAACCCCGGATGCTGCCATCGGCTCATGATGTGTTCTGCCGTCATCAGCTAGAGTGTAGACCTTTGTAGGCCTGAGACGTGCTGTAAGGACCATCACAAGTTTTGTATTGATTACGTAATGGTCATTGGAGGAGTCAAGCTCGTGTGCTTGCACTCTGGCCATGACTTGGACGAGGAATCCTCCTTCGCCTGATGACATGATTCACAAGCTGCACGCCGGATTCGAGTCGTACCAAGCGCTGCACTACTAAGCCCCAATGCGAGGTTTCGGTCCCAAGAGAACATCGATCATGTGAAGCCTAGTGCCCGGGGAACATCCTATACAACCCAACGAGTCTTCCGTCGTGATTGGTGTGTACATCACATCCACAATCAGCCAGCTGTCGCTAACAACATAGTTGTCGGAAGATTGCCAAAGGGTATTTGGAGACTGTGAGGATGTCCAGAGCACTTGACAAAGACACTCTCCGGGCCGTGGGCCGAGGTGATTCGTCTGCTGCGTTTGAGGCTATTTCCAGAGCCGTCACGCAGACCGCGAATGAGGACGAGGAGGAGCTGCTGGAAATCGAGATTCTGGGCAAGAGTCACCCTCTCGAGCCTGGTACATTTTTTGTGCAAGATGGAAATGCACTCGGCATCTGCAAGCTCGGGCTTGTGCAGGCCTTCTTCACGGCGCGGATGATGCTCGAGAATCACTACAGAGACCAAGGACGAGTAACACTTGCCCCAGAGCAGCTATTTGCCGTGACGAGCGTCATTCTGCTCATGGATCCGGAGCACCTCACGGCGGCGAACACAAGGAAGAGGCTTATACAGGCGAAGGGGCTGCCCTGTGGTGAGGCTTATCGGTTGGCATTGATCCGGAAGGACCGTTTTCACATCGACAGCCTCCTGACGAGCCGTCTGCACAGGCATACAAAATCACCTACCTTGTGGAGCCACCGGAGATGGCTGGTTGAGGCAGCTCGGGGATGCGGCTCACCTCCTGAGGTGGTCCGAGATCTGAAGCGCATCGTCATGATTGCTGGAGAAAGGCATCCTAGAAACTACTATGCGTGGTGCCACGCTCGCTGGCTGATTGGTCCGCCTCTGCCTGCAATGCAGCCAGCAGAGAATGAGTCGTTGCTGACAGCCCTGGTAGCCACGACCAAGTCGTGGTGCTTCCGCAACCATACTGATATCTCTGGCTGGTCATACCTCTCCTTCCTACTCACAAGAGTAAGTAAGACGGAAAGAAACTCCGTCTTCCGAGAAGCAGTCAACCTCTGTGCCTCCTTTCGGTGGGCCAACGAATCGACGTGGGTCTTTTTGCGGACGCTTGCGGCGTCAGGGAGCGTGGGAAATGACGAATTGGCTCTTTTCCACGACACCATGGTCTCCTTACTGCGTAGATATGAGGGCACAAAAGACAGGCGAGCGGTGGAGCAGGCACAGTTCTGGTCCGGGACGTACCATTGTCGCCCGTGATGAGATTATCTTTCTCTCCCCTTGTGATGCCGCCTCGGCACGTGTCTCATGGGCCGAGAGACCTGCATAGCGCTGCCAGAGAGTAAGACATCTCGCTTGCTAGAAGGGGCCCAGACCGTTGTTACAATTGCATTTTCTTTTTTTATGAAATGATTCAAGATCAAGAATCTCAAGGCAGCAGCCGCCTAAGGCGATGCCGACGAGGACTTGGCCTGCTCGAGCCTCGTTCGCGCTCTCTGCAGGTTGTCGGCGGACAGAGAATTTTCACGTACAATTGAGACAGGATCGCCAGCGCATGATTTTTGCGACCCGCTAGTCTCATACAACTGGCTTGCACATAATGTAGTTATACGGTGCAGTAGTAAACCTTGTCCGATTGTCGCCGATTGTCGTTGTCTATGAGGAGGGGTGGGGACAACAAGTTCTGGGAGGCTGAAATGTGTTGCGGATGCCGACCTCGGGATTTCAAGTGGTCAGATTAGGCCTGCGCGCTAGATCTACCTCTCCTACTACTCAGAACCCTTCTCATAGCGCCAATACCATTTTTAGCCCAATTGCTTTACTACCTGCTACTTAACATATAAAAATTCATTCTTATAAATATGTTTTATTTTTAATTTTAATCAATTTTTTTCTTTAATTTAATCTTTATTATATTAAATATATATAATTCTTTCGCAAACAGCTCTAGCTATGCAGTATATCGCAAATATTTTATAAGAGAATATCCCCTTCTACTAATATAGGTAGGGAGTAGCTATTTCTATAGGATACCTATATGGCCTCGGCGTTGGTGGGTGGACCATCAATGAATTTATGGCGATTTCACTAGTCACCAGTCGTCTGCGGTAAATCCACCACGGACTCACTGGGGGTCGCCCATAAATTCGACCACGAATTCATAGCGCAGTCCACCTGGTGCATCACAAGCGCAGAAGGAGTCGACATCCGAGATGGCAACGGGACAGGTATCAAATTTATTTGCGCGTAGCAACGTTACGCCTGTAGAGGTATTACACGAAGCAAGAGAAAGAAGAAGAAAAAGGCAGTCACAGCTTGAAAATGACTTAAAAGCACTTCGTCATCCATAGATTTGTACACATGTTCCAGATATATGTACAACGTTAAAACACAAAGCACTCCTTCATCAGCACCATTTCCACTGATCAACCCATCATTTCCTGCGATCCGATGTGATCTTCAACTCGAGTCCTACACGCACTTGCAGTACTGAGTGCACTCGATCCAAACATTGGAGTATTCCACCTCACCAGAGCTGCTGCAGTGGTAGTAATAGTTGTAGTATCCACCTTCGGTGCCGCAAGTAGTGGTAAGGCTGCTATCGGACGAGCCGCTGCAGTCCAGAGTGTAGCCCGAGGCCATAGAGGCAAAAAGAGCGGCGACGAGAGCTGCGTATCAGGGTAGAATTACACATGTCAGCATGAGCTGGTTTTGATTCGTTATAAAGACAGCAATTTCAATTCGAGGAGGAAAAGGGAAGACAGTGAGAGGGAACAAGCGAGCTTACTGCTGAACTGCATTTTGATAGAGAGAGCTTCGTATTCGAGCAGTAGTGGTAAAGCGATAAGTGGGTTTTGTAAAGGGTGAGATTGTGTAAGACGGTGAAGCTAGTGATGCTAGTGAGTCTGTTCCGATGCCTAGGAAGCAGACTATGAAGCCTTTCTTATATACTTTTCTCTACAATACACGTTTGCCTTGCATGATCCACCTCGGCGATCTTGGCTCACACCGCATTCAACGCTCGATCTCAGCATGATTCGATCAAGCACCACAGGCGCGGCCCCATAAGGACTCAGTGACTTGCACGATTGATTGGCGGGATTTCTTGTCCCTATGTGGGCAGTGCTTGACACAGTCAAGGATCGGCCCGAATGCTCCAGCTTTGGCTTGCGAGAAGGCAGGAGAGATTTCGGGGGTCTCCTGGCCTATGCATTCCTCCCAAGAAAAATCACCAATTACTATAAACTTCCTCATGTTTACCTTGTCTGATGGTTAGTGCTGTATGTTGCATTGTGAGTAGTGCAGTATACTAAGAAGTATACAAGCCTTCCCAAGGGTTGCTTTCGAGACTTCAAGCTTTCTGGGCACCTGCACAGCTTGAACTTGTCTTGCCTTCAAGATAGTAAGCTTTGATCGGGCTGTGATTAGGTTATAATTATTGCAAAGACTACTTTTGCTAAGACCATAAGAAACGCCGGTGTTTCAAACTGATTATCAAATCACTGTAGCAACAGCAAAAGCGCAGACTGAGTTATTCCGTCCGATTCGGTGTGCGGATCCTGCCTCAAAAGAAACTGCCGATTTGTATACCTTGTGGGCTTATGTATGAAAAGGCAGCTCATCAGCAATCCATTTGCAATTTCCGCCTTGCGGAAACGAGGACGCTGGTGGGCCTGGCTGTGTAAACTCGAACATACGACTCTCGCAATCACACGGTAAACGTCATGCTATGTTACATTCTAATATATTTAGATTTTGTTAGCATAAACCTTAATTGAACACAACTTACAAGACACGTTATTGTTAGAAACTCTGAGAATATAGAGAGGGGCATTGGTTGCCCAATTATATAAGTACTCGGACCACCGTCTTTATTTCTTATTTTGACCACTCGCGCCTTTTGATAAAAGAGAAGGGGCGGGGGGGTTGCTTGCCTTCCTTCTTACCACTAATCAGCGATTCTGTCTTCTCTTTCTTCTATCTCCCCTCCTGTTGTAGCAACATTCAGCTTCGTCTTTCCAATTTCCGCTGTTAGTAAGCCTTTTCTTCTGTTTGCACGTACTGTGAAAGGAGGCATCAACCTGGCCTGGCGCATATGAAGCGGATATGGCAATTCACTCGGAATTGCTTCAGCCACGTGGAAAGGACTGCGAACTTTCCTAGCGCAACAAAGTGTTGTCAATACCCCGAGTCTTTAAGACGTCGCTCTACAACCTCAGAGCTTGCATTAATTAAGTATTGACCAACCTCAAGCGGATTTCCAAGGCCTTTGTGTGTTGGCTCTGCGGACCGTACGTAAAGACCTCTGCTCTGGCATCTTTCTTCCAACTCACTTCGCTATTGTAATCACTAAGCAGGTCAATCTCAAGAATCCGCCCGACGTTGCAGTGCTCGACTTGCCAGCCTCGGCATCAGCCTAGTTATATCGGCGCCAATAGCCGCCTATTTGGCTCTCAAGTCGTCCTCTGTGGGTCCTATCAAAATGTTTGGGGGCGAAAACGGTGCTGGATTGGCAGTGCGGAACGTGTGCAACACCGTAAGGCGTTCTGACGAATCTTCGGGCTGTAGCTCTGCTATAGCTGACGAAGGGATAGTTGAAGTGTCAGAGGTCTGGTGAAGGACGTCAAAGCTCGGACGCCGCGCCGGCAGCCCACTCTCTGTATCCCTGAAGGTGAGGCCATACTGGCTTGAAGCTTTTCGTGAGTCGAAGACTGTGTTGAAAGTATCGATCGTCACTGGCTTGTCGCTACTTGTGTGGGCTTTGAGGGTGATGGTGAAAGCCTGGGTCCCCGACCTAGAAAGGGTCGGGCCGCTAGTATGTCCTTCGACGCAAATGACAGGTATCTTAGCAGCGATAGTATTGCCCATGTTGACCACTTAGTTGTCTCCCGAGGCTCGAGACCTCAAGTTCCAAGGTTGCTGAGGTGAAGGAAGCCTTTGGGTGTGGTGCCGTCGCTCGGTCTTGAATTCAAGAGAGAGAAGTCATACACACACCTCGCAGGGGCCTAGAGTGCACATGTGATACGTGCTATTATAACCCATTCCATTTGTAGGTTGCAAAACAGATTACTTGGAATAATGGTCGAAACGCCAAATCAAGAAGACTAGCATGTATGATTGAAAAGCCCGGGGTTAGGGTTACAAGGTGAAATATCCGCAATTCCAACGATTGACGATCCACGGGCAGGGGAGCCAGCAGCCAGTGTCTGGATCTAGGGGAGCTAATTTGCTATTTTGTGCTCCGCCGTGACGGTGCTCGTAAAAGCGCAATGGATCATCATCATCAACCACGAACAGACCTCTCAGTCTTGCTGTGCAGGCAAGCTGCAGCACCGCATAACATTTGACCTGGTATCTGATCTCTCAATGAACCAGCAACGCTGAGCGGCGTCTCGTATGAAATATGGTAGCCATAGCGGTGGATCCTTAACGAAATAAGACGCTGGTAGCCTAAATCAGCTTGACACCTCCGACCCCCTTGGCCACAGCAAACGAGGCTTGGCCGGATCTGGTGTGTCTGAAATGAGATGACCTCTCTTTACGGCACTGGAGAGATTCAGATCGGCTGTTGTCTAGACCTTTAGGGTCTACGTACTTTCTGGTTCTCAGGGAGAAAAGAGATTTGAAGTCACGACAAACACCTCACACTTTGGTCGGTCGGTCGCTTCGCGGCAAGACCCACCAAGAAATCCAGATTTACTGTACCACAATGAGGTCCCTCCCGGAGCATTCGTCCCCTTGTTTCCTCTTCTGCATATGTAAACGCAAGAGGGTGCAGTGGGATGACCTGCAAAGCCTCAGGGGTGATAATGCAAGAATGACTGTGGTACATCTGCGCCGTTAGAGCCCTCCCTCCAAGGTCAAAAAAACCTTACTGTCCAATCAAACAAGACTGCTCTAGCGAGCAATCAATTGACGCTCATCTTGAGCCGCGCAACAGCACGCCAGGACTGGTCTGGCGCATTGCATGGGCGCCATGATCGGGCGCCACACCAAATCCCAAAGATAATGCAGGGGGTTCGAGTCAAAAGGTCGGGTGGATTTACAGTAGTACCATATAGTAGCTCGCCCAAAAAGCCCCATCCCTAGGCCAAGATGCGCAAGAGGCCTTCCCAAAGGAGCAAGACCTTGTCCAACACTGACTGCACGGTGGTGTGTGCGCCCTGCAAGTGTTAGGGCCCGCGGGGGTGAGATCGCGCTATGGAGAACCCTTGCCGTGCCCCAGTTGGTGGTTCCAAGCCAGCAAATGGGTTAGTGCTGCGCCAAGGACAGTTCAGTTGCAGCAGGTGAGGGAGGTTCATTCTTGCTTGCAGATCGTCCAGGGACAAGCAACATCCCGAGCGCGCCGTTCATCTCTGTTCGGACCTCCTCCTTCGTGCCTCATTACGGTCATGTGCATAGGAGATTTTTGCCCGTCTTCTTTCTACGCACTCCTCCATCCCACTTCATCCCTTCGACTTCCTTCCCCTCTTCTCTCATCCATCCTCACGCGTCCTCGGTGTCAATCTTCCCTCTCCTCCAGGGCAGATTCTCCTACAACACCATCACCTCCTTCTCCTCCTTCTCACTTTCTCTTCTTTTTCTGGTAGCGTGCCTCTGCCTGCTTGCCTGTCTGCCTGGGTTTTCAAATGTGTTTCTGAGCAGCTCCTGGATTGTCAGGTCACTCTTGTGCCGACCTTTTGTTTTTCATCCTTTTTCCGTGTGTCTGTGTGCGTGTGTGGGTTTCGGATTCTCGCTCGGTGACCCTCTCGAAGACCCTTCCTCGGCTTGTTGCCCGCCGTTCACGTTCCAGTCTGTACAATAGCCACGGCAACCAGCATTTGCGTCATTCTGCTTTGTTGCTTGCTTGCTTCCCCTCCACTCGGCGACAAGAAAGCGAAGCATAGATGACATTCAGCCTGTTCATATTATCGCCAACACACGCCGTACATAATTCTTAATACATAATATCTTGTCATCCGGCGCAAGAGAACCAACGTCAACATCCCGGACCAATATCCAGATCAATCCAGAACTTCACTGTTTCTTGGGGCTGGACAGGAACATCATTCACCACTCTTCACACCGGATCTCAGGTCACTGGACAAGCAAACCCGGACACGAACCAGCAGTAGTAGCAGCAGCAGCAGCAGCCGCCAAGTTTCTCGTGGCAACCTCGGATCATCCAGTCGCTACAACTGATACATCGTGGAGACCTATCCTTCCTCCCCCTTCCCGCGTCTACTTCCCCCTCCTTTGTGTGGACTCGCAGGGCAACAGGTCGCAAGAACGCCATTATGCACCGTGCAGCTCTCGTACAGCTTCCACTATGGGCCACCCTTGTTCAAGCATTCTTTCCATACATCCCGAACTATGCTTGCAACAAGTATCATGCTTGTGACGGGCAAGACAAGAGGGACCTGCCGGCGAGTGAGCTTGACAGTGTCCCAGTCGAGCCGGATGCTGGGCACGTCGCCGACCTGTTGACGTTCAAGCTTTCCCAGAGATCATCACAGGTAAGTGAAGACGCGTTATATCTGGCAGGCTGTTTCCAACCCATTCCAACCAAGCTGACTGGCGGGGGGAACCACAGAGCAACCAAGATCCAGCCGCTGCCGCAGCACGACAAGCAGAACTTCTGAGACGAAAGTACGAGTTCGGCGGATTCGTGGGTTTCTCACCACCACCAACGCCCGCTAGCTCCCAGGCACAAGACAAGCGCGACAACACCTTCTCTGTTATGACCGCAGCAGAACCCACAGCGAGCAACAGCGTCGGGCTCGACCAGGACGGATCAGACATCTCCTATTTTATCGAGGCCAAGATCGGCTCGGGCGAGGAGTCGCTGTACATGCTGTGCGATACCGGCGCGGGCACCACCTGGATCATGAGCTCGGACTGCGACTCCAAGGCCTGCGGGGAGCACACGACCTGGGATCCGTCCAGCTCGACGTCATACAAGGCGACCGGGAAGACGTTTGAGATTGCTTACGGTACTGGATCGGTCGAGGGAGACCTCGCAGAAGATACGGTCTCGATCGGCTCTGCAAAGGTCACCATGTCGTTTGGTGTGGCCAACACCACCTCGACCGATTTTGAGCACTTCGCCTTCGACGGTATCCTCGGCATGTCAATGGCAAATGGGGCCTCGGACAACTTCATGCAGACCGTGAAGTCGGATGGTGTCCTTCCGTCCAATGTCTTCAGTGTCGACCTCAACAGGGCCGAAGACGGCACCAACACGGGAGAGCTCACCTTTGGCGGTACAGACTCGAGCAAGTACACGGGCGATATCACGTACACGTCGGTGGACAGCTCGGCAGATGGAGCCTGGGCCATCCCAATCGACAACATGGGTTTCAATGGCGATGAGGCTGGGGTTACGGACATCCTGGCATATATCGACACTGGCACGACATATGCATTTGGTCCCTCGGACAACGTGGCAGCCCTCCACGCGCTGATCCCGGGCGCAAGCAGCACAGACAATGTGACCTTTACTGCTCCCTGCGACACGGACCTGCCCATCACTGTCACCTTCTCCGGAGTCAGCCACACCGTCTCCGTCAAGGACTGGCTGTCGGACCCGTCGGACAACGACGTCTGCACGAGCAACTTCTACGGGCGTGAGGTGATTACGGGCGCCTTCCTGCTGGGTGATGTCTTCTTGAAGAATGTATACACTGTTTTCGATGCAGACGAGTCGCGGATTGGTATGGCCCACCACCCGCCCACCCACAGAATCTCCCAGCTCAATTTCTTCTGAATTATTCGCTGACATCGATCTTTCTCTAGGTTTTGCGTCCAAGACGAGCTCGACGTCGACAACCACCTCTGCGAGCTCATCATCAACATCGACATCATCATCCTCGGCATCGACCAGCGCTGGCAGCACCACAGCCGGCAGCACGACCGGCACCACATCAGCAGTGGCAGAGTCAGCTGGTGCTACCAAAACATCATCAATCGCAACCTCGGCGGCAGCACCCAGGACTGGAATCCAGCCGGCACACTACTACACAGCAACGACACTCTGTATAATTTCTGCATTGGCGTCGATAGCATAGCAGCCGCACTGCAGTCACAAGGATGACTTCTCTTTTTCTCTAAACAACGTCTCGCTGTAACGGGCGAGGTGGATCATGATAGAAAAGAAAGGGCATCATAGCATTTTGTTTTTGAATTGCATGATAGATACCCCAGCACCTTGACCGAAAGAAAAAGCGTCGAGAGGCACAGCAAAAGGGGCGTAGAAAAACCCCCCAAGACTTTGTATATAGGATTTCCTGCTTATAAAGTAGTATAATAATTCGCCGCCCTTTCGAGCGACAAAGCAAAAGATTGGGCTTTCAATTTAGGACAAGGCCGTCAAGGCCTCGTGGACATGTGAACAATGCAATCTTCAGGTCCTTCCGTGCCCCCCCGCCCCCTTACATAGTAATCATGTACCGCTGCTATTACACCCCATATCCGGTGTGCAATGGGCTTCGGTAGTGGAGCCCCGGGGCGGTTCCTGGCCCCGGGCGCCCGGGGGTCTGGGCCTGGACTTAGACCTGGACCTGCATTGTAGCCTTTCTTAGCCGCAGCGGTTCCTGACCTTGTATATGAATAGCAGACCAGAGGTTCATCCTCATCATCATCGTCGTAAGCTCAGCACCCATACACGTGGTAATTTTTGGAAACGCTGACGACTCTTGTTTTCCCATTCTCATCCTCCCTCTTGCCTTTTACTTTTCCTTTCTTGCTCTACCAGCCCTCCTGATCCATCTCGACGGGACTCGAGCAAAGCCACCGATACGAACGACATTCCTGCCCCCTTCCTCGTCGTCCTCTCGTCGGCCTCCCCCCTCCTCCGTCCTAACTCTCGAAAATGAGCACGCAGTAGCAGTCACTATTCCCACAAAATGGCCAAGGCCAGATCGCAAACCCCAGACCATCGCGCCGACTCGGGCGCTGGCGCCGCGAGCACACAGGCGCCCGCAGCTGAGAACATGGGCCTCCTGTCGGCAGAGGCAGAGGCAGAGGCGGCGGCGGCGGCGGCAGAAGAAGAAGACTACGACCAGAGCGGCAGCAGCATACCACCACAAACAGCAGACAGCATAGGGCAAAATGGGCGGGCGGTGGCAGGGCCGCCAATGAACGGGAGAAAGATCAAGTCTGCCGTCAGGACATCCTCGTTCACAGGGGGGCGGAGAATCCCCAGCAGCAGCCTTCCCCTCGAGCCCGCCGGACCGCACGCCGAGGACTCCCCAGCGCGTGCGCTTTGACCCGAACCCGACGATCCTGCACGGCCTTACGCCCAACGGCACGGCGACGACCAGCTTCGACACGATGCGGACGAGCGAGGAGCGCGACAGCATTGACGGCCTCGACTTCGAACTCGATGACGACGACGATGACTACCATGACAACGGGGCCGGGCAGCACAGGCGGCCGCTGCTCACGGGAATCGAGGCGCCCTCGGTGGCGCTGGCCAACAGTCCCTGGGCTGCCGAGTTCGAGGACGTACACAGCTGGGCCGAGTCAGAGAGGCAGCGGCCCAAGTCGGGCTTGCGCAGCGCCTTCATGAACATGGCCAACAGCATCATCGGCGCAGGCATCATCGGGCAGCCATACGCCTTCCGGCAGGCGGGCCTGCTGACTGGCATCATCCTGCTGGTCGGGCTCACCATCGTCGTGGACTGGACCATCTGCCTGATCGTGGTGAATAGCAAGCTGTCGGGCGCCAACAGCTTCCAGGGCACCGTCGAGAAGTGCTTTGGCCGTAGCGGGCTCATCGCCATCAGCCTTGCCCAGTGGCTATTTGCGTTTGGCGGCATGGTTGCGTTTGGCGTGGTCGTGGGCGATACTATACCGCATGTCCTGGCGGCGGTCTGGCCGGGCTTGAGGGACATCCCGATCTTGGGGCTGTTGACCGACAGGAGGGCGGCCATTGTGGTGTTCATCCTGGGCATCAGCTTTCCTCTGACGCTCTATCGAGATATAGCGAAGGTACGCCGTCTCCCAGCCCGTGGACGAGACTTTGAAGCAGAGGGGAGTGTCCGGAGACTGACCTGGAAGAATATTACAGCTCGCGAAAGCCAGCACGCTCGCCCTGATTAGCATGATGATCATTCTGATCACGGTGGTCGTCCAGGGCATCCTGACGCCCACGACAGAGCGCGGATCGTTCAGCACACCCCTTCTCACCATCAACTCAGGCATTTTCCAGGCCATCGGTGTGATCTCTTTCGGTGCGTCTACATGTCTCTTAAATTCAAGTTGGACTCTTCTATGTGGTCCCAAGATGACAAACAGACCGTACTGTCTGTCTCTTGTCTCTCTCTCTCTCTCTCTCTCTCTAACAGCATCTTCCCTTCTCAGCTTTCGTATGCCACCATAATTCTCTCCTAATATACGGATCCCTCAAGACGCCCACCATCGACCGCTTCAGCAAGGTGACGCATTTTTCGACGGGCGTGTCCATGCTGGCCTGCATGCTCAGTGCGCTCGCGGGTTTCCTCACCTTTGGCGACCGGACCCTCGGCAACGTTCTCAACAACTTCCCAGCCGACAACGCCATGGTGAACCTGGCGCGGCTCTGCTTTGGTCTCAACATGCTCACCACTCTCCCGCTCGAGGCCTTTGTGTGCCGCGAGGTCATGCTCAACTACTATTTTCCGGGCGAACCTTTCAACATGAACATGCACCTCATCCTCAGCACCAGCCTGGTCGTTAGCGCCATGGTTCTGAGCTTGGCCACGTGTGACCTGGGGTCTGTCTTCGAGCTCGTCGGCGCCACCAGCGCGTGTGCTATGGCGTATATACTGCCGCCCTTATGTTATATCAAGCTGACGAGCCGTTCGTGGAAAACGTACATGGCCATGGCGGTTGTGGCTTTTGGGTGTTGTGTCATGGTCATTAGTACCTTCCAGGCTGTGGGAAAGATGATAAAAGGTGAGTGAGCTCCTCCTTCGTGCCCTGATGACTTCTCGACCACCAGTCCACCTACCAAAAACAGAGAGACGGGCTTGTCATGAAGCACTTACTGACCGTTCTTCATATTTTCTCTTTCCAGGTGAGGGAGGAGTGACGCAATGTATGTAGAATAACTTATAGAGGCTCATATGGCCCAGGCAGGCCTTTGGAAGTTCAGGGCCCCAGACCTAGTAGACGTAGAAGAGAAGAATAAAGTCTTGGATAGGGCTGAGAGCCCCTATCGTGTGTCCATTCCACATACGACTCTGGAAGGCCAATATCACGCATAATTTGCCTCTATTCTTGTTTGTATAGGCTAGGGATGGTATCATATACGTAGGTGGAGGAGAGCCCCCCATATATATCTACGGGGTAAATCACACGAGGTCCTCTCGTCATCGTCACACTACATGAGCTGATGTCTGTCCCACATACATCCAACGAGATCTTGTCTCTTCTCTGTCTCCACCTCGAGGCAATGATTTCTGAACGCTCTGCAGGCCCTGTGGACAACAAGACAGCCAGCCTGTCGACCCGATCAACAACTATGTCACCGGGTCGAAATTGAACTCGGTGCAATTCCCAGCTCCCAAAAGAGGCAAACAGCTCTTCTGTACTCCTACCCCACCCCCCACCCCCTCTTCTATCCTTCCGTTTCCCCTTTGTGTTATAATACTTACAGCTATACATGACTGATAAAGAGTGATAAGGGCCATATAGTTCAACAAGTCAGTCCTCGTACTTGAATGATATTTATCTAGCCTCTTCCTACGAGACAGTCCAGGCAGGGTAGGGCCAGCATGTGATTAATCTAAATCAGAACCTTATACCAGATCCTCCAGGATCATTGTGATCAACGCGCTCCTCCCAGCGAAACATGTAGCGGCGCATGAGTAGTAGCAGCAAGCCCAAGTCACTGGTCATGCCATGCGGGCAGGGTCCCGTGGGGGTTATGCACCTCGCCCACGCCCACTAAACCGGACCCTACTACAGCAGCCACACAAAGCATGTCCATATGACCTCCTGCAGCAAGGCTTCCCGCCCTCCCCCTTCTAAGATGGATCGGGGGTGTCATTCGCTCTACCATATGCACACACTCTCAGTTCCAGATAAGAAGAGCAAAAGAACACATCTGCTCAATGTACAAGTTCCAATTCTGACTGTGCCTTGTAAAACTCGGCACGGGACTGAGGGGGGTGGGAGGGGGAGGGGTTCCATCCAGGCTGCAGGGCAAGCCTACCCTATTCACTCCATTCACTTGCTTATAAAAACCCCGCTTCCCACTCGCTCGCACCTGTCCACATCTCGTTCTGTCTCCCACGATTCACACCACCCCACCTGAAAACACATCACTTTTCTTCACATAACCAACGCACTTACCTCTCTGACAAAAGGGGAAAAAGGAATATCCATCCAGATTCACAGCTAAAGGAGAAAACAAGGGAACTTACACCCCAGACCAGCCATCATCATGCACGGACAACAGTGCCCCAAGTGCGGTGCCGCTGGCGCTGATACCTCCAAGACCTGCTCGTCCTGCGGAGCCGTCAGTGTTTTATTACTCCCTCTCCCTCCAAAACTATGCCCTTTCTCTGTCCCATCGTCGACTTCCCACAGTCCCTTCTCTTTTGGAACGATTCGACAAAGGACATAGCATAGCTGAAGACTATGCGGAGGCTGACACACCTTCAATTTAGTCCTGTCCCGCCTAAGCAGACATCATCTGCGAAGATCAACAACCAGTCTGGAAATGAGATGTTCTCCTGTCTGGACAGAAGGCTCTGACTTGCGCGAAAAAAAGAAGTTGGATGGTCTCTCCCTTTCTCTCTTTTCTTTTCTTTTCCGTCCTTCTCGTCATCAGATGAGTATTTTCGTTGTGTGATTATGGTGGATGGCTAGTGACTGTCTAGGTTTGAGACATGCAGCAAGTGGATGATGGCTCGGTACTATATACACAATTCCTTGCGTGGCTTTGAGCAATGATTGTAGGAATGAATGACTATCTTTGTTGTTGCTATTCAAGCAGCTGAGGAGTTCATTGGTCTGCTTGATTATCCCACCTGTCTTGCTAACATTGTGTCTGCCACGCGCCTGTTCCATCTACTAGTAGTGCCTTGATCTACTAAAAGGAAGATAAACTCGCGATTTGATCTGTCAACGTCCCTAGATGACTTCCTCAAATACTCATCGCACTGTTTCCGAGTTGGTCAAATATTTCCAAGGGCTCGCCAATAGTCATCTGTCTCAAGTTCATGCAGGGAGCAGTCAAAACAAGAGGATTACCAAGAGATTAGAGACAAGTTGACTGATATTGTACACAAGATGTATCCCATCACTCGCAATAGACATCTGTACCGCGAGAGGAGGGCTACCTCATGGGCACCCAGGCCCGCCTCTCCAGCCCAAAAGGTAGAGAGGAAATGAGGTGGCACGACAATGACAGAACACAGTAGCCTGTTTAAATTATCAAGAAGGAAAAGGAGCTCGCAAGAGAAACAAGAAATAATGGAAAACAAAGACCACACAGAGCTGGATAAAGATTCCAGCAACCAAAGAGGTCGTACGCAAACAGATACCATTCCCTCCGCCTGTGTTCTCCCTGCTTCAGTCCCTTCACTCCCCACCTCTCTCAATTTCCTCTCTCTTTCTCTGTGCAATGTCAGTTAAGAAGGAATGACGGAAGAGCTGGCGGAGATGAGGAGGAATTCGACCGCTCCCAGACGAAAGGCCAAGAGGTATTTACGAGCAGAGCCTCCTGGGCGTGACAAAGAACCACCCTTGCGTTGTACCGATGGACGCCCACCACGCACACACACAACACAGCTGCTCTTGTCTCTGGTTTCTTGATCCCTTCCAGCACGCACGACAAGCATCACGAACAACCGTTGTCCGTCCAGACCACGCCGCAGTCAGATTTAGAAGGACGACTTCGCTGTTTCCTGATCCTAATTTGCAGAGATAACTGTTCCCCTGCCATATAACTGTCCCAAACAAAGATGACACGCCGGTCCAATGAAGATAGATAATGCGCGGTAACGTTTCTGAGGCGTACCGAGCAGGACGGATGACGACCACGGCCGATAATATTAACGCCAGCCGAGAGACAACAAAGAGAGACGCCCGACCGGCACCTTTCTAAGACATCATGACATCTTTCCAGTCACCGTCTGCGGGGATCCGAGGCTACCCATGAACGAGAGAGGTGGAAGTCTGAACAATGCCGCATTATAGTGCCGGACACAGCTCCGGCGAATAGGAGCCGTCATGGGGGACAATGAAGCTGCAAGGCCCTTAGAGGACCAGGCACTTGTGCTTCTTGCTGCCGCCTTTCCGCTGCAGCAGGGCGGCACGCGTGGCGTGCTCAAACACCTCTCGGACACCCTCGTTGGTCTTGGCCGAGCACTCCAGGTACTTGTATGCACCAATCTTCTTACGGACCTCCTCGCCCTGTTTGAAATAGAGATCGCAGTCAGTCACCTGGGTGCCTTTCTCACTCGGCGTCCAGAAGCCACGCATGTGCGGGTAGTGCACGAGACACGGCCTTCTCTGGCGGCCATTTTGACCTTTGACGCCAAATTGGCAGGTAGAAGGGGTGGAGGGGGTCTCTTGGCGGAAGAGGGCAAGAGGGCTCAGAGATTTAACAACGAACATACCTCCTCAGGGGTGACTGGCTTCTGGCTGGTCTTACGCAGCTCCTCGATAGTCTTGTTGTCGTAGCGCAGGTCCTTCTTGCAGCCGACGAGGATGATGGGCAGACCCTGACAGAAGTGAAGAACCTCAGAAATCCACTACAAAGGGTGTCGGTGTTAGCAGACGGCGTTATCGCAGGTATGATATGCAGGGGGACAGAGCTGTCAAGAGGCTAACCTTCTCCTGCACGTTGTCCAAGGAATCGGGGGAATCGACAGCAAAGCAGATGAGGATGACATGGGAGTCAGGGTATGAGAGGGGACGGAGACGGTCGTAATCCTCCTGGCCGGCGGTATCCCATAGTGCCAGCTCGACGTGCTTGCCATCGACCTCGACATCGGCAACATAGTTTTCGAAAACGGTAGGCACGTAGACCTGGTGACATTGTTAGACATGTGATCTTGACATGATTGGTGCGCAAAAAATGTAACCATAATCGCTGGGCAGGATTGGCTGGGAGATCAGGATGGAACTGGTGGTGGAGGGATATTGGTGATTGTGGCTGTGGGTCGTAGAGTGGATTGCCTTCGCGATGAGGCACGTTCGGATAGATAGTGAGGAAGAAGATGAGGATGATTTCGGCGCAGCTGAGACGGCGGGTCTCTTACCTCAGGGAAGGTGCCCTTGGAGAAGACACTGGCAATCGTGGTCAGCAGGATGATGGCAATGGAGATGATAGCCTCTTGAGGTGTCGACAAGGGGATGGATCTGGTTGAATGCCCGGGTCCGGCAGGAGAAGGGGGGAGGGGGTCGACAAGACTCACATCAACAGACACGTTTTACCACAGGCACCGTCACCGACAATGACCAGCTTTCGGCGGAGTTCAGCCATCTTGAAAGGAGTCTTGTTGACCTTGAATGCAGGTGATGTGAATGGAGAGAGGATGCAGAGTTGTCAACGTGTGGAAACGGGAATGCAGGAGAGACACAACAATCAGAAGAAGAGGCGAGAGGTGGAGGTAGGTTACTATGATGATGGAAGAAAGGGTGTCGGTGTCGATGGGGTTTTTGGGGAGAGTAAGGTAAGGAACAGGAAATCAGAGGGCCGTTGCTTTGGGGGGCGGAAGGCAGAGGGGGGGAAAGAGACCAGACCAGACCTGGCCTGACCGAGAGAGAGAAGGACGGGACAGGGACGGAAGCAAGGCAAAAAGGCAGCAGCAGAAGGTGGCACATGGGGCAGGCAGACCTGGCACACAGCACCAGCCCAGCCTCTAGGCAAATGCTGGTCAGGCCAGGTCTGCCTGCTGCGGGTTCAGGTGTAGGACTGCAGACATGGGAGTCACCTTAGCGCGTGCAGGGACCACCTTCCAGCGGTCCGGCACCCAGCAGCGACTGGACCAACCGCTGAAGGACCTCCCTGAACAGAAGGAAAGGCCGGACCAGCCGAGCCTTGACGACCTGCTACAATGCCTGCAGGCACAGGTCACGTCAGGCCCTCCTGGCATTGCAAGCACAGGAGGACACGCACCAGGCTCCAACCCGTCCAACCTAGCACACAACACACGCGCACACTCACACACACACAAAGGCTGACAAGGCGGTGGAGGTCCTACGCGTTTGAAAAGTGGGGCCAATCTGGGGTTCAGCTTGGCAGTGCAGCACAGTGGAAGGGCTGTGGCTTGGTGATCAAAAGAAAGGGGCGTGTTTGATAAAGGCCCATGGTCTAATTTCTTTCATTGTGAAAAACGAGGCCGACCCCATCAACAACAAACATTGTGCAATGTCACCCACATCTATTTGGCCCAGGTCACCTGGCTTGCCAAACCCACGAATGATCGACCAAGCCTGACGCCTTGCACACACCAGGATCATGTATGGCGTCTGGACGATCTGCCGAGCATCCTGTAACGCCCACCAGATAGATCAACTGGTCCATCGCTGTGGATTGAATCTGGGTGCAGACCCGAAGATGGTTTGGCTGTCGCTTGCCAAGGCATGGCATACAGCTAGCTGCTCATATTTTGCCAATCGCACCTGGGCATCTCTCTCGCTCTCGAATACGGAAAGGGGTTTCAGAAGGCTCGCCCAGTCCATCATCTCCAGGACACGAGGCTCCCAGCTGCTGACAGGCTGTAACCTCGTACTTGTGCTGGACATGGTCACTAAAACTGCACATGTTGCCTCCGTACAGAGAGGGAGGGACGCGCAGGCAACCAGTCCTACTGCTACAGCTACCACTATAGCATGCTACCACCCAGATGGCTTATGAGTAACATGCAGAGCGGGGGGCAGTGAGCAGTCTGGGATCGCGCGAACCCTTCAGCACTTCAGCCCTATGCGACTGAACCACCATAGCAGACAAGCAGTCCAGACCTCTGATCGGGCAATTTTCACCACAGTATCCAACTCCTGGCCAAGGCTAGTCAAGCATTGTTGGGTCCAACTTCATCGAGCCTGTTGTGCATGAGACCCAGAGCCTCAAATGCAATTTGCAAAAAATTTTCTTATATTATCTTGCTACTAAGTAAGCCCACATCAGGCGACCATAATTGCCCGAGACGCACAGAAATCATCCATTGTTCTTCCAATTCTGGGCCCGTTATCCGCCACCCCTTTGCAAGCCAAATACACAGACGCCCTCCACCCTGCTGGATATCTCCGGTATTACCGTCTGGCAGCTCGGAACGGCACGCGGCCTTCACATGCCACTGAGCTGGCAGACTGACGTTGCTTCCCTTTCTAATGAGGGGCAAGAGAGATACAAGGTCCACAAGCATCTGCATGTGTGTTTGTCCTTGCCTCGTATGGATTTCGCAACTAGATTGCCTGAGGCTATGGTTGGATGCCCTGCTTTCTTCCTTTTGCCTCTATGCATGATGAAGTGTCCGATTCTTCATCAAGATAATCACTAGAGCAGACCGTTGTCAAGGGCACCAGCTGAGCAGAGCCTAGGCGGCACTACGTCACAGGCCAAGCAAGTCCTTGTGACACGGGCCTGTAGGACTTTCTGCAGGGCTTCATTGGGCATTTTAAGACAGAGAGGAAGCATATGCTCGAGAAATTGTCATCCTCGGGGACAAATGCACAAAGAAGAGATCTTGCAAGCTAGAAGGCATTTTGATCAGCCATTTGCAAAATATTATCTGACCCCAATCGGCCTGGGTGAGATCTGACCGTTCCCTGGGAGCCATATCTTTTCGCGAAATGGCGACCTCAACTTCTCACCAAGGCCCGCAGCCTCCTAGCCAACCTTTTACATTTCCACCGACGGCCACTCGTTCGTCTTCGTCCTATTCTCTTGTTCCGCTTCTGTCCTTCTTATCCTTTGCGCATCTGCCTGCCATACAATGACAGAGTCGTACTGGGCTGAACTAGGTGAGTCCTCACGCAAGGTGTAATGGCACCAGGACAACTATGCTTTCCCAGCCAGAGGTGCCGAATCATCCTCGTCCACAACGGTATCACCACCTTCTGTGGACTGGTCTGTCATGTTTCCTCGGTTCCTTGCTTATGGTCTGGCTTAGCTGCAGCCTGCTCTTGGCCCGAAGCGGCCGCTTGGTCTGCTGCATGACTTGCGCTCTTCAAGTTGTAGGAGCTGCCGTTACTGCTGATAGGGCTCTGGGGATATGCAAAGTATCTGTCAGTGATCTCAATCTCCTGCTCCGGAGGTAACGACACGAGACCTTGTGAGAGAGGAGTCACCCACGTGGTTATTGCCCCCCTCCATATGCTCCTGGGTCGTCGAGACTGTACGTGGCTGTCCTTCTGAGGTGGTCTGCCGGGGGATTCTCAAATTGCGATGGTATTGACGATAGCTGCTGAGCATATCACGCTCGATGTCTTTCCTGGCGAACATTTTGCTTCTTCTTGTTCTCGATGGCAACTTGGACTGATCTCGTTGTAAGAGTCCGTGAAGTAAGCCTGCCAATCGTGGACGGTTTAAGTTTTCCCAATGGACCACAGTCAGGAAGATCAAGAGCTCAAAGAATCGTAGGCCAAACGAGCACCATGAACGACAAAGGCGGACTCGGATGACTAGACTTAGGGGCAGTCGCATTGACCCTAATGACGACGAGCTCTTTCGCGCCCGAAGTCATCAGGAGATACTCTTCTCGTGATGGAAGTCGGCTGTTGCATGAACCAGAACGGTGAGAGTATACCCTAACTACTACTCACAAACGCCTGGCAATCGCGACAGTCTGTCTGCCACTGACGCCAGCTTGATTCGATGGAATATGGTGTGGCTCACAAAAACTCTATAGTCGGCTCTCTCCTCTCTTCATCACCCAGGACCGACCGGCAGAACCGAGGCGATAAGTAGACATCACTTCTGCTTCATTCACAGGCCTGATGACCGTTCCACCCCAATGCAAGTGCCAAGCTGCCCACGCTCAACAGTTTACTTCAGCCCCCGGCGTTGACCAGCTGCTCCAAAGTCCTCTACTCCTCATCGTGTGCGACCCTCTCGGTTCCGTGGCCAGTATGAATATGCCCAAAGATATGAAGCTGCAGTCTGAACTGCCACAGCCTGTCCCACACGAGAGTCACATTCAACAAGTTGCATCCACATACGCTCATGGCGGGCTGCGGTAGTGAGCCCAACCCGTATAATATAAGTCATTGTGCGGTGTGATTGCAGTGGGCAGAAAGGAAGACTCAGCATGGTCTCGTTTGATAACGATCGCAGCATAAACGATAACGAGCCGCATCGCAGTCAGTCGTCAGTCTATAGCACTTCTTTCAGGGAATCCATTACGTATACGGCAAACCGCTGAGCCGGAAAGATGACATTCATACCATGTCAAACGGGAAAATCCCATCAGTCATACGGCGACTTGTGGCAGTGCAGCTTGTAGGGTCCTGTAGAATGTAAAAGTGTGTATCTGGCCACTACGAGGAGCTGCTACAGCGCTTCCGAGAGGGACCAAGGAGGCCTGCGATCGGCATCCCGGAACGCTTACACGGGCGCCACGGGGGCGACGGTTTCCAGCGTGTCCGTGGAGGCTGTGCTGCAGCAAGCTGCTGTTCGCTTTGTCTCGCCTTCGCATCATCTTCATCCCGGCCACCTTGTGTTTCTAGAATCAAACCGACGAGAACTTTCTCACCAATATTAAAGGGATGTCTGGATATTTACCAGTCATCCATTCAGGGGGTTTCTTTTTGCTCAATTTCTTGCCTCGACATCGACTTCAATTTTGAATTCGCACTCCCGAACGTGACTTGCTTCGGCAGCAGCAGTCAACTGAGCACAGAAGCTGCTAGGGACCCGCCAAGGAACCATTACAAACTCAGTGACGTCTCGAAATTGCCCCCACCTGCTGCACCACCCTGTCACTTACACGGCCTACACCTTCCGTATCTCTCCATCTTCAACCCCCAGACCTTCCTGCTTTCTTTTTCTCTACAGAGAAACGCTCTTTGGATCAATTCATCAAACCGTCTATTGAAATCGCCTTCATCTCCGAGCGCGCAACTGCATCGACAAGAATGGCAGATTTCGAAGCTCCATCAGGGCCCCCACCACCCAAGGTCCCAGAGGGATGGGTCAGCAGATGGAACGAGCAGTACAAAGAATGGTAGGCCAACATGAGCCCAACGCCCGCCCCACGCAACCGATCAGCCAAGCCAGAGGCGCTGACACGTTGACCAACAGGTTCTACGTCAACACCTACACCAAGAAATCCCAGTGGGAGAAGCCCACCGAGCCCGCCCGGCCGCCCCAGGACGATGGTGCCCCGCCCGGCCCACCACCACCCGCCTATCGCCCCGGCGATGGCCCCGCGCCCACCGATTCCAAGACGAACCCTTTCACTCCGCAGAGCACCGGAAGCGCGTCTGGCCAGGTTGAGAGCGATGCCGAGATGGCGCGCCGGCTGCAGGAGGAGGAAGATGCTCGGGCCGGCCGTAGCAGCGGGGCGCGAGGGTCAGGGCAGGGCTCAGCATCTGATTATATGAGCAGCTCGCCCGCCCCAGGAGGCTCGTCGGCGTATTCCAACCAGCTACCGCCGCGCGAGGAGGGCGGAAAGAGCCGGGGCTTGCTGGGCAAGCTGTTCGGCGGCGGGAGCAAGAACAAGTACGGCAACCAAGGTGGTGCGTACGGAGGCGGATATCCGCAGCAGCAGGGTGGATATGGTGGTGGCTACGGCGGATATCCACAACAGGGTGGCTACGGTGGCCCTCCCCCTCAAGGAGGCTACTACCCCCAGCAGGGCGGATATGGTGGAGGCTACGGAGGTGGTTACGGAGGAGGGCCCGGATATGGAGGTGGTGGCGGTTACTACCCACAGCAGCAACAGAGGCCAGCTAAGAGCGGCGGTCTGGGAACGATGGGTGGTGCCGCGCTGGGTCTGGGTGGTGGTCTGATCGGTGGCATGCTGCTGGAGGATGCCATTGACGACCACGAGGACCACGAGGAGCAGCAGGCTTATGATCAGGGCTACCAGGACGGACAAGACAATGATTTTGGAGGCGGCGATGACTTTGGCGGCGACTTCTAAGATCGGTTCGTGAGGGAATGGGAGACACGGTTTCATCTTTTTTATCCCCCGTCCCCTTGCTTCTTCAATGGTACGATCTAGCATCTCTAAGCATGAAAATCATCCTTGTGTTGAAATCGAAAGAAGAAAAAAAAGGGACCTGTCGGGGGTTACACTTTGCGAGGAAGGAAGGGGGGACCCGAGTGCCATTTTGCGACGAACTTATTGCCAATGCATCTCTAATACCTTTCCATGCTCTTGTATGCATAGCAGCTTCTTCGACAATGAGAATATCTATGATCGATCCCGTCTCTGATACGTCACCTGAGTGCCTCTATAACGATCCGTGTGTGTCGCACGTAACGTTTTGGTTGCGTCGATCGACAAGCTACTTTCGTCCACCCTTTTCTTTTCTCGACGCCGAGCCACCGTCGTTGTTATTATTGTTTGATGAGGATCCAGCCAGAAATGAGGCCATGTCGAAGTTCTGGCCTCCCCCGCCTCCACCCATGAGGCTGTTCATCGGGTTACTCTTCTGGCTTTCCTCCCATTCCTTGCGCATCTCTGGGTCCACTGTAGTGCATAGTCGTCAGCAAACACAGACAGCCTGCTTGATAGCCATATACAAGCGAGGGTAATTCTTCTGGGAACGAGAGAAAGCGGGCACTTACTGTTATCAACCAGCTTCGGCATGCCGATGAAGATGGCCATGCTGACCAGACCCAGCAGGATCATCGGGTTTTTGAGGATGCTCAAGATATTGACTGATCACCAGACCGTCAGCAATTTTTCCTCTCTATCCATGGGCCTCCAACACATGTTCCGACAGTTCGTGGCCCTCTCCAGTCGAGAGAAGAAGAACAAGAGGAACAAAGACTCACATGAACTCCTCTCCATATAAAACACCTTCTGTCCCACAACCCGTACCCCGAAGCTCCCGCCCGTCACGGCGAGCGCCTCCCCCTTGTTGTCCCAGTCATTTCCCCGATACGTCTCCCAGGCGCTGACCTTCAGGCCCGCGACCTTCTCGTCCTTGGGGGTCTGGCCCTCGCCGGCGACGACGGGGACCACGTCGACGCGCAGGGGCGCGAACTGGTGGCTCGGGCAGTGAACGTCGACGAGGTAGCTGCCCTGGGAGACGTTGTGGAAGACAAAGGTGTTGGACGGGGTGAGCGGCGCCGAGGTGTCGGCGCCGAGGGAGGTCAGCGTTGCGTGGGTCGAGGGCGGGAGGGCGCGCGGGTTGGGAATGATGTTGGAGGGTGGGATGTGTAGCGTTATGGAGGTTGTTGCTGCCGCCGCGGCGAGGAGAGGGGCGACGAGGGCGACGAGGGAGGAGGAGAAGAGGGAGGTGCGCATTTTGGCGGTGGTGATTGGCGGCCCTGGTGGTGGCCGTCAAGTTGTTGTGGTCGATGTTGAAGCCGAGAAGGTATTGTGTTAGTGTTGTAATGCCCAGCTGCGCCGTGGTTGACACAGCAGCTTAGGTGGGCCAGAGAGGGGTCTCGCAGCAGACACTACAGGAAGTTTAAAGGGGTCTTACTAGATCCTATGCATACACCCCCCCCCCCCGCCTGAAATACTCCTTCCGCTTTCTTCGTCTCTTTGTCTCTTCTATTGCTTTTCTTTCTTCAAGAATGAGTTAGCCACCCTCAATGATCTCTCAGTGGTCCTCTTGCACCTCAAGCCATCATCTCGCCTCACTTTACGCCCAATTCTTGTCTCTTCTAATGCAGCCCGAGGAGACATAGTGACATCGAGTCAACTGAAATAAATGACTAGACTGTTTGACAAGGGTATATTGGATGTTTCTGTATTTCAAAAGAGGTAGATACTAGAGGGTAAGTGTTCCCCTATTGTGCTTCTATGTATGAATATTCTCAGATGACAGTTGGCGCCGCCTCCTTCTCCTTCGCTCCTGGAGATCCCTCCTCTCCACCTTTGGTCGTTGCTGCAGATGCAGCTTTGAAGGACTGTTCGAAATCGGCGATGATGTCGTCGATATGCTCGGTACCCACGGAAATCCGGATGAGATCCTGTGTGCTTGCGTTAGATTCTACCCGCTCCGTGAATCAAGACAGTGAAGGAAGACGACTCACCTCGGTCACGCCTGAGCTCCTCCTTTCCTCCTCTGACAGTTGCTCGTGCGTCGTCGTCCATGGGTGGATAGCGAGCGTCTTGGAGTCACCCACATTCGCCAGGTTCGAGATCAGCTTGAAGCCGTCCACGATCTGACTGCCTGCCTCGCCGCCTCCCTTCACACCGAAGCTGAGGACACCGCCGAAGCCTCTCTTCAGGTATTTTTTGGCCAGCTCATGGCTCGGGTGGTCCTCGAGGCCCGGATACGAGACCCAAGACACATAAGGGCTCTTCTGGAGGTACCGTGCCAGGGCCAGTGAGTTCTGTGCATGACGCTCTGCGCGGAGGCTGAGCGTTTCGATGCCGAGCAGGAGCTGCTGTGCAGCATGAGGGTTGAGGCACGACCCGAGGTCGCGGAGGATCTCCACGCGCACGCGGATTATGAAGGTGATGGGGCCAAAAGTCTCCCAGAACTTGAGGCCGTGATACCCGTCGGACGGCTCGACCATCTGCGGGAAGCGCTTTGCGTTCTTGCCCCAGTCGAACTTGCCCGAGTCGATGACCACGCCGCCGATCGTGGTTCCGTGGCCACCTATCCACTTGGTAGCCGAATGCACGACGACTGAAGAGTTTGCAAGTCAGTACAGTTGGCCTCTTTTTTGGGGGGGGGGGGGCAGGGATTCAGGGTGGTGTGGATATCTCTCACTGTCCGCGCCATGGTCGATAGGCCTGATATAATAACCGCCAGCACCAAAGGTGTTGTCCACGACGACGGGCACGCCCTTCTCATGCGCCAGCTGGGCAATCTTCTCGAGGTCTGGCACATTATATCGAGGATTGCCGATGCTCTCCAGGTACACGGCCTTGGTCTTGTCGTCGATAGCAGCCGCCAGCTTCTCGGGGTCGTCGCCGTCCACGAACTTGCAATTGATGCCCAGCCTGGGGAACATGACCTTGAGCTGGTTATACGTGCCTCCGTACAGGTTGGAGGTCGACACGATGTTATCGCCAGCCTGTGCGAGAGCGGCGATGGTCATGAACTGGGCAGCCTGGCCGGACGAGGCGGCCACTGCTGCGGCTCCTCCCTCAAGAGCAGCCATACGTTTTTCAAACACATCGACCGTGGGCTGTCCTCTCTCTTAGTCCTTCTGTATGCTACTTCCACTTCGCTCGATAGGGGCCCCACTCACGTTCATGATACGGCTGTAGATGTTGCCAAACTCCTTGAGACCGAAGAGCCTAGCTCCCTGAGCAGAATCGTCGAACACATAGCTCTAAACACCATCACGTCAGCATGGATTCCCCACAGCCAGGCTCATCAGGTTCTATTCCCATACCGTCGTTGCATAAATGGGAACTGCTCGCGACCTGGTGGTTGGGTCTACCTCCTGTCTTTTAAGCACCCAGAATAGTCAGCCCACGAGGCATGTACTCTGTGCGGATGATCTAATTTCTTTTCTTCTTTTTAAACTCACCCAGCGTGGAGCTGAAGGGTCTCGAAGTTCTTGCTGAGCTCAGACATGGTGTTGTAGGATGCCGACTAATAGGGTCTCGGGAAAGAGGTTGCACTTGAACGTCCTTCTTCTTGTTTCTCAGGTTATATACACAACGTCCAAGAAGCGGGCATTCCTCCTCTTTTAAACTTTAAATGACACACAAAATAGGCAAGGAAGTGAGGAAAATCAATTAGTTTTTCTATGAACCCAGTTGACCACCCCATGTCCTCTCGTGATCAGAACCCCCCTCCCTCCATACAATCTGCTCACAGTACGCCTCAAAAGGAAGCGAATCCGTCGACTCACTTGGCTCTCTAATTCCCAAACTGGGAAGGACCGGCGCGCTTGTGGGAGTGGGGGAGCGAGCACGTCATTCTCAGCTTCTTGTATGCCTTTTTTGCTCGTCGGCAACCAGCAGCGATAATCGGGGGGGGGGGGGGGCGGTTCATTTTATGGCGCCGCCACGGCGCCGACAGCCGCGGCGGACGGGTGGATGGTTGCACAGTATCGTCGGCTTTCTGGGCGGGTGCTGCCGCGGATGATCTTTTCCTCTCTCTTGGATAAACATGTGTGGGCCGCCGAGCTGCATTCTCTTGCTTGAAAAGTCGCTTCCTTCGGCGTGTGAGAGCAACAAGAGGGTTGTGGTCTCAAGGTAGGTGAGTTGAGGTGATGAATGAAGGACTTTTGGGCCTGGGGTCTGGTGAGGGTCTCATTCTCTGGTGTCGGCGCGGGAGGGGCCAGATGGGTGAGGAAGTTGCTCTGCCATCCTCTTTTCTAAAGGTGACTTCAGGTTGTCACAGGTGTTGTACCTGCAGTCACTGGACTCTACTGTGTCGTTGAGGCTGTCAATGGGATCTCAATACTGCATAAGAGGAGGAGTTGGGCAAAGACGTGGACATGGGGCAGAAGGCGCAAGGCAAGGCATCGCGAGATTCACCTCGTACGCTGGCTGGCCGTGGCTTCTTCTCATCGGGTCTCAGACCAAAATCTTGCTCTCTCTGCCGGTCCCCCCCCCCCCAACTGTCTCTCTTCCCTCTCATTCTCCTTTGCTGATCCTGCCTTGGTGAGCCGAAGCAGCAGGTCGTGGGCCAGGAGGGAGTTGTGGTCGTCATATCCTGCGCTGGGTGAAACAGAAGGAGTCATACAATGATCAATCCCTCGCAGGTGATGCTCAAACTGTCGATGTGCTGTCCTCTGAGGGCACTGGGATGGCATGCATGGCTCAACCATGTCCTGAGATCTTCAGCCGAGTGGTCCGTGTTCATGGGTCGCATTTATCATGATACCTATTGGCCATGGTACGCAGATCGAGGGAGGATGCTGCAGCACAGGAGAGGAGGAGGGACGTTGTGTAGGTGGTCGATTGACAGTCAAGGCCGATCTAGAGCAGCTGCTGAGGGTGCAGACAGACAGTGGTTCACTGGCTCAGACGCGACCCCGCCACCAAGCTCATTCACCCGCTCGCCCACCTGGCCATATGAACCAAGCTTCTGTCGACAATCGCAACCAACACAGATCAGTGGCTATCTGCCGTAACGGTAAGATGCCACACTTTCAGTACCAGCAGGCACTTTCACAACTTGGGATAAGTCACGAGCACGCCGGAGGCTCCGAGTTCGAATCTGCCACGATAAGTTCAAAACAGATGCTGGCTCACTGTTAGAAAGAAGTATCCCGTGCTTCCCGAGTCCGTCTGGCCTGGGCGAAATAAAGGTCTCCTTTCAGGGTTGTCGCTTGCGTGGACGCGCTGTGGTGTTGGTATGCATTGCGCCTCGAAAGGGGTGTACTGCGCAGGGCGTGAGGGGACTGGTGGCTGGTGACCGGTCATATTTTTAGTGTTCTTTTTTTCTCTTTCTCTTACTTCCTCCCCCCTCCCCCTTACTCTACCTGTTCTCACGTAGTCTTACAATTTCTGTGACCTGCGGTTTACTGCTAGGCGACCTATGAAGGAGGGCCTATGGCGAGTTTGCTTTGGAGGATCCACGCACTCTTATACTTACTCTTAGTCCATAATACCTGATGATGAAGACGTTTTAGCTCGAGAGAACCCTGATCTATACTGATACCCAGGGAAAGCATGTCGTCAAAGTAGTCAGCCTTTTTCGAGGTGTGTTGGCTCTATGGCTTACATCATACACGAGACCCATGAACCACACCACCTTGGCCTGTATAATAGGCCCCGAGGCACGACATCACCAATGGCCCGTGCAGCGGTAACTCACGACGTACGCTGAGCTCGTATTGTGTGTAAGGAGGACAAATATCCTACCCGTAAAGGATTGTCATTGACGACATGAGAACATGATATCTTGCTTGGTCCCAAAGGCCCCTCTGCCACCGACAGTTGACGGGACCAAACCGATCCTCTCCCTGCCGGCCAACCCAATCCGTCCGAACCCGATTTTGAAGATAATCAATCGTAACAAGAAAAGGAACCCCCCATTACCCTTTTCCCTTCATCGTACCGTGAGCCGGCCAGCACAGCTGGCGCATCTAATTGGCAATGCCTCATCATCTAGGCGGACCCATGTCCAGCGACAACCTCATCCTCACTGCCCACAAACGTCGCCCACTCCTCCTCCCCATCCGGCACAGCACCCAGCGTCAACCTTCTCCCAGCCAGCCGATCCGCCCAAGCCTTCAGCACCGCATCCACGCCCAGTTCCATCCCCTTCTCCTCCTCCGAGAAAGGAGAAGATGAACGACCTCCTCACGCGGCCATGGCGGCCTCCTTCATCTGCGGGCCGCCGACGCGCTGCTCAAACTGCATCTGGGTCTTTCCAGGCCCGCTGCCCCTCCGGAGACCGGCAGAGTGGCCCCGAAGGGCATCCTTGAAAGTGAAGGCGGTGGTGGCGGCCCAGAGGGCGAACTCGAATGCGCCAAAGACGGTGGCGGCGCGTGCGGAGCCGCAGACAGCGCCGCGGCAGAAGAGGAGGCGGGACAGGAAGACAGCCATGGCCACGAAGCCGGCGAAGTAGAAGACGACGTTGGTTGCCTCGAGGGAGAGAACGGCCCAGGGGTGGTGGACTGTTGTATTTCGGGGGGAGGAGTGGTGATTAGCTATTGTGTTGGGCACCAGTAGTTGCGGGAGTGGACAAGGAGCGGAAATTGGACTGGACAGGTGGTTGAACTCACACTTGGGCATAAACCTAGGAGCCACCTCGAGATAGGCGATGGAGAGGAGAGTGAAGAGGGGCACAAAGACCAGGAAGTTGACCTGGGACGGCGACGACGTAAGGGTGTCAACATTGTACCAATTAGCGACTAGATTTGCACATTTTCAGTCAGCGATCAATCATCAATCTCTTACGTCGTGAAATAGACATCATGAAGATTATTGAAGATGAATATCAAAATTGACGTACCATATGCTGAGAGGCCGAGAATGACAACAGCACAGACGGCCTGCACGGCGCGCAAGGCGAGCATCACTGGGAAACCGAAACCCATTTTGATCACGAAAAAAAGTAGTCGTCGTTCAAGGATCGTTGTCGTTGTATAATGGCGAAATCGTTTCGCCCAAAGAGAGTATATATTTGTGAGAAAAAAAGACCAGGCCAGCACGTCTCTAAGGGGAGGGCGAAAAGGTGAAGAGAACAGTAATTTGAGGGAGAGTAGGTAGGTATGTGAGTATCTGCAAGCAACCTGTGCGCTGAAATGGTTGGGGACAGGAGAGAGAAAGATGGAGGGAGCGGTAGAGAGGAAGAAAGGAAGAAAACAGAATTGGCAAACAATTAAGAAGACCACGTTCCAGGGCTGGGAAATCCCTATAAGATGTGGGAAATGAGGTGTGTGGCGTGGTGTGTGGTGCATGCAGAGAAAGAGCATTGAGCATGAGATGAGACCCGGAGTAGTTCGAGTGCTGTCGATGCGCAGCAACAGAATTACCCGGGATTACACCGCTTAGGGTTTAGTCGAACACGCCTCGATTGGCATCCTGAAGCCCTTTTGAAACGCGGGCTTGGCAGCGTCCCCCCGGCCCTTGATCTTCCCTCTATGTGTACTTAATCCTCTGTCCCCTGGTTACTGCGTCCGACAGGGCACAGCATCAATGCTACTCTGGTTCAGAGAACTGGGTCGGGGGATAGATGTGCACCCATGGGAGGGCTGCAGCTTGGGCCCTGGCCGGTGGAGGTCCTGCTAAGTATACTCGTAACCGCCCGTGACTGGTGAGTCGGCGCCTAAACATCAGTGGTACAATTGCTATGCAGCACGAGTAGGTGGTGCCGTGACTTGTTACCCAGGCGGATGGGACGGCTGGACTAGAGAGTCGACTCATCTTTTCTCGCGTTTGAAGTGTACAAACTAGACGATTCCACTCGAGTCTCGTTTGTGACCCGGGCCGAGAGAGCATGGTACTATTTTTTTTTTCTTTCTATACTGCGTCTCGCCTGGTGTTCCTAGATTGTCAATATTCAAAGTACATACAGTAGTAGTAACTGACGCAGCAACATGATCATCCACACGCACACACATAGATTGAATGATCGACCTCGACAGAAAGGTGGACTGGACGCGTGGAGGGCGGTGGGGCCCGGTTGTGAAGTCGAGTGACTGGAGAAACATCTTGTTTTGCTGGGCTGGTCTGTCTCGTTTTCGCCGGCCAAAAGACTCCTCGACACCTTGGCAGTCTCTGAACAGTAAGAGCACACGGTTGATGGTCTTGGCCGCACCCGTGTGATATACTCAGAAGAGGGGATAGGGTTTGCCGGGACCCCATCACGCACTGTAGCCGTCGACGAGCTCCATCCTGCCAAGATGAGGGTTTGCCAGGTGCCGACGAGTCTTGAGTTTGGTATTGCCGTGTGAGCTTCTAATTATGAGGTTGCCAAGCCATCACGAGACTTGAGAACTCGCAGCCAAGAAGACCCTGGATGAGGGTCTGTGCGAAGCTCTGAGAAGAAATAGCCTCCCGAACAGACCTTAAAAAGAGAGGCCGACGACGGTGTGTGGACGAGGGCTCGGCTCTTGGAGAAGCGTGCTATGATTGTCTACGTGGCATCGCCAAAATGTGCCCTACTGAGTAGTTCTAGCTGTGCTGATCCTATACACAGAGCGCGAGAAATCTCTATCAGTCAAAACGGCGTCGAGAAGTGGTTCAACGAGGAAGGCCAACACGGCCATGCTTACCTCGACTCTACGTGCTTATTTTACTTTGTGGTGTACCGGAAAGAAGTACCCAAGTATTCGGTAGCGAGACCGTCGACAGCCTTTGAGTATGTGAGACTAAGCAGATCTGGCATCTGATCAGGTATCAAGCAGCACTATCTTTGTCACGGCCACCGTGCAGTGGCCGTGTGTTAGTGGGGGATGCCCCCCCCGGCCGCCATGATGTGTGGTAGCTAACAAGGAGAGACGCCACAAACCATCACACATGCAACGCACATTGTCTCTCCCTTTTTTTGATAGATATATATATATATACACGTCCGTATATATATATACACATCATTTGGTACCTAACGCCAGCCTCTGATTTTTGAGGCGTCGTCAATTTGATATTAGTGAGCCTCGGTTGGACGAGTGCTGGATCCGCTCTTGTCTCCCAGGAACAGTTGACACGTTTAAGTAGAGTCTCTTTACCATGGCGTGCACGATAATTACGGAACTGTGCTGTCTGGGGCGGTAACCTTTCTCCCCAGCAGTAGTGCGAGCAAGCTAGCTCAAGCTATCTCTTGTTCTATTTGTTGCCGGCCTCTCGGACTCGGCCTCGTCCCTCCTCTCTACCAATAGCGATGGTGTAGTCTGGCAATGTGCCGAGGCACTCGGGAGACCCACCGAGACTTGAGCTGGTCATCCGCGCCCCGTGCAGTTTCCCCGGACTCTCAATAGGAACGCCTACCTCATATGTAATCCATAACGATCCCTCGAGAGCTACCGGATTCTCCTATTTCCTTTTCTGATCGCCATGTGCAAATAGCGCACTTCCGCCCTTCTCTTTGTCCCTTTCTCTCCCACCGATTGTACTCCTCCAGAACTGCACCATTGTTGCAAGTTTTGGCTTGTGACAACGGTCTCCCACCACCAGAGGCACTGACGACAGTCTAGCATCTCTCGAACCTCTCACCTTGTCCGGTTAGCGCGCCTCTCTCTTTTCTCTCGAGGATATCTCTTGACTTTCTTCGTCATTAGCTAACAGGATTGTGTGCGCTTAGAAACTGCTCTACCCTCCCTCCCTCTACCCCAAGATGCGTCCCGATCCACAGGTCAAGGCGCTCCTCGAGAAGTGCGCGACACCTCCACCCGCCGGCTCTCCTTACAGTCTCCCGATTCCCGGCTCTGAGCGCGAGAACCGATCTCCTGTATACCGCAACTGGTCCTTCCGCGATGGGCCCCTCATGGAGAGGCTCGAGCCTCACGTCTATACGTTTCACGACCTCTTCGAGGAGGCCTGGCAGGCCCGCCCAAACAAGCGCATGCTGGGGTGGAGGCCCTGGAATCCCGCAACCAAGACGTGGGAGCCCAAATATGTCTGGATGACCTATGCCGACGTTGCTGAGCGGAGAAAGAACTTTGGTGCGGGTATCGTGGAGCTGCACAACAAGGTTGGCATCACGGCGCCAAAGTATGGTGTTGGCATCTGGGCCCAGAACCGGCCCGAGTGGCAGATCACGGGTACGTTGACATTCACCCTACTTGGGGCTCTGTAGGGCTTGCTTGAGTGCTGATAAGAAGAAAATAGAGCTGGCCCTGGTCAGCCAGTCCTTGTACCCGGTCACGCTGTACGAGACCCTCGGCCCTCAGACGACCGAGTACATCATCAACCATGGTGAGCTGGCCTGCGTGGTCTGCTCCTTGCCTCACGTCCCGACCTTGTTGAAGATCGCGTCCAAGGTTCCCACCCTCAAGCTCATCATCACCCTCGACTCCCTGGACGAAGGCGAGATGGTTGGACACTCCAAGCGCGAGCTGCTTAACAAGCTGGCAGCCGACAGCGGCATTGAGATATACTCCATAACCGAGGTGGAGACACTGGGGCTCGAGTCTGGGAGGCAAATGCGGCCGCCCAAGAAGGACGACATCTTCACCATCAACTACACATCTGGCACCACGGGCAACCCCAAGGGTGTTGTTCTGGATCACGGCAACGCCGTTGCCGGCATCTCATGTGCTCGGTCCACCGGTACTGTGAAGGAGGGCGATATCCACTTCTCCTACCTGCCGTTGGCACACATCTTCGGACGCATGGCTGACCAGGCCGCTTTTATCGCCGGTGCTCCGGTGGGATACTTTCACGGTGACATACCGACCCTGGTGGAGGATCTGAAGATCCTGAGGCCAACGGGCTTTATGTCCGTGCCCCGTCTCTACAACCGCTTCCAAGCCGCCATCACCCAGGCGACCGTCGAGGCCGAGGGCTTCAGAGGTGCGCTCTCCCGACATGTGATCAACACCAAGAAGGCCAACATGAAACTGCCCCTGGGCAAGGCCACCAACAAGCACTTCCTCTATGACAGAATATGGACCCCCAAGGTGCTGGCAGCCGTCGGTCTGGACCGTGCGCACTCGATGGTCAGCGGTAGTGCCCAGCTGGACCCTGACGTCCAGACGTTCCTGCGTGCAGCCTTTGGCAACAACTTTGCCCAGGGTTTCGGCATGACGGAGACGTACGCCGTGGGCATGGTCCAATACAGCAACGACTACACCACAGGGAACCTGGGTGCTGTTATGCCCTTTGTGGAGGCCTGTCTCGAGTCCGCTCCTGATCTGGAGTACACGGTCCACGACAAGCCCAACCCGCGCGGCGAGCTACTCATCCGTGGCCCTATCCTGTTCAAGGGCTACTACAAGAACGAGGAGGAGACCAAGAAGACGCTCGACCCCGATGGTTGGTTCCACACGGGTGATATCTGCGAGATAGACAACCTCGGCCGCTTCAAGATCATCGATCGCAAGAAAAACGTGCTCAAGCTGGCCCAGGGCGAGTACATCTCGCCCGAGCGCATCGAGAACGTCTACCTCGGCAGCAGCTCCATCATCCAGATGGCCTATGTGCACGGCGAGCCCAGCAAGGACTGCCTGGTGGCTATCTTCGGCATTGACCCGGAAGCCTTTGCTCCGTATGCCAGCAAGATCCTCAAGAAGAGTGTCCCAGCGGGCGACCATGCCGCGCTCAAGCAGGCCGCCAACGATCCTCAGGTCAGGAAGGCATTCCTGAAGCAGCTTGACGACATTGGAAAGAGGCACAAGTTTAATAGCTACGAGAGGGTGAGGAACTGTTACATGGATATCGAGCCATTTTCTATCGACAATGAGCTCTTCACGCCGACGTAAGCCGCCCCCCTCTCCCTCCCTTTCACACACAATTTCCAGGGGCTCCACCTTTCTCATTCTTCCTCCCCGCTACCCTTCGTGGTGCTAACGTAGACACCACAGTCTCAAGATCAAGCGTCCGCAGACCGCCAGGGCATTCAAGAAGCAAATTGATGATATGTATGATGAGATTGCTAGACAGAGCGAGCAGACCAAGGCTAAGCTGTAAATTTAAACAGCTGTCCTGATTAAACCTCTGTGCTAATTTCTCTACTTTTGTATTACTTCTTGGATGCACCCTGTTAGAGATTAAAGATATATTGGATCGGTAGGGCTAGAATGGTCGCTCTAGAGCTAGTAATGGGATTAATATAAAATCCGATTTACTGTACAACGCTTTGATTTCAATCGCTGGACTTTTCGGAACGAATGCCACACGAAAAGATGCCATTGTCTTGGGGGAAAGTAAGTAGTTTGTGTGGAACCGTCCATAGCACGGTTTGGTGCATTGCAACAAAGCGGGCCTGGGCACTGATTGTGCGGCCATGACACTATAAAAACACAGCATTACAAGCAGTAATGTAATATCAAGTATGCCTGGTGCCTAAACTATAGCTTTTAGCACGACTATTAAGTTCTATTATGACATGTCCTGAGATTAAGAACATCTTAGAATGTTAACTGTTTCAACAGATTTTCTAAGCAAAGCTGGTATTTGAGGAGCAGTTTTCACGGTTTCTCTTAGTAGTAATACTAGAGTAATCTAACAGCTTTAACACGCTGTCCAACTTGCAACAGTAAAGCATGTTAACTGTGCAACTTGAAATTGGATATCAATAGCTAAAATAGTATTATAAATGCTGAGGTTGAAATATTTTTTAAAAGCTTAAAGCTAGCTTTTTGAAAATTAAAATGTTTTTACCTTAATTTTAGTGCAAAATATAATTAGCATAATATATATTAGCGTATAATATATATTTGCTTATATAATTTTAGCTTATTACATTATTATTAATTTTTTATAAAAAAAAAACTTAACTTTATAAAATAAAATTCAATGTTAAAACGCAAATTAGAAAATGCTTAAATCGATACTTAGCTTATTTACGACTTTAGCGTTTCAAAAAATAATTAGGTAAGAGCGCGGTTAATAGCATGACGCAACCTTCCTCAACTACATAGTACGCACCCTATTACGAGGCACCCTATGCATTTTTGCCATGACGCTGCCTTCTCAACACGTCGCCGGAGAGGTCATCGACCTCACTGGCGATAGTGATGATGATGGCGGCGGTCGCAGCAGCAGCAGCCAGCCCACGCATCGCTTCCCGAAGCAGGCTTCACCATTCGCCGCAGTCGAGCCTCCTGCCAAACGCGTGAAGCTCACCAATGGTCAACATGCCCAAGCAGTCTCGGCAGCGCTCATAGAGCGCTATGCCGACGCTGGCGCGAGGGAAGCAGCTTTAGGTGACACAGGCATACACCAGAGCAAGCTTAGGAACAAGGTGAGATATGCCCACCTGCTACGACCTGGGATCAGGAGGTGTCTACGCGAACGCGTCTCGCTAATGTCTACTCTTGGCCCCTTCATAGCTCGCAGAGGTGCTACACCACCAGTTTGGCAAGCGCGTTGCACAACACCATGGCTCCATATCGGGTGCTCTCCACGAGAACATTATCGCGTCTATGAAGGAGCATTTGTCGTACTTGACTACCCTGCTGGTAAGAAGCAAAGGACACTCCAGGAGGGGAAGTGAACCAGCTTTTGGACTAACGCGCCTCACTTAACACTCAGGAATGCCGCCAAACGCCCCTCGCGCGGTCTCAGCCCATGGCCCCACCCGCTACAGTTGCTCGACCTCGACCTCGACCTTCTCCTCTCGCCTCAAGCCACCCATCAAATTCGATATGGAACGGCCTCGCCCACCTTGACGCGCCGGGAGCCAGCCCTGCAGCTGAAATGCTCAGCTATGCCCCGACTGCAGTCTCTTCGCACACAGAGCCTCGTCCACATGCTCTAGCTCGGCTTACTAGTTGGTCGACGCCTCACGCTGTCCCAGCAGTGAATGGCTCGAGCCCAGCAACCCATGATGACGCGTATCCGCCAGCACCTTCAGAAGCATCAACGTCAACACCAAAGACCTTGCGTCCTCGCCGAGAGCCTCCCGGGACGCCTACCTCTTCCAGGCAGCAGTCCAAGTCAGGTGTTTCCACCTCTCCCGCAAACTTCACTTCTCGGGCTAAGAAAGCTGCATGGGCCTCACTGGCGGCAGAAGAGCCCTTCGAGGTTACTACGAACGCCAAGTCTTACTTTGCGTTAACGCGTCGCCCCTACGTTGGTATCAAGGCAATAGAGGCCATCTTGCGCAGCAATGGTCAGCTAAGGAGGCTGAACCCTTCGCTGCTGGGCAAGCCGCAGGTCTTTCACGTCGATTTCACCTTGGACGAGATACGCCAGGCTACGCAGGCTGTCTACCATGTCTTTGGGAAAACTTTAAAGAGTCGCCGCAATGACGAGCCTTATCGGGACCTCGCCAAGCTGCTCAAGAGGTTGAAGAAGCCGAGCGATGTCGGCCGACTCGCAGTCCAGATCGGTTCGCAGTTTCCAGGACGAGAGGTGGAAGACGTCCGTGCTTTCCTACACGACATCCATTCCTCCCTAGATGATGTCCTGAAATCGCGAGCTGTCGTCAAGACCCTCCAGACAGGGCAGGTCTTATCGCTCGAGAAAGACTCGTACGACTCGCGTGGAGAAGACCTTCGCGAGAGTCGCCTCTCTTCTCTCCTGCTGTCAAGGGAGATGTCAGGAAATAAGCTGGGCATAACCAGAAGCCTTGTGAATCTCGAGAACGAGTGTCGCAAGGTCCTTGAGGATGGGCTGGAGATGCGGTGCGAGTTCACAAACTGTGCTGGAGATCTGTCGACGATTAGCTGGGTGTCCAATCAGACTTATCTGGCCGGGTCCACGGTCCACATGGATTCTCACAATCAGCAGTACAACAAGCCTGGCAATCTGGTTCTGGGCTCTGTTTCCCGCGGCTCGGCTTCCTTGAAGGCCTATCCAGACCACCGAATTCCCCGTCCTTTCGTTGAGCGAGGCGAGAACTCGACTGAAGCCATGCGCGAATCCCAGTCCCCATGGCTTTACACCTCTGTTGTATCGTCTGACTACGACGCGATCCATGATCGGGTCTATACCTCCGGCTTCGACAAGAAGGTGAAAGCCTGGAAGGTTGACCAGGCTGGAGCTTCGATGCGTTGCATCGGTACCTGGGAGCATGAAGGCTCCGTCAACTTCGTCCAAGCTTCCTTGTTCAACCACCAGGACATGAGCCTGGTTGCTACAGCCGCGGATGTTCCGTCTAATGCTGTCAGGGTCTACCACGTTCCCAAGGACGATAAACATATCGATCAAAGCCAGTTCGTACCTTTCTCATGCTCGAGAATACTGGAGCTGGACGGCACGCCGATGGTCACTGACAAGTGGACATGGTTTCCTTCTACGATGAGGTGGGGTATCGAGCAAAGCGTGAGACAGCTTCTTCTGGTCGGCTACTCGCCGCGGAGTCTCACGGGCGATGATAAAGACATCCCGCTCGACCGCCTGAACACGGGCGAACTCTGCTTATGGGATACCATTTCTGGCAAGCGCGTCACGATCACCAGCGCGAAGACCCAAAACGTCTTTGAAGTTCTCTGGCATCCAAGTCAGGCAGTGTTCATTGCCGCTACATCGCCCGCGGGATACGCACTCAATTTTGATAGAGTCAAAACACAGGTCCGCATCTTCAATCGTATCGTCGACAATGGATACTACACAGGCCTAGCCTTCAGCGAGGTGAAGGCGCTCGACTGCTACGCGGCAGACATCAACGAGCTGACTATCATGCCCAATAGCGCCCTGTTCTGCTATGTTACCGCTGGCTGTACTGACGGCAAGACATATGTTTGGGACACAGCACTGGGTGATAAGCCCATCCAAGTGCTGGCTCATGGCCGCCCTGTCGCGGGAGTCGCCGCTGGCGATGATACAGACGATACTGGCGTGAAGTTCACTGCCTGGGGCACAACAATGGATCGCTTTTACACTGGGTCGTCGGACGGCATCGTCACAGTCTGGAATGTGCGATGCTCGGGAAAGAGGGCCAAGGGCAGAGTCGTTCTCGAGGCTCCAGCACAAATCTCTTTTGGTGCATTCTCTCCAGACAAGTCGAAGCTTGTTATTGGCGATGCCAGTGGTCGCGTGTTTGTCTTGTCCGTGGACCACGACGATGGCAGCCCGCCGACATTTGTAGAATTACCAGGCGGCGTCAAGAAACGCATGCCCACCACGATCACGCCCCACAGCGATCCGCCGCCACCTCCAGGCGTGGCTCCTACAGATGGTCGAGCGCTAGGTCATCGCTATATCGTCAATCGCCAGCTTCAATACAGCGGCGACCCCACTATCGGCATGGTCAAGGGCCCGAACTACGCGACTACAAGGCTCTACTGCCGTGAGGCGTATCTTCATAGAGATACGACCATGCCCATGCAAGCTCACTTTGAGGCGTCTCTGCAGGCCAACGTTAAGGCGTGGGCCTACTCGCCCACAAAGACCAAAGCTTTGAAGCGGGTATCCTACACGCAAGACGAGACGATCGATCCTAAGAAAGCCCAAAAGTCGCTGCTGGAGACTCATAAGAACAACTGCAGACGGGATCTCGAGTACATGAAGCTCAGCCCAGAAATCCGCGATGTACTTGCCAGTCAGGATGTTGGCGAGAAAGAGTTATACGAGGGTCTCGAGTATTCTGGCATCGTGGACGACGATGAGGCCGACCTGCGCAGAGCCACAGTCGAGGTTGTGGAGTGGGATCCCACCACAGCCGAATGGGGAGACAAGACTGGCATCTGGGTCTGAAGGTCAATTGCAAGAGCACGAGAGAATGTTGACTCTCATGCTATGCAGCAGACCACTCCTCTTACACACAACACATGTACGATTGGAAGATATGTACGTGTGTGATGAGAACTATGAAGGCGTCATTTGATGCCACTTACTATGATTCCACCTGCAAGAGTAGGTAGGCCAAGATAGTCAGCTCAGGCTGGATGTAACAAGAATCCATGACCCATGACCTGTATCTCTGTATGTCTTTCCTCTAGTCGTGTATACTTACATCGTGTGTATATGTTTAAGTCCAGACGCGTGTCACCTTTTCTTCTTCATCGACATGGGCAGGGTCGCGAAAGGGGTGTATGTAGCTCGTGCTCGCGGCATCCGTGAGAGAGCTCAACACTAGAACAGCCAGAGCCCAACAGCTGGATCATAGATAGACGTCTGAACAGGTCAAGTGATCTTCATTAAAGCTCGCAACGAAGACATCTTGAAGGCCTCATCGGAACCGCGCGTACTTTGTCAGCCAGTCGACAGATACCTTCCGTACAGCGGCGGCATTGAAGCGAGACTGAAGATGCCTTTCGGCGACATGACCGTTCGTCTATCAAAACATTTCTTCACTCATTCCCTGTTTATCTTCGATCCTGTAGAAAGCGCACGCGCGCACACGGTATCACACATCAAATCACGTCCCGTCATTTGAAACCCCGATCTCCAAAAACGCCGTCGCTTTAATGCTTAGCGGTGACGGCATCGCCGGTCACCTTTTCAACCATACTCTTGGCCCTGTGAATGAAGAATAACAAAGCGCGTCAGCATTTGATTTGGGCCAGAGAGATAATTTGAGGAGTGACAGGAAAGGAGGTGGGGAAAGAGCAGAGTGAAAAAAAAAGAAAGAAGAAAAAAAACTCACATGTCACCAAGGGCAACCATGCAAATCGTCTGCCACATGCCCAGGCCGATGCGAGGGGTGACACCACGGTACAGACCCTTGACACCGTTGGTCTCGTAGATGTACTTGAAGGTGTTGCCCACGGTCATCTTCTTGGGGCGGTTGGGGTCCTCCTTCTTGCTCTGCATCTCGACACGGATAACCTCGATGGGCTGGTTCCAGGCGGACAGGCCGCCGCCAAGCGAAGAGGCGAGGATCTTTTCGGAGGCGCTAAGCTTCTCGCCATGCTCCTTGCCAGTGACCTTGCGGATGCCCTGCTCGGCGAGGCGGGACAGGCCGAAGCGACTGCCCCAGTTGGTCATCTGGCGGATGGCAACGGCGTTGACGCCCTTGTTGATACCGCGGATGCCCTCGCGGCGATAGATGTCGGCGAAAGTGGCCCAGGTGGATGGGGGCTTGCCGCCGGCGGAGGCCACCTTGTGCTTGGTGATCTCGACAGTCTTCATGCAGGTGCAGAAGCCCATGGTGGCGTAGGCCTGGGCCACACCGCCCGTCACGCCACCCGTGATGCCACCGAGAAACTCGGACGCGCCGGCGTTGCGCGCGTAGTACTCGGCCTCGGAGGCAACGAAGAGGAGCACGGCGCCCTTGGTGGAGGCCTCAATCCAGGCCCAGGGGATAAGGCCCTGGTAGACTATAAAAGACAAAAACGAAAACAGGTCATCAGCACGAATATGGGGGAGAAGAGGAGAAGAAGGGTTCCTACGTACAGCCAAGCACACCACCACGGGACCAGATGCGGCCCAGGGCGGTCATGAAGCCGTCGCCACGGTGGGCAGCCATGGTGGTCTTGATGACCTCGAGGGGCTGGCCGAGGGTGGTGACCTCGAACATGTTGAGGCCGGCTCCAAGGAGCAGGTTGGAGAACTTGATAGGCTTCTTCTCCAGCTTCTTCTTCTCCTGGGCAGGAGTCGGCACGGTGGCGACGGCGGACATGACGGTGGCGGAAGGTTTGACGGGGAGGGGGCCCTGACCAAGGGAAATAGGGTGCTTCTTCGCAGGAGGACTTGTCGAGGAGGACGAGTTCTTGTTTCTGGTATTGCACACGAGTTAGGGACAGATGTACATCACAAGAATAGAAAGAAGAAAAAAAAAGAAAAAAAAACCGCTCGATAGCCCTTGATTATGGTCTCTTGGTTATGTGGAAAGGAAGTGAATAATACGCACAAGAGTCGATCTGACAGAGAGGCTAAGGCTCAAGAACGGTACAGAATTGCTATTGTCTCACGAGGAGGGCGACAAAAAGAAGGAATAAAGTGGCACGGGAGATGTCGGTGGATTCGGATATCTGGGCGTTGCACATGTCAGTCGGTAAACAGCAAGTTCTTCGCCTTTCGGTGATGGTGCCTTGTCGTCGGAGTTTCCCAAGCAAGCTCTCCAGAGGTAAAGCCCCCCGGCCCCCCTCCCCCTCCTTCTTCGCCCAGTGGAGAGCTCTCCCCCCCCAAAACTCCGGTGCCAACCTCTGACGGACAAAACAATGATCATGATCGAGAAAACTTACAAGATTGATAGTCAGCAAACAGTCGTTGAGATCTCAAGTGTCGATGATGGTCGCTGTAGGTTTGGAAGACTGGAAGACAAAGATCACCAAAAAAGGATCGAGGGTTCAGGAGAGAGGGAGAGAGGGCTTTCAGCTGAGAACAGAACAGCAACAACAGAACCAAAGACAAGGTCCAGATGGCTTCGGGACAATCAACAGTAGGGTAATCGGCTTTCTAGGCGGTCCAAGGTGCTGCTTCTGGGCTCGGGGACCTTGCAAGCTTACAGGGGCCCAGGGTCTTACAGATGGGGGCCACCTCAACGTCCCTGGAACCCCGACTGGTGGGCGGGTTGAGCTGCTAAGAAGAGCCCTGGCACGCTGGGCCGCAGGCCACTGTGGTGTAGCGGCAGGATGCGAAGCAGTACTTTGGCAAGGCATAGAGATTGTGCGGTGGGGCTGTGTATCCTTTCTTGACCAGGCCCCCCCTCCTTTCCCTACTAATGGATCTCAACAAAGACTTTCCCCGGAGTCGGGGCATCTCATCAAAGGTTGGGTCACCTTCCCAACGCTCTGGAAGGAACCACAAAAAAGTCTGAGAGCTATAGCTCACTTTTCTCACTCACCATCCCAACCCAAGTCAGATACGATAAGCTTGGGGGCACCGTTCTGTGCAGGCTCGGGATTGGCGACCTGAAGTCTCAGCCATCAGCCACGGATTTTATTCCGTCACACAAGCACGAACCCCAACCAAGCCTGCGTGGCTTTGCCCTGAAAAGGGATCTCGTACAGATCCTGTGAATCAGCGACAGACAGGTCGCGAGGACGATTGGATCCATTCCTTTGCCCAGGCGCCCAGTTTTATTTGTTTCCCAGTCAGATCTTACATTTTATTTTAATTTTCCTACTCCCCTGGGATACAGGAATTTCATAATATACAAGCGCCACGAGTGACGGGGTATTTTGCTCTCCACCAAGTCTAACCTCCCCACCCGTCGCGCACCTGTAGATCTTCCTAGCATCCCTCAAATCAAGAAAAGTCTATCCGATTAGTCCTTGATGCCCCCGTGTGCTGTGTGCTGTGTAGTAGAGATGTTCTCTTCCTTGAACGGAAAATGCCAGTGTATCTTCTCATCTCCAGAAAATCTTCCGCGGTCGACTTAGAGCTTCTTGCAAATCTCGATCCACTTCTCGGTGGAGAAGGACTTGGGCCTGGATGGTCATATCTCTCGTCAGCAGGCTAGATACGGTAAAGGAGCGCGCAGGGCCCTGGAGGGATGGCGTGGGAAGGAGATTGGGTTTACGAAGCTTACCTCTCGATGGGGGCACCGACGGCGCGGTCGATGATAAGCTGGGGCAGGACACCGATGGCGCGGGACACACCGAACAGGACGGTGTAGTAGTTGGCCTCGGTCAGACCGTAGTACTGGAGCAGGACACCGGAGTGGGCATCGACGTTGGGGTAGGGGTTCTTGGTCTTGCCGTGCTCGGTCAGGACGCCAGGGGCGATCTTGTAGACCTGGCTGACCAGCTGGAACATGGGGTCCTCGGGCATCTTCTCCTGGGCGAACTTGCGCTGAGCCATGTAGCGGGGGTCGGTCTTGCGGAGCACAGCGTGGCCGTAACCGGGGACGACACGGCCCGCGTTCAGGGTAGACCACAGGTAGTCGGTGATAGCCTTGTCGCTCAGGTCATCACCAACAGCCTTCTTCATCTCGGTGAGCCAGTTCAGCACCTCCTGGTTGGCCAGGCCGTGCAGGGGACCAGCCAGACCCTGGAGACCAGCGGAGACGGACAGGAAGGGGGAGCTGAGGGCGCTGCCGACCAGGTGGGTGGTGTGGGCGCTGACGTTGCCACCCTCGTGGTCCGTGTGGATGGTCAGGTACAGACGCAGCAGCTCGATGAAGTCGGCGTTGTTGCCGAAGCCCAGCTGGTTGGCGAAGTTGAACGAGTAGTCCTTGTCCTTCTGTACGGGGGCAACCTTGCCGCCCTTGAAAACGTTCTGGTAGATGCGGGCGGCAATGGTGGGCAGCTTGGCAATCAGATCCATGGAGTCCTCAAAGGTGTGGCTCCAGTACTCCTTCTTGTTCATGCCCTTGGCGTAGGCCTTGGCGAACGACGACGTGTGCTCGAGAGCGGTGACGGCCAGGGAGAACTGAGCCATGGGGTGCAGGTCAGAGGGGCAGCGGTCGATGAGCTCCTCGACGAACTTGGGCACATCGGAACGGGCAGCCCACTCGGCGGACAGGTCGCGGACCTGCTGCTCAGAGGGGACCTCGCCGGTCAGGAGGAGCCAGAAGAGACCTATTGAATCATTCACATCAGCACGATGCGCGCAGTAGTGACACATCTCCGCCTCTCAACAGTATGACGGCTTACCCTCAGGCAGGGGCTCCTTGCCACCGGGAGCCTTGGGGAGGAGCTCCTGGCACTCGGGAATGGTCTTGCCACGGAAGCGGATGCCCTCCTCGGAGTCGAGGACGGAGCCCTCCCAGACCAGGCACTTGATGCCACGGGCACCACCGTAAACCTGGTCCAGAGTCACCTTGTCGACAACCTTGGAGCCATTCTCCCTGTAATTCGGTGTTCTCGGGTCAGCCACGTCGTCTCCAGCGCAAAGGGTGGATTGTATATGTAGACACTGGTCGATACTGACTTCCGGAGGGCCTTGATCTCCTCGATCTTCTCGGGCAGAAGCTCGGCGAAACGCTCCTTGAGGGTCTGGTAGGCGCCAGAGGCGTCAGCGACAATGGGGCTTCAAGAGCCAGCACGGGTCGGTCGGGTCATACCTGTGTCTTCGCGCTGTAGCAGCGGACGGCGTTGAAGGAGGTAGGTCGGAAGGCAGAGGTCCTCAGAGAGGTCCTCAGAGCTGAAGAGCCGAGGCGCATAGCAGAAGCCATCTTGAAGGCAGACGGGGCTGTTCTGGGACTTGGAGAGAGAAGGCGAGGCAGTAGAGAAGTGAAGGAGGATAATGAGAAGGGGAAAAAAAGGCTGCGAGATAGGAGGGCAGATAGATAGAAATTCGGCCGGAAGGAAAAAGAAAATCGGTACCAGGCAGGGCAGCTCGGACAAAAACGCGCGAATTTTGATGGCCGTGGGCGCCTTCCGGGGTAGACGAAAAGGATACGACCAGAGTAGCCGAATCTGGATTCTCAACACATCCCTGCCCCAGGTTCCAGGTCCCCGCTACAAGCACAGCATGCTCACCAACCTTTACATTGATAATAGACAGCTCAGGTCTTACTGAGCCCTGGCCCAGAGGACAGGTCGGCTGATCAATGATGAAGAATATTTGCACCGAGTAGCCCCATCCATCACCACCAGATCATAGGATGGGGCAAGACGCATCATAGTAGAATGTGTGAATGCATATTGTAGCGGATGTATCGAGTACATACGGGGACTACTAGTACTACCCTCGAGTCGGGGTCAAAAAATAGGTTGCATGCCCCAAAGCCCCAAACTTCTCCCAACTTTGACGTCAGAAGATACGCTGGCAAATAGCTACTGCAGCTCCAGAAGCTCCGAAGACGCGCATTGCCCTCTATTGACGCCCACAGGCGCAGGGGCTTGCTAGGACGACTAATTCTGCCACAAAGCACCGAGGCAAGGATCAGTCTGAGGCTAGGCCCTGTTGCTATCATTAATAAAACGGTGTCAGTTCATCCCAGCGCCTTTGCATTATTGTGCTCTGTGACGAAGGGGGGGTCCTGTGACAAGATGAGAACAGAACAGCATGCATGAATGAAGGAGAGGAAAAAATGGCTCGCTAAGGTTACCCGCAGTCTCCCCCGCTTCAAACCAGCAGCTGGAACGTTTCGGCTCGCGACTCGCTCTTCATACAAACCCCGGCCCACCGAATAATACTTATGTATCATTTTCTCCCCCCCCCCCTTCCGACTTCTCCTCCGATACTGGAACTGTAAGGAGCAAATAGCATAGTCAGAGAATGGCCAGAAGAACAGGAAAGCAAGGCATACACACATAGAAAGGAGAATGATGTCAATTTCGTTGGACATAAAACAAGATCAAGTGAAGGCCAGCAGCAGTGATTGGCAAGCCGAGGTACCACGATACCTACTTACGTCCTGACTGGCTATCATTAGTGAGTGTTCCAGGTTTCCCAATCCACGTGCTACGGTTACTGCTGCTGTTTCTGCAGCTGTTGTGCGAGCACACTGCCACTGCCGGGCACGCTAAGCTCACTAGCCCCTTCTTCACCTTACGCACTGGCCAAGTCACCTACCAGCCTACCTACCAGAGTTTTACCCTGCCCACCCTCATCTGCGCCTGCCGTTCGATAAAACCCCCATCACCTGCCACCTCCAACTTTTCTAATCTCTCTTCCTACCATCCACAACAACTCAACACCTTGGCAGTGACACGGCCACCCGTGTTGGATTCCATCGAGAATTCATCTATTCGACTTGATTTCCATCAAATTCGCAGTAGTCTCGGCACCTTCTGGCCTGCTTTCACCACCTGCAGATTGATCTGGAAGTTTTTGTTGCCACAGACAGTGCTGCGCCACCGCGAAGAGAAGAAAAGACGCGTCCCGTCACAAACCCAGAAGCCGTCGGCCAAACTCTCTAGAAACTTTTGCCTGCCTCTCGCAGTAAACAAGCACCCTCCAGATCTAGGCTGTGCCCTTTGACCTTCGTACATTACCGTACTGTCTCTCTCTGGATTACCTGGTCCTAGACCCTCTTTTCGCAAAGCGTCGCGCACACTGGCCCTCCCTGCTGAGAACCAAGTGCCAGAGCGCGAAGAGAGTCTTGCCTCCGTACCGTCGTCGCAGTGCCTCTGTAGCCAATACCTTTTCCCAAGGCCGTCAAATTTGGCGTCAGAGGAGGGGGAGGATAAAGGGACGATCTCAACCGGGCATCACAAGAAGAAGCAAGGGTCGGAAAGGCGCACGGGCAGACACACGTCCCTTGGTTGCAATTGATTCCTACCAAGCCGCGTCCTCGTCCACAGAGGCTCCTGCTGTTGTTCTCTGCCTCACAACAGGTGCTAGACAACACCAAAGCACGAGCTGGTAGGGCGTTGATCGCCGTTTCGACAAGTAGTGTGTGTGGCCCCTCTTGGCTGTCGACCCAACCAAGTCCATCACCATGTCGTCTGCCGTAGCAGATTTGGAGACCAATCTCCTGGCAATGCTTGCCCTCAAGCCTCCTGGGGTCTCGGGCTCTAGGATCAGCGCGATCACGGCCCTCTGCATTGCCAATGTTCAGGTACGGAAATGATGATGCCCTCCTTGATCAATAAAACAGCACAAGCCATGCCGAGTACAGTCACGTATGCGGCACACTCCCTTACTTCCACCACCCCATCCTTCCTATTCGACGCACCACCAGCCATTGTTGTGTATTTCTTTCTTTTTTTGATTTTATTTTTTACACCCTCTTCTTGCCCTTGTATACTGACATGCAGCCTCTTCTTCATTTCAGTCTGAGTCTGTTCTCATTCAGAAGATATTCACGCACTTCAAGAAAGCCCCTGGCACCCACAAACTTGGTGTGCTCTACGTTGTAGACTCCGTAACCCGCAAGTGGCTTGAACAGGCCAAGCAACAGGGTCAGCCTGTCAACAGTGCTGCTCCGGATGGCACCTTTGCTGCCGGCGTGAACAGGGTGACTGAGCTGATGCCTGTGCTGATGAGCGACATCATTTCCTCTGCCCCTCAGGACCAAAAGGTATGTCAAAACACATTGAATCCCATAGCAGGAATATCACCAGCCTCGACAGGTCTTTTTGTGATGAAGCCATCTGGACTGCGCGTCACTGCTGGTCTAGTGATGTTCTAGTAAGGCCTTAGTGGACAATGGCTCACTCTTTTCTTTTTTTTTTAAAAAAATGTAGGACAAGATTAAGAAGCTTGTCGACATCTGGGAAAAGGGACAGACTTTTCCTGCTTCCATGACTGAGGGCTTCAGACAGAAACTCAGCCGTAAGTCCACCCCCGAGGAAACCCCATCCTCCCCACCACCAACCACCCAATAAGCCTGCATATATCCCGAAATGTGGCTGTCGCAGCATCACATTGAGTATCTGCGGGGATGTATACACATCACAATCACTAGCAGATTCTAATTGGTCAAATTTTCTTCTGCAGAAACATCTACGACCCCTCCAGGCAGCCCACCTCCCAGCATGCTGGCATCTTTCAACAACAACCACGGTGCTCAGCCCCAGCCAAACCCAACACCTCCAGTACTCCCGCCCAACATTGTTGAGACCCTTGCAACCATCAAGAACATTGCCCAGCAGCAGAACCAGAACAAGGCAGCCCAGAGCAGTGCTGCCCCGGCAGCTCCCACACCAGCTCCGGTGTCTGCTCCTTACAGTAGCTCGGGACTTCCTAACAACCTTACAGCCCCGTCTTTCATGAACACTGCCCAGCCAGGCTTAGGTTTGCCCTATTTGCAGCAGCAGCAGCAGCAGCAGCAGCACACACCACAACCTTCTGTGCCCCCCATGGGCGTATCTGCTCCTCCCTTTATGCCGCCTCAGACCCAGCATACAGCTATGCCCAACTTTACCAACGCCCAGAATGGTGTAGCTGCCCTGGCCAATGGAATGTCAGGCAACGTTGCGCCGGGGGCCGCCCCTGGCGGTGACCCAACCGCGCTGCAGGTGGCGCTTATTCAGCAGCTAATACAGAAGGGCCTCCCAGCTGAACAGATTGCTGCCGTGGTGAAGGCTCTTGCTGGCGGCAACAACGGAGCTGCTCCCGCTGTCGCACCACAGGTGGCGCCGCCGGCCCAGGGCGGGTACCCGATGGCTCAGAGCGGCAGCGGTAGCGGTAGCGGTTGGGCTCCTCCGAGGCCTGATGACCGTGCTATGAGATCACCTCCTGGTGGGGCGCGTGGTAGGTCGCGCTCGCGCTCCCCAGGACGTCGCTGGGATCACCGTGACTCTCCTCGTGGCCGTGATGACCGCCGTTTTGGCGACCATGGCCGTGACTCTCCACCGCGTGATCGCTACGACGATCGTGACCGGGGTGGTCGTTCCTATCGACAGCGCTCGCCTGCTGGTGGACGCCGCGGCTCAAGCCCGCGGCGCGGTGGCGAGATGGCTCCCCCCCTCGCAGCAGGACAAGTTTGTGCAGTATGAGCCGTCCCTTCCCAATAACCACATCAAGGTGCTGAGCCGTACCCTGTTCGTGGGCGGGGTGACATGCCCCGAGAGTGAGCTGCGAAACATCTTCAACCGCTTCGGCTCCGTGCAGACGTGTATTGTCAATAAAGAGAAGCGCCACGCGTTCGTCAAGATGTACACCCGTAAGGATGCTGTCAATGCGAAGGAGGCCATGGAGGACGGCCGCAGCCCAGATGCCCAGCTCCGTACGAGATGGGGCGTCGGGTTCGGGCCCAGGGATTGCAGCGATTACCAGACGGGTATCAGCGTAATACCCATCCACAAGCTGACCGAGGCAGACCGCAAGTGGATGCTCACGGCGCCGTACGGCGGCAGCGGCGGCCAGCCGATTGTCCATGGCATGGTCGTCGAGGAGCCTGACATCGAGATCGGCGCTGGTGTGTCGTCCAAGGCCATCTCCCGCCGTATGCAGACCGACAAGGGCGGCAGCCACGGCCCTAAGTCGACTCATCACAATGACGATCGGAATGATCGCCGGCACGGCAGACGTGGGGGCGGTCGGGACCACCACGGTCACCGCCGCGACGAAGATCGGCCCAACAACGCCAACAATCCAAACGACGAGCCCATCGTGCCAGGTTTTGGATACGGTATCACTACAAACCAGCAGGGCATGCCTGTATTCCCTCCCGGATTCTCTCTCCCGGCAATGGGTGGTTCTGATGCCATCAACAATCCTCCTTACTAAACGGAGTCAAACAACTACCTGCGAGGGGGTGGGGAGGGGAGAGAGCAGATGCCCTCTTTTTCCTCCAAGCATCATCGCCGAACACCCAATGCGCCGTAGCCGACTACGTAGCAGTTTGTCCAGCTGTCCGTTGCTCGTCTTCGGAACATGCTCTGCCTCCTTTACGCGACCTAGTCTTCCTCACACACAGACAGGTTCAGGTCCCTCGAGGCGCTGTGCCGTGTGTAGTTGGTCCGAGCACCCCGGCAAAAGTTCCGACCTTTGGCGTGCAGATCTTACCCAAGCGCCAACTTGCGGATTTCGCAGTCCAACTGCGACAGGTCAATTATGATGATTACTTCTGAGAAGACCATCGTTTCCAAAATGGTATTAATTGCCCACCCAACAGCACCTAAGCAGTAATGATGTTGAGCTAACAAGGAGGCATAACAGCTCTTAAGTACCTGGTAGGAGACGATCACTGTCACTGCATATAATTCTGGATCATAACGGAGTTGGGGATGCGATGTATTTTTTTTTCTTCTCTGGCTGGCACATCGTCTTTCGCTGCTATCCGGTTCACCGTGATGAGACCCAAAAAGCATGGCGTGGAGTTTTCAATGAGGTGATCAAGTGGCTGCATTTTTTCCAAGATCAAGCAATCTGCTGCTGTTTGCTTTTTCAGCGCGGGAGCGTGCCGGGGCCGGGGGATGTGGGGGCGGATTTCATAGGTGGTGAAAGTATGGGAAGGCGATGACCAGATGACGATGCGATGTAGTGCAGAAAGGATAATTCGTGCATAAATGAGCCTGCTGCGTAATTGATTTTGACCCTTTTCCTAGAACATCGATTGACTTTTTTTTCCATTTTATGATGATAACATTCATTACCTAAGACTATGTCGATTTTTCGCGACCGGTGTTGTAGATTGGTGCACGGCGCTGAAGCGGTTGGCTCCCCTAGCCGTGGCAGAACAGTCGACCCCTCCCTTACCGGGAATCAGCACCAAGGCATGTGCTGTCACTACTGCAGTAGATTGTATTTCGTTGTCAGCAAGACATGATTGTCGTATGTACACAGTGCCAAGTGTCTGCATCCATACATTTCCGACATATGTACTTGGAAACCTATGGATGCTTTTGACCCCAGACAGTGTCCGTCCGCACGAGTTCGAGGTTCGGCCGGGCATTTACGTATCTATACACTCAGGCACAGCGACACGGCGCAGCATCTGAAAACCGGCGGGCCGGTCTCCTCCCCTCCCCCCTTCCCAAGCTTACATGTTTAGTGAGGGTCGCACTGACACGGCGCTTGGCCTAGCTGATGCCATGTATGCTCGCTCCTTCCGGCCCACGACTACGACCTCGAGAAACTAAGGCAGGGGGACGGTTGTTTTTTTTTTTTTTTTTTTTTTGGCTCAGGTGCGACTGCCCACGGATTTATGGCGCGCGCGATCAAGCCCCGTTATCATCCGCGTGTCTGTTGCCATTTAATTCGCGAGACTATGCACGTGTCAATCATTAATTTCAGCAGCTTAGGTCTCTTCTCGGTCGCGTCCGAGACATGGCCCGCCAGCCGATATTGGTTAGCAGCTCAGCGTCTCCTCACACAACTCAAGTATCTTAATGAAGGGTGAAGTCCAAGCTGTATGTTCTCTGTATGAGGATGGAAAATCATATGCCTGTTCGCAACAGTAAAAGGAAACACTTGTGAGTCAGGTCATTATAAATGATTTTACTTGGGTTTCTCCCCCTCTAATTGATAATGGAGAGGGCCTGCAGAAGCAGTTAGCAGGGTCTCAAGACTTTTGTGTTAGGTAGTCTAGGCTACTGAGAGTTCACATAGAGTGATTGCCTAGATATAGATTGTATTCCTGAAACTACGATGTCCTGGAGCTGGGGCTGTCTTGCGACAGCGGCGGAAAGGCCGCTCAGGGCCATGCGGCGGATAATGAGGTCCTCCATCGGTCTTCCGCTTGACGTTGTCGTCTGAGTTGATGTTCCTCAGAATGACTTTGATGAAGAAGCTAGATATCGACGGTTGGATCGTGGGTTAAACTGAGTAGTCTGCGTTCTATGATGATAGGGTTTCGATGGCTAGATTTCGGTCATCTTATTGCTGCCGTTCTAGACAAATTCGTTGAAGAGATAGTGAGGAGTCGAGATCGGCGTGCTGATTGGGGAAGGCATCTGATTGCCACATCACCATACAGTCAGCATCAGCATCTCCTGCTTTTCTGAGCCATTGATTACGCGCCTGCGCCAAGGTAGTAGGCATTCGGGCAGTATGCCTCTGCCAGGTTGCACCAAACATAGGGTCAGCGTCGTTTAAGTAGGCTTCCAAGGCGGCCCTGAATACTGGGCACCGCAGCCAGTCGCAAGCAGACGAAATTATTGAGTTGATAGGATGCCAAACCATTCCAGCTAGATTGCTAGCGTTGTTCTCCAGCCCCTTCAGTGAAGTAGTTGCCAGGGCTGCATGTGAAGCTGGTCAGACACATGATCTTGACAATGAAAGAGAAATGTGAAACATCAGATCTCACGCTGAGGATAGCGGCCATCACCACACCATATGACAGTCTATATTGTGACTATGCATGTGAAAGGGAGGAGGGAGCTTCAGAGTGCATCCATATATATCCTCACAACCTGCAGGGGCATTATTGTGCTGATGATAAAGCTGCTGTGGTGGGAAAAATCGCCGCAGTATAATAACATAGCTGCTTCTGCTGCTGTGATGTCAGTTGCTTCAAGGACACTGCGCTCCTGGATGCGACTCGCGATGCCCTTGTGTGATGAGCTGCTCGCAATCCAGACAAGAGGGTTTTCCTGGTGCTGTTCCTGCTGCTGGTGCTGGTGCTACTGGGCCTGCTGAAGGAGCAGCCAGCCAGCAGTCTCATTACACACCGAATAGCGGGCCACTGCAGTAAGATACCTTACCACCAGGGCAAGTAAGAAGACTGCAACGGCCTGGGTGAGCTGCCTCAGCTACTCCAAGCCACCCCGCCATTTTGAGCTGGGAAAGAACAGAAGCAAAAGCTGGCAGAGTGACTGGGCAGATGACAATATTATACAGTTGAGCGATGTTTCAATTATGATATTGATAGCTATTCATTCACCTGCTATCTTGTTGCTGTTTGAACATTCAAGACTACTCACATAGTCATACTGTCCCAATGAAAGCGGGAGCCAGCTCTCAGACGAAAACCATGGAGTGCCATTAATATTGATCATTGGCACTTGTCACACCTCGTCAGTCAGTCGTGGGCTGAAGAGCCAGTAGGAGCACTACCCTCGTTCCTATGAATACTTGAATAGGAACAATAAGTATGGATGATGAACAGCTAAGCACAGGCCATAGTGATTCGATCCTGATTATCCGGTGAATAGCATAATGGGTGATGGTGCGAGATCTCGTGACTGATATTTGATGCCCCTGACCCATGGTCTTCTCAGCCCAAGCAAAGTCCTTGTTTAGTTGGGACTCATAGGCCAGGGCATGTGTCACTGGTAACAGTGACACTGTAATCGGCGATACTTTCTAATTACGTCAACTTGTGACCGCTGGCCAAACCTTGGAAGCAGAAGTGCGAGAGCAATGCCTAGTTGAGTTTAATCCACCTGGACGCCTGAGGAGGGACGATTTCTGCGACTGGTCATCGTTTTCAATAGAGACGGGCCTGTGTGTTCATTTGGATGTCTAACTACCTGGTCAAATTAGTTTTTGTATTACTATCTTGTGGATATCAAAATCATGATCGAGCACTGGTGACAAGTGTCGAGTGCTTATAGAGACCTTGACAGAGCAGATTGAAAGACTGTCCCTCTCTATGTCGACTGCTATAATAACCAGTTAAACATATCATGATTCAGTCAACGTCCAACAGCTTGCAGTCAAATAGACCAGAGGTGCCTATCCCACTGGGCCAGGGGACCAAGGAAGCTAATCACGCAGCGCCCATATCAGGTCAAGCCACGTCGACAGTGTACAGAATATACGCCCTCTGGCCGACGGACACCTTGTCCGCCTTGCAGTGTGACCCGGAGGACGAACACGATTTGTGTCAAATGCTACCTGGTCGTCCATTTTTGGCTCTCAGAGTCATCAGAGCCGTGGATCCCTTCAACATAAACCGCAATCCGTTTCCAGTATTCAATGTGTACCCCTTCAAGGTATAACGAGAATTGCTCTTGCAGTCGCTCGTCCCTCACCTCCCATGTCCACGGCCTCTACAACATTGCTTCGTGTACGTGAGCGCGTGCGTTCGTGCACGTACGGAAAAGGGCACTTGGGCCAGCACACGAACTGTCCATTAGGCGACATCCACCCCCAGACACAATGTCGTCATGCCGGGGAATTCAAGAGAGACTTTCCCCAGATGAAGCATTTCGGTACGTCGTACCGAGGAATTTGACATGAGGAGAAAAGAGCGATAAGCAATACAAGGTAGGAGGGGCCACGGGATCCTCTCGTGTGGAGGGGACACAGGATGGTTCTCCTCCTCCGCAGTACAGGCCTCTCGTTCCCACTCCCACCACCCCGAACGACCACATCTTCTTGATCTCCTTCACCTCACAGCACTACTGCGATGTCGTCAAGAAAACATCTCCCAGCTGAGCTAAGCAGCCCCCTGCTGCATCCCACAGAGCTCAGCTCCTGAAACGTCTAGTGCCGCAGACATGACAGGCTCACCTTGAGAAAGGCCACGCGACCTGACAAACGAAACGTTGATCCCATAATTCTGGGATCCCCAAGGAATAAACAAGATCAACTGTGTTCGTCTCACATGCAGAGCCGGCGGAAACGGGGACAGAGGCGGAAATCTCGGTCCGACCAGTTGAAACAAAACGTTGAAGATTGCGGAGCTTGGTTCTCAAAGACGCAGCGGCAGAAAAATCTGGTTCTCATGCAAGGCTGAAACTTTTTGGCACTTGCAGATCAATCGCTACGCCAGGCTATCTGTAAACTTGAGGGGAGTCCTGACCTGGGCAAGGCATGGACTTCGCTTCATCCCGAGGTCGAGGCAGTTGGAGAATGTGAAGCGTGAAGAAGAAGTCGTCGAGCCAATGTTGTTTTCATCAATGTGTGGTGTACCATGGGCAAAATCAAACCTTATCGGAAGCGAAATCAGAAAGTACAAAGCCAGCCACCCAGAGTCAGCCATGAAGGCGCCCGCTGCTTCCGACTTGAAACGATGTACTGTACGCAGGATTTAGGTTGTGGTGACAATATCCCATGCAGTGTCGTAAGCCAGCCAGCCAGCCAGCCACTGAATTCCTGATGAGGGAGAAATTTCCCTTTTTTCTCTGACGCGACCTTGCTGTCAATCAATATCGGGGCAGATTAAACTTGGTGCGAGGCCTGTTGAGGCCCAGAGCGTCCAAGCACAGAGACCACGAACCATAGTACCATGGATTAAGGTTTTGTTTAATCAACGGACGGCGGTTTCATCTGCAGTCGCGGCCCTTGTCAATCACCCGCGCGCACGGCGCGTCAGGTTGCATCCTCCTCTTAAGAGCCATCAGCTATAGATGAGAGTAAGTAGTATCACGTCGGTGTGTTTGCCTTTTTCTCTGCGATTCTCTCAGGATATGATCACAATCTCCGGCGGTATGGCCCTTCTGCCTTGGTTCCACGTCCCTTCTCCTCTGTTGGGCAAGCGGGGGTCCATGAACACCTTTTTCGCGTTGCGTCCGGGTTCATCCTCACAGCTGGAAAATCATGGGGACGAGGGAATCACTATGTTCGTGGCCACAAATAACGTACGTCTGTCTTGAGCCGATGACATCAAAACAAACAATCAGTATGATGGGCGTAATCTCTCCGCGCAGGATTTTCAGGCGAGTCCACCGCTGTAAAATCGCAACCGCCCCCCCCCCCCGGGGGGAAATGAGGATGGGTATGAGACAGACGTCCAGCCAGGGTCATTTCTCACAGCTAAAACCCTCGTGACCCCCTGCCCTGGTGATGGAAAAAACAACGGTGTGAGAGGAGCCCTCGCTCATCAGTAGTAGTACCAGTATAGAGTTAGGCGCTCCAGTCCCGGAAATGTTCCTGGCGATGGACGGAAATGCACAGTACACAGCGGCCCCATATTGGATGGTTGTATTAATGAAAGTTAGCTGAGGTATAGTACTGTACGTAGTAGAGCTGCTGCAAGTTAAGATGGCCCGTGGAGACGTGGGAAATGGCCCGAGTGCCAGTTGCTGGTGCGATCAATTCCACCAGCCCGCAATTCAGCCTCAGGTTGGCGAATAACAAGGCATGCTGACAACGGATAAGTGGCGACCCTCATTTGAAAAAGCAGGCTTCGGCGCAGGGGATGCCGCTGCCCAGCCACTCGGAGCAGCCCCAAACCCTTGAGTTGCTGAGGCTCCAACCAGACCCAGGCCCACTTATACGAGTGTTCGTGCTCCGCTCTGGGAAATCCCGTGCTGTGCCCTTCTCTCTGCCCCCCGAGGAGAATGGCCAGGCTTCTTTGTAGGGCGGGCTGGCAAGAACTCTACTTTCTACTGTAGGTTACATGGTCGATGGCTGGGAGCGAGAGGGCTAGGACGAGGAGGAAGAAGATGAGAAGGAATGGGGGAGCAGGGCCTCATCCAAGCCAGGTGGCTTGCTGTCTGAGGTCCCCTGGCCTGTGACACCGAGTCCTTAAAGTTGTGAGTGAGATATTGTTGGAGTCGACGGTCAATGTCCGGATCGAAAGACTTTCTGGTAGGATCCATTCGTGATTTCGAGGCTGAAACGAGAGGTGCTATGACTGGTTCCTACCATCACAGAAGTAGACAAGACACTTGCTGGCAACAGGCAGCCCACAAGGAGGCCCCAGGCGCTGTGATTGACGAGACCCTCGCCCATGCTGACGCCTGTCTGTTCGTATGCGTGTGCTCTGTGCTCTGTGTTAATGCTGTCAACAAAAGACTTGCCGTCCTTGCCGTGTGCCCCGGCAGGTGGGTTCCGCTCAGAACGGGCTTAGCGCCTGTTGTCTTGAGGCCGATCACGCCGAAGCGACCCATCAGTGCAAGGCCCCACGCGTCTCTCTCCGCTGCTTGCCCTTTCTGATTGACGGAGGTTCATCGCTCCAAGGTCGGAACGGCGAGTCGAGAACGGCCCTTTTGTGGTTCCCTCATCCATTTTGGAAAGCCATGCACACTGGGAGGGCGATTTGAGCAGTCGGTAGCCCCCAGCACCAACAATTGCCCTTGCATTTGGCTCAGGAGGATGCCCTGCCGTGTTGGGCGGCCAGATGCGGAGAGAGGGAGCTCTCGCAAAAACGCCAAAAGCCCATCTCGCGGGCTGGTGGGAGAACCGCAAGGCACAGCAGCCAATTGGACAATGTCGCTCTGTGATGTCCATTCTTCATAAGAATTGATCATAAATGTAAGGAGGAAGCTTCGGCTGAAAGGGATGATAACCACCGGAAACCGGGGCGTTACTATGGGGCCATCGCATATGGAAGTACCGTCGGTGAACGGTCGTGGAGCGGGCATCACCGCCTCTCTCTGTCCACATTCCTCTAATTTGGGCCGACGCAGAGCCGGTATTTCTCCCATGTACCAACACCCTCATCCACCTTGCTTAGCAGTGACAGTTTCTGTAGCGAGCGGCCTTGCATGTGGAGAATTAGGGGTCCCAAGCAAGCAAGCAAGCCACACACACACACACACACATACGGGAGTGTTGTACGCAGCGCCGTGATTGACCATCCACAGGTAAGACAGGCAAACTCACCGGTTAAGGACCCTTTCCATCCAGTGGACCGTCCGGGGATACTCCGATCCGCCTGCCCGCCCCCAGGGTCCTCTTCCGAACGGCCGCCTGGGTCACTGCATGCAAGACCTGTAAGGCTGGCTCGACCTGCCCACCGACGCCGCACCCGGTGCTGTTGCACTCTTGGGACATACGTTCGCGATTAGCGGGTATAGCCGTTTCTGGCATTCACGGCTCTGCATAGCCGACCAAGACTACTGGCCCACAGTGTTATGCCGGACTCTCTTGACCATGAAGGCTTGATCTTGAATCTGGAGGCAAGGGGATCGAGGAGGGAAAAGAAAAAAGGGGGAGATACGTATTGACATGGTAGCCATGACTGATATGAGATTCGGGTTGGACGGAGGCTGAGGCATCCTGTTTGAAGCCTAACATTAGCACAGCAGCTCATCGATCGTCGATAGGTTTGAGGATACGATAGTATGTGTGAACTTTTTTTTTTTTCTCTTCTCAACTTTCCCTTCCCTCCATACACTTGATTAGGTCATGGACTTTCCTGGTAGCCACCAACCCGGTCATGCCGATACCGACGTCGACGAGTCGGATGGCCGAAGTAGGTAGAGCCAATGGGCTGGCCAGCGATAAAAAGCTGCTCGGCGTGAAATCTCTGGCTGCCGTAATGCATAGCGTGCATACTTAGCACCACACCGTCCTGAAAATCTCGACACGGCGTGCATACCCGAGAGCGATCCATTGGGGGGAAACTTTGGGGGTGGATTGTTGGAGAAGCTTCGACGCTACAGGGCCAGAGGGCATAGCAGGGACCTTTCGAAACACCCACAGATAGCCGCAGGCGGTGGTGGCAATGTCTTGGCTGACTTAATTGCCTTCGCTTGTATGATAGGCGTGTTTGTGTGTGTGTGTAGGAGGATGGTGATGGACATGCCCCTCCTCAGGCGTTAGTACTATGTACTATCACCATAGTATGTACTTGCAGTAGTACGTGCATACTTAGTCTGCTGTACTATGTATTTCTGTGTGTGGTCAGAGGCTGCAGGGCAAAAAGAGCGCCGCCGGGGCGCTCTTCCAATCAGGGCCAGCTGATGTGTGGAGGGTATGACGTAGTGAGCGCTTTTGAGATTGGCATGGGGGCCACGGCACTCAGTTTTCCTTGCGCGTGTGATCAGGCTCTTTGTCGTGCTGATTTGCTCGCCCGCCTGTTTCGTGATAATCGCTACGTGACCCTGCAGCCTGTAGACAAAGTTCGAATCAGAGGGCCCAGTGCGAGCTGGCGGGGACGGCCTGTGGGTCTGTCATTCTTGTCGGTAGTCATGATTTTCTGTCAATCACAAGGAGACATAACAGCAGCCCAAGTCGCAGACGGCCTGGCGAGGGCGGCACTGTCAAAGTGTCCCAAGCTACCCGACCGCCGACTCCTGGCAAGTGCATTCTCGAAGGTTGAGGGTCAGGCCAGGTCGGCCTGCCTCTTAGGACGAAGACGTCGTGCGGGTTCGCTAGCGTGTTCGTAGCCCAACAACCCCACAACCACAATCGCTGTTCGCCCTGGGGCAGCACTGCAAGAGGTGGGTTCTGGGTGGGATGGAGATGGATCCGGGTCTCCTCTTCCCCTTTCCAACCCCACGACTGTCCTGCTTGCCGGTGGCCCAGATGCAGGAGAGAGGGTGTCGCGATGCAAGGCCCTCACCACCGCAGCGAGCAGGAAGGGCGGCCAGAAGCACAGTGCGGTGCGGCTCACGGTGTGTGTGTGTGTGTGTGTATGTGTGTGCGTGTGCAAAGAATGACGGAATTTTGGTCTCCCCCTGGTCCCTTCCCGATCTTTAAGGAATGTTGGAGTGGATGCCGACGGGGGGCCATGATCGTACTTGATGCACACAGTATGTACGGCAGATAGCGGCGCGAGATCATCACTGCCTGGGTCTTGGCATGCTCACATGTCGAGCCAGTCGGCGTGTTCGTCGTGAAGAGAGAAGAGGGCCTGGTCTTCGTCCGTCCACTTCATTAGGAAATAATTCGGCAAGAGCAGAAGGAAATAATAATGCAAAAAACCTGTCAATGCGAAATCAAAGTCGACGGCGAAACTACGCCCGGGGTCTACGATAAGGTCAGGGCGAACGCTACGATCATCCTTGCAAAGATAGTTTGCGGGTCCTGCCAGAGTTGAGCTTTCGGAGCAAGGGCGATCCCAGCTCATTTGTGATTTGTTTGTGCTGATGGAAGGTGCAGCAACAACACAAACAGCAAGAAGTAACGGCGGGAAGTAAAAAAAACTTAAAAAAAATATTCAACAGCATTGTCCCTTGGACGTTGCCACGCGCAAGCAACTCTCACAGTATCCAAGTAGCCATAGCCCTAGAGCCTCAAACCCGCCCCTCCCGGGGGCCATCTAGCCCAGCCAGAAAAAAAAAAAAAAACACCGTTGGGGATCTGCTCTGTGACGGCATCTGAGTCTCGGGCCTGCCGTAGACGTTGCAGACATGAGTGATTATTCCCTGGAGACCAAACACCACCAAAAAAAAAAAAAAAAAAAAGACGAGAATGGGATAGAGTCTGGGGAAGAGGGACAAAACATATGATTAACACACAGTCCAGCAGTAGCGAGGGATGTGTGTTGCTGACTGAGCATAAAAAATCCCTACCTCACGATTTGTGCAGTGCTCACCATCAACCTGCACAGTGCCTCGCTGACGGATGATCATGGGGTGACGTCTGAGCCGAAGGAAAAGAGGGCAGAAAGGAAAGACAGGGAAAAAAAAAGGCCTCGATAGTGTGTTTGCGGGATTCGCATGCATGGCATGCATACGTAGACCAAGGTGCAAATTCTGATTTTTACTCGCACTCGCCGAACACACGCGTACATATATATTACATTGGTGAATGCACCAAGACAAGAGATCTCGGCTGCCCTAGGATAGGAAGTGCCTGGCCTTGGCCTGGCTTTGGGGTCTTGGCTTCTGGGCAGTATGGAGTCACTGACGATGCTGAAGATCGTTGTGTACCATACCATAGTGGTAGCCAGGCACGGAACATCGGAATGAAAAAAGCAAAGACGGGGGGAGTGGTCAAGGGCATGTGGGTGCTGGTGTATGTCATTCTGGATCGAGCACCATAGACGAAACAGTCCGTGAGCGCTGATGACGAGCATCCAATTGGTGAGGCCGGAAGGAATGAAGGAGGAAAAAGAATTTGGAAGAATGGGAATAACTTCTAACCGCTTTCCCGTGATGGACTGCGTTGTTTTCTTTCGTGCCCTTGACCGCTGGTCCGAGGCTTTTTTTTTTTTTTTGCCTTTCTCAGATGAGGTGAGATTTTCCAGCCACTTGCCTCTCTCTGGTTGTATCAAAAGGTCACAAAAAGCCCAGCGTACTTACTCTACTCCCACGGCGGTACCAAGCACACACACGCGCGGCGAGGAAGAGACCTTCTTGCGAGGTTTTTCTCGCCCCGGCCTGACCTTCGGTTGCTCGTCATTTCGCCAACTGACGCCGAGGACGAGGGAGCGCAGATGTATCGATCATAAATCGCGCAGCGCTGACTCCCGCCAAATCAGCGTTAGCAGGTACCTCCTGTCCAGTACGGCAAGGATGAGCTCGGGGGTCAGGGATTAAAATGCTCGACAGGCATGAGACAGGGATTAGCTCTGCAGGACGGATGTACCCTACCGGTGGTGCCTGCCCACCACCATCACCACCACAGGCCCCCCCCCTCCCCCGAACGACTCGTGGGTACGGGCCCTAGCTCGAAAAAGGTCGTTCCTCCTCCAGATTTTGACGAGGAATTGAGAGCTGCCACAGGCCTGAGTCGTCATTGGGCGCACTGTGATTGGGAGGGACAGGGCGAAAAGAGTGGGGGCGCGGGATCCATGTCATCTCGGACGCCAGAGTTACATGGTACCGTCGCTACAAGTCGGCACAGTACGGGATCGAGAGTCCAACGGGGCTCGCTGCACGGTATAGTACTGCCGAGGCCAGGTGCAAGTGTTATCTCCCATCTTCCCCATGGGCTATGGGTTACTGCTATCGCGCGCCCAGACCACAGTAGCTCCTGGCGCCACTCTGCACTGGTCGCCCTGTCAGCGTCGCGCCGCGAGGCTCGCTTTATTCCCCCTACGATGGGACCAGCGGGGGTGCCCCTGCACAGTCTAGCAGACCTTTCGCACGTTGGCTCATTGTTTTTTTTTTCTTCTCAATTTTTTGTTTTGTCCTTGTCGTCCTGGTGAAATCCTCCTCCCGGCAGGTACATCGTAACTTTGACGGGTGAGGGTGGGTACGGGGTACCGCGATCTGATGTGTGGACGTGCCGTAGGATAAGGTACCTCTTTGTTTTTCCACTCCTCGACCCACTTCCATGTTTTTCGCGGTACTATGGTACACCCATGGAGGGGACCCGTCACGCACACACATTACCCATACCCAGAAATCCCACCGCTTTCTTGCCTCGCACCTTGTACATAGCAGAGCAGGCGAAAAACATTAGGAAGCCTTCCTGTGAGTACGTACTATCGTAGTATCTTCCTCCACCCCAAAGTATAGGCCCCACAAGCTGTTCCTGGTCCGGTCCTAGCCAAGTCGCTCCATTCACTCCTAGTCCTACTGCGGTCGGCCCATCGACCCTGCCGCACCCTAGCCCTTCCCTCCATCTCTGGTCGCCTTCACACGCAAATAAAAGACAAGCTCCCACCGTCTTCGTCTTTCCACCTCTGCCCCTTCTTCTTCCCTTCCCCTCTATCACCTGCGCGGAGAACCTTGGTCTACATTAAAGGTGCCCTTCTCTGTGTGGTGTGTGTGTGAAGACGCTTGTGCGGCAATCCAACTCTTTCGTGTATATCCCATACAGCCAGGAATCTGTTTCCCGCCTGTAAACACACGACGGAGCTTTCCAGCACAATCTTCTTAGTTCCCCCACCAGAAAATCAACAATAACATTAATACCGTGAGTCAACCCACCTCCTCCCACTCTCCCCTTCGCACCTTTCACCATATCCCACGCGGCAGAACGCACAAACAGTCAAGCTGCATCTCCTACAGGCGGATCACCCAGCGCACCTGCATCAATTTTCCGAATTGGTCCCCCATCTCTCGACGTTTTCTACCATTCACTGTCCACTTACTGCTCGCGAACCGTGTCTAACCGTCCTGCCAATTGATAGTCTAATTCGAGCTTGCGTCCAACGAGCAATACTTCAACATGGCCGAACACGGCTCCCCTGCGTTGAACACGCAGATTGAGTCGGGCAACTTCGACGAGAAGCACGCCGAGCCCACCCCGGCCGAGCCCACCCCTGCCAAGGCTCCCAAGGTCGAGGACGACGAGGATGAGGATGAGGACATTGACGCCCTCATCGAGGATCTCGAGTCCCAGGATGGACACGGCCTCGAGGAAGAGGAGGAGGAGCGTGACCAGCACGGCGGTCGCGTCATTCCCGAGGAGCTTCTGCAGACAGTCAGTTCTCTCCAGCGCGTTCTGCGCTGCCCTCTCTGAATGCGCCCCACCGCCGCTTAATCTTGCATGCTAATCAATTTTCACTCGAATAGGATACCCGCATCGGTCTTACTGAGGCCGAGGTTGTCTCTCGTCGCAAGAAGTACGGTCTCAACCAGATGAAGGAGGAGAAGGAGAACCTGATTCTCAAGTTTTTCATGTACTTTGTCGGTCCTATCCAGTTCGTCATGGAGGCTGCCGCCGTCCTGGCTGCTGGTCTGGAGGATTGGGTCGATTTCGGTGTCATCTGTGCCCTGCTTCTGCTGAACGCCTTCGTCGGTTTCGTTCAGGAGTTCCAGGCTGGTTCTATTGTCGACGAGCTCAAGAAGACGCTGGCCCTCAAGGCCGTCGTCCTCCGTGACGGTACCCTGAAGGAGCTCGAGGCCCCCGAGGTCGTCCCTGGTGATATCCTCCAGGTTGAGGAGGGTACCATCATTCCCGCCGACGGTCGCATCGTCACCGACGATGCCTTCCTCCAGGTTGACCAGTCTGCCATCACCGGTGAGTCCCTGGCTGTCGACAAGCACAAGGGCGACCAGTGCTTCGCTTCCTCTGCTGTCAAGCGTGGTGAGGCTTTCGTCATCGTCACCGCCACTGGTGACAACACCTTCGTCGGTCGCGCCGCCGCCCTTGTCAACGCTGCCAACTCTGGAACTGGTCACTTCACCGAGGTGCTCAACGGTATCGGCACTGTGCTGCTGATTCTCGTCGTCTTCACCCTCCTGATCGTCTGGGTTTCCAGCTTCTACCGCTCCAACTCCATCGTCGACATCCTCCGCTTTACCCTGGCCATCACCATCATTGGTGTCCCCGTCGGTCTGCCTGCCGTCGTCACCACCACCATGGCTGTCGGTGCCGCCTACCTGGCCAAGAAGAAGGCCATCGTCCAGAAGCTGTCCGCCATTGAGTCTCTGGCTGGTGTCGAGATTCTCTGCTCCGACAAGACCGGTACCCTGACCAAGAACAAGCTGTCCCTGGCTGAGCCCTACACCGTCGCCGGTGTCGACTCCGAGGACCTCATGCTTACAGCCTGTCTGGCTGCCTCCCGCAAGAAGAAGGGTATCGATGCCATCGACAAGGCCTTCCTCAAGTCGCTCAAGTACTACCCCCGCGCCAAGGCTGTCCTGTCCAAGTACAAGGTCATCAACTTCTTCCCCTTCGACCCTGTCTCCAAGAAGGTTACCGCCGTTGTCGAGTCTCCCCAGGGCGAGCGCATCACCTGTGTCAAGGGTGCTCCTCTCTTCGTCCTGAAGACCGTCGAGGAAGACCACCCCATCCCTGAGGAGGTCGACCAGGCCTACAAGAACAAGGTCGCCGAGTTCGCTACCCGCGGTTTCCGTTCTCTCGGTGTTGCCCGCAAGCGTGGTGAGGGCTCTTGGGAGATTCTCGGAATCATGCCCTGCTCTGACCCTCCCCGTCACGACACTGCCAAGACCATCAACGAGGCCAAGACCCTGGGTCTGTCCATCAAGATGTTGACTGGTGACGCCGTCGGTATCGCCCGTGAGACTTCCCGCCAGCTCGGTCTCGGCACCAACGTCTACAACGCTGAGCGTCTCGGTCTCGGCGGTGGCGGTGACATGCCCGGCTCTGAGGTCTACGATTTCGTTGAGGCTGCCGATGGTTTCGCCGAGGTCTTCCCCCAGCACAAGTACAATGTCGTCGAGATCCTGCAGCAGCGTGGCTACCTGGTTGCCATGACTGGTGACGGTGTCAACGATGCTCCCTCTCTGAAGAAGGCCGATACCGGTATTGCCGTCGAGGGTGCCTCTGACGCCGCTCGCTCCGCTGCCGATATTGTCTTCCTTGCTCCTGGTCTTGGTGCTATCATTGATGCCCTGAAGACTTCTCGTCAGATCTTCCACCGCATGTACGCCTACGTCGTCTACCGTATCGCCCTGTCCATCCACCTGGAGATCTACCTGGGTCTGTGGATCGCCATCCTCAACCGCTCTCTGAACATTGAGCTCGTTGTCTTCATTGCCATCTTTGCCGATATCGCCACCCTGGCCATCGCCTACGACAACGCTCCCTTCAGCCGCACCCCCGTCAAGTGGAACCTGCCCAAGCTCTGGGGCATGTCCGTTCTGCTCGGTGTCGTCCTGGCTGTCGGTACCTGGATCACTGTCACCACCATGTACGCTGGTGGCGAGAACGGCGGTATTGTCCAGAACTTCGGTCGTCTGGATGAGGTCGTCTTCCTTGAGATCTCCCTGACTGAGAACTGGCTGATCTTCATCACCCGTGCCAACGGTCCTTTCTGGTCCTCCATCCCCTCGTGGCAGCTGACCGGTGCTATCCTGGTTGTCGATATCATTGCCACTCTCTTCTGTATCTTTGGCTGGTTCGTTGGTGGACAGACCTCCATTGTGGCTGTTGTCCGTGTCTGGATCTTCGCCTTTGGTATCTTCTGTGTCATGGGTGGTGTCTACTACATCCTCCAGGACAGCGTTGGCTTTGACAACCTCATGCACGGAAAATCGCCCAAGGGCAACCAGAAGCAACGGTCACTTGAGGATTTCGGTAAGCTCATATTTTCCCTGACACCCCAAACCAGTTATGTCGATAACCCTGCTAACATGCTTGTCCTACAGTTGTTTCTCTCCAGCGTGTGTCTACACAGCACGAGAAGTCCCAGTAGGAGAGGATTTGAGAGGGAAAATATACCCCACTGTCCATACTTTTGCGCTGCCATGATGCGGCTGACGGCTTTCAATTTCCTTTAATTCACATGTGCATTACACAAAAAGGATGGAGCAAGTAGAGGCCCGCCGAGAGCAGTTCATTAGAGGAACTTAATACAATACAAGAATAAATAATGTCATTTCAATCTCACTGTCCTTGGGTGAAGTCCTGTGATTTGTGTAGATGTGCTGGATGCTTTGCATATTCTTGTAAGCTCTTTGGTAAGCTTTTTATGTTGACCAGGCAGGTGTTCCACATGTCAAGGCTACATATGCTGTGAAACAAAATAGTCCTTCACCCTCGCGTGTCAAGATGTGTGCATGGTGTACTAGCAGCATGCTGTGTCTGACAGATCAGCTGATGAGACTAAACGCAGTATGGGCTGCTACCTATCTATTGTGGAATAAGGTAGTCCTTCACTTTGTGTGTCAAGAGGTGCATGCATGGTGTTGTGCGGGCAGTGTTCTGTAATTCGACAGAGTAGATGGCAGCTATATGGTACTTCATGGGCTACGAACCAACAACTATCCAAATATCTATTTATGCAGGGACCACGACATCCTTGCTGGTATCAAGCTCCTCGAAGCGTCTGAGGTCCATGGGCCTGTCAAGCAGGGGGATCACTTTGAGATTCGAACTGTCAGTTGAAGGTGAAGTCACCTTTGGTGCTTTGGGAATGATAAAAGGGAGAAGACTGCCCTGGGGATCGATTATCTTTGGAAGGTTTGGGGGGTTTTGGGGGGGGAGGCGGGTGTGCAAGAGGATTATAATCATCTACAGTCAACATACCATACTTGTCAAAGGTAGGCCAGTAAGGGTTCTCGAGGTGGTACTTCTGGCTCTGTATACATTGTCAGCCTTCTCTTACGTTCAGAATGCTGAAAGTCCAAGTCTGCCATGCGTGCCAGGGGCGGGGTGATGATGCAGTCTGAAGGGAAGCAGGGGGGCGGGAGGAGTGTTAGATGGTGGTGGTACTCACCCCTTCGTTCTCATAGCGCTCAACAATGGTAAAGTCACGCGGGTCGGAGGGGGACTGCATGACAAACCAGCTGATGGTCTCCTTGTCCTTGGAGTAGACACGGCTGGCCTCGATCAGCTTGGCCTTGATCTTCTCGACGGATGCCGGATCATCGTTGGCGTGGAGGTGGACTGTGATTGTGTAGACCATCTTGGCTTGTGTGCGATGCTGTGATGTTGCTGTACTTGTTAGTCAGGAATGTGCTGGTGTTGGTGGTGGTGGGCTGTTCTCATCATGACGTCCTGTCCTGTCTGGCCCGAGCTGCGCATGGATAGATGCCGTCCAGCTCAAGAGTGACCGGCTGACAACCCCTCCCCCACCGGCAGCTGAGTCCTTCTGGAAGGGAAAGGAATGAAAAGGCTCGGCTGTGGGAACCTTGCTTACCGGGTTGACAGTCTGTGCTCCAAAGGATAGGACCTCAATTGGTGGTTGTGATCAAGGGATGTGTGTGTATGTGTGTGGTTGTAGCTCCAAAAGGGTTTTGGTTGGGACCAGAGCCGGAGTGCCCGAAAGCAGAGTTATGCTAGCTATGTCATCAGGTGAGGTGAGGAGGGGGTGGTGGAGGGGCAAAGGTAGCGTAATGGTCTTCTCTTTTTTACTGCTACTATTTACTGTGTGTCACCGCCTTCTGCTGTTGCGTGTACAGTAAAGTGGCTGCAGCAAGCCACTCAGGCACAGATGGAGCCACGACATGGATCACCCCTCGCTCTCTTTTTCTCTCATTTTCCCCTTCTTCTTTGTTTCTTTCTTTTGTTTTCTTTGTATGTTTATTTTCACTGGTCTTCTACAACTGTGCACACTGTGGGACTACTGAGACTAAAATGCCTCATACCGAGCGCCTTGCCGGTCTCTGAACCACCGATCTCTCTACCCTCTCCACAAAAAAAAAGAACAAACTATGTATGTGCACTGTATGGATATGCATATAGTAGACCGAGAGAAGCCGTTTTCTCTCTCCTCTTCCCACTTTCTATGGGTCATGCAGTTGCGCACTATGCAGGAGTGTGGAGTACATGTTCAGGTCCCGTCTGCAAGATGGTCGATGTAAACGGGGTGGAGAAGGAGGATCCCATGGAAGGCGGCGCATTCGGTGGGCGGGTGGGCGGTCAGGTGGTGTCGCTGCCGGGTTTTCTGGAATGTTTCTAGAAAGAAGCAGAGGGCCGAGGAACGAGGGAAAAGGGGTAGGGGGAAAAAAGCAAAAAAGGCCAGGCATCTGTAGAGTGAGATCTTGGATACTGTGCTGCGAGGTACCAGATCAGGCAGGCCTCTCTTTTGTTGCCTGTGGCGTGATATGTCGGTGAGGCTTTCCCCCCCCTGGTTGAACTGCTCTGTGGGGGATGATACTATACGGACTACCTCAGTAGACTCGACGCTACAGGGGAAGGGGTAGGCAGTAGGGAGGGAACTCAGGCTAAGCCGTCTGCTGAAAGTATGTACACACATAATAGCACGCTGCCGATGGTGTGACTAAACATAGAAGACGGGGTGAGCATAATCGATCATAGCGAAGATTTACCAACGAAACGGGAATAAATCAATTAGTGTGAGCGAGTCCTCGCGTTCGTAGTCGGGTTGAAACTATCAGCCAGCTGCTGTGTGGAGTAAAAGCTGGTGGCTGTTGTGCACTGTAGCTGTGAGACTACAGCAGCCAGTCAAGGCTGACCACCCCCTCCTCTCCTACCAAAGTGAGGCAAGGCTGACGACAGGAGGATCCTCTTCTCTGGCTGGGCAAGGCTGAGCGTTATGTATGGCGGCGTCACTTTCGAATGGCCGACGATTGTATGTGCGTCGAGGTTGAGAAAAGTAGACAGAGACTTGAGTTCAAGATCGAGGCAGTTACATTCGAGGCATGGGAGCCATCAGTCAGCGCACGTGACCCAACGCGAACCTCGGTGCAGTGAGGGAAGGCATGATGCTCTCCATCTCTAGACCATGCTATCTAACCAATATTGAACTGGGTGACCACCGATCTTCAAGGAAACTCTCTCCAGGGTGTTCGCTTTTTGTCTGGTGATGATGCCATCAGAGGTCGTCCTGTCCTACTCAGCTTCTTGCCTTCTCTCTTCTCTCACATGTCACCCCCGACTCTTCGAGCCCCACCAGACCAGACCCAAGATCCGACTCTGAACTGCAACTACAACCACAATCATCACAGTCAGTCACCACCAGCCAGAAACGAGCAATAGACGCCATCGTCGAAGGCCATAGGCCTCATATTGGCCCGCCTTCTCATCCTCTCCTTGAGGTCGATCGCTTCAAGATGGAAAACCGAGAGATCCCAGGCTTCTATTTTGGTACTACACAAGCACATCTCTACCAGACCCAGACCATCCTTTACTCACTTCTTCCTCCTTCCAGACAAAGCCAAGAATCGCTATTTCAAGATCCAGCCTGGCAGTTCCGCTGCCCCATCAGGTGGCGAAGCAGCCTCCTACAGCGCCGACAACGTCAGGAAACGTAGGGCTGGGGAGCAGCGCGCCGCAGAGGCCCGCAAGCGTCGCGAGAAGCTCAAGCACCACATCCGCCGCTGTGGGATTCTCGCCGACCCCTTCACCAGTGGGCACCTGGTGCGTGAGCTCGGAATCTTCGTCAACCCCGAGTTGCCAGTCGAGAGCTGGACGAGGGGGCTGCGCGACAAGGGCGGGGTATTCTTTCCTGATGAACAGCATGGAGGAGGCGAGCAGTCCATTCCATGTCTATTGGTCAATGGTGATGACCAGACGACGGGCATGGGCGTGGTGTATGCACGTATGTCATCCTATCTCCGGTGTTGTTACTGTGGTGGTCGTGATGATGGTAATGCTCTGAGCCTGGTCTTTAGATCTCGGCATCCTCACTGCGTACCAGTCCTCACTCATCCATTAACTCGCTTACTCACTGTCATCCTTCCCAGCGTGCGACCGACACACTCTCGCCGGCTGCTACATACCAACCGACACAAACGCAAACATCAACTATGACTGCGACCCTCTTAGGCGCCGCTCGCGCCGTGCCGAGGTTCACCGCGAGCCCTTCCGGTTCGACACCATCACCTCCCTAAACTACCACGCGCCATCGCAGCAGATCTTCCTGACCTGCACCGCCTCCGAGAGGGACGCCACTACGGGCGCACCCCTCGCCCAGATCGCCTTTTTCCGCCCGGCGCTCTCGAGCGACCGTGGTGGCAGCAGTTATCATCCCTACGAGCACGAGGTCGGCCCGCACCCGGCGTGGCTCCTCGGCCAGTGCGACAACAGCCAGGCCCTCGTCTTCCCCAATGAGAATATGACCATCAACGCGGCCCGCCTCTGCCCCACCGGCTCCGGCCTGGTTGCACTGCTCGCCACCAGCCGCGGCGTGTGCACGCTGGGCGATGTCGAGATTCCCAACAATGACTGGCCCCCAAAGCGTCTGGGTGGCCCTTGCGGCGCCGACTCGTCTTCCTCGAGGGGCGAGGTGCTGACTGTCGACTGGCACCCCACCGGCGGGCCCGTCTGCTACGGCGGAGCCCGGGACGGCGTGTTCTTCCGTCTCGATCCGCGGGCAGGCGACTGTTCGCGGGACACCAGCCCCGGGTTTCATGGGTTTCGCCACCCCTCATCGGTCGCGCACCTGAGGGCCCTGTATGACGGGCACCAGCTGCTCGCCGCCGGGCCGCGCGGCGCCATGGCTGTTTACGACCTGCGCTGGATGACGCAGGACGTCCGGAACCGCAGCTCCAGTCGCGGCGCCAGGGGAAGATGTACGGCCGCAGCGTCCAGGTCCGTCGTGCAGATGCCAGACTATACCAACGCGGCGCACATTCATATCGGCCTGGATATAGCGCGCATCTCAGGCGCCGGCCAGGTCGTCGCAGCGGGTATGGACGATGGCAGTGTCGGCTTGTTCTCGTTGCGCACCGGCAAGAAGCTGAGGGCTGGTGCCCTAGACGATGTGGACAGGCTCGGGCTCAGTGGAGACGGCGGCGGGGTCGTCAAGGCGCTGCAGTGGAAAGCGATGCCAAGGGATCAAGACCCAAGTCTCTGGGTGGCTGCTGGGTCGTCGGTGCGGAAGTTCAGCTTTGGACTGAACGAGGATGAGGATGGGGACTGCTAAAAAAAAGGGAGGAACAAAAAAAACCCCGAAAAAACCGCGATCAATTGAAAAAGTGAAAAGAAAAAAGGTGAACGAGTGTGTGTGCCCAGGTATACGGCTGGCTACGTTCTTGCACACGGAGTGAGGGACGTTACATGAAGCGTGGTTCACTCCAGAAATACTCAAAGGCCTATATGGAGTTCTGGATAACTGGCGACTGCTATTTAAGATACCATCAGGATCGTACGGTTTGTTCTTTTCTGCAGATAACAAATTTTGTTAATATCGCGCCATGCTATGCGCGCTCCCCCTATCAGTCAGAATAAAAAGGGGGCCACCAAGAGTCTTTCACTCCGAGTCTTTGACTTGTTTGTTCTATTTGATTGACAGATGAATACATATATGTATTTCTAGCCCTTCACTCTTTTGGCCTAGACATTTTTCTGTCTTGACTATATAAAAAAAAAAAAAGAAGGACGCCAAGCGTCACGACACCCGTACCGATACACTATGACAAGAGATTAATAGACAATACGTGTAAAGTACATCTTCCTCGACGAAAAAGCCTCTTATAATGCTCACATACACATACAAGTCGAGCCAAACAAGCTCCTGTCAAAACTACTCCGCCCGCCCCGACCCTTCTCCCTCCCAAAAAGATCAGCAGCACCTCAACACCGGATGGAATGCCCAGCTCTTTCTCTGTCTTGAGCCCTGGTATACATAAACTTTGCCACCCACCCCTTCCCACCCCGGCCCTCACAACTTTTTCGAATTGGTATTGTGATGCTACCCTGTATTTTTTCCCTCCTCGTATTTGTTTTCTTTTTCTTTTCTTTGTGTGTGTGTGTGTGTGTGTGTGTGTTTTCGTTCTTTCCTCAGGTGCGACATTAGCTTCCCGACTGAGAGGAGAATGCCAGCGATTGGGTTTTTTTTATTTTATGAATTGATTTCTTCTTTTGAATTGTGTTGTACAGTTTGATTGCCGTTTGGTATAAGAGCCCCCCCCCCCCCTTCTTTTGACAGGGTCCAAGTGAAGAAGAAGAAGAGGAGGGTTTTGCTGTCGGCCATAAGAAGAATTTGGGAGGGATGGCGGCAACCAGAGCCTACAGATCACACTGCGATCAGGGCAAGCGAGTCCTCATTATAGGCCTTTCTTGATGATCCTCGAGATAGGTCATCATCCCTGTGTTCCGAGACCGTGCTTCCTCTCGTCAGTAAAGGAACCACCACCATCACCGCCGGGCGTCTTGCTGTCCGGCTTGAGATTATACGTCCCATGCAGCATGGGCAGCGCCCTGGCAAAAGCATCCCCCAGCGTCCAATTCTCAGCCTTGCGCAGGTGCCTCTCGAAGACGGGGTTGATCATCAGCTCGTCGGTCTCGGAGGGGCCCTGGAGCAGGGTGTCGGTGTCCTCGTAGGGCCAGTTCAGGCTTAGTGTGGTCGTGTAGGGGATAAAGAAGTGCTCAAATGGAAAATTATCCGGCGGTGCATAATCTTGAATGAGACGCTCACGCATGGCGGGGAAGGGGAGATGATCCAGCCAGGCAGCATGGGGGCTGTACAGCTGGCAGGGCAACGGGCGCATGAAATCAGGGAGGCGGTCGTAGTTGTCCTGAGAAGGGTCGATCTGCCAGCGCATGGTGAGGAACATGAGGTAGAGCACAGCGACGCGCTCGGGCAGCTGGCTGATGTTGGGAAATGTGTTGAGGATGTCGATGAAGACCTTGGACAGCGGGTGGGCTTCCCTCATGGGGTTCAGCAGGGATGATATGTTGGGCCAGCGAGGCCCGATGATCTCGTGCGAGGGAAACCCCTCGGCCGCGCGCTGCCGCCGCTCGCGGAGGAACTCTAGAAGGAGGCCGTCGAGGGTGCAGGTCGGCTCGCAGTTCTTGATGGGTGTCGAGTGGTGGTTATTCGACAGGGAGGGATCTATGGTGCCCTGTAGGGCTGGGTCGATGGCGCTCTGCAATGCGCTATCGTTACGTGCCGAGACCATGTACTGCTGCTGGTGCTGGTCAGCCATGCCCATCTGTGGAGGTGGTGGCTGGCGATACCCTGCAGGCTGACATATCGCCGCCTCACCACCTCCAGACATGTCCTGGGCTCCGTTGGCAGGGCCCTTACCCTGGTCGAGCAGAAAGCCGAGGCCGAGTCTTTCCGAGCCCAACTCCAAGCCATGAGCAAGCTCGTGCCGCTGCTGGCTCAGCTGTGCCCTGTATGCCGGGGGCGGAGGTGCAGCAGGGCCACCACTGCTGGTGGACGCGCCCGAGTTCCACTGGGCATAAGGGTCGACAGACGTTGGCGGTGACGCTACACTAGACGGCGTCGATATGTTGTTGTTGACGCTTGCAGCGGCAGCGGCAGCGGCAGGCGCGGCATGATTAGGGCCCGGGGTGGCTGTCGTGGGAGGCATGAAGGACTGGCCTGGCGAGGGCATGACTGGATGCCCCGAGGACGACTGCGTGATAATGGGATTGATCTGTGCCACGATCGAGGCCAGCCGCCGCTTGATGTCGGCATTCTCGGCCTCGACCGCCTCCTTGGCCCGGAGAGCAGCCTGCAGTTCCTGATAGGGCTGCTGTGAGGTGAGCTCGCGGATCCTCCTCTCAAGGGTTTCTATTGTGAGTTTTGTCCGAGAGCGGATGGCTCTCTGTGCTTCACGATCTATTTGCGCGATTGTTAGCCAGTCATGCAATGCTATAGCATGCCATGCCACGTGTAACCCATTTTCTGTTCTCAAAAAAAAAAAAAAAAAAAAAAAAAAAAAATAAGAAACCCTGTGACATACCATTGGCACGTTTCTTGGCCAGCTGCTCTGGGGTAAGGTTGGCGACACCCCTTGAGCCAGGCGCAGCTTTTCTCTTCTTGGACTCGGGTCCCATTGGCGAGCCAGGCGTTGAGTGCTGCGCGGATTCGCCGCCATTCATAGTCGGAGCGGTGCTCACCTCGATGGCAGACAGCTCCCTCTTGACCCCGGGCGTGGCGCTGCGGCTGCCTGGGGACCGGCTCGCTGGAGATGCGGCTGTGATCGAGTCTCTGGTGGGCATGTCCTCGAGACCGTAACAGTGTGAAAATAAGGTTCGATGGCGTCGCCCTGTCCGTGCCTGTGTGCTTGGGACCCCTTCCTCCTCCAACCCGAGTCCCAGACCTGATAATTACTGGGACCCCCCCACCCCCTTATCTCTTCCTCTTCTCTTCTTTTTGTGTGTTCAGTCGCTCGTGTTCGACTGGCAGTGATCCTGTTCACGGACCTCTCTTCGACGTGGCCTCTTTCTGTTGCTCTCTCCCTCCAGTAGGGAAATAAATTACTCCTTCTTTCTCCTCCTCTTCAGAGCGCACACAAACACACACCACGACGTTATTATGCCGTGGTCTCAGACCAATACAGGATGGCCCTAAGCCGTACTGCAAACAGCAGAATAGCAATCAGCAGAGGACTTGGTTGCGTGGTTCTCTCACACACAGCCTCTCTTTCCTTTTGAAATAATTTGTCGTGGGCTTCTCCAAAACTAGGAGACACTGCAGGAGCAACCCCAAGAATCGTCAACAATAGCCAAGGAAAAAAAAGACAAAAAAAGGGAAAGAGCGACAAGGGTGCCTTCCGTTTCTGGACGAACAGGCTGGGTGTTGTGACCTGCGTTGAATTGTCTCCGCCCAATTTCCATTATTGATCAGATCCTGGGCTCGGCAAGATCTCGATTAAGAAAAAACAAAAAAAAAGGACAGGGGAAGGAAGAAACATGACCGAATTCAAAAAAGTGACATACCAGCTGCAAGCTGATGCAAGAGAGCACGCTCGGGAACACGAGCGTGTGAGAGACAGAGAGAGGCCGACAGGATTTTATTCCCGTTGCTGTACCTTGGACATTCGAGGGAATTGTTGGTGTCGGTCCTGGGCGAGGTGCGTAGGTACATGCATGCATGTGTGTGTGTGTGTATGTATGAGAGAGTCAGGCTTTGTGTTACTGTTGTATGTGAATAAGCTGTCGATGAGACTCAAAAGCGGGTTGTGAGCAAACAATTGAAAAAGTGAAATGAATCAGGAAAATGATATACAATTGAGGAAGAGAAGCCTCACTTCGAGTCAGAAATTTTTTTCCCTCTTCTTCGACAGCTGCTGAGATGAACGGGCCTTGAAAACTAACCGAAAACGAGAGACTGAGAGAAGAACGGGGGAAGGGAAGAAAATAAAATTAAAAAAAATAGCCAAGGGTTAAAAAAAAATCATCTCCCAAGTCCACTCCCTCTCCTCCCCAAAAATGGTAGAGCGGTTGAATCTCGCTTGAGGTCAGGGTTCTTGCTTGCTCTCAGGACCTATCATCGCACTATACCGTGGTCACGTTGGGGCCCGGGTATAATGTACTATATGTACTGTGATGACCACAATTTAGGGGGGTTTTGGAGGGGGCCCTGAACCTCAGAGAAGCACCATGACCTCACTGGTGCAGCGCTGAAGGATGGACCCTGCTCCACAGTATGCTATGTTGTAGTAGTAGTACCTGCTAGCAGCAAGCTGTCGCCAATATACCCCAGACAAAGAAATCACCGTGACACTATGCTTCCCCTAAGCTTTTTCCGTATTGTTTGTGTCTTGAAACTCTTCGTACGCCCTCACGAGTGCATATTTGTTGTCGTCGTTGTTGTTTTTTTCTCATTACAGATCAGGCGCAAATCATGCGCTCATTCATGATGACTCTTCTTCTCTACCTATTTGTGAGGCTTGCATTCAATCATGCACGTGTATGCGTAAAAAAGACTTAACCAACGCCTCGGCATTCCCCCGAATCAATTCCACCTCCCTCGCAATACACACACGCTGTGCACCATTGATAAGCTGCCTTCTTGCCTGCTGTGCCCTGAGAGAGCGACCCTGCAGGCCATCGGGGGTCCCCTTCCTTCTCATCAGTCCGCCGAGGCCCTCGCCAGCGCTTCTAACAAGCTCGAGGGGAAGCGATACCTCAGGTGGCTGGTGTATGCCGTGAGGTCCTGACACATCTGCTTGAGCTGCACCTGCAGCTCCCGAGACGTGCCCTCGTTCCCGCTGTACTGTCCAGCAAGCAGCCTGTCGCGCTGCTGTGTGCAGCAGGCTACCGTCCACATCAAGAGGTTGCCCACATTGGCCGACACCGGTTGTGGCAGTGCTGCAAACTTGGCCGCATACGCCCGGATCGTGGTGGGGTCGCCGTTCGCCGCGAGCGGGAGGATATCGAGGTTCCTGACTTGCTGTTGTCGGAGGCGGTATCATTAGTATCTTGCCATCAGACCACTAGAGCACACAAAGACACAGTATGCGAGGCCGTGCACAGGAACTATAGTACTCACATCAAGACCGGCCATCCACTGGCCACTAGCCACAAGGCTTTTGATCTGCGCCATCTCCAGCAGGACATTGCAGGCTGTGCGGTTGGCGTCTTGTATCTTGGCGCGGAACTGTCGGTCGCTCTCGTACATCTGCATCATCGTCCTCGCCAGCTCCACAGGGTCGTCAATCGCCGCGAGGCTGAGCGTGCTGCCCGGCTGGGCCGCAGCCTGATGGCCCTCCGTCCGTGGCTTGACGGGCTCCAGACGTATGGGTTCGCTTCCCGTCTCGAGGGAGATGGCCTCGCTCACCGCCAAACTTAGAATGACCACCACAGTGTCGTACTCCTCCGCGAGATGGTACAGCAGCACGGCATCCGTCGTGCGGCCATTGTCGTTGGCGAACCGGGCTGCCTGGAGGGTGATGTTCCGGATGAGATCATTCTCCTCCTCCAGACCCAGCAGCGGGCCGCGGTTCTCAATAATGCCAGGGAGCCGCCGACCATCCGGCCGAATGTCCCCAATCAGCTTGCTGAACTCCCTGGTCTCCAGAACCAGCTCCCGCAGCGCCTCATAGCAGAGCTGCACCTGCTCTCTGCGCTTCTCCTCGCTCGGGTCGTCGTGGTTGAGGCATATGAGGACCATGTAGTCCACAGCGGCAGCAACATTTGCGGCTCTGAAGTCACGCGTGTAGTATCCCAGCATCCTGCCAAAGGCAATTTGCGGCAGGCCCTGCGTGCTGTGAGACAGCAGGTCGTTGGTCACGCCGTCCGACGCCCGAAGGAGTCCGTAGTATTCCAGCGCGATAGCAAAGTGCACCGCGTCGACATATACAAAGTTGTATAGGTAAGCAACGGCCTGCTCAAACATGCCAGACAACACCTGCATGAAGAAGAACAGCCCGAAGTTGCCCTTAGCCTCGTCGAGATTGTTCTTGGGGAAGAATTTCTGGCCAATATTCTTGATGGTATCCTGCAAATGTTCGAGACCATACACCTCACCTGCAATCTCCACCGACCGGTCGCCCTCGCGGGCAAGATTGAACTGGAGCCAGAGCCAGTCGATAACATCGGCCTGGAAGCCCTCGAAGCTCCGGTGTGCCAGGTCGCAGCGCCCGATAATCATGTAGCAGGCAGCACGGTAAGGGTCGACAGTGTTTTCGGGGGCATTGCGGATGCGTTGGCTGTATTCCGTATTGCAGCGGTCCTGAAGCTGCCTCTTCAGCCGCCGATCCTCGGTCGAGGCGTAGCTGTTAATGAATCCAGGGAAAGATCGGTCGATAGACCTGAAGTGGTTTTGATTATCATTGACGTATTGGACTGCCTCGGTGACGTGTCCCGACCGTAGCAGGTAGAAGATGATGGCCCAGACAAATTCCTGGTCCTCACCAGATTTGATGGACTGCAGGTCTGTAATCTCTGGAGCGAGGTGTTTGCTGAGATGCAAAAGTCGGACGTAGGCCTTGATCTTGTGCAGCACGTCGGGCCTCCCACCAAGCTGGGCTTGGTATGGGTTCTTTGCGATCTGCTGCTCGACCCCGTCCATGAACTTCTTCTCCAGGAACCTATTGGCACCGGCCAGGATGCGCTTCCGGATGGCAATCCTGTGCGGCGAGTTTGCGTCGGGGTCCAGGTACCAGCTCGCGTACTGTCGCTCGCTGGCCGTGGCATCTGCGCCAGGGGCCTCGGCGTCGGGGTTCTCGCCGACAATCTCGACCAGTGCATTGTAGGCGTCGGCAAGGTGCTCTGCGTGCTTCTCACCCGACCTTGCCGCAACATCTGCCAGTTCTTTCAGGACCGGATAAGGCAGGCCCTGTTGACGGGCGTCGTTGAGGTTGTGGACTTTGTCGGCGAGCTTGAGCTGCTTGTCGCGCGAGAAGCGGTCATCGACGCCACCGCTGCCGGCCAGAGCACCATCGCCATTCGCTGCTCCAACATCTGAGAACTGTGGCGCGTGAGAGCCGATCCTGCTGGGCGTACCAATGACAGACTTGCCGAGACCAGATCTTCCGAAGGCGCTGCCTCTTGGGCTCGACCTGCCAGGGCTCGAAGGTCGCTGGCCCTTTCGCCTCGAGAAGCCGAACACACCAGTCTCCTTTCCGCCAGGAAGGCCTGTGTTCTGCTTGACCGTGATGCCAAAGTGCTGGTAAATCCGGTGTCGCTGCGCTTCCCACTCCATTGTTACATTGTCCTCCAGGAACGCATCGAAGTCCTTCACAGACCGCTCTAGACCATCTGCGATCATGCTCAGAGTTGTCTTGCTCTGGAGGTTTGACAGGTATGTCTCGACATCGACCTCACCCTGCGGGCCCGCGTGTGTAGATCGGTCCAGGCGCGACGACTGAAAGCCCAGGTCGCCCAGGTCGCGGACTGCAGAGCCAGGCTCGATGCCCGAGGCGGCGAGGAGGTAGTGTGTATTCCTGCCCACGTTGCGATCGCCGTCGGGCCTGCGAGAGCCGAGCTTCTTCAGGCGCTGTCGCAGGTCCCCCAGGCCCAGCTGCAGGGGCGGGAGGTCGTCGAGCATGGCGTCGTCGCCGTCGGCTTGTTGTCGCTTGCTCTTGGCGAGGAGGCTGTCGAAGAAGGCACCGGTCGGTGGGTTCGCTGCGGCGATCGAGGCATTCGCGTTGAAAGCTGTCGTGTTGTTGTTCGCCGTGCTGCCGCCGAACAGGCTCGATGCACCGGGCAGGTTGGTCGATTGCTGGCCCGCATTCATGGTAGTTCCACCAAACAGAGAGCCAGAAGGCGCAGAGGCGTTCGGTGCCGATCCAGTATTCCCAAACATACTGGTGCCAGCTGCTGCAGGTTGTGCTGTGTTGTTTGCCTGACCGAACAGTCCTCCTCCTCCTGCCGCGCCTGCTGCAGGAGTAGCAGTATTGGTGCCCACGTTGCCAAACAGGCCTCCTCCTGCAGGCTTGGCACCACCACCTAGATTGCCAAAGAGGCCTCCACCAGTGGTACCAGCAGCAGCCGTATTGCCGCCGCCGCCGCCGCCACCAAACAGGCTTCCCGTAGGCGCAGGTGTCGTGCCAGAGCTGGGAGCTCCCGAGGAGGAAACGCCCCCGAAAAGAGACATCTTGCCCGTGTTTGAAAATGAAGAGGAACACAGGCAAGAGGAAGAAGTGTGGATATGACACGTCAAGACAACGCGTCAAGAGGGATAGGACACCTCTTTGGGTAGGTAGAGGGGACAAGGTTGGTGTTTACAGTCTGGCAGAGAAGCTGTTTGGGAGGGTTTCCAGTTCTGGGAGAAGAAATGCTAAGCTGAGGCCCCAGGGCTGCAAGGTTTAGCGGCAGGCATTTCAAAAATTTGGGGCAGGGGTTGGGAGTCACTCCAGCATGTGCAGGCCCCAACCCACAGCAGCAGCAACCTTGCACCCTGGTGTTCAGTGAGTGTTACAGTGAAAAAAATACCCACAGCACCAGCCACTAACCACGATGAAGCTCAATCCATCAATCGATCCCACACATATCTTCAACTTCATCAGATGTTGCTGTGTCCATTGCTACCGAGATTATCCTATTGTACACGAAGTCTGCCTATTTCCTGGACAACCGCCTTCTCAAAGTAGTCGGTGTCTCCTTCTTGAGATGAATGCCTCCTACTTCTTCTCACCATTCATGTTTCCCTGCTCGATGACAGCATCGACCTTCTTCCTGTACTCCTGCTGAGTCTTGCACTGCTCCAGAAAGACCTCATACTTGACATCCAGAAGCCTCTTCTTCCCAGCGTGGGTGTCGGCCCGCACCGTCTTGCCCGGCTTGCTCATACGGTCCATGATATCCCACAGCGGCTCCGTGCGGCCCTTGTCGTCGGCGCTGGCGGCCTTGGCCCCGAGCATCGCAGCGCCGTGGACGACGGCGGCGTTGACGTAGCGAGGGACCAGCACAGGCATGTCGCAGGCCGTGGCGATGAGGTCCATCAGGATGTCGTTCTGGCACTGGCTGCCAGACATGAAGATGCTGAGGATGTTGTGGCCCGACTTGTTCATGGCCTCGATGATCTGGCGCGTCTGCAGGGCGATGAACTCCATCACCGAGTAGTATAGCAGGGCCAGGCCCGCCTGCGTCTTGTCGCTGCTCATTCCGATGACGGCGCCGCGCATGTTGGGATCCGCGATGGGCGATCGGTTGCCCCAGAGGTCGCCGTAGAAGAAGTAGTGGCGGGTGAGGTAGCCGATGAAGGGCGCGCCGGCCTTCTGCGCCATCTCGCGCAGGTGCTCATTCAGGAAGTCGTAGATGTTCTGGCCCAGGGCCTTTGAGCCGGCGAGGGCTTCCGAGTAGGCAGGGTGCGTCTCCAGCATGTACTTGAGCAGCTCACCCGTCGCAGACTGTCCTCCCTCGGCCATCCAGTAGTCCGGGATGAGCACGTCTCGGTACGGGCCCCAGACGCCAGGCACGAAGACGGGGTCCTTGGACATGGCCAGGTGGCACGTCGAGGTACCAGCCACGGCCGCAAGGCGCGTGAAGGCCTGGCTCACGTCGTTCTTGGCGGTGGACTCGTCGAGGAGGTCGGGACCGAGGTGGACCTTAGCTCCCACGGTTCCGATCCAGCCCGCGTAGGCATCAATCACACCGCTTCCGACCGCGATGCCAGCGGGGAGGCCGAGCTCCCTGGCAGCCTTCTCGGAGAGCTTGCCCACGAGCTCTCCCGCGCTCAGGTAAGTGCCGTTCTGCAGGAGGTTTCAGTTAGCCAGCTGTCTCTCGACCACCGGCAGGCAATAGCCGGCACAAGGGGAAGGGCTTACCACCCCGTGGACGCCGCCTATGCGTTTGAAGTTATCCTTAACCAGCTCTCCCAGACCAATCGTGTGGTAGAAGTCCTCCTGCCAGCCCTTGACGCTGCCATCGACGCCGACGGGCACAAAGCCCTGCTTGCACACCGTGCTGCAGTAGCTTCTCGTCTCGTTGCCGGTAGCCAGGTGCGTCAGGGCGTCGGCCAGGTCGTAGAACTTGCAGCGGTCGAAAAGCTCGGGCGGCATGTTGTTCTTCAGCCACAGGACCTTGGGCATCTCCATCTCGACGCTCATCGTGCCGCCGACATAGCGGAGGAGGTTGTGCTTCGTCTGGTTAATCTTCTGGGTCTCCTCTAAGGGGCGGTGGTCGAGCCACAGGATCACATTTCGGTCATTGCCATCATTGGCAAAATCGGGTCCCGTCACAGGGACGGGCTCGTCGGTGTCGTGCGAGAAGACGGCGAGGGAGCAGGTTGCATCGAAGCCGATGCCCTTGATGCTGGTGGGAGGGACAAGAGAGTCCGTGACGACCTTCTGCACACAGTAGCAGACTGCATTCCATATGTCTGTGGTGGATTGTTCCTGTAGACAGAGAGATCATCAGCTTAGATCATATACACGGCGTCTTTTGCCAATCAGGTGGCACAGTGTCCCTCCTTTGATGAGGGACTGCGTGTGAGGGGGTGCGTACATAGTGTGCAGCTTCACCCTTGACTGGCTGCCACAGCTTGATGTCCTGGGCAGCCAAAGCTTTGATCTCTCCAGTGGCGTCGATGATGCAGGCCCTGGCAGAACCAGTGCCTACATCGATGCCAATGTAGTGCTCAGCGTGACTGGTAGCCATTGTGAAGATGTTCCAGTCAGCTTGTTTGTTTGTCTTGGGTTGGGTTGGGTTGGGTTGTCTCGCGTCGTCCAAAATTTGTTTGGCGCGGGGTGAGGTAGGTAGAAAGGGAAGTTGGCTAGTTACTAACTCCTCTGTTGTTGGCAAGGCAATATCAATGCTGTGTCTGGGCTGAAATGCTTCATCCATTGTGTATCAGTTGAGTGAGCGGAGGGGGGGGGGGATGGGATGGATCACGTAAGGTGGGGTCTTGTGGCTTGTGTTTGTGTGTGTGCTGATGTTTCTGATCGATTTAGTCTTTTGAGTGAGAGCTGAATACTAAGTCAGTGAGTACTTGTACTTGTGAAAGCTTGGTCAGTTCTGTTCGTCTGAAAGAAGCCTGTGTGATGTCAACTAGTTGGGCGGGAGAGTAGTAGGTAGGGCACCACCAACACCACCACCAACAGGGAGCTCGTTTTTTTATGTGACTGGGAAAAATCACGAGTTTCCCACCACCCCCTTCTCCAACAAAACCAGTCTATGGTCCATTTTCCCCTTTTTGAATTTGTCCCCATCTTGCACCAAGCACATACACCACACCACAGGGGCAGTCGACAAGCTTCCGATGGGGAAGGGCGGGCGCCAAAACAATCTTGGGAGGATTCAGTCATCAGCCTTCCGTCTAGAGTCTTGATAGGATGGGGTGACGTCGAGGAATAGGCAAGGGCAGGACAGGGGTTGAAAGACAAGGGGCGAGGTCAGCCGGCAGAGAGCTTCCTTTCCCCCACCTTTTTTTTTCTTTTGTGCCCTCTATTCACGTTGCTTGTGCTGTGGAGAGACAACTGCACTGCACTTGCAATGAGATAGAACCTGCAAGCCTGCATCTTCTTGCCCCTCTTTTCCTCGGCTGTCAGGCAAGGGCCTGGCCTCCACAACCCGCTGCTGCATGGGCCTTGTGACCATGGCTGCATACCTTAATGTGCTTTTTTGGGTGTGTTCTGGACTTGAGAGCTGTGGAGTAAGATGTCAGGCTATCCAACAGGAGAAGAAGGAATACGAAAGAAGAAGGAATTTGATTCTATGGGTTTCCTCGTGCCTTGCAGAGAAAAACAACAGCATACTGTGCTCGTGATACCAATCCTGAGGACTTCTCTCCAAGGCATACCCAATCTCTCCTTGAATCCCCCCCCCCTCCCCCCCCCCCAACCTTGGGAGGTCCTCTGTCTGTCTTCTCCTTCTCCAAGTCTAAAACTTAGCCAAACGGTTTTGAACCTACTGTCCCGCCACTCAACTTATCAAGCCAGCGGTGCCGCGTCGATCCATGTAGTATCGTCAAATCACAGGCACGTGCCTAAGAATTCCGGGCATGGCGCGTGGCGGGAAGGCTCGTGTCGCACACCGGTTCGACCGGCTTGCTCAGCTTGGTATTTCCGCGAGCCGTCCCTCTGGCCCTCCACCTCCACTAGGAGGAACAAGATCCTCGCACGGCAGCAGCATGATGGGTATAGCGGTGCTTTACCTTTGCTTTTCCATTTGTCCCCCATCACATCGCATCACGAGGGTGACAGTGACCCGTCAGGCCTCGTTAGCGAGGGGTGTCTGACTGCGGAAAAGGCTGCTCGCGGACAACCTTGACCCGGAACAATAGGAAAAATGTGAGACTGCTCACCATCACCAAGACCATACACCCTGTTGGGCATCAATGCTCCGGGGGAGGGAAATCTGAAGACGGCCATGGGGGCTGGTAGGTGGCGTCCCTGGGCTGCTTTTTGACTTTCGACGCTTTTCCTCCCGAAGACTCCGGAGCGAGAAGCGTGGCTCCGAGATCGCCATGTGCCGTGATCGCCTTCTGGTTCTGGCCACCTGCTCTCTCTTTCCTCTCGTGAGGCACTTGGTTGACCATCACCCTCAGCTGCGTTGTTGTTGTCTTGTGTTGGCCTGCCGTGCTTCTTGGCCAGCCTTGGCCATGGGAGGTAGTGATTCCCTCCTCAATCCTGTTCCGGCTGACTACATGTGCTCCATTTGTGCTGCAACCTCTCAGCGTTGCTTTCTCGGCGGCGTGCATGCAGCCGATCCACAGTGTGCCTAGTGGTCGCAGTGGTCTTTAGTGGTCTCAGCAGGGCTTGCCTTGGTGGGTGGGCACTTGGTGTATAACACAGTGGGCAATACAAGCCAAACGCCCTAACATATTGGAGGAGTTAGTGGCTTGACAAGACCGAATTATATTGACAGACAAGAGAGATAATTCCTAAAATGGGGATCCTAAACTCACAGATGTCAAAGACCTCGACAGAGACCAGTTTTTCCAAGTAATGAGCACCTTAAAAAGGAGTTGAAGCAGAGGAAGGCAGTGTGTAAGTGTCAGTGGGTGACAAGCATGGCCTGTAGCTGTCGGGCACTGCCCGCTTCGCTGGATCTCCTTCCCGCTTATACGCAGAGCAACCGCCCTCCCTATCGAATCTCAGCAGAAAGTGTTCAGCAATGAATAAAATATTTCGTGAGAAGCGTCAAACATGGGGAAATTGAAAATGACCCACTCGAGGTGTAGTGGTGGTCAAGATAAACCGCCGAATTGGGAGAATCTGGAGACGTCTGCCTGCAGCGACCAGTTCTCATGCCCACAGCGGTAGCAGTAACAACTTGCAAGGCCTGGAGGAAAAAGTTCAGGCGCCGTCATTCAATCGCGCACCCTGCAGGAAAGAAAAAACCACAAGAAGCAGCCGACACACAACCTCGACTACCACCACAGCCACCACCATCGCTCGTCATCTGAACCACAACCAGCAAAATGGATGAAGGAGCAGAAGAGATGACACATGAGGATATCTGGGATGACTCGGCACTAGTCGACTCCTGGAACGAGGCGCTGGCAGAGTATAAGGTGAGCTGCAGAAGTGACGACTCCAGACCGATTTTGCAGAGAGAACCAGGCGAGAGAGCTTGACTGATCATCCCGCACCCAGAAATATCACAGCATCCACGCCATGGGAGGCAGGCTCGAAGATCTACCGGAGTGAGTCTGGGCGCATCTTCAGATGACCCGTCCTGACATGCCTCCCATTTCACCCCCTCTTCTCCATCGAGGATCATATTTTCGGCTGACTCTTGGCTGGCGCGAGCAGACATGCCAAGCCTGAAACGTCACTCGATCAGGATGAGGATCTTGCGCCTCATGCGGTGCCAGGTGAGGCCGTCGCTGCACAAGGTCGGCAACCAGGAGGAGGAGGAGGAGGAGGAGGAGGGGACGCAGCCATGACGGGCACGGACACGGGCGCCGCCGCGGCGAGCCACCCGGCCGAGGTGAGCACCACCACCACCATGCTGGAGGACTATTGTACCTTGCCTGGGCCAGGCCAGAACCTAGGACACAGTTATCAGGGCGGAGATCCTTGTCCTGAACATAGCAGCAGCAGCACGAACCCAATTGTCCCGTACATCTTGCCTGCCTTACCCTGGGGAGAATCTCTGGGAGATCACCGCGTCTTGGCCCGCCGATGCCTTGCACGTTCCATGTGGTGATCAACGGAGTTTCCTTACCCCCGTAATACTTTGTGGAGATTTGATTTGCGAAACGGTGGGCTTGACTTGACTGACACGGCACGTTCAAAACAGGAGCGCATTAAGGATGACGACGACTACCGCCACCTGGCACCAAACGGTGATGGTCGCGGAGAAGGTCAAAGCACGACCAACGCGAGTGGTGGGGCAGGCTTCATGCCTCCACCACATGCTCTGATCGGTTCTGGTAAGTCAGAGAGAAGAAAGTCCTGGTAACGGGTTTCACCCCCTCCCTTCTGCGGGTTTCCCTTGGGCAGCAAGTCTAATTGGTCTTTGTTTTCTCGCTGAGGTTATAGTCCAAGACGAAGGCTTGAAGAAACTCCTTATGTCTTGGTACTATGCTGGATACTATACGGGACTCTACGAAGGCCAACAGAAACGGCAGGAAGAAGAGAAACGAAATACCCCATGACGACCCTGATTTGGCCTCCTGAGTGATCCTCAGGTTCCGACCGATCATTGCCCTCACAAACCGGGAAACGGGGGCGCTTGATTCGAGCCTTGCTCTGAAGCAGTCAACCCTCGACGATCGAAGGATTTTGCAAGGCAGGTCGTTACGTTGACTCGGGTGTAGTCTCGTATCGGAAAAGTATTCTTGCATGGAAATTATGGTACAAGGACGACGGAGGAAAGGCAGTGAGGGGCTCAGCATTTGATAACGGTACAAGGGCCAAGGCTTGGTTGGTGTTGAATGATCGACCTTCAGATTAGCCATTCTGCGACAGGCCGTGTTGGATCGCCAGGGACTCCGGGACACACTATGGTACAAACGTTGCCCCGCCACGGAGGACTACTATGGCCAAACAGCCGCCACGTGGGTTCTCATACGATTTTACTTTTCTTCCCTCAGCTTAGGGTGTTTCTATCTACGCTGATGAATCAATCAATCAATCGCAATCCTCCCCCCCCTTCCTGCCTCTTCTTCTCCTGCAGGAACATTTGTATGAAGGGGTGATTGGCTACTTGTTGGTGGCTTGTGGCAGGGCATGTTCCGCCCTTTTGAGACACGAAACACGCCCACCCCCAACCCCTGTGTTGCATGGGATCAATCACACACAAGATGTTTGTTTCAATCAGAACATCATCATGTTGGTTCTGACCAAGCACATCGCAACCCTCCGTAGTTGACATCATGACGCAAGTAGGGAGAATTTGTCGTTTCCTCCACGCAGTGAGGTTCGCATCGAGGCCCCAATTCGCTTCGGGCTGGGGCCCTGACCAATGTCAACAAACCAGCAAAGCTTGTTCCGTTTTCCCCTTCCTCGCTTAGCTTTTTGCAGCACACCCGTCGAGAGAAGACGGAAACGGCGCTCATTCCGCGAGGTTTCTCTTTCAAGACGCCGGCCAGTTGTAGGGCTGCAAGGCTGCATTCTCTTCAGAGGCAATGAGCTTCGTCCCAGGCACTGCATTAGTCAGGAAATTGATGTACAGCCAGTCGAGTCTAGGATGATGGCCACAGAAAGCCACACTTGAGATCAGATGATCTTCTTTCCCTCTTCTTTTATCCCTTTGCTTCGTGTGCCTCTCATGGCAAGCCACAATCTGAACCTTTTCGGACGCAGCACAGGACAGGACACCACCACAATCCACTAAACCCATTCATGAGACGAAGGCGGCCTCTCGGAGATCTAGACCTGTCACTGGGCCGAGTGCCTGATCCCTGGGATGAAATAATGGGTTGGCATGGCATATTACAGTCGGAGGAGGGGAACAAACTACGAGGCATGGCAACCGTGCTCAGCCTCGGACGGGTCTCCAGAAGCCGAGAGTGAACGGAGGATTTAAAACCCCACGCAGGGAAGGAGAGGGTTTCTTGACAAGACCAGGGCTGTTGTGAGAAAGGCACCTTCAGCAGGTTTCTGCCGCAGAAAACCCGCAAAGGACTAATGCGGGTGATCTAAACGTTATTTGGAGGAGCCGCGAGTTTAATCGACACCCCTGGACCCACTGAAAGGTTCCATAGTACGGGGTAATAAGCCTGAACGCAATGCCTATTTTTTTTTGGCACTATGGTACTAAGGTCGCTAACTGATTAGTGGCCATCTTTTGTCTGCCCTCTTCGATTCCACTGTTCACGAATCCAGGCTGACAAGTGAGTCCAAAACAATGAACAAAAATGGAGAGAACAGACCAAAAATCAGGACAAAGAATATTGGCGCCCAAGTGAAGCTGCCATCCAATTGTGCATGCATCTCAGCGGCTGCCCAGATGATTCCCTATCGCGCATCGGCGGCAAGAGAAAATGCCAAACACAAGTCGAGACGGATCTGTCACAGGTCGTCCCTTCACTGCATCGGCTGCGGAACCAGATGACCGGGGGCACCTCCCCCCTGTAACCAGCCATGACAGCCATGACATGGCTCCTTCCTCGGATGTCTCATCATCGCAGCTCACATAGCCGCCTCCTCCTCGATCCTCCCCCCTCCCATCTCGTCCCCTCACCATCGCTATCCTTGCATACGCACGCACACACAGATACATGCAGCATGGGCGACGAGTGCCCAGGATCTCGCCCCGTGAGGCGCGTTTGGCTTTGACACAACCTTAGCATTAAAGTTGGGGTGGTCAGTAATGGTTGCTACTGAGTGGTACGTACCTCTCTGCCCGCCCCCTTCTACCCGCCCATCAGCCTACAAGGGCCAACAGACCAGACCAGATGAGGTTCGGATCCTGACTATCACCACAGACTTATCTGTCTCCTCCTCCTTGGCCTGTTCCTCTCATGCCAGGCTTGGGTCGGACCCCGTCCTGCCCGATATACAGATCCCTGTGCAGATGATTCGCTGGTCCGGTCTCGAGAGGGGCTCCTGTGCCCAGGGTGTCGAGAGTATCACCACCCCTCACCAGTCCTCCTTGGCAAAGGCGTGGACCTGTGTGATCGCCATGCTCGATATAAGCTGTTGTTCTCTGCCCGTATGTCCAATTTGTTTCTCGACCTCTCTCCTGTCTCTCTTTCTTTACTTCTCTTTATCTCTCTAACTTTGTGATTCCCCCCCCACTCAAGGCGGCTCGTTTAGATTTTCGAGTACACGCTCATTTTCGTTTCCTTGACACTTTCTACACATCCATTCCTTACACCGCCCACGAGCAGGAACTCGCCATAATCCTCGAACAGGTTCGACTTGAAAAAACAGAAAATTGGGCAGAGCCAAAACCAAAAGAGAGAAACGAAGGTTCATATCTTGGCCTTCATCTCTACGACATCCTAATCCTCAAAAACAAACCAGAGACACAACCACAACCAAAATGAAGTTCTCCGCGACACTAGCGCTCTGCGCCGCCCCTCTGGCCATGGCCAAGGCCATCGTGAACGACTACCCCGCGAAGAGGGAAATGATTGCGCCGCGTAAGCCGCAGCTGGGTGCCCTGTCTGGCGAGCTGGCTGCGCTGGGCCTGTCCGGCCTGGGCATAACCGACGGTGCTGCAACAGAGGTCATCCTTCTGTGGGTGAACCCGGGTGCCGGCTCGCAGACCACCATCATCAACAACTTTGGCGCCGGCGTTGCTGCTGCCACTTCGGTGCCCCAGGCCACAGTGGGCTCTGCGGCTGCTGCATCGTCTGCAATCGCTGCACCAGCTGCTGCAACTACCCACCAGGTCACAGTCGGTGGCACCGCCGGACTGGTGTACACTCCTTCGTCCATCACCGCGGCCGTCGGTGATATGGTTGTCTTCACCTTCATGAGCACCAACCACACCGTCACCCAGTCCACCTTCGGCACTCCCTGCGTGGCCATGGCTGGTGGCATGAACTCGGGCTTCCAGCCCAACGCTGACAACGCCGTCAATCCGCCACCACAGGTTGCCATGCAGGTTATGGTCGACACTCCTCTCTGTAAGTTTGTTGTCCTCCTGTTGGAGGTGTGAAACGTGACTCTCTGGACTAGCTGGCTAACGAATATGAAATAAACTAGGGTTTTACTGCCAGCAGACGGGCCACTGCGGCAAGGGCATGGTCTTCTCTATCAACCCCACTGCCGACAAGTCCCAGGCCACATTCCAGTCCACCGCCATCGCGCAGAATGGTACTGGCGCAGCGACAGCCATCACCGGCGGCACATCTTCCAACACTACTACCACGGCGGCTGCTGCCCCTGCAGCCACCACTGCTGCCACAGCCGACACGGGCAGCACAAGCAGCTCGGGCGTTACCACCGGCACCGGCAGTCTGGCTGCCGGCTCGTGCGTGTGCGCTGTCACCTGCGCGGTCGGCAGCTTCCCTGCTGCGGATGTCCAGGGCCTGAACGCCTTTGGCGGCATGGCTGGTAAGTTTTGCTTTGCTATTCTTCCTTTCTCACAACGACGACAATCAGAGCACGTTGGCTGACTGATGAACCAATCCAGGCTCCCTGCCAATGGCAATGAGCGAGCCAGTGATAAATGCTGGTCTCATCTAAGATGGTCATACCATTGGGCCAAGGTGGTGTTGGTTTCGAGTATAAATGGGAAAGACAAAGGAGTCGATCCGGTATCGGTTTGCCAGAGACAGCCCCTCGACTATTGATGATTGAATGATATAGCACAAAGAGAGAGAGAGAGAGAGAGAGAGAGCAGACCATTCACTATGTATAAGGGCGCCGTGACCCCAGGGTGGCTCGGCTTGTGTGGGAGTGTGAGGCTAGATTCCCCCCTCCCCCTTTCCTTTATGCCCCTGAGGGGTGTGTATGTTTTTGGTCGTTGATTGGGGAAATACCTTAATACACTTTTTTTTTCTTATTTCGAATCTTTCTGTCAGCTTTGTTTGCAAAAAGAAAAAGAACACAAAATAAAGAAAACGACTACCCTTGTGGTGTCTCGTCCAGCATTGCTCCTTACGAATCTCGTTCGTCCAGATGGTTTTTTTTCCTTGTCTTGAGAGAGAGAGAGAGAGAGAGTGAGAGGACAGATATGACTGTCTTTTCGAATATTGCATCACCGTCTGCTTTGTCTGGGTTATCATCAGGGCTTTGCTTCAAGCAAACATCATGGTCAGGATCCTCACTCAGATGGCATCGCAATGTGTTCTCCGACTTGGGGATACCTGTAGAGGTTGGTGCCCATAGCTAATAGCCCAGCACGTGTGGCATACGTGTGTCGTCGTGCCGAAAGAGGAGAGGTGGGGTCGGGTGAGCGGGCGAGAAGGTATCTCGTAGGATCGACCGACAAGAGGGGCGTGATCTCTGAAAGGTGGCCGCTCGCGCCCGGGAGGGCGGAGGAGGAGCATCGCCCGTGAAGAGTCATTCGTGCTCGGGTTATCCAGCGAAACGGCAGTTAGAGAAGCCAGAGACCCAGTCTTGGGAGAAAAACACTCAGCACACACCACAGCATGCATGCACATACGAGACGCTCACCACCACAATGGGTTCGTTCATTTGTAGGAATGATGGCCTGGGGAAGACGAAGTTATATTAGGCCTGTATGATAAGATGTCCGACCAAACAGCGTCCTGTCTCTCTCTTTGCCTGTCGGAAATGGCAGCATTATGAACCTCTGGAGAGGGAGCTCTTCTGTATAGACATCTTTCGTAGGACCTTGGGGGTATATGATCGTTGTCGTCGTCTTCTCCTCCGTCTTCTCATTATGCCGCCACCTTCTTCGTCGTCTCTTTGAACTCCATCCCCTCCCTTTTCCCCACCCTCCTTCAAATTCAAAAACCGTCCATTTGCTCCGTTCGCTGAAAAGAATGTCAAAATATCCCAACCCATCTCCTTATATATTACTCGTCTATACGCTCTCGTGGGGGCCGCGCGAAAGTGAAAAGGTCGCCCGGAAAGAAGGTATATCTATTTCTTGCCGGCCTCGGCGGCCTTCTTCTCCTCGGCTGTTGGGGTCAAGATGCGCAGTCAGCAATGGGGTTTGGTTCCTAAAGGACCCCCTGGGGAGGCCACTCTTGTAGGGGAGGAGGGGGGTTTTGGGGGGGGGGGACCCATTACCCTTCTTCTGCTTCTCCCGCATCAGGGCGGCGACGGCCTCCTTGTCCCGCTGCATCTCGCTGCCGCTCTTGGTGTTCTTTGACTTCTGTGGAACGAAAGATATTGGGTCAGCGAGAACAAGGTGGGGTGACGAAGATAGTTTGGAGGGAGGAGGCGACGAGGACTCGGCTGTCCATTCTGTCTCATGGGAGGAAGAAACGACAGGCAGGGAAAGGCAGAAGGGGCGGGCCTGTAAGGCGGTCGACGTACCTGCTCGGCCTGCTTCTTCAGGTTCTTCGCACGGGCGAGGTCGCGCTGGTTTCCACGGGCCATGTTTGTATGGAGAAGGATCACCGCCTGTTCGGGACTGGAGCCGGATCTGACAAAGGAAAAAAAAGAAGGGGGGGGGGAGGAGGTTGTTGTTGAGGCGGAAGGTGAAAGGCGGGGGGGGAGGGAGGAGGGATAGGTTGTGATGCTTTCAGGGATCTGTTGAGACAGACAGAGGGATTATTCAGGTTTTGGTTGTCTGATGGCCAAAGGGGAGCGATTTGAAGACGGTGAGGAGGAGGGAGGAGGAAGTTCTTGGGTGAGGCTGTGCGCATGTGTCAGCCACTTCTTTGCTAGAGTCGTTCATGGCGAGTGGCACCAGTCTTGGGAGGTAGGTGGGGGGCTCTAGTGGCCTAATTCAGACCAAGACCTGCCTTCTAGACTATTCTGTCTCTGAAGCATGCATGCTTACTACGCACTTTATAGCCTAAAGTACTCGGGTTCACCGACTGGTCATTGACTTGAGGAGAGGAGGGAGAAAAAAAGAAAAAAAAAGGGGGGGGGGGGGACACATTAACAATGGATTGCATGTGAACTGTGAGATACAGCCGTCTCTACTATAGTCTCCTTGATTTTTTTTTCTTCTCATTTTTGCTGCTATCCGCCCTGAAGTCCACAATCAATGGACAATCTTCTTGCAAAATGGCCGTGACAGTGGGCCGGCGGCTGTTCTCAGTAGCCGCGCCATAAACCTTGAAAAGAAGATCACCTGCTTATCAGAACGGCCTGTCTTTCTTCAACCAATGTTACATATATACATCGTGCCATATTTACCTGCAGTACATATAGTACCACCAGATCGGAAAGGGGGCCCAGAGTCACCTCTCGTATCAAGCCAGCATAGCCCTCGTCATGAATGCTTTTCCTCAGCCGGGCGGATGGACGTACAAGTTAAACGAGGGCGCTTGCGACGGCCAATCGACGGGCATCTGCAGGAGGGAGCGCAGCCCAAAAACAGGCCGAGGCGGCGCTTCGACCCGCCTTGAGGCCGCCTCGTCCTCTTTTCTTTTTTCCTACGCAGGACGAAACCTCTGGCCCCTTCGGAACGGTGAGCCTCCGTGCAATTTCGGAACTTCAAGCGCAGGCGCCGGGTGGAAGGAAGACAAAGAAATCGAATGACGGCTGTGTGTGTGTGTGTGTGTGTGCGGCAGAGTTGATTGAACAAGCGCCAGGAGCAGGCACAGCCTCCAACGTTTCTGGCGAGACATGTCTCTGACATGGTAGATGTGGTCGACCTCTGCATGTCTGGAGTATGTCTTCATGACGTTGCAGTATGTACATCGTGGTACATGGTGTAAGTAGAGATTGTTTTTGACGCTGGTTCGTCAGGTAGTAGCAGTCGTGAGATTGTTGCGTGCCTGTCTCGTAGCAGCAGACTTTCGTATCGATCATGCATTGCACGCCGACTTTCTTTGTTATTGTTATCTTGACACTACTTCCGAAACTGGTGACTCTTGCAACCTCCGTTTTGGTGGTTTGCCTGAACAAATTCATCTCGTCCGAAGAGCGAGGCTGATCCGCGGGGGCCCCCAGTATAGAGTCACTACCAATCGGCCTTTTCAACTCCCCATTGACAAGAATGAGATGAGTCAAAGGCTGAAGCAGACCGCTCTGTTGCCTCCTTTATCTTTCATCATCTTCTTCTTCTTTCCCCTTTGAGTCTGTAATGTAGTAGGAATTAATCTATCATTGATGGAACCCCGTAGAATCCATTTATCACGAGATCTAGACAGGTTCTCCCCCCCCCCCCCCCTTTTTTTTTTGATATTTTTTTCTTTTTCTTTTCCTCGCTGCACCTCAGAATCTGGGGGCTAAAGACCACTTGAAACATGTGCAAGCGCTTGTCATCCAATCGAGGCCCCGTCGCGGGCCTCACCTGGGGACGCGCTTTATTCCCGCCCCGCGCCGTGACCCGCCTTTTTTGTTCTCCACCCAACAAGTCTCTGGTATGGTTATGTTGATTTGGCACCACTTCTCTGAGCCCATTGGAGGGATGTACTGTGTAGAACTCGGATTGCCCAAGGTGCTCTGGCCAGTCCTGGGACCCCCCTCTGCGTACCCACACAAGATCTGTGGTCCGAGTTGCTTGATCACGTCGTATGTCCGTACATACCTTGTGCTAGACCAAAAAAAGGGGGGGGGGGGGGAAGGGGGGGGCCAACCAGCTCAGACCACCATGGCACAAGGTTGTTGTTGTTGACAGGCGTGGCAGGTTCTGGCTCTCAATCTGCATTCAGGGTATCCGCCCTGAAGATCGCAGTAGTCAGGTCCAGAAGCAGGCAGGCAGGCTCCTTATCTTCCCGGTTACCACACGAGTCCATCTCTCCTCTGCCTCGTCTAGCCTCGCCCCTCTGATGTGGGATCGTGCAAACTGGGCGCGAATGGTTGGGTATCAAGCCCTGCCAGCTGTACGCCCTCCCCCCCATCCTCCGTCTCCCCTGCTCCTGCTCCTGCTCCTCCTCCTCCTCCGATGACTCTTCACAGTATTCTTGTCGTGCCAGCGAGTCGGCCCTCGCTCCCTCGTCTATCTCGCCTCCACCCAGAACAACCTGGCAACCGCCAACGACGCAAGCAAGGGGGCCGTACCCAACGAGCTCCGTGGCACCATCGACGAGGTGCAGCTCGTGGCAGGTGATCTTCCGGTTGACAACTAACGGACCCAGCTGCCAAGAGGTCGACGCATGTTACCTGTTACTTTTCTGCATGAAACTGCACTGTTGTCCATGCCACCCTGGTCTCGCTGCTGGTGGTGGTGCTGGGATGTGGTAGAGCAGGCCCCCCCCCCCCTTCACTGAATTAAACCACCACCCTAGCTCTAGTCTTCCCGCTCGAGACGAGGGTGAGCGCCTGCGCGCCAATCGATTGATTGGCTACCAACTTCCCCAGAAGCAGATTCTCGTTTCATGGACAGCGATACAGATGCTCTGGTCCGAGCTTGGCTTGATGCTTCTGCCGCGTGTATGTGTGTGTATGTGTGTGGTACTATGGTAGAAGTACTACATGCTAGATTCTATCCCACCAGGGTTCCCACATTGGATCCTCCTCGCGCCGTTTCGACGTCGCGTCTCTTGTATATGCTTTGTTTCTAGAGTCTGGATATTAAATCTCGAGCCTACCCGTCCATCCCCCCCCCCCTTCTCGTTTTTCTTCCTGTATTTTGTGTGTATGTGTGTGTGTGTGTGCTTCCCAATTTTTTCTTTTCCTTTCTCTTTCCTCCATCACGCCCTTTCTTTTCTTTTCTTACGAGACAGACACAAACAACGGCATTGTGCCGACTTCAATGCCTATTTCCCCCCGGCAGCATTGTTCCATTGTCTTCTGAGAACAATAGAGCTGCTTGAGGCAGTCTCTCTGATATATAGTATCCTCCTGCCTGGCGCCCACCTTGTTCTTCTTTCTTCCATCTATTTCCTCCTCTCCCATCTCCCATATTCTTCCGTTCTTTCTACTTCTTTTCATCACGCTTCCGAATCTGCAAGACAGACGCGGGCCAGGAACCAAAAAAGGAAACATAAAAAAACCAGCCGATTCCGACTTCATTCACTTATCCACCACTGCCGGCAGTAACCTACTTTTCTCGACCACCCCATAGTGAGTATCTACACATCTGCCCTCCATACCACGGGAGAAGAGAAGCAGAAGAAAAAGAAGACAGTACAGGAGCTTCCTGGCTGACCATCCTCACCAGTCCTCTCACCTTTTTCTTCCCAACCCACACTCTCTTCTACCAAATAATTCAACAGCAAGACATCACACAGCCAAGATGTTCAACATGTCAGAGAACAGCTCCCTGCTGGGGCCGGCCTGGTATATCCTCCAGGTCCTGCGGGCCTGCAACATCCTGGCCCTCCTCAGCGTGGGCATATCGAGCATGATCATGGTGGTGAAGACCAACATCGTGACCAGCTTCTTCGTCTTCCAGGCCATCTCCCACACCATCACCGCGGGGGTGGCCATGATGCTCCTCATCAGCGAGCTGCCCCAGCCGCGCTTCGTCACCGACTTCTACCGCCGCAACTGGCCGACCTTTTCCACCGTCGACGCCTGCAACCGCGGCCGCAGCCTGGCCTGGCTGGGCGTGTGGATGATCGCCCTGGGCATCTGGGTCATGGGCTCCCTCAACGCCGCCGACCTGATCAGCGACCTGTCCTTCCCGCTGTGGCGCCTCACCCTCGCCTCGGGCATCCTGGCCTTCGTCTTTGGCCTGTTCAACCTCATCGTCTCGCTGATCTTCCGCAGCAGCACCCACAACATCACCGTCCGCATGATCCGCGAGCACGGCGCCAACGTCTACAACGTCCGCATGACCTCGGCCCCGTACGACATCGACACGGCCACCCTCAACAGCGGCGGCAGCGACCGCTCCAACTCCATCCGCAGGGAGAAGCAGTTCAACTTCCACCACCCCTTCCCCGCCGCCGTCAACCCCCAGAACCGCTTCTCGCGCCTCTTTGCCAAGGACAAGAAGCCCCAGATCAGCGGCCCCATCATCAACCACCCTGCCGGCCCCGAGCCCGACCTCGAGGCTGGCCACCAGTACGCCTCCCGCCCCGAGACCTCGGAGAGGGAGTCGTGGGAGGGCCAGGACCGCGCCAGCCCCATCGTGCCCGGCGTCCAGGTGAGTCACGAGAGAACGAGTCCTCCCACCAGCAGCTGCTGCTGGTCCGCCCGCCTCGACCGCTTTGCTGACATGAAGATGCCCCAGCGCCCGCCGACGGCCCTTCACCCTGCGTATACTGGTGGTCGGTCCAGCGTTTATTCCGAGGCAAGCCATCTCAACCGTTTCTAAGTTCAAAAAAGATGTGTCTTCCTTGTGTCTTTGCGCGGGAAAACACCAGCAGAAGGAGGGACAGCCAAAGGTTAACCAGACTTTTTTTTTTCCATCTGCACAGCTTTTCCGTTGGGCCATCAAGGATATCAAGAACAAACACTGAAAAAGGGAAAGGAGGTGAGGAGGGACGCGAAAAGAGAAATGATATACCAACCACATGAGATACCCACAAGATGAGATGAGATCAAAGAGGCAAAAGGAATTAAAAAAAAGAAAAAAAGGGAAGGAAGGAAGGGAAAGCATAGGGGCCGCTGCGGACCAGACCAGGGAAGGGCTGTTGTTGCTGCAGACGCCGGTGTTGCGAATGAGATGACGAGCTTATGATCTCCTTCAATCTCTACAGTTAATGAGAAGCAAATCTACTGAGCTCTGACGTGTTTTTCTCCTTGTGTGATGTGATGATGACTGTAACCAGATGTGTATCAAGACAAGAGAGGTCTTTTGTATGCCGGCATTGGGTCGTGGTATATTGAATAGAGCAGATTGTAGAGATGTTCCCTGGCCGCCGTGGCCTTATTCCTTCGATCATCGAGGAAGTGATTCAGCGTTGACGTAGTCTCAAGGGAAGTTCGAAGAGCCAGCAACTTCTACTCGAGACTTTGCGTTGTCGATTGATCTTTTTCGCGCGCCGGCCTGGCTGTCTCGCAGGATAGCCTTCTCTATCCCACTCTCACAGCCCTCTATTCCCGACCTGCGCTCCCATAACTTTCAATCCTCACATCTTTCCATTCAAGACACCATCAGAAAGATCTAGGTGTCTGTCCACCTACCCAACTCATTCCACCCCCATCTCGATCCACCTCAGAGAACTCAAAACAATCCCTTTCTCTCTCTTCTTCCTTTCTCGAACATACGCACCATCCACACCCGGCCCACACCTCAACGCCAGTCAATATGCGTTTCATCCCAACCCTCGCCTTTATGGTGCCCCTCCTCCAGCTCGTCACCACACCTGCCGCTGCCGGCCCTGTCCCAGCCGCCATCCTGCTGGCCAAGAAGGACTACAAGACCCCTACCAGCCTCGCGTTTAACCGTACCGAGGCCGGCAGCGTCGTCCAGTGCGGCAAGAGCTCCTTCCGCGAGATCGTCGGCGGCCAGGACGGGGGCATGCTGGTTCGTGACTGCGAGCACATCCTGCGCAACTTTGATGGGGAGGGATACTTTACCTTGCTCGCTTCGGGATGGAAGAGCGATAATGTGTTTCGTAAGTCCTTTCTCTTCTACATAATTATCTTCAAGAGTAGACTCAGTGAGGTTCTACGATCTCTTGTCTGTCTGTACAGCCACCTGACTAACGAGTCAACTTCTGTTTGAAACAAAAAGCATACTGGGTCGAGGGTACCTGCATGTTTGGATTTGCTCGCCTGAATGGCTTGTCCAACGATACCGTCCTGTGAGTTATTCATTACTTGATACCGTGATGACCTGCGTTCCCCAAGCCATCTCCTGCTACACAAGAACTTCTCAATGCTGATGTATAAATATCATGCACAGCATCGGCGACGGCGACATCAAGAGCTTCCTCGCCCAAGCCATCCACATGGAGCTGCCCGGCTCCTTCGACTTCATGGAGCGCGTCGATGGCCAGGTCGCGTGCGATACTTTTGGCGGCGGCGCTGAACGACAGGCAGAGATCGAGTGGGCTTTGCGGGCTACTCCCAACACTACCTATCACCCTGAGTAGCTGGTCTGAATGGGGCTGAAAGACGTCTTCATCTGTGGGGGACGGAAGATAATGCCTCTTCCTTTGGGCGTTGCTTTAGAAAGGTCTGGGTGATGGAAAATTGGACTTCGGGGAATTGGATTGCTTCTGTTCTTCAAGAGGACGGAGCGTCTCCTGGCCATCTCTATTTCGAGTCAACATGACAAGTCAAACCAATTATCTGGCTGCTCCTGAAACAAAGCCATCGTGTCTGCCTGAAATCCTCAATCAGGCTATTGATAATGGTGTAGCACTTGATGAGAAGGAGCTGTCCGGTTGATATTTCGTTTTGATCCTGGCCAATGACAGGGGGTCAGGGATGATGAACAGACTAAACCGTTTCCAGCAGCAGTACCGCCAGCACTTCAGTTTGCCTTACATAATCACCTGCCCATGTGGCCCTGAGGCTTTGTCTGGCCCCGAGGCGATTCACTCATCAAACTTGACCTCGCCCAACGACAAATCCAACCATCCTTTCCTGTGCGACAAGCTATCGATCCAGACGCGGCCACACCTCGTGCGTTTCCTGATTCCTCGTCCTTGCCACCAGTGGCATTTTAATTCCCAACAGAGAGCGGCGGCATTCTTTGTTTTTCTTATTTTTCCTTGTCGTTCATGCATAATTCGACTCCTCTGCAGGGCCTCTCTCTCTCGTACTTGTCTCCATTGACCATCCTGCTGCGCCAGACTACACAGCAGCCATCCAGCACCTCTGTGCTGGTCGAGAAGATACACACATCTTGCCAGGAACTCGGTGATACTGGTCAATATACTGGTGTAGCAGAAAGAGTGGGCTTCTTGGGGGACCAGGAACAAATGGTGCTGTGAGGAATAGGCTCGTTCTTTGAGTGTGTCGCACATTTGCGTGGCTGGGCTGGGGCGGGACAACAAGCTGTTGGAGGGCTTGTCTCTGGGCTGCGAAGTGCTGAGGAAGAAAGAGACAAGAGAGAAGAGGAAGAAAAAGAAGAAAAACACACAAGAGGTCTGCACATCGTCGGAACCTGCCTTGCAGCCCTCACTTGTTGGTGACTGTCGGAGTCGAAAGCAGTTTTTTTTTTTTGTTTTCCTTCTTCTTTTGGCCACGAGAGACACTGTTACAGCCTGGAAGCTTTTTGCTCCTCCACGCCCCTCTTGATCGCGTCCGTTTCTGCAGTGCTTTTTCTTCTTCTCCGTCTCTCAAGAATCCACAAGTCAGACCATAGCATCCGAGAGATTCAATAGCTGCCCGTCATGTCTGCTGAAGATGAAGAGCAGTCGATGATCCAGGACTGGCAGGCTGCCGTGGAGGATCTCAAGGATAATGTCCGCCATGAAATCTTAACCTTGACCAATCTCGCCAGAGAACTGACCAACATTGCCTACCCTATCGCCGAGATCCTGGAACAACACATCAAGAAGGTAGGTGTCTGTCCTCTCCCGTGGGGATGGATGACTGCGCCGCCTGAACTCCTTCTTGCCCGCGGTGGCCGTAGCTCTCTTGCGACCAGACCACCTCTCCCGCCGCCTCCACCGTTTTCTCGTCCCCTCGCTGACCTTTGTGATCCAGGCGCCCCCCCCAGAGGAAGCTGCCAGCCATCTACCTTCTTGACTCCATCGTCAAGAATGTCGGCACGCCGTATACCCTGTTCTTTGGCAAGAACCTCTACGCGACCTATATGGAGGTGTATGCCTCGGTCGATCAGAAGACGCGTCACAAGCTGGAAGAGATGTTGCATACATGGAAGGAGCCCGTGCCTGGCTCCATCGACTCCACGCCCGTCTTCTCTCCCGACGTGACTCGTCCAATCGAGAATGCCCTGCTGAAGGCGAGGACCTCTGCCCTGCAGGCACAACAGGAGCAGGCGCGCAGTCAGATGCGCAACAGAGGCGGTCGAGCTCTGCCAGGAGCAGTCCACCGCTCGACGCCCACACCCCCCAACACTCGTCCTCCCTTCAATCAACCTCCTGCTCATCTAGGCGCGAATGGTCAGCGGCCCGAGTCAGCTTATGGCCAGCAACAGGCATATTCACAGGCCCAGGTAAGGAATCACCAGCTTTCTCCCCCCCAGCACTATAAGATGGGACATTTGACTGATGGACTTTTTCTCTGTCTTCCTCTCCTCCCTCTCTCTAGGCCATGTCTTCCTACACAAGAACCACACCTCAACCGCCTGCTTCGGCACCGGGCGCGGCGCCTTTTGCACCACCCCCGTCTCAGGGATACTATGGTGCTCCGGCTGCTCAGCCTGGACTCAGCATAGACTCTTTGAATAATGACATTGAGCAGCTCATTGTTGCTGTCGGAACCGCGTTGGGGAGGTCACCGCATAGTTCTGACACTCAGGCAGAGCTGACAGCACTCCTGGCTCTCCAGGGACTGCTGAGGGACAAGCACAGGAACCTGCCACAGGAGCAGCTGGTGGCTGTCAGGAATCAAGTAGATCATCTTGCCGTAAAATACCGGGTGTCATTTGTTGCCCGCCAGAGCGTCAACGTTACTGCACCTCCATTCCATGCTCCTATGCATCATCATCAACCTCAGCAGCAGCAGCAGCAGCAGCAGCGCCATACTCCAGTTGCATCAGTAGCCCCTGTGCCGCCTCCCTCGGCGCCACCAGCTCCTGTGTCTCTCGACTCGCTGCTGGGCAAGGGTGCTCTGGCTGCGCTGCTGGGCCGACAGTCTGCCACCCCTCAACCTCAACCTCAACCTGCGCCAGCACCTCAGATACCACCGGCTGCCTCGGCTGCTGTTGCTGCGCTACGCTCACCCACGCCCCAACGTGCTGAGCCTCAAAAGTCCGCGACGCCGGACCCTATGGCTCTTCTTGCCTCGCTGCGAGGGGCCGGTCTGCTGTCGAGTTCCACGCCGCAGTCGGGTCAGACGCCACTGGGCAGGGCGCTCGCACCACCACCACCCCCTCCTGCTGCTGCCGCTACTGCTACCATTACCCCTTCTGCGGTCTCAAACGCGGCCAACACGGCGAATCCTGCTGTTCCTGCAGGTGTAGGCGGAGTAAACCTCGCCAATATTATCGCAATGGCCAAGAACATAGCGGCGACTGCAAAGGCAGGGCCCGTCATGTCAAGTGGGGATATCAGCCTGACTGTTGCCTCACTCAAGCAGTACGTAATCCCCTATAATTTCCCATCACCAGATCATAACACATACACACATACACAAACCAATGAGAAAAACTTCTCCTCGTCGTCTCACTCACACTCTCTTGTGACTTTGACCCGCAAGCGACGCTAACCGCCTAACCTTTTTTTCTTCTTCTTTTTTTCTCAGGCCACGCCCACATCTCATCCACTCCCTCTACGAAGCACTGGGGCCGCAGTGTACTCAGTGTGGTAGAAGGTTCCCCACGGACGAGGAAGGGAAGAAGAAGAAGACGGCTCACATGGACTGGCACTTCCGTGTTAAACAGCGGATGGTGGAGGCGGAGAAGAGAGGCCAGCATCGAAGCTGGTATGTGGACCAGGCTGTAAGTTTTTACCCTCTGTCAATACTCCATCTTCAATTTCTCTATTCTCATATACCTTGAAAAGGCCGTGTGCCAGTGACTAATCATTTTCTTCTCTTTCAGGACTGGATTCGCAACGTCGAGACCATCGACCTCGAACACGCTGACAACACCGACGGCCCCAACGCCAACTCATCTCAGTCTGCCACGTCGGCCCCCAAGATCCAGTGGATCCCCGTGCCCGACGACAGCGACACCGTCAACACGGTGTGCCCGATCTGCCAGGAAAAATTCGAGACCAAGTGGCTGGACGAGGCGCAGGAGTGGGTGTGGACGGACGCGACGCGCGTCGGAGGCCGGGCATTTCATGCGAGCTGTTATGCTGAGGTCACTAAGGAGAGTGGTGCTGCGCCGCTGTATGGCAGCGGAGGAGGTGGTGGTGCTGCTACTGCTGCAAGGGCGACGCCGGATCATGTGCTGGGGAAGAGGAAGGCGGAGGTGAGTTTGGTTTCTCCGTTGAACCAGGCGGGCATGTGCTGACGTGTAGAGCAGGATGAGATCCTCAGCGTACGAGGCGGACGTGTCAAGACGGATACATGAGCATACATACTGAGGGGGAGAGGAAAGGCTCCGATCAGTACACTTGCTCGCCGGCTTGTGAATCATGGTGATGATGGAGTAATGCTTTTGACAACTCGTCTGGGCTAAGGTGTCACGCTGTGGAGGACATTTGGCACGTTGAGCGAGCCGCAACCTTGAAGGTCAGTCATGCTAGTGATTGCACTGGTCTATGGAACCTGGGATGCGCTAGAGATGGTGGAGGGAGGTCTTCTGATTGTGCATAGCATCTGCTGCTTAGAGGCCAGGTGGCCAGCAGCATGCAATACTACCACTACAACGCAATTTATTTGGGACGAGGACATTGACCTTATACCCAGCACCACTTATTTGATGGCCCATATCGCGACGGTATGTTTGATGATGATGATGATGATGAATATGATATAAGCATGATGGCATGATTGTAATAAGTGCATACGATGTTTGGTCTCAAGGCTGCCTTTGCTCACAGTACTGACCAGCTCAGCATATGTGACTCTGCAGCCTCGTCTTTCCCACAAGTCCATGATTTCGGGCGTGGAGATGCCCTCGAGGATAGGATGACACTCGTGCCCCCCCCCCCCCCTCTCTATTTCCATATCATCCTCGATCCATTTATGGGGAACACCTTCAAGGCGATTCGTTCTCCCTGTGACAGTTGCTCAAAGATCGGGGTATCTGAAGATGCCAGGGCTCACCAAACCGGAGCCGGTCGCCCTCATCTTTCTCTCTTTCTACGGCCTTGATGGTCCGATCCACGGGTAGAGGATGCTTCATGACGAGTCCGCCTATTCATCCCAGAATCCACTATCACGACCCTCTGAGTCGTTCAGGAAGAGACAATTTTTCATCATTTGAGCGAGAATAGGCCCTTCTCAAGTGACGCGACGTCTTTCCTCTGCTTGATTGATAAGCAAATTGGGGACAGTGACCTTTGTCTACAGCTGTGCTGCTGGTGAGGGAATTAATGCCGCGGAATTTGCAAAGGCCCATCATGTCTTTTTTTTTTTTTTGCTTTGCTGGCAAGTCCTCCGTGAGTCACCGCCGTCGCCGTCCATGTTGGCGAGATACAAGAGGAGGATGGTGCTGATGTATAGGGATAGGGCCACTGTCGACCCCCCCCCGGACCCACGGGTGCCCTGGAGCTTGGATCCCTGCCGCTGGTATACCACTGTGAGGGGTAAATCTTTAGGGGCTGCAGTGGCGGGGTATTTACTTAGCGATAAGTGGCCCGCTACTGTACACCTACTGACGATGACATCAATGTTTGGTTGGGTACTTGCTTTCCATCTTGCAGTTCAACAGGATAAATAGAAGGCGTCCCTTGTGTCTCTCTCTTTGGATTTCGATCCAGAAAATCCTCGATACCAACTTGTAGGAAGCAGAAACACTTGCAGCGCCTCGACCAAGCAATAAATCAATTCAAAATGGCTCCTTTTACGCTCAAGTGGGGGATCATGGCCACAGGAGGCATCGCAACCAGTTAGCCACATCCAACTCTTTTTATCCTCTTGTCCCATTCTCGGACAACTATTCGAGACAGCAGCTGACAGGCAGTATCACAGCATTCTCCAAGGACCTCCTCAATGACCCAGCCAGCCGCGACGTGAGCGACGTCGCCCACACCATCGTGGCAGCGGCCTCGTCGTCGTCCAAGCCCCGCGCCGAGGCCTTCCTCAAGGACCTGGGCGTGCCCGGCTCGCCCAAGGCCTACGGGTCGTACGCAGAGCTCGTGGCCGACGAGGACGTGCAGATCGTGTACGTGGCGACGCCGCACTCGCACCACTTCCAGAACGCCATGCTGTGCCTCGAGGCGGGCAAGCACGTGCTCTGCGAGAAGGCGCTGACGGTGAACGCGTCGCAGGCGCGCAGGCTGGTGGACAAGGCCCGCGAGAAGAAGCTGTTCTTCATGGAGGCGGTGTGGACGCGGTACTTCCCGCTGAGCATCAAGATCCGGGAGATGATTGCGAGCAAGGAGATCGGGGACGTGTACCGCGTGCTGGCGGACAACTCGTTCAACTCGAGCCAGCCCGACGGCTCGCTCGAGTTCCCCGACGACCACCGCATGGTCAACATCAACCTGGCAGGCGGCGCACTGCTGGACCTCGGCATCTACTCCCTGACGTGGCTGTTCCAGACGCTGTACCATCTGCAGCCGGGGACCAAGGAGAAGCCTGTCGTCGTTGCCAGCATGAACAAGTACGACCACACCGGCGCGGACGAGAACACGGTGGTCGTCGTGTCATTCCCTGAGCACAAGACGATGGGCATCGCCACTACGGGTCTCCGGGCTGACAGCAGTATTGGCGAGAAGGGTCTCTCCGGCCCCGCGATACGGATCCAGGGGTCAGAAGGCGAGATTCAGGTCATGGGCCCGGCCTTCAAGCCGCTGCAGTACAGGGTGCTCAAGAAGGCCAACCCTGGCAACCTGGAGGTGGTTGACTGCCCTATCCCCCAGGACCCGGCGAGGAATTGGGGTCATGGCATGTTCTGGGAGGCGGACGAGTGTGCGCGGTGCCTGCGCGATGGCAAGCTTGAGAGCGCGACGCTGCCGTGGAGCGAGTCAATTGTCATCATGGAGGTCATGGAGGAAGCGCTGAAGCAAGGAGGGATCAAGTACCCCGAGGTCATCACGACGGATGTGTATGATCCTGAGAGTCCCCTGAACACGGGCAAGGCATGAAGTGGTACGCGCCCTTGCCTGAGTGGCGCCCGAGGGCAGCAGGGTCAGTGGAGGCTTGTGACACGGATCACGACGGGACATGTCTGTAGATCATGTTCCCGGGTTCTCAAGTACCTTAGTAACGTGGGGTCGCAAGCTACATCCGACCACGCTGGCACTCTCTTCAGCAGCACGCACACACCAAGCACACTATGGTTCTGACAGCCGGGAAAGATCAGCAAACGGTTCGAGACAGCCATCTGATGTTTTGGTTGGGCCGGCCACAGGACTGTACAGGGAAGGCTTGCTCGATGAACCCCGTGGAATGTCACATCTATCTAGGTTTTTCTCTGCCTTCGGGTGAGGTAGAGTAGCCTCACCAACTCAATTTCGAATCAATTTATGCATGATGTTGGTGACAATGCAATCTTGAATCCATGCCAGACTAGACCGCTATCTTCCATCTTCTCGTCCACCAACGACGATGGGGAGGTAAAAAAAGGAAAGAAAAAAAAAAAACCAAGAAAAGGAAAAATGCTAAATAATGGGAAAGGCTGCGTAGCGCGAACAGTGTCTGACTCTTTGGTGCAGTACAAAGATGATCGTACCGTGGTACAGTTCAATGCACTTTTGGTGACTATGGAACATCATGACTTGTGTATATACACATGATATGCACGATAGACCCACACCCCTCCATTCCCCAGTTCTCACACCCCCACCCTAGTCCCCCCCATGTACCCTTCCTTCCCTGCCTTGTCTCCCTTGTCTACTGGGAAGGTACGTACTGCGCATTGCACTTGCTGCCGTGCAACGACATAACAGGCCAACCTTCTTGGCTCGAACTCCCTCCTTCCTCGGAAAGCAGAATTGAGAGCACAGACAGAAAGAGAGGAGGGGAAGGGGACTGAAGAACGACCTCAGATTGAAAGAACTCTGCGCTAAAGAGGTCCCAACGTCCACGGGAAAAAAAATTTGAGCCTCAAGCTCTCACGACAGTCCACATCTTGTGCTACAGTCGACGGTGAAGAAAAATTTTTACTACAGTTATCCAACGAGCACGCGAGGTGTACATACACAGAGAGAGGGGGAATAGGACGAGGGCGAGTTGGATTGTGTGTGTGTGTGTGTGTGTGTGCAGTACCCTCCGTGCAGAGTGGCAGCGAGCTCACGTACATGTCTCTCATCATCATCGACAGACGACGAACGACAACAACGCCATTGTGTCTCGGGAAAAAAAATAAGCAAGGCTGCAACCCCGCTCTCTTCCTCTTCATTGTGCGTGTGTGTCTCTCACTCACCGCGATCCCTCCTTTCTTGTTCCAGATTGGATTGGTTGAGGTGCCAGCGGTCAATCAGACGGGCCTCTTTTGGCCCCCGCTCCTTGCTCCGTCCCGCTCTCCTGGCTTCAGCCCACTTCGGCTTACCGGGTGAGCCGTATCGTGCATCCGCAGCCGGCAGCCAAGGTGCATACATATCATACGCACACGTCAGATTTGTCCTACCTTGCCCTGCCCTGCTCTGCCGCGGAGGGACGGGCACAAGCAAGAGAACAAGAGGCGCAGGAGACAGTGGGTGGCGTGTGTCAGATAGACGACAAGGCAAGCAAGAGAAGTCAGACGGAGGGAGGGAAAAGAAGGAAACCGAGTGTAACGTCTGGCAGTGCGATCTGGGGTCGCACCCGCGTGATTCCACATCGCATCGCACCGCATCAGCGGGCGGTGAAGCTGGTCTCGAAACCCGGTGAGCAAAAGGGAAGTCCCCTGGCCCTGGAACGGAGTATCGCAAGTAAGTCTGACGTACGCCCTTGGAATTCCTCTCCCCTCCTTCTTGGATGCCCGTGGTGCTAACTTAGTTCGCTAGGAATTTTTGTTTTTTAAAATTGTTGTTTAACTTTAATCTTGGTGGCTGCAGTGCCCCAGGATTGCGCGCGCTTCAAGGCTGAGGTGAGCCGGTGGTTGGGCGTGGGGGTCAGCACGCATGAGCGACAGCCGCTGCAACCACGAAGAAAAAGGAAAGGAAAAAAAAAAAAGGAGGGGAGAGAGACAAAAGACCCGGAGAGCAAGGCGCCAAGGGGTTTTCAAACCAGTCAGCGTCACTACAACATAATCGCACCAGCATGACCACCACTACCCCTGGGCCACAAGCCCCACGGCAGGGGGACAACGGCCCCCTCCCCACCAGGACAATTGCCAGAAGGAGCAGGCGCGGAGGGGGAAAATGCAGCCATCTACGAGGAGACGCACGTGCACGGCGTCTACGAGGCCATCGCGCCGCACTTCAGCGCGACGCGGCACAAGCCCTGGCCCTTTGTGTCTTCCTTCCTTGCCTCGCGTCCCGCCGGCTCTGTGGGGCTGGACGTGGGCTGCGGCAACGGCAAGAACATGGGCGTCAACCGTGACGTGGTCATGCTCGGATGCGACCGGAGCGCTGCCCTGGTCAGCCTGGCTAGGGATATGTGGTGCAGCAGCAGAAGCAGCAGAAGCGGCGGCAGCAGTGCGGCGGCGACGGTGGTCATCCCTGGCGCGGATGCCGCCGTCGCGGACAGTCTTGACCTGCCCTTCAGGGATGGAGGGGCAGACTTTGTCATCTGCATCGCGGTAATCCATCACCTGTCGACCAGGGACAGGCGGGTTGACGCTATCCGACAGCTCCTGCGGTGCGTCCGACGACGGGAGGAGGCGGAGTCGGAGTCGGAGTCGTCCCCTCCCTCTACATCCGAAATCGGTGGTGGTGGTGGTGGCGGTCAGGTCCTGGTCTACGTCTGGGCCCTGGAGCAGGGCACGAGCCGGCGGGGGTGGGAGGAAGGTGGAGAGCAGGACCTGCTCGTGCCGTGGGTGATGAAGGCGCCACAGCAAAAGAAGAAGAAGGAAGACAAACTTCCGAGGACTACCGACACCACTAAGACGCCACGCAGGCAGAAGAAGAAGAAGCAGCAGAAGCAGGAGGAACAGAAAACTATGCACCATACCCAGGAAGAGCAGCCGAAAGACGGGATGGCCAGGACCGCAGTACCACCCTCACCACCAATACCAGTATCCGCTGCTGCTAGTGCTGGTGCTGTGACCCTTGAGGAGGCGGTGGAGATGAAGGAGAAGGAGGACGAGATGAGCGGTCACGGAGCCGTTAGGAAGGACTGTACGACGGCTGAGGGCGGAGAGCGCCGCCATCCTCCTCCTCCGCCTCCCACAAGCGGCGGTGAGGATATGCAAGGGCGGCAGCGGCAGCGGCAGCAACAGTCACAGCACCAGTCACGTGGGAGCGATGAAGATGAGGCTGCCGTTGGTGGTGGTAGTAGTAGTGGTGGAGGTGGAGAAGCGGGAGGGCATGTGGTGGGCCCTCCTGTCGCCGTCGGCGCCGCTGCTCAAGCGGGTGCATCCGCGCCGCGGCTGGGAGAAAAAGAAACTCGTGCTGACAGCGGTGACGGCGGGGCCACCGCGGCAGAGGCGGGCGGCAGCAGGGGGGCGGGAGACCAGGGTGATGACCAGGACCACCAGCACACCGACAAGACGTTTCACAGGTTCTACCACCTGTACAGAAAGGGCGAATTGGAAGAGGACGTCGTCGCCGCGGGAGGCGAGGTTCTTCGCAGCGGCTACGAGCGTGACAATTGGTGGGTCATTGCACGACAAAGGATTTAACTATATTACCATAATCCGGCGGGTAGGAGGACAAGACAAGAAGAATCGGGGCATGGTGTCCGAAACACCGACGAGGGACAGCTCATCTAAAACTGAATATGATTTTTTTCCTTCTTTGTCTTCCGGGGATTTTCCCAATTTGGAAATTGATGAGTTGTCACCGATGTTTCATAGTGAGACAAGGCGAGGGACAAGAGGTTTCTCCCCCCCCTCTCTCTATGAAATCCTAGTTAATTTCTTTTCTTTTTCCCCGCGTCTATCAAGCGGTAAACACCCCTCTCCCCCTCCTCCTCTTTTCCCTCCAACAGCCATGACCTGTCGGTCTGTCTTCGTACAACGTTGCAGAGAAAATGAAAGATCCCTAGACTCTGATTCCCCTTGTTGAAACCCACCTTGAACGCGGCTTGTGCATCCCACCCGCCCTTGACAAGGCCCCTCCCCTCCCCAGTCCAGCCGGTTCGATCCGATCTCATCCCATTCCCTGCTGTTAGAGGAGTTGTTGTTGTTGGTGCGCGCGCGCGCCTGTGGGCCCATGGGTTATGGTTCTCGTCCTCTTGCTTGGCTGTGCGCCGTGGACCCCCTTGTATGTCCCAAGGAAAATCAAAAAGAGAGAGTACGGGATGGGGGGGGGGGGGGAGTAGGAGACAGGGTGTTCAAGCTGCCGTGTGCCCCAGCACACGGACTCTGTCCCCGTTGCCAGCGCTATTCATGGTAAGAACGATAGACGAAAGTGGTACCAAAGGACAGCACCAAAAGTGCCTCCTTGCCGCGAATAGAGAGAATACATGAGACGACCGACCCATGATGCTGACACACACCCGGAGTATCATGGCACATGCTGCTGTTTTGGCTCTCTTTTCACCTGCCTTCTGAGAGAATGGCTCTGCCGCGAGGGAGAGGGAGACAACTACACGGAAACAGCAGCAAGCTCGTCGTCGTCTTTTCTCCTGGGCTGTGGTGACAGAGATGCCCAAAAGAAGACAAGAAGATGAAAAGAGCAAAAAGCCACCTGTGGCGTGATTCAATAGATACAAGTGTTGGACAAAATAGTTATTCTTGTGTTGTTGCTTTGGAGAGAAGAAGAACAAAATTTCAGACAAGAAACAACCAGACACTCCGGCCCGATGCGTACGTGAATAGTGATGCGCCCGCTTGCTCCAGTCGGTGCAGAGGTCTTAGCATAGCCAGAGAGTCCGAGATGATAAAAATGATGACAGAAAAAAAATAAAGAATAAAATAAGAATAAAGTCAAGAAAAATTGGTGGGTGTCCACGGAGGTAGGTAGAACGTACCCATGGCTCGCCGTCCAGGATTGCATACATGCATGCGCATCCGCAGCATTGCCTTGTATGGTGATCGTGGCCGTGATCCCCCTCCCAGTCAACCCTCCATACCATCTAATCCCAAGTCCACACCATCAGACCTCTTTGCCATCCCGTGTAATGTTCTTGTTTTTTCTTCTTCCCTCCTCTTCACTTTTTCCCCACCACCTCATGTATCCTGGGTTCCCTCCCTTCTCCTTAAACTATGGCACCAGCCCCCCCCCCAACTCCACCGTTGACCACGCCGATCTCTTTGCTCCCCTGTATGTTGAAAATGCTCATGTATGTATGTGCCAGAAGTTGTAAACACAAAATAAAGGAAAAATTGGTTGACTGCCTCAGACGTCATCATCATCGTAGTTCGTAGTCGTCATCGTCTTCTTCTTTGTGATCTCGGATGCCTGCGCCCGCGCCGTGTTGATTTTTTATTTTATTTCTTCTTTCCTCTTCTGCTTCTTCCTCCCTTCCTCCTTCATCGGGCTCCCTGCAGCAGCAGCAAGAGTTGTGCACACCTGGGCACCACCACCCCGAGAGAGCTCAGTGCCTCCTTCTGATGGCCTCTCGGCCAGCATCGGGACTGTTCCTCCCTCGTTTCGAGGTGACGCTCCCGTCGGGACTGTAGACCATGCCAGGGCCCGGTAGGGCTGAGGAACGCGGGCTCGCGGTTGCGCTGGGGCTGGCGCTGATGGCGCCGAGGGAGTAGGCTGGCGTCGAGTAGGGACTGACCCCCGTTGTGAGCTCCGCAACGCCTGGCAGCTGCATCCTGCCGTCTGGTCCCCGGTCCCTGCCGCTCGGCTGGATTGGCGGGAGGCCGGGACCCGCCGCCGGTGGGCCAGCCTCGTACATGTACTCGGACGGGGGCCCCATGGGGGGCAGGCTCTCGCGCTTGATCGGATAGGACCCACGGCTGGAGCTCGCCGGCGGCGACAGAGTCGGTCCCGGGATGGCGAGGGGGTGCGGTGGTGCAGGATGGGGGATCTGCTGCTGCTGGTGGTGATGATAATGGTGCGGCAGGGTGGCTGCTGCTGGCGCTGCTGCTGTGCCGCGGGGATAGCGGACTTGTGGGTCCCCCCCCGGGCCACGCTGCCTTGCGAGTGAGAGTGGGAGTGGCCGTGGCCACGTGGCGGCGACGACCTGCTGCTGCTGCCTTCCTGCTGTTGTTGCTGCTGCTGCTGCTGCGAGTTGCCGGCCAGTGTGAAGGGCACAACGCCTGCCCGAGTCGCCATGTCGTTCTCGCCCAGCTGCCAGTGCATAGCTTCGGCGGCGCGCCACGGGATCTGCAGCTCCTCTGCCACCTTGGCCCACATATCCGGCTTGAATCTGTGATTGGGCGCACACATGCGAGTCAGTAATTCTCCGGCGACAAGGATTGCAATTGTTGGGCGGCGAAACTCCAGTTACACGATCGTGAATCTCGATGGGGTCTGGTTGGTGGGACCATTCGTGTACGCATCCAGATTGTCCACGAGAGCATGAGAAATTGGGCATAGGTGCATCGACACTTGTAGACCGGCCTAGCCCTCCGACCCTGCGGGCCCCTGGCCCCTCTCCTCCCCTGTTCTCGCTTCTCCTACCTCCTCCTCTCTCGCCTCTCCCTTCCCCCCCACCCTCCTCAAGCAAGCCCAGGACGTCGTCAAGGCAGGCTGATGCTCCGAAGCAGATCAAAAGGGCATAGAATGGGGAAGAATGGTTGGCCGGGCAGTGTGCATGTGTGTGTGTGTGTGTTGGTTGTGATAGACGAGCGCTTACCTCTCGTACAGGCGCGCAAGTTTGTTCTTGCGCTCCTCGTCCCACTCGCTGCGTCTCTCTAGGTAGTTCTGGTAGTGCAGCCGACAACTAATCGAGCTGCGTCCCGGAAGCCGCTTCGAGATGTCCTCCCACTTCATGCCGCTGCCGCGCAGCTCGATGATGAGCGCATCCTCCTCGGGCGACCACTTGCTCTGTTTCTTGGCTGGGCTCTCGCCCGTGTGCGAAGCTGTGCCTCGCTTTCCTCCTCCGCCAGACTGTGGTCTCGATCCTGGCCCGGGCCCTATCATTGCCGATCCTGGTCCTCCCCTTGGGTCTGCCGCTGGTACACCAGGGCCTCCTCCTGACGACCCACTCCCTCCCAAGAATGATGATGCCGCCGCCGGCGCATATCCGCCGCCGCCGAAGAACGGGTACGAGCCCGGCGGAGGGGGTGGCACCGCTGGCATGGCGTACATAGTACCGACCGAGACAGCCGTCGCGGCTACTATCTGCGGGCCGCCGTGGATGGCCGCAGCCGGTGCCAAACTGGAAGCTGTTGATGCTGGCCTCGAGACGGAAGCGCCGGCGGGGTGTGCTGCTGCTGTGGCTGTGCGAGGTTGCCCAGGAGTAGCTGTGGAGGAGCTGGCTTGTGGGGGCTGCTTTGGAGGCGAGTCGGGGGACTCATTTGAGTCGGAATCCTTGAGTAGTGACCTGATATCCACGGTGGATGCTGTCTGTGTCCTTTCTTCGCCTTAAGAGCGGTGGCTGTTCATCGAAACGGTAAAGGCTACGTGCGTGGGACGCTGGTCTTGGTTTGGTTCCTGTCGTCTCGGTCCTTCGTACTGCTCTGCGCTGCTCTCGTCCCGCTTCCACCTGTTCCTTGCCCTGGGAGGAGTAACAAGTCGAGATGTCGAGTCGCGAGGGGAGTAGGGAGGGGGAAACTTTGTAAGAAGATAGTCTGTATTCCCCGTCGAGGTTCCTTCAAGATTTGGTACAGATAGTGTGCTGAAGGTCGACAGTAGCCACACCGGCTTGTGTGGACAGACCACCTCACACGAGATGTCTTTGCTGTACCGTTGGGGGACTTTTTTTTTTCTTTCTTTTTTTCCCTTGTTGGGGGGTCTGTTGTTGTTAGGCCGATGAACGACAATACTTGCTCCCTTTAGTGATGATCGAGGCGTTGCAGGTTTCTTCTCCCCCGTGATGAAGGGTTTTCGATCGTTCCATAGACTTGGTGTTTCGTATGTTTCTTGTTCTTCGTCACAATTCTGCGAAGTGTAGAGCCGTAACAAAAAAGGCCTTCTTAGGTCAGTTGCGGAAAATAAAAGAGCATGAAGAAAAAAAACCCAGAGCTTCGAGGCTGACGTTCTCGAACCCGCAGGGGCTGACCGGAAGGATTGAGGTGACTATTCTAGGTTGCAGGGTGGCTTGTAGGTTCTCTCGTCAGAGATATAAGGCGTGGGTCGTTTCTGGCAAGGTCGAGGGCCGTGATCTGATTGGAGCCACCTTGACCGATTGTGACCAGGATAAGATGAATACCTGACGAGACCCAAAAAAGAAAAAGAAAAAAACAAACAATAGGAATGGCCAGGGAATGTACAATAAGAAGGAGGGGGGGGGTGGGCGGCCAGGTCTCGGGAGCCAGGGGGGTCAGGATCACGGAGTCGCGACACGACAGCCCCAGAGCGGGTGAATACGTCAGTTGCGAAGTAGGTTTGTCAGAATTTTCCCCTTCACCGCAAGGTAAGATGGTCGCCCGTGTGGTGATCGTCGTCGTCGTCTTCTCCCGAGGGGTCACGTAGCCCGCGTAGTGGGCGAGCTCGACAGGGAAGAAGCCGGACTAGCTGCGGGAAGATGCGCCTGCAGGCAGATAGATAATAGAAAGAAGAGAAGAAAGGGAACAAGAGGGCTCGAGGATGAGCAGGCGATCTAGAACGTGGATCCGTCAGTCTGAGAGGCTGGGCCCATAAACCGAAATCCAGATCTGGGAAGTCTGATTCTCTGCTTTAAGGCGAGGACGCCTCAGCGTGAGGAATCAGGGTAACTATGGTACTGGTACCGCGAAATAGGTTGTGAAGAAGCAAGAAGAGGTCACAAGCTACTATAGTAGACATGTACAAAAGCGAGGCATGGACTGGGGGTGGGGGGTGTCTCGAAGAAGAGGGTGTGCGCTCAGCCTTTTTTTTTTTTTTTTTTTATTGCTCACTCTTTGGGTGGATCCCTAGGACAGGAAGAAGCTGCCCGAGAGGACGATGCTATGTCAGTAACAGGCGACCTGCGACATCCTGGGGGACCCGATTTAACTGTTAAGGCGTGGGTCTACTATATCAGGGCGAGCATCTCTAATATAGGGCAGGGCGGATCTGGTAGAGGTCGTGGCCCACCTGTGGTCCAAGCTGTACCATAGTACAGTACATAATATGTACCGTACAAATGGCCGGCAGTAAGGACAGGACGGTGGGCCGTCTCCAGTGTTGTGTGGCGACGCATTAGCTGGACGAACCGCAGGGGACGAAAAAGAAAGAGACAGAGGGTGGGTGTGGGGGGGGGGGGGAAAGGACGTACCAAGTCGCTGTACATTACTCGGAAACAACGTCAGAAGAAGCAAGTATAGCTCATAGTATGTAAGAAGGGGGAACAAGGTGACGGTTACTTGGTCCAGTCTCGTGATGCCGCACCCTGATCGCTGGCCTGGGATTTTCCCATGATGGGGGTGGCCACAAGGAACCCCCCTGGTGCGCGGCGTTGAGCGCCCAAGAGGTGGTCGTTGTTGGTGTGAGAGCTATCAACTAGGGCCTGGTGACATGGCCACGAATTCATGCATGAGCTTGTGTCTATAGCTCTGACCCTGACCCCCTTGTCGAGGCTCTCTCTTTCCCTTTCCCTCTCATATGAGTGAATAACCATCCAACCATGCCCACCCCCTCCCCGCCAGCCCTCTCTTTGGGCCTAAACTGAGGATCATCAGCCCATCTCAACATTAGTCAGTGGCGCAGAAAGGGCCCAGTGCCCATCCTTTTCGGAGGACTGTTAATCGTTGGAAGCGAGATGGCACTGCAAGAGACGCGGGTGAGCAGGCCGCCGTGCATTTTGGGCCATGACACCGCCAGAACGGTTGGCTCAGGAGAAAGCCTGGCAATTTGGCAATTGTGGCCAAGAAGATGCCCGACAAGGCCGATTTCACCCGCAGGACGGCTCACTTCCCGTCAGGCAGCAGTGGCGGTAAGGACAAGCTGTAGTAGTAGTGGCAGTAGTAGTAGTAGTAGTAGTAGTAGCATTGGGCTGACCCTTCTATTTTGGCGTCTGGCCGCTGATGACCGCTTGTGAAAGGCAGGATCATACGAGTTGTTCGCTGCCTAGTATCCGCCGAGACCGGAGCGGGTGTGAGCGTAGAGCGAACATTACTCGTAATGTAGCTTAGCACATTGGGTGGGAGTGAAGGCGTCGAGAGAAGGTGTTTGGGGGGGGGAGGGGGGAGGGCGGCTCTGGAAGCCAGACAGCCCTTGGAAATGGTGTGTAAACAACAATCCTTGGCCTCTCTGAACATGTTCGTTCAGGAAGAGCTGAGCCTAGCCACTTCAGGAACTGCGTCGACTGTCTTGTGGCGCTGGACCCATACCGCTGCCTGGTCGATTTGTCGTCTGGGAAATATCGAGAATTTTTCTCTTTTGGCACCACCACGCAAACCCCCATGCGGCCATGCAATTGTTGTTAGTCAGACGCTTCGGGTATTGTGGCGGCTTTCGCGAGCCGACGAGTTGGGTCCGCAAGATGGTCCTAATTTTGACCGTCGGAGAATAGGCCACTGGGATCTTGGACCGACCTCAAATCACTCCTGTCGCGACCACGTTTCGCGCTCAGGATCCCGCATTTGGCTCTCTTCACTTGCCCCTCTGGCCCCTCTGAGCCCCTCGCTGGGCGCACAAATGATCGATCGGATAAAGCTACGCCTGGTGGGCCTTCCTGTTCTTCTTGTCCTTGGCTCTCTCGGTGGCTTGCTCTAGGTCATCAGGGCTAGCCTGCCGCAGCCAATCTCGAGCCTGAGCATTAGAGCTTTAGTGGTGTCCTCATGCGAACGTGCACGATCAATTGTCGGTGGGGGCGCCGTCTGAAGCCCTCTGGGTCCGTGGAGTGTCGTCGCAGTTTGGGTCGGCGAGCGGAAAGGTCGCTAAGGTTGGGCCCGGGACGTTAGAGACCAGTCTGTGCGCGGCGGGATGTTCCTTGGTTAGCCCATTGCAGTTGTACAGTACACCTACCCAACTTTCCACTGATCCATTTTCTTTGTTGATTGTTAAAGTACAAGGCTCAGCATGATTGTTCATTGCGATGATCTTCGTCCCCACTTTCTCTCTACGCCCTGGGCTAGATCTCGCGAATCCTCTCACTGGCGATTTCATTCTCTTCCTCCCTCACTCAATGACACTGGGCTCTTTGCGTTGCTACCGTAGGCGATGTAGCCAGTGGTGGGTGCGTGCGTACAAGTCTAGCGTGAAGAATGGCCATCATCCAGTGTGGAGAGGCCTTGGAGCCCAAAGCATGAAGAATGCAGACCAGGCTCCTGGGAGGGGCATCCCGGGTATCCAAGCTCTAGCTCGTAAACCGGTAGAAGGGGTTGAATTGGCGGTCAGCTTGCGTGCCCGCAGCCACCCATTCATTGCCTTGAATCAGGGCCAAGGCCAAGAAATGTTCAAATGGTTTGGTGTGTGCCAGACCCAGGTAACTCCCGGGCTCTCGGTCGAGCGCTGCTGTGACCATGCATGGCCTGGGTGCTGATCGACCAAATGCTGTGCGTGATCCGGATCTGATTGTTAGGCGCGACCTTTATCTTTCCCACGAACCACGATCTTCGACTTTCCTTTGTTGGCGCCCCATCAACATGGGTCCTGCGGTTCGGTACGAAAGAGGTATCAGCCGCTGCGCAACATGGCTGGCTGGCTGGCGGACTGCTGGCCGGAAAGGGCTTGTGATTCTGGTGAATCTTGTGATCGCCCGAAACACTGCCCTTTGAAGACGCGGAGGAGGGTAAGCCCTTCTGGGAGATACTGACAGCACAGCAGGGTATTGATTTTCCTCGGCTCTCCTGCCCAGGTTGGGCAAGAAGTCAGGCCCTCTTGTCAACTTTACCACCTCATTCGTCTTGATCCCCCAGCGAGCTGATCGTTAGCAGGAGATTGGGCTGTCTGGAACGCAGCCGTATTGGGTCTGCTCTGGTCGTGTGAGGGGGGTCCGGCAAGGGGCGACCCTGCACACACTCTTGGGCGCTACACGTTACGGGGGGATTGCGCTGTCAGGTTTCATAATGCACAATGCCGCTCCTGCAAGATGACCGTCACTACGCGGTATAATGTCATGCATGGTGATGAGATAGTCCCGACGGGCTGTTGCTGCCCAAGCAGCATTGTTTGTGGTAGCGCGTCGTGTGCTTTCTGTGGTCCTGCGGCTTACTCTTGTTTGCTGGCTCCATCTGCGAGGCATCGAAGTCGAAAGGATCCACATCGGGTTGGAGCTGGTAGTTTAGCTCTCTAGATTCTTTGACGCCGGGCATGCGTAAGCGCAGACCAGGCAGACAAGGTGCGGTTCAGGTCTGTATTGTTGCACTCACGATGTGGCACCGCGAAAAGGCTCATTCCAGGCGTGTTTGGGGCCGCCCAGACGTGGGTGGAAAAAACAGGCAGGCCCTTGAGTCAAGTGAGGGATTCCTCATGTATGTGATGATATTGCCGGCCGGCCGCCTTGGCGCCCGAGTCCACTGAAGTGGATGCGTGGCAGGACTAGCGACAGCTGTCGTGCATTTGTCGCTAGAGAGACCCTGGGACGGGGGCGAGATTGCCCCGTAGCGAGCCGAACATGGAGATGCGATGAGCTCTTCGGCGGATAGGACTGCCCAGGCTCTACATCAGGGTCCAGGCCCTGGTCTGTCCTCCTGCATTAACTCCAGCAAGTACTGTAAGCTGAATGAAGGAGCAGATCTCGAGGCGACGCACTCGAGATGCGGCAGTGTATGCCCAGAGCGCCTAGGCAGCGAGTTCTCGAGCGGAGGGCTCGCAAAGGGAGTATTCTTAGACCCGAGCGCACCATGCCTTGCCATGCACGTTGAAGGAGTCGCAGGCCCCGGGATGGTCAGATACAGAGGAATGCCCTCAGCCGCAGGAAAAGCCTCGTCCTAGTTCTCATCATCAGTGACGTTGTGCCCCGGCAGCGACCGCACCTTAAACTAGCGTCCCCGCTGGATTGGGCCACGGCCTACACCTACACCCCTGCCGTGGGTCCTGACCCAAGCTCCAAGGGAAATAAAAGAGGTGAACTGGCGGTACGTCTTAGCTCGGGCCATGTACATGCCGGATCCTCGCAGCCATGTCTTGGGCGTTGAGTTTCGTGTGAACCCAACAAGGCGGTGAACACAAGCATCAGGACCAAGAGGTCTGCAGCAAGGATGACTTGGCTTATATCTGGCCCGAAAAGACTGCAGTGGCTGGCGATGCGGGTGAATAGTTGACATGCAGTGCGCTGCCGAGAAGGGTATCGCCTCCTAGACATTCGACGAGCAGTAAGGTCCCCAAAAGGGAGGCAGCTGGCCGGAATCCAATCTCGCCACGAGGATCTTTTGTGCGTTGACGATAGGCGCAGGGTTCGGATGGCACGAGACCACAGTGCCCTTCAGACCCGCCAGGCCGTAGAGGTCTGGACGCGGGCCCGAGCTGAGCTGGCGCGAGAGGTGCGAGGAGGCGAGATGAACCTGTCTAGACCGGCGCTCGAAACCCAGCCGATGGATCGGGTGAGCAGCCAACACAATCAATTGTGTACATGGCAGCCGTGGTAGGTGCGTTCCGACTGGTCCAGGCAGCCGGTCAGATGTCATGCAGCGGGCCTTTGCGTCGTGTCTTGATGTCCTTCTTGGGCCTGTTCCGGTTGTCAGTAGCTTCAGCTCTCAGGGTGCCAACAACATGGCGGCACATGTGAGGTGCGGCTGCAGTGTGCCGCGGCATGCCTTAGCTCCTGTGCTGCTCCCATGGGCCGGAAGCCGGGATCTGGTCCTGGGATGGATGTGATGGGTAGCATCGCAGGACGGAGGCTCAGGCTGATCCCACCGTGATCTGTTTCTCGAGGCGCCGGGAGGACCAGTGAAACCATGGGGGGGAGAAGCGTCCAGCCAGGGCAGAGAGACAAATAGGATATGCGGCCAGGGGTCGGGACCAGGGTGGAGGGTGCGGGGGCCAGGAGCCCGGGGCCAGGAGCACGCGAAATCTGAGGTGTGACAGCATGACGATGTCGTGTCCCGCCGAGGCGGCGTGAGGACGACCAGATTAAAGGGGAACGCAGACGGGCACCGGCGAATAGGTGAATTGGCATTGTCGGTGTCGCCAAGCTTGTTTTTCGTTCGAACGTTGCAGCTTGAGCCGCAAAGTTCCGCTAGACCAAGACAGTCCCACCTTGAAAACCGTTGACGAGAAGAGACGGCACGGAGACCAGGCCGCGGTTCCAAGTGGTGCCAGCCAAGCAGCAAAAGAAGCTTCAGTAGCAGCCCTGACGGCTGGGCTCGGAGATGTCTGGGTGGATGCAGCAGCAGCGCCCACTGATGGAGGCGGTATGGAATCGTCTGAGCTTCCTGAAGAGGCCATCAACTCGGGAGGATGGGCTGCGCGGTACGTGGACGATGCTAAAGACGTGTATCTCTTGTCTGCTGCCTGGGACCGTGGACAATCAACAAGGACAAGGACGTTCTTGGCAGATGCATGACCGCAATCTGGAGAGCTTATCGATGCAGATGGGAGGGATGAGTTGGGCAACACTGGTGGGCGTTGGCGAGATGGACGAATTAACCCAAGGTCGTGCAATTGTTTGGACTAGGTTGTTGCCCCGATAGGCGAGGTCGCACCTACTACACGAAATAACTACTCAACACCAATGAAGGTATGGATTTTGATTGCCATGTTGTGTATCTGAAAATGGGAAGGAGAGAGGGACAGTAAGAGAAGTTGCTGTAGACAAAGTAGGCAGGGGCAGGAGAGGCTAGGCGCCACACACGGAAAAGTCATTAGTCAGTAATTCACCGTGGCTCGGCTGGCGGGTGTTGTGGCTGGTGGCTGCGCTGTGTGTCACCGCCCACCCGAATGGCAGCAAGTGGGAAGAAGGCCTGGCAATTTCCCCTGCCTGCAAGTGGGTACGACCTTGGATTCTGAATGACCTCAACCGTAGCGCAATCTCGAGCCTTGCTCCAAATTTACTACTGCACTCGTCTTGACAGCAAGCAGACAGACAGACAGACAGACAGACAGACAGACAGGCATCCTCTTCCCGCTGCTCAGAACGGCACTAACCATCATCAAGCCTCGATCATGGCAGACGTACCGATGCGTGTGGTGTCAGAGAACACCTCATCAGAGCGTCGCATCACCCCGTCGTGGTCGATAAGCACGCTCAAGGCAAAGCTGGAGCCTGTGACGGGCATCCCTCCGTCATCACAAAGGCTTTCTCTCAGACTCTCGGGCCAGGATAGCATCCCCATCGAAGCTAGTGACGAGGACTCGACGTACCTCAGCTCCTTCTCGCTCGTTGCATATGCTGAAATCCACGTAAGTGTATTTACTCTGCACGTACAACATCTGCTGCGCACCCTCTGAGAACAGGCTTCTCAACCCCTTTCTCTGCGGCCTTTGAAGGATAAGAAGCCAGAAGCTAGGTTAGTGGTTGGTGCTGAGCACCTCCGCAGCCGGGTCCACGGCGGATCAATGCCCTCACCCTACCGGTTTTACGTTCCACCAAGACGTTTGCTATATATGCCAACTTCATGCGAACTACTTCACCATCCACTCCAATGGCTGACAAAAAGGACACAGGTAATCGATACACGGCCACCGGGAGCCAGGCCAAACTACACTGACACCACTGGAGTCGAGAAGTATGTGATGCCCGAAGAGGAATACGCCAAGAAGACCGACTCTGTGCTCGCCTGGAAGAAAGCCGAGAAACTTGGAAGATTTGATCCCGAAGCGCCTAGCCGGGAGGAGGCCAAGATTGCCTCATTCGCGGACGAGGTTCGCAGCCGCGGGATTGAGGCTGGCAGACGCTGCCGCGTTGGGGGTGACGACACACGCCGTGGAGTTGTCATGTATGTGGGCGATGTGAAGGAGATTCCCGGCGGCTCAGGTGCGTGGGTCGGTATCCAGCTGGACGAGCCAGTGGGCAAGAACGACGGCAGCATCGCGGGCGTGCGGTACTGGGGAGAACCTTCCGAGATGAGGCACGGTGTATTTGTGAGGCCCGAGAGAGTAGAGATCGGGGAATGGCCGCCCATGGATGATCTTGGGGATATGGAGGAGATCTGACCGGCCATAACATCCACCAGTGAGATACAGCGGAGCACTGTGAGGTGCGGTATGGGTGGTGGGGGAGAAGAAAGAGAAGGATGGGCGCCAGAGGACACAACGATGGTGACGGCTCTGAAATCAGACCCCACTCATCCTCGTCCCGAGTTTTCCCAAATGGTACGGCATTCGAATAGCCGGCAAAGCCCTGCTCTCAACCCAGGGATCCCTTCCAGGTAAAGGCACCAGTGAGCATGGCGTTGCGTGGTTGGTGGCGTACTGTGAGTGACACTCATCCACACTCAGAGACGTTTCACCCTATCTCTCGGGAACTGCAAGATCAACACGCTTGAATGTATGCCGTGGACTGGCTTGCCGATGCTCCTCGGCCTCAGTTAGAATCACAACCCGCTCACATCAAAAGGACCGAAGTGCTACTGCCGAGATCAGAAAGGGGTCTATTGTGCCTATAACGAGCGTGGTGTCTGAGTAGTGACGGTCTTTATAATGCTTCTCTCTCTGGTATGCCGTTACAATCGACGGATGCCAGTGATAGTCACGGCAGTGAACATGTCCGAATGTTGCTTCAGGAGGCGGAAGCGTGTTGAGGCCCCATGAGCGAAGCACGCGAGCCGTGCTGGGCAGTACGGCTCCTTGTCTTGACTTGCAAACTTATACCGATCCCTCTTGTCACGGTTATGTGTTCCGAACAAGCGAACCGGGAAATAGATTCCTCAAACGATTCCTGTATGAGGCTCCACGCCTGCTACAGGGGAGAACCCATGTCTGCTTCCCGTTTCGGAAGTTGAGCCTCCTCAACGACAAGGGAAACTGTCTTAGGGCTGTCGAATCATATGAAGATCTTTGTCTGAATATTGCCTACAGCTTATGTAGTAGCCCCGCCCTGTCTCTCCTTCTTATTCCCTGATGTGGGACGGGACATTGCCGACAATCTTCCTTGATGATGATCATGTTGCTTCCTATGACAGGCCTGCGCGTGTAGCTTTGAAGTCTCTCAGAGCTGACGGCACGAAGGGTTGAATATAATCTTTTGACATGTTAAGATTTACGTATCGACGGAGTGAAAGAAGAAGAAAAATACGAGGAAGAAAAATAACAGAGGCTACGTAGGAAAACCCATGGCAGAGAAAGCAATCTCTTGGCCCAACATCAAGATATCTCGACCCTAACCCCCATGACCCCTACCTACCTGTTTACTGTACATGCACATCGGTAGTCGAAATTGGAGAAACGGTGCAAGTGTCACTCACTGCATCTCATGACTTCTGAGGTGTGAGTTCATTGGCCCCCCAAGAAGATACGACAGAGGCTCACTGTCGCTGTTCCCTGGGCTGTTGGCTTCGCCCTAGCTGCTTGAAATCCTCGTCGTCGTGGATTTTTCTTCTTCCCTCTGATCTACTGTCGACGATGCCGAGCGCCAAGGATGGCCGCTTTGACGAACATTCGGGCTAAAACATACAAAGCGTCTCAGACTTTGGCCCAATCCCACCATCATCAGCAGTTCCATCTCAATGCAATCAGGTCCTCCCGCTCCAAAGCCAGATGCCAGCCTGTCTCGAACCTTGGTTCATGAACCGTCGTACCCAGGCCAGCGTTGCGCGTGGCTGAACTGATGACACCCTGCGCGACAATAACAACTATGCCTTGGAGTCCGACGAGTTGAGATTCCAGCAAGAGAGAAGGACGATCTGAGCGAGGATCCAGAGCCAGAACCAGAACAACAACCAGGAACCAGAGTCTCTTGTCCTCGGGGCAGCCAGACGTCACATTGAGTCAAGAATCAGAGAGCAGGGCCAGAGCCTCATCACCTCTCTGGATCCGGGTGAAATACCCAAAAGTACACCGTTTCTTTCTATCTCTCTTTCTCTCCCTCTTCCTTCCCCGCCCGTCTCCCCACAGATCGACCCGACCACTGCGACTACACAACTTCGGGCTGGCCGGAAGAGCGAGGAGATATCATCGAGAGCACCTTTTTGGGCGAGTCCTTGGCGCCAATCCTGGAGACATGATCGAATGACTAGCAAATTTCTTGTCGCCAAGGAAGCACACACGAACAACGAACAAACCAGCAAGAGCCAGCGCATTTTCAACCAGTAGCCTCTGGGCTTTGCTGGTCACATCCTTCCCCAACTTACGCCGGCACTACATCCCCAGGCCCGCTTGGCATAGTCTTAAAAAGTTGTCCCCGCACACCCGTCGCGACTTCCAAATTCACTGTGTGCACACACCAACTTGGAAACTGCAATTCATTAGCCTTTGTTCTCGCAATTTTGGGTTTCTCTTGGCTACCTTGTCCTTGTCATCGCCATCACATTGCTCTTTGGCTATTCCGTCACCACGGAAAGACGGATTGGAAAGAAAGACATAACAATCCGACATCAACCCCGGCTCCGTCGTCTACTCGGATCGAACGACCCGACATGTGACAGCATCATTTTCGAGTACCGTACCCTCTTGTGTCTTTCTTCAGGGCCAAGATATAAAACGACTTGTTCAACACGGCAGGCTCGTCTGATGCACACAGTCACTCGGTCGAATCTCTCACTGCACAGCAGCACAGCACATACGCATACACCTATCCTCACACTACGTCGGTATTCTGTTATTTGTCAGGGAGAAGTGTGGGAGGGAAGAGAAGACCATTGTGTTAGAGGGTCGCCCCCAGTACTGACGTCCACAAGGGGCGACGGGCACCGTTTTTGGTGTCTGTGTCTGCAGTGACGATGGGATGGCACCGTTCTATCGCGTTGGCCCTGGCCTTCGCAAGTGCACCGTCCAGGGTCTGCGCGGACCTGGCCCAGACATATCCTATGTCAACGCTTCTGAACTGGGAGGTGGCCTCGGAGATGCAGATGACAGTCTCGGCGGCTGACGGTGATATCGTCCCCTTGATCTACACAGTCATCCCTCTGACGATGGATCTGGGTCTGAACGAGTCGCAGACGGACCGAGGGGTAAGTCTTGTGTGCACTACATCCCACTGATCAACGCGGCTGCTACCATAGCATGTGACTCTCACTGACCTGCGCTTCAGCGGATCAACTTTGAAGGCAAGCTTACCTTTGCCGATGCCACTACTTATACCGACATCAGCGGCGCAGACGTGATTCCGTATCTGTGCTGCGACCAGATCAACAACTCCTTCATTCAGCCCAACGAGATTCTCAACCAGCTCATGAGCAACGAACCCCAACCAGCCGCCATCCTCCTGTACAGCCAGGAGGGTCAATGCTGCGGACTCGCCGGACGAGATCTCAACTACCAAAGGATCCTTACCACGTCAGATCCCACAACTGCCTCCGAGGTCAAGAATATCACCATGATCGGCGGAGGAGCCGCGTTGGCGACCATCGCCGGAAACTTCACAAAGCGCACCGAGGAGAGCTCGTCCAACGGCAACAATTCTGCCGTAGCAATGAGCATTTTGTACAGCATCACCGGCCTTATCACCCTCCTCTTCCTCATAATCATCGCTTCCGGAGCTATCCGTGCCCATAGGTATCCGGAGAGGTATGGCCCGCGCGCCGGGTTTGGTGGGAGGCCGAGACAGAGCCGGGCAAAAGGTCTCGCTCGCGCCGTCCTCGAGACCTTACCCATCGTTAAATTTGGCGGCAACCAGCAGCAACAGCAGCCGAAACCAGATCCCGACACCGAGCTCGAAATTGGTACTGGCCCGCCAGGCGAGCCAAGACAGCGTACCGCGGATGCAAGTCACGAAGCTCCCCTTCGCAGCGAGTCACAGCGCCACCTCTCCACGATCCCAGAGAGCCCCACCACCGAGACTGTTGCCATCGGAGCCGAGCCACCAGCAGAGAATGGCCCCAGACCCGCCGCCAACGGCGCCTCGACCTCCCCTGTTGTAAAGGGATCTAACGGTGCTGATGGTGATGACGACAATGCGAATGTCGGGGCGGGAACTGACGACGAGAATCTGGGCTGCTCAATATGTACCGAAGACTTCACTGTTGGCGAGGACGTCCGCGTTTTGCCGTGCGACCACAAATTTCACCCACAATGTGTCGATCCATGGCTGGTGAACGTGTCCGGCACGTGCCCTCTCTGGTAAGTCTCGCCCCCTCGTGCACTCCTTGACACCTACGCATACTGACCGAGCATGTTTCACTAGCCGTCTCGACCTTCGACCTGGACATGACAAGCCTTTGAGAGACAGCGAAGAAAATACCGACGCACCACCTCTCGACACCGAGGGCAACAACGAAGCAGGCGACTCATCGACGAGCTCCACACGCAGGCGCCCCCGACTTTTCGATATCGCTAGACTCCGACACGCCCCAGTGGAGGAGCGCATTGAAGCGCTGCGACGCCTCCGGGCCGAACAGTACCAAGGCTCAGCTGCGGGAAACGAGGCTGAGATGACTGGACATACGAGACTTTCGGACAGGTTGCGGGAGCGATTCCACATCAGGACACGGACGGCCCAGCGATAAACGATACGATAAAGGGCAGAAATCTCAACCGCAGCGAAGAAGCAGCGCTGGGCAAGCTTTAGGCAGACCCACTACTCTGCTGAGAGGAGTAAAAAACATACACCTGCAGTGATGAATAGTGGCAATAATAATACTCAACAATTGCCCATGATGTTGATAGTGAGGCTGGTCCTGATCTTCAGCCTCAGTAATACTATGGGTTGGATGGGCTGTGGGGCATACATCATGACTACATATACCCCGCGACTTGGATGAGAGGGCTGGCGTTTGACAGGGCTTGGAACCTGTCATATCCCGACATCGGTTGTATAACAAAGTGAGCATCATGAGAAAGGCGTTTTGGGCGGTCTGACAACACGACAGGGTGTGTTAACGCAGGGGGGAAAAAAGACTCTGAAGAGATTTTGGATGTGCTTTGCAGAATTGACTGGGACCGTCGTGTGTTCCCCCAAGGAAGGGCTCTAGATGAGGGGACATCAGGTCGTAATATCAACAACTTTAATATTCTGCATGATAAGATGTGCACATTCTCCGAAAAAACTATAGTGATGATGTTAAGGAAATTTGCTTGTGACTTCTTGATATATTAGCTGGCGAGTAGCTCTTTCTAACGACTATTCGATATATCAGTACATTTTCCTTTTCTTTACCACCCCCAAAGCTCTATGTTTTTGCTCTTCCCGTCTTGTAGATCATACATGCACAAGTTATGAAATACTCTAACCGATCTCAAGCAGAAGTGTCAGCCAATTGACCAGCACCTGGATCTCAAGAGCTGGGCTAATTTTTATTTGTTCGACACACCACTACTTCACAAAGTTATACAATACCAGTGTTTTGACCAGCAGCTTCCTGCACCAACATACAAACCCATGCACCTGCAGACCCCAGGACAAACCATCTTCTCTCTTTCGGGGACAGAAGGGGGGAGGGGAAGGGGGCCCGGGGCATAAGGCAACACGTGTGTACGAACTCCCCTCCCCGGGTTTCAGCAACCTTGCGCTGATCAATCGAGAACCCGCCTAGCATTACTTCCTCCTCCTCGAAACTATCGGATTTAGGTTATGGTATGGAGGCAAGTTTTGCTGTTTGTATAACCCCAGGGAAGAGGAGGGAACGACGTCGCGCGTGTTTTGGACGAGGTGGGGGGGGGGGGGGGGGATTCGCACATCACGGCGTGAACGTCGATCATCGTCGGGATGCGTGGGACCTAAGTCTACATCGAGAAACGTGCGCGGGTGTTGGCGTCGGTCCTGAAGCATGTCTCTTCCGAGTCAACCTTTGTTGCTGTCAGGTGTCCTGAGGGTCTTTCGGAAGCTGTATGGCGCCGCTGGGGGAGGGGTGGTGGGCCTTGCAGGTTATTGATCACACTTTTATGGTCACTGGGTAGTCATAGGCTTTGGTGTATATTAGTTGCTTGTGAGATGAGTTGTTAGTTTCTGAACGACACATGGAGATGCTGTGAGCTATGGTAACTCTCGGAGAGCCTTGTCTCGTTATGAAGGAAGAGGGTTGAATAACAAAATGCCTCACACATAAATGTTTGGTTCAGGCTAGGTCTACGCCCTAGATCATTTTGCAGAGGCTTTGGGGGAGCTGTTGATGATCCATTGATGCGATGGTCTTGTTCACTGAGAATCATTGCTGGTGGTCTGGATGGAGGTCATGTACGCTTGGCATCGAGCCCATGTGGTCAGAAGCAAGCTGCCGTATGCTGACTACCTGTTGTCATTTTGAGTTCCCCTCCATCTTCCCCCCCCTTGGAGGAAAAAGAGGTTGTTCAAATCAAGGGCACACTTTACACGTTTGTCGCTGGAACCCCACGAGGAGAGATCTCGCAGCTACCTTAGTTGGCTTTGCTGTTCTGTAGCACCGTTCAATTACCACCGGGCTCATCTGCCTCCAGCTAAGAAGGAGAGCTTCTGTGATATCTTCGTGGGACGGCATCGCCTCGCACTCCGCCTGTTTCGCATCATGAATGCTGTCTACATGGAAATTGGGCGTCCTTGAGCTTGTAAATGACCGAGCAAGGCTGAATGAGGCCCGTACGTGCGTGCCTCCGATGAATGATCATCGAGATATATGTCAGGAATAACTGCTGGACATATAACATGGCCTCTCTCTTTCCACACCAATATCGCTGCCGCTGCGCTTCGTTGAACATGTCTTCTGCACACTTATCACTTGAACTCCCGTGTATCTACCACTTGCTGGAATACACTTGTGTCCCATTACGGACGGACCGGGGCCATCCCGCCTTCAGGACACGTGGCTGTGATCCCACCTCATTGAGGCATCCGATCTCTTGGGTAGAGTATGACATGACACCCTAACTCTGTCATGCGATTTCGATTTCACCATGAAATGAGGCCAAAAAAAAAAAAAGGCTCTTAGGAACATTGCCGCTCACCCGTTGGCTGCAATTGCTCAGTGTAGACCTGAAATGTCCCGAGTCTCATGCTGAGGATTGTGAGATATCGATCTGCACATGCACACAGTAGGGACCAGGGTCAAGGGCAGCAGCCAGTGACCTCAAACATGCGCACCTTATATTTTGAGGTGCCGTGCCGAAATGCCGCTCGAATCGTAGGGGCTGATGGGCCTTTCCGAAATCTAAACATTCTCTGCGTGGGAATGAACCATGGGATCCCCTGGATGGTCTCGAAACGTGTACGAATAACGGTGAGGAAGGGAACACAGCCCACCACCACCTCGTCATTGTCTGTTGGCCTAGGGGGGAAAGACGGGTGTGAAGGTTGCCGCTGGTAAGCTCAGCCAGGTCACCTCTCATGCATACGAGCACCAACATACACAGCGCTTCGGCAAAGGCGGCATCTCCATGTGCCGTGTTTGAAACGAAGGCTGGCCAGCGTTGGTCGTCCAGGGACCTATGAGCAGACAGAAGGACGAGGAGGCGTCGTTGGACCCAGCCACAGGGGAGCCAAGTGGTCCTGAACACAGTAGCATGCTACCATGAATCTGGCAAGTCGTGCCTGTGTCTTCCCCACTGATTGATTGGCAGGCGACCAGGTGCGCCGGATCAATATGAGAGGTCCAAAAAAGCATCAAAAGGTCGGTGAAGGAGGCCCCCTTCTGCAGGCCGGGATGGTGCGAGGGTTGACGAGAGGTCGCAAGTTAATCGTTTAGGTGACCCCTGCTCAACCTTGAGAGCCAAGCTTTCCTGCCGAGCCATGCCAGAAGGGGCCTAGAAGCCAGTTTGCGCACCCTCCCCCCCCCCTGTGGACCGCCCTGAACCATGCGTCCAGTGGGCCCCTGAAGCGATGTGGGAGCTCCCCTGTGGCCATAGCTTCTAGTGCCCCTCCCTCGTCATCATCGTCACCACCTTTTCTTTCTTCATCGGCCTTTGTCTTCTCTTCCTTTCCCCGTGCAGCTGCATCAAACAGGAGACAACAGACAGCCCTAGTCGAACTCTAACTTCCTATTCTCGATCTAGCCTCGGTGCGACGTGGCCAGACGTGGCGCCTGGTCTGACGGTCCAATGTGTCAGTGGAGGGAGGGCAACGGCGGCTGCGACAGCTTCTTGAGGGGGGGGGAAACAGGATCGAGAGATTTTCAGGAGAGCAAGATTCGATCTGGATGTGTGTTTGGATGGCAGAGCCAGGTAACAGTGTTGGGCTCCCTCTCTCTCTTAATACGCGGCAGCACCATGGCATGCATGGGGGTGTTATAGTGGAGGCTGCAGGGGGGACAGGGGAATACTGGGGAGTGTGGGAGAGCTTACTCCCAGTGCTCCCCTGCTGTAGCCGGGCCCCCTGTACTGAGTGCGTGGTAGCTATAGTAGTAGCTACAATGCTGTTACGTCAGTATTTGCTCTGGTAGCTGTGTGTTCCATCCCACCTCATCCAACAGCACGTCTGCACCAGAACGCGTGGCTTGCCCCCCTCTGTTCAAGTAGTAATACAGCACCACCCTTCACTGCCCAGTTTCCCCGTCCCCAGGCTTTCTTGTTCTCTCCTTCTTTGTTTCCTGACTGTCCACCAGCAGCAGTATATTTGCCTTCTTCCAGACTGGTTCTCTGGTAAGTGTGCTGATCAACTGCCCACATTGCTTCCGTCTCTTCTATAGAGGTTGGCGAACGTCCATCTCGGAAAGCATCCCAAGATGACATGTCCAATTGTGGCCTGGAACATGGCAGGAAAAGACAGCACATGATTGCTGACATGTTTGCTCTGCAGACGGCGGTTCTGACCACAAAAGCCCAAGCAAATACCCATAAATCCTCGACAACACCCCTTCAATATCAAGGATCGAGCAGCCAAGATGGTCCATCTGAGCCACATTCCCGACCCCGAGGAGGTGGAGAAGAACATCGTTGCAGAGGTCAAGAAGATCCACCTCAACCTGGCCGAGCACGATGACTGCTTTACCACCTCCGTCTACGGCACCAAGTTCGCAGCGGCTGATCTTCCCAGGCATGAGATGCCCGAAGAAGAGATGCCCAGAGAGGTAGCCTACAGGATGATCAAGGTGAGGATGAACCACACACTCTAGAGCAGCTTTCAGGATGGCTTTGGCGTAGAGTAACTCGACTGACACCTTTATTTTGCCCTCCCGAAAAGGACGATCTGTCGCTGGACGGCAACCCCATGCTCAACCTCGCATCGTTCGTGACCACCTACATGGAGGACGAGGCCGAGAAGCTCATGACCGAGTCCTTCTCCAAGAACTTCATCGACTACGAGGAGTACCCTCAGTCGGCTGGTAAGTAATCGAGAGAGAGAGAGAGAGGAGACCAGCCCGGGGCACCACCCAGCCATCTGTAAGGCTCGTCGCTGACCCGGGCATGCCAAACACAGACATCCAGAACCGCTGTGTGAACATGATCGGGAATCTGTTCAACGCGCCGACCGGCCAGAGCAACGGTGCTGTGGGCACGAGCTGCATTGGCTCCTCCGAGGCCATCATGCTCGGAGTGCTGGCCATGAAGCGTCGCTGGAAGAACAAGAGAAAGGCCGAGGGCAAGTCGACCGAGCACCCCAACCTGGTCATGTCGTCTGCCGTCCAGGTCTGCTGGGAGAAGGCCACCCGCTACTTTGAGATCGAGGAGAAGCTCGTCTACTGCGCCGAGGACCGATATGTCATCGACCCCAAGCAGGTTGTCGACCTGGTGGACGAGAACACCATCGGCATCTGCTGCATCCTGGGCACGACATACACAGGCGAGTACGAGGACGTCAAGGCGGTCAACGACCTGCTCGTCGAGCGCGGCATGGACACGCCCATCCACGTGGATGCGGCTAGCGGTGGCTTCGTCGCGCCCTTCACCGTCCCAGACCTCGAGTGGGACTTCCGCCTGCCCCGCGTGGTCTCGATCAACGTGTCCGGGCACAAGTATGGTCTCGTCTACCCCGGTGTCGGCTGGGTCGTCTGGCGAGGCGCCGAGTACCTGCCCCAGGAGCTCGTCTTCAACATTAACTACCTCGGCGCCGACCAGAGCTCCTTCACCCTCAACTTCTCCAAGGGCGCCTCGCAGGTCATCGGCCAGTACTACCAGCTCATCCGCCTCGGCAAGCACGGCTACAAGGCCATCATGTCCAACCTGACGCGGACAGCCGACTACCTCTCGGACTCTCTCGAGGCCCTGGGCTTCATCATCATGTCCAAGAAGTCCGGCGAGGGTCTCCCGCTGGTTGCCTTCCGCCTCAAGGCCAACGAGGACCGTGCCTATGACGAGTTTGCCCTTGCCCACCAGCTTCGCGTCCGCGGCTGGGTCGTCCCGGCCTACACCATGGCGCCCAACACAAACAACCTCAAGATGCTGCGTGTTGTCGTGCGCGAGGACTTTACGCGCAACCGGTGCGACGCCCTCATCAGTGATATCAAGCTCTGCACGCAGCTGCTCGAGCAGATGGACGCAGAGACCATCAAGAAGCACCAGGACTTTATCAACAAGCACCACGTGCACAGCTCCAAGTCCACACACAACCACCCCAAGTACAAGGTAAGAAAGAGAGGCCTTGATCCATCCCACTTGACCAACAGAACTGTGGAAAATGACTGACACATGTCTCACCTCACTGCAGAACGAGAAGCACTCTCTCCAGGGCAAGACTGGCAAGACCCATGCAGTGTGCTAAGCGGTGTCTTTGTTTGTTGGCTGTCAAACAAAATCGATAACAACAAGCCTTGATCTTATAGTGGACATAGCAAATGACAAGCAGGCGACCATCCTTTTCATGTCTAGAGTCACGTTGAACTTCAAATGCCTGAGATGTGATAAAATTGGACTGCCACCCATTTCAAACAGTGTACCATCTAGTTGTCCTTGTTTTCCAGAGAGCAGTTCTTATGTGTTTGACTATACAGCACTGGCAATCTTCTCACAAGAGGTTATTGACTATCCCCCCCCCCCCCCCTTCTTCTTTACGTCCAGGATGTGAATCCCCTATGCTTGCTTTTCCTCGAAAAAGGAACAAGAAATGGGATCATAAGCGGGTTACACCTAGTCCAGAAAAGAAAGATGCAGAACCCAACACCACAAAGCTACAGGGCAAGTCATATGACTCAGCAAGACCACCAAAGGTCACCACACCTCATCTGTCCTCAACTCTCACACAGCTCCAAACTTATCCACTGGAAAATCAACCAAGGAAATTTCTTTCCACACGCACTTGCCGGACCGTCAGCTTCGTATTCAACAGCACACCCACCACCAGCTACACAAGTGTAACCCCGGAAAGCAGTCTAGGACTAAGAAGAAGAGGATGAAAAGGTTGGAGGGGAAAAGAGAGAGGGGGGGGGGGAGGGGAAAGGGGCAAGATGGGCTCAAGAAAAAGAGTATACTCTTCAACCTATGTACCTAAGTATGCATGAGGGCTTTTTTCCAGCTGCCGAGAGGCGTCCCTGTCCCTATTGAAGGATTCCTGTGCATAGATTCACAAGGCAGGCAGCCGGTATCACAAGGCACAGGAGAGGAGAGGGAGAACAAAGAAGAAGAAGAAAAAGGGTCCCCTTGCATGGTGATGAGGGCAAGGTCGAGTGAGGAGGGACGTTTTGGTCTAGCCGCCTCGCCTGCAGGAATGCGATTGCTCTTGGGGGGGGGGGGTTTCTTCTTTTTCTTTTTATGATTTCATTTAGTACAAAAGAAAAAGGAGCAAGAGGTAATTAATTATCTTCGGACGTTTGTGTGTTACTGTACTTCCCGTGCCTGTGCACACCCTTCCATTTCTTGAGGAGAAAAAACATCAAAAATCAGGGAGCATTTTGGATTGCTGGTTTTTGCATGCCTTAGGGTTTGTGATTGTTCCACAGCAGCACTTCGGCAAAGGCATGTGCTCTCTGATGTGGAAGTACTGCCAGGTTCTAAGGGAAGGCCTATAAGGACTACATGTGTATACTATGGAATACTATTCTGCAGTGTGATGTCTCTTTCACAAGTCTTACATAATTGTTTGATTGGCCTTGAGTGGGTGGGTAGTGGCATTGCATGGTATTGGTTATCAGAAACATTACATGCAAGCCTGAGTATGAGGAATATTGAAATTAATATGAATTATATGGTCATGCTCCCTGTCAGACCCCCCTTCTACCTGATGCAGACTCACTTAGGTACAAATGTTTGAATATATGCAGGATGCCCTATACGCCTCATGTTATGTGACCCGATTAATAATGACCAAAGTACCTCACCTTGCCAGGCCCGGTAGATGACAGATGGATGGAAGGTATTCCACGTTAAAAGAGACGTACAACAAAGTCCTGCTCTCCTTCTTCCTCAAGAAAAGACCCAGCTTTGTCATCTGGCTCCAGTTGACTTTCCCACCTCGGCTGCCCACCTCTGCTTCCGACACATCAGACGGTGAAATCCCATCATATCTGTCTCCTTGTTGTGTCTCGCGCCCCTGCATTGCGGCGGCGGTAGAGACCCGGGCCGCTAGAACATTCTCTCGCCTGTCTTCCCTTCTCCATCTTTTCCCGAGCCCGAGATATCCGGCAGTTGGGCAGCCCGTTTCACAAGCACGGTGTGCGCCCGAGCAGGCAGTGGACATTTGTTCGCAGGCTTCCAAGAGGAAGATTCGGTGTTAGGCACCAGGCGAGGGCTAGGCCGGTCTTGTCCAGGACAAGGAAAAGAAGGAGAAAGGCGCCCGATCAGGGTTGAATTGTGGAGGGTGGTACAATGCCGCCAGGTCGAAACGCGCAAAGCCATGCCATAGCTCGCTCAGCTGCTCTGTTCCCCCGGGCAGCTGTTGTATGACCCCGACAATCACAGGTCCCCAAGTTTGCCCCCCCCCCCCCCCCTCGGCTCATTATGCAGTCCTCCGTCTTGATCCAGGGCCCTCAGTTTCCCGGTTTGTGCACCAGATGGGAGACGAAGAGGGGAAAAGATAGGAAAGAAAGGAAAAAAAAAAAAAAGGGAGAGGATACATTATCTTGCGCTCATCAAGGTGGGTCGAGGGAGTTTAGACAGGAAGGGGAATCGCTCGCAAAGGTAGACGCCATGGAGGAAGGAGGGAAAGCGGCAGATTATCATTTGGCTCTGTGGTCGTACACGGTATGCCATTGCATCTCTGTGTATACATGTATATATAACTTTTTTTTTTGGTCATAGAAATAGTGAATTCGTCCACAGTAGCCGCGTGGTCATTAGAAAGAGAAAATGGCGGTAGTTGGAGAGATTGGGAGCAAGACGACGGGGTCTGTGCCGTGATTCTGAGCTTGTATAGGGAATTGGTTAACGAGCACTTCTGATCAAGTGCTCTTTTCCGCCTCCTCATCAGATTATGTTCCGGATGCTGATCCGTTCTGAACTATTCTTGACCACACTCGTCGGGCTGTTTCCAGTACTACTACTTCCACCCGTGTTGCCCGGCCTAGTAGCAGTGGGCACAGGTGGTGGTGGCGGCAGATGTTGGCTACTCAGACCGGACTCCATCTTCACCATGGATGGAGGTGGTAGTGATGAGTTGGACAGCGGCGGCGGCGGCGGCGGAGCATGGCCCCAAGACCCAGCACTCGTAGGAGCAGTCGGCGTTGTTGAGCCAGACGCCAGGCCGCGGACCAGACTGTCCACCTGCTCCCAGCCACCCCAGTCGCGGCTCTCCTCCTCCGTCAGCCCTGTCTGCGCCTCTACGCTGAACAGCGTCCCGGCCCTGGGACCCGAGGCAGGACTGTTGCTGGTGCTGTTGTTGGACGGCCGTAGCTGAATTGGAGCAGACGTCTGCGCGGCCTGCGCCTCGTGCTCGCCGCCCACCCAGATCCAGCCTGTCTCCGTGGCTGCCTGCAGGTCGGCGCTGACATAGACCAGGAGTTCCTCGTCACGGAGCAGGGCGTCCTGCAGTGGATTTGAGCGGCCCAGCATGGAGTTCGCAGGAGGGCCAGGGGCTTGAGCAAAGTAGGAGCTGTACTCTGCCTTCTTGCCAGCCAGGACTGTGGCGAAGAATGACAGGAATCGTCCACACGACACGGTGACATCTCGCCTGGGCCCTATGGCAGCGAGAGCGCGCACGCATACGACCGCTGCGTCGTGATGGCCGACCAGAAGGAGGAAGAGCGCAGACCGGAACACGTGGCTGGCAAGCAGGGCCGTCGCGCCGTCTGGAAGCTGTGGCGTGGTGCGCGCCAGCAGGGAGGCGGTCTCGAGCGCGGTGTGCGTGCACTGCTCGATGGCGGCCATGCGCACGTCGGGTGGACAGCTCGGTGCAAGGTTGTGCCTGTGCAGGAGCATGCGCACGTTGAGGAGATAGACCAGAGGGTTGAGCAGGTGGGGGCTCAGTGCGACCTGGGAGGCCGGGTCACAGGCCGGGGGGAATGTCCGCAGGCACGAGGCGAAGTGCTGGTCAAAGGTCGACAGGCGGGTTGTGGCAATCAGCGGAGAGGTGAGGGCTTTCCCGAGGGCGCCGTACGACCGCACGACATTGATGAGTGCCAGGAGCGAGTTCGTGAGCGGCTCTGCACCTGGAGGCACGTTCATGCCGCCCTCGTGGATGTAAGCATCGTCCACGCCCGCAGGGAGCGCGACGTCGCAGTCTGTGTCGTCAATCAGCATGGGCCGCCCGACTTCCACGGCCAAAGTGCGGTCCAGGACGTAGATTGTCCACCAGGTCCTCCGCCTCATCTCGCCCTCGATGATGGGCCAGGGCCCGGACTCTGAGTATAGCCCTATGTCTTGGGCAACGCGCACAGCATTGCCCAGGCAGTTCCACGCCGCAGATTTGAGGTTCATCTCGTTCAGGACCATCGATTGGAGCAGAGGTGTCCGTGCATCGTCGAGCACAAAATTGTTGTTCCAGGGGTCGACCACCGCCCGCGACATCTCGAGGAGCTCTGCTGCGCGATAAGACCGCTCAGCTGGTGCATCTGGCGTGAACAGGCTGCCCAGCGCCAGCACGGCGAAGAAGGTCGACATGAAGGACAGCGGCACGTTTGGTAGATTGCCGGGCCTGTACATCTCCTCGATGCCCTGCTCAAATGTCCTCCAGTGCAGTATCGGGAACATGCTGTGCGTAGAGGCAAAGTACGAGTCAATGAGCCGCTTTGTTGTCTGTATTGGGGGCAGGTCGGGCCTGTGAACGTCAAACAGCGAGGACATGACAGGCTGTCGATATGGTGCTGGCGGCTTCCACGCTCCTTTTGAGAATCCCAACAGGTTCGAGCGCGCCCTGGGCAGGTCATGGGTCGGTGCTGGACGTTGTTTTCTCTTTGGCTCCGCTCCCACCGTGGGAAGCTGGAGGGGGAGCTGCTCCATACCGTCGACGTCCTCCGCCGAACCGTCCTTCTCCGAGATGAGGCGCCTGAGGGTGCTGTTCTCTCTCCTGATGCGCTCATTCTGCTTCTCGAGGTCCTGCACCTGCTTGATGGAGGACATGCGGCGGTTCGTCTCCTTGGTGAACTGGCACTTGACGTTGCGGCTGGAGCACTCGGAGCAGCTCATCGTCTCTGTTGCGTCGCACTTGACCTTGCGCTCGCGGCAGGCGTCGCAGCTCGGATCCTTTCTCCTCTGACGATAGGCTCGCTTCTGCTGCTGCTGCTGCTGCTGCTGCTGCTGCACATTGTTGGTGCTGGAGCCGCCGGCGGACCCGGGTGGTGGGAGCTGGGCATTTGCGGTCCCTGGCGTGCTGGCCACCGAGTCGTTGGATGGCAGCGACTCCCGTCCCATGATAGTACTGGCGGTGACTGGTGTGTACGGCTGAAAGGCCGTGGACTGGTGGAGTGAGGAGAGCGGAGGGATACCAATGGGATGTGGTGCGGGCGGCGGGTTTGACCTCGCACTTGTGCTCATCAGCCCTCCCAGGTACTGCGGCGGTGGTGCTGGGGAGGTGGCGGACGAGACAGACGAGGAGTCGTATGACCTTGTGGAAGGGTTGGGGGATCGAGGATAGGGATTGTGTGACGCAGTAGCCATGTTGTGGGCGTTTGTTGGCCGGAAAGCTCTGCTGGTGGTACTTTTCCTCTTCTTCTTGTTCTTCTCGGGGATAATTCCACGGTCTCGTTCCCAGGCAGACGAGGATCCGCAGGTAAGGTTGTCTTCTACCAAGGGAACATGCAGCTTAGGTCCTTCTCGTGGATTCCCCTTTCGCCAGGTTCACCCCCCTGGCTTCCAGCTAGCTGATCGGTGGGTAAACTCGCGGACTATGAGGAGGAACAGCAGCAGGAGGAGGATCAGGGCTGCAAGGACTCCGACGTGTGGCCGCAGTACCCTTTTGCCTCCCCCCTTTAAGGCTCCCTCAACCCAGACCGAGCTCTCGTTCTGTCCGGCTCGTGATCCCCAAGCTCAAGATGGATTGTGATCTGTCTGTCGATTAGAGCTGGCAACGCAAAGATGTCTCAACTCTTCCTGGCTCCCCCCTAGATTTTGCCCGGGAGTTTCAATCGATGTCTTCCTCGCCACGAGACCAGGCAGTAGCTTTGCAGCTCTTGTGTAACCGCGGTACTTTTTTCCCTGGCCCACAATCCGTTTGCTTGATCTGCCTTTTTGGCTCGTACAATCCTGCTAGAGACGTTCGAGACCACGCCCAATGAGAGAGAATCCTAGTATTACGTCGTGAGGCTCGTGGAGGGACGTGCTGCTGCAGTGGCTGCTCGTGCGCAGGTTTATGCAATGGGGCAAAGACCTTGCAAAGTAAAGATGAAAAAAAAAAAAAAAAAAGATCCCTGACCAACGGATTGCTGGCCACCGGTTCCTCCTCCCCAAAAAAAGAGTAAAATTCAAGTAAGAGGGAGAAGGACAGCCGCACAGGAGGCCTGCAGCACACGAGAACGAGAAGAACAAATGCCACAACCAGAACCTTCCGCACGAAAGATACAGAACAGTTGCACAAACGGACGGGTCGAGAGACGGGAACTGTTTGAAGGCTAGAGACAGGACTGGACGGACGGTGGTGGCCCGGGAAGGAAGAGGAGCCTTGCCTGCCTGCTGGTGGCCGAGAGGCGCATGCAAGAAAGAGGAATTGAGGCTTGTGCAGGTGGCCGGAAGGGGGGGGGGGAGGAAATAAAGGATCTAGTCCTGAGAAATCGAGGGGTGGGAAAGATGGGTGACTACTGCAGTATAATAAAGGGCCATTCCAGGCCAGCCCACACCCCCCCCCCTCCTCAAATCAGGCTAAGGTCCAGAGAGACAGAGCTCTCAGGAGGAGTCGACGGATCTTTCCACGAGCCCAAAGAGGCTCATCTTGCCCTGAGGAGCCTAGGCAGTGCAAAAGACGGGGTGGAGAGCGGTTGAGGAGGGTAGAGATTCTCAGGTACGTACAGGTACATCCTTTTACCTAGCCTCAGAACCCACTTGCATGCCATCAGGGGTTTCCATCTGCTGGGTCAGGATCTTGTGGGCCGACCGGGGCTCTCCGCGTGTCCACGATGGATCGGAACAATTATCTGAAGAGAGGAGTCTTAACAGGCCTGGATGGACCTCCCTGGCACGGTGGGACAGGGGGGTGGGAAGGGAATCGAGTCGGCACTGGCACACTTCGCCTAGGACTGACTGATATTCGTCGATAGGCACCACTAACGTGTTTCGAGGTTCGGTAGGGGGAGGAGGAGGGGGGAGGGGCATTGTGGGCGGGCGCCTTTTCCTCCTGCATGGCGAACCGCTAGTCATGGAAACCCTAAGCCGAACCACTCTCGAAAACCGGGGGCTAGCGGCGTGCCTTTGTGTGTAGGCGAGTTGGCATGAGGAATGAGAGAGAAGAGGTCAGCCTTCCCTTGTAGGACCTTGCCCTTGTAGCCGGCTGTGCGTCGAAGAGCCGGTCTAGTCTCCGGATCTTAGTACGGAGTCTGGATTAGTGAGTACCACAGAACATTATCAGGGGGTGGGAGGGCGAGATCCCCTACAAAAAGCTCTGGATGTGCCCCGGATCTAGGCCAGAAATGCACCCGGCGGCCCGACTGTGAGTCGTGTCAAACGGCCAGACCCGTCGTGACGAAGCTCGAGAGGTCGCAGAGGCTACATAATCTTGTAGCAGCAATTTGTTGACGTGGTCTGAGGTGTGTGGTTTATGGCTAGACCAGCAGATGCTGCTGGGTCAAAGTCGGTCAGATGAAGATGTACCGTGGTGTAGCAGTAGGTTCTGAAGGCTCGCTTCGCCCCAGCGTACTGGGGAGACACGCAGTGGATCATCAAGGTTGACCAGTCGGATGTTGCTAGGGCTGTACCAAGGACCACCAGACTATGGTAGATCAGCCAGTCTTTGGACCGAAAATTCAGACACACACACACATACACACACTCTTTCGTCCCTCCTCTGGTGCGCCGCGGTTCCGTCCTTCCTCCACTGTTCCCCCCTCTCCTTTTTTTTTCTTCTCTTTTTTCGTTCCTCTCAGGCGCGTGGTGTCATGCTTCTAAAAATGTCAAGGTTCCGACCAATGGTGAGGGGTACCGAGATCATGTTCATGCAGCCGTGACCATCCTTTCTTGACAGCGTATTGGCCATGATTCCTCATTTTGTCTGGGGGGTGAGGACGTACCTGATTGTCCATAAATGCTCCATGCCATCTTGCCCACACTTGTCCAGATCTGGTCGAACCTTGGACTTCAGCAATTTATTCCCACTGCACGCGGAAAAACGGACTGACCTTCTACTTCTTTTTTCTTCTTCTGCCTCTCCACCACGTCCTCCTCTTTCTGCTTATGCTTATGATAGGGACGACTGGACCCTGTACGCTGGACAGTGAAGGATGAGCCTGACTGCATGATGAACGTTGCTGCAGCTCTGGAGCCAGTGTAGTCGGTGTGACCCACACCGACTGAAATCATGTGCCGTGTGTAACTTGCGAACCCAGCCGTCTGGGGCGGCATGTCTCCGTCCTGTCTTAGGGGCCTGCCACAGCTGGTGGACTGGGCCTTAGTACATACCCGCGGGAGGAGGATTTGGTGCCCACCAACCACTACTCCTCCCATGCATCCGTCTCTAATCTCTGCTGTGTGTGGTGCCCTTGTCGCGGTTGTCTTGGGTCGGAGACGAGCCTGACTGCAACGTGATCTATCTCATACAGCCCAGAGGGCTTGAAGCCAGTAAGCTTGTTGTGTAGCTGCCGCACCATGGTCGGGTTGCTAGCGATTGGCGGACCCGAGGTTCGGGAGATTTGCTGATTGGAGTGTGCTGCCGCGCCGGGGAATATATCTCACTCCTGGTCTGGACAGGCATGTCTTTGGCCATGTGGACTGTGGAATCGGTCCGGATCGCCCTTCGCTTCGCATGAAACGGACTGACTGCCCGGCTCGACGGGAAGAAAAACGTGCACAAGCCGCGGTGGACCAGCGCCAGCCGTTCTTTGTGTCAGACTTGGCAGTGATAGACACGCGAGCCCCCCGAACGGAGTCCGTCTTTCATGTGCTATGTATTAGCTCATGCAACGTTAGTTTGAGCAAGACTGATTGACTGGCTCTCGCCTTCATTTCCCCTATCTCTCTTACCCGCTCTCTCTTTCTCTCTCTGTATGTGTGTCCGAGTCCATCTTGAGGGATGCCCGGATCTTATGAGATCTGTCCTAATATTACGGCATTTTCTAGTCTCACCTTTCTGACTCGCAAGCAATCGTATCGGCCTGAGAAGCCCTGCTGGCGCTCCTTCAGGACGCTCACAAGTAGTCACCGTGCGGCTGTTTTTTTCTTTTTCTTTTTCTTTGCTCGCGATGTGAGGCGTGATGCCTAGTCAGCTTTATATCCATCATACAGACCGTGCTCCAATCGTAGTACGCCTGCCCTGCCATCAGAGACGTGCCACTATCGTTAGCTTCGTCCAGGGGGGTCCACAGGCCGCGCAGCCGGTCCGGGGCCAACTAACTGGTCGTGGCGCGCCGAAGGAGAGAGAGACTGGGGGGGGGGGGGGGGTGGAGGGTGAAAGTGAAGCTAGGTATTGTAAATTTGTACACGGCACACAGAGCGGGTTGCGGCACATCCCCCTTTTCTGCTTCTTTGTCTCCTTCTTGTACTTTACTTCTGCCCCATCCTGTGCTTCTGGTCATAGCAGGTTCCTTGTTAGGTTAGGCCGGACGGCAACCCAAGAACCTGGAGCGAAGCAGGGGCGGCAGGTTGCTAGAAGGCGCCGTAACAGAACATGCTCTGACGGTAGGTGAATACGACAAGAGATGTCATGTTCCATTCTCAGCATGCTCCGCTCTGTATGCTGCAGGGTGGAGCCGACGTGCATGTCTGCTTGCAGGGGAAGAAAAACCGTCGCGATCTCGTCTGTTGTATCACTTCTCACACGGACAGGAGCCCCCTCCTCGGAACCGTTTTTGCTGTGGCCCTGCTGTGGCTTGACCTGGTGGAGTGGGTCCAAGCCAGCAGCGGTCTGATGATGATGAAGACCCGACTGACCCCTTCTCGTGATACCTGAAGCTGATTCTCTCAAGTATTGTCAACCAATCCACATCTTGACACCACGGTTTGGGCAGCCTGAGAGCTCTGGTCATGTTGATCATTGGGGTGGGGGTGTTGTCCATGTGGCAAACCTGTGATAGAGCTCACCCTAGCGGATGCTCTCGTTCCTCGAAGATGGCTGAATATCAGGACCCGTGTGTGCGACGCGGCTGGAGGACGGAAAGTGATCCTCCTGTTGTATCCAACTAGGGCCATGTTTCATCAGCCATGGCAGTGCGACAGGTCGATCACCGGAGACATTGCAATCCTTGGGTACCCCTGGTGGCCACGTTCTGGAAGCTCTGGAAGCTGACCTGCATGCGGAACCAGACCATGCCGGCTTGCTTATGTTGAAGGTATGTATCTTCTGTGTATATATCTCTGGATATTGTACAGATGTTGGGGGTGGGATAGTCTTTTGGTAGTGGGTGTCTGACCCCGCAGATTGTCGAGATCAACCATAAGCCGCATAGTACAAGGTGGGTGTGTTTGCCTGCGTCTCTCTGGATGGTGTCAAGACCAGCGAAGAGGGAGTCTGTCTTCCCTGCATGACAGTAGGATGTGAGGCAGCTCCGGGGCAGCAATTGTGTACATGGTGAACAATAAACGGTAGATTGTGACAAAAGAGGCTAGAGTGGTCCGTGGAAACTTGAGTCTCAACTCGTGATCGTGGTTGGTGGTGGTGATGGGGAGGTGGCGTCGTTGTGGTTTACCAAGTAAACGTTGAGGTTTGAGGTAGATCGCGGGTCAGCAGGAACCCCACACGGGAGCCTAGCCTGCCCAGTTCTTGCCAGTCTTGTGTATATTGATTTCTCAGGGTGCATGCATGCACGGCCTGCGCTGTTGTATCGCACCTGCTGTTTTGTGTGTGTGAGTGTGTGTATGTGTGTGTGTGTGAGTGTCTCGCAGTACAGTCCGGAGGTACAGGGCAGGGCCCGCCCACCCAACAGGGCAAGACAGGGCTAATAGTGCTAACCGCTAAGCCTATCTCTCTCCACTAAACCCAGGCCACCACCCCCTCCACCATCACTCTTTCCCCTTCTTCCCACCTCCGCATCCCACATCCACACCTTCTCCTCCTCCTCCTCCTTCTTGGCAGCAGGAAAGGGATTGTTTCGGGACGCCGCTCCCTTGCCTCGATTGGCGCCCCGTGGTGGGCTCTGACTTATCTCTCTCCGCCGTGGCACGGCATCTCTAGGCACTGACAAGCCTGAAGCCAAGTTCAGCCATCCGCCTCCTGCCCACACCCGACACAAGGCCCGACACGAGGAATAGGACAAGACATGGGAAGACAAGACGCAGACAGTTGGCGGCTGCTGTACTGGGATGTATCCCATGGCACCTCGACACCAACAAGAGGGGAGGTCCTCGAGCCATCGTTCATCTCATTTTGGACCGTGGACCCTCCGCACACAACAGAAGGGCTGGCTTACTGGCATATCAGCATCAGCAAGCTCGTCGCCAGACTGGAAGGCCCCCCCTTGCTGTGATCCACACCGTCCGTCGACCTCCTGTACCGGGCCTGATGATCAGTAGTGCCCTGCAGAGACAAGGGGGCCAGGCTTACTGTCCAGAGCTTCGGGAGTTCGGATGCGCCCCCCTCCCAGAGGTGGCCTGCCTGCATATGCCAATGGGCCGCAGATGTTGCATCTCTTGTGGTCTCAACAGAACGTGCTTCAACGACATCTACTGCTGCACATGACGAGAATGTAACAACGTGGCCATGCCCTGCCCTGCCCTGCCCTGCCCTGTTCTGCTGCCCGGCCGTGGCTGATGTAAGGTGAAAGAGCCTGTACATACACCGTATCAATGAATGCTAATTTCAGTACCGATATTTTCCACAGTGTCAGATACCTCCGTGGCCTGCACTGCACCGCAGTTCGAGCCCGTCACCATGACGTTGTTGGGGCGTTGGTTTGGACCATGATACCCCGTGAGGGCGACATCTCGCGCTTCACCCGGAAGGGAAGTCGATCGCGCGCAGGATTTACTCTTGTTCTGTTCCACATTTACAAAAAGACCAAGGTCCAGAACTGTCGTTGGGTCCGTCTACAGGACCGGATAACCCAGTAAACCTAGGAGGGGGGCCCATTTTTCCAGTGCCCTGCTGCTATCTGGAGCCGGCTCTTGGTCCCGCGCCATTTCTGCTGCCCTTCAGCAACAGCTGATGGGCTGAGCGAGACAGCACAACGACCCAATCCGACAATCTGCGGGCTTCACTGGCTGGCTACTGTACACACCTTGGCCAGATACAGAAAGCAGCTCGTCTGGATCATACCGCTTTGTCTCTTACACGCCCCCACTCCAAATGAGGAGGGCTCAATGCGGTCAAGATCACCAGAGACCTCATTATTCCTAGTACGACTCTGGAGAGGAGGGAGATTGGCATCGACAAGATACGATTCATCTCGGCTTGCTCCGACGGATGCTGTGCGCCGAGCATTATCCCGCATATAGGTGTGTGTATGCGCGCGCGCGTGTGTATGCGTGGTGTGTGTGTATGCTGGCGGAGTCCGAGGCCGGTTCGACGGCGTTTGTTGCTGCCCATTGAGATAGTACAGTACGTACTCCGTACTAAGCTTACTACCCCGGCATCATCGTACTGACTATGATGACCAGTGTGGTGTACAGACGTACACATGGCTAGTCAGCTACCTGTAGCCATGTACCCATCCCTTGTTTTTTTTTTTTTTTTTTTCTTTTTAAACACACCAGACAAGGTTGCCCAGTGTCCCATGTGGCTGGATCCCGGGCAGGAGGTCAAAGCCAGTTGGCCGGATGCCGAACGTCAACGTCAAACTGCCACAGCCTTGCAAGTGCCCCGGACCCTATTATGGGTGGTTCCGCCGGAGCGCTGTGTTTTGCGCCATGGCTAGCCTGGCTTGGCCTGGTCTGCTAGGAAGAACCCCCCCCCCCCTTTCCCTCCCCCCTTCAGACGGCTCGGTGGCTTGTCTCTGACAGCATCGCCGACCTTTTTCTCTTGATCAAATGACAGCGGGATCCGAATGCGATTGTTGGTGCCATACGCTTGTGAGAGACCCTCTTCTCGGAACGGAAACGGGAAAGCAGCTCGCCCTAGGCCAGGCCGATGGGCTGGGCTGGCTATAGTCTCAAATGGCGCAGTTGAGAAACTTCATTTGGATTCGCACCCCTCTTTCGAGGCCATTGCTATACACACACACACACACACCTCTACACATACACACCTCTACACATACACACCTCTACACACACACGCCTTTACACACACGCACACAGACAACGATCATCTCGAAAAGGTACCGAAATGGGACCATTTTCGGTGCACGACAGACGTGCAGATCACATTGTCAAGGAGGCAAGCGTGCATTGCACAATCATGCTACATTGGCGATAACTCTACTGTGTGCATTGACTAGTGGAGGAGGTAATCTTTGACAGGATGTGCCCCCCTCCCCTTCTTTTCCCCCACCCCCTAGTGGACGCCAAAGCGTGTGTGTGTGTGAAGCGTGTATGTTTGTGGTTGGGCGCTGATACTCGGAAAAAGGCCATGGGTGGTGGTGGTGGTGGTGGTGGTGGTGGTCTGGTCTGGTGGTGCAGCAGCTGACGAGGGAACAAGGAAAGGCTTCTTCCGCAAACCATATTCACATCCGAGAATGGCACCTCACCCCGCTGGAGCTCCGCCTCGTGGAACCATACTCTAGATTCCTGCTGCTCACTGGCCTGCCACCAGTGTTCCCAGATCACGGACCTCCACGCATTTCTACAGGCTGGCCAGACGACAAGCCCCCGTCTTGCCCTCCTCCTTGTCCTTGACCCCTTCTTCCCCTCCCTCGGCTTCAACACCACATTCGTCCCCTATATCCAGCTGGACCATGCAGGCAAGCATTGTATTTTTTTATTTTTTATTTTTTTGGAAACCCCTCCCCCTCCTCCTTTCAAAATGCCGAAGACATTGCCAGATTGCTAACGTAGGTCCGTCGTAACGTGGCAAAGGAGGGAGAGGAGGGGAAGGACGTCCCTCACAGCAGGCCATATTGGCCAATCGGGCAGCTGGGGCAGCGATCCTTTCTGTTAAGCGACGTGTTGGGACAGAGATCCTAGTTGATTTTCGCCGGGCGGAGCTGTGGTTCTGTCCCGACCCGGAAAACCCACGAGGGAGGGGGGGAAAGCATCTCTATGCTGTCTCTCTGCTCCTCCTCTCTGTGTGGTCCCATTACTCGCGTGTTCTGCCCTCCCGCACTTTTGGCTGATCGACGATGTCCCGCGCATTAATTTCCTCCAGCCTTGGCGGGCAGCAAACAAGGCACACTATGGGAGACCTCAAAGGCCCGATGGCGCTTATGGCGCGAATTCAGGCGCGGTGCGGTAATGATCCCAGGCTGACATAGATTTCGAGACCCTGGGAAAATGCCGATCTAGCTTGCCGCGTGCCGCGTTGAAACCCAGGTACGGAGCAGTCTAGACTCTGGGGTGGGAGCCAGAGCTCTGGGCCCGCATTCCACCCTCTCTCCCTCTTCTCACTTTCTCGCCTTCTCCCGATGCCCCCCCCCCTCTTCTGTCTCTCTTGTCGGAGGGCGCCCCACGATGGTCATCACCTCATCATCGTGCAGGAAGAAATACCGCAACTTGACTAGTGTCCAGAGGTAGCCACAGTGTATAAACCCTTGACGACCTGGGCTCTGGCTCTCGCTTGCGCCAGCAGATGACGACGTGGAATCTGGAAGGAGGGCCCCGATGCCGCGTCCTCTCCACGTACACAACAAAGATGCCTATTTCCCTTGACAGTACGGAGCCCGTAGGACCTGACGTATAGAGTCATAAGCGCCGGTGTTATAGGGCCCACGACAAGCCTCTTGTCCCTCCGCCCTCCGGGGAGCGAACGGCGGTCGGCGGTGGTGTGCCTGGCGCCTTGATCAATATTCCTCATTGTGGTGCGCGTCGTCGTCGGGGTCAGAAGAGGAGGGTGTGGGGGTAGGGGGTGTGGTGTGAGAACGAACTGGGACCTTAAAGGTAAAGAAGGAGAGAAGAGGGGGGGGGGGGGGAGCGCACCAGCAGGCCACTGCAAGCACTGCAACCCTGGGGGCCCTCGCTTAGCCGGCGCAACTCGAAACGCATGAACCGTGATCGCGGGACACATACCCGAAGGAGGATTACAGCCCGAAAGCTAGGGCACCAGAGGGGCCAGCCGATTGCCGAGTGAGCCTGATCCGCTAAGGAGGTGGTGTGGCACCGTGGCACCGCTGGAAGGGTCCGGTAGAGCAATGCGTGTCAGTCCTAAAATAGTCCCGTGGCAGCTTTTCTTAGCACTGCTGCTGCCGCCGCCGTCCCCCAAAGGTTCAAGCGGCAAACCCTCTCCTTTTTACCCCGTTCCCGGCTGCACACTCCTCCCAAACAGCAGCAGTGAGGTGCACCCTGTTCGTAGGTGTGCTGCCAAGCGGGAGGAGAGGAGTAGAGCGAGGGGGTGGGAGGATTCAATATCAGACTCCCCCCCTTCCTCCGGGGCGAGGGGGGGACTGGTGTGAGAAGACCGAGATGGTGAGAGAAGAGAGAAGCTGCTGGGGGGCATAGGCTCTCGGAGGGGGGAAGGGATCAGCCGCTACACGGATACGTACCATGCTATGCCGATCTGAATAGCAATGGGATTTGGTTCTGTTGTCGCCGCCTCCGCTGCTGCTGCTGCTGCTGCTGCTATAGGAATACCGCCGCTGATCCACAGCAAGCTTGCAATAAAGAAGAGCGAGAGAGGGAGAGTTAACCCATACGTCCTTTTGGGATCGGCGGCGGCTCAGGCCCACGGCCATAGCCCAAGAGATACGTACCACTACCATGGTATTCTGCGTGTGGTGGACCCGACATATCCACCGTCTCGGCAAGCACACGAGTCGTGGAAAGCCGTTGCAAGGAGATGTTATGGTAATCTGTGCAGGTCTGGAGGTCCCTGTAAACTCAATTTGCTGATGAGGGTAATGTTGAGGGCTGATCTGTGTTTTTTGGTTGGCTTTTTTTTCCCTCCTCTTTCTCTCTTTAGTAAATGACGCTGGCGAGTCGCCGGCTAGCCACCCATTCCGGTAGCCTCCCGATCACGAAATCGCGGAGGCGACCTGCTGGCGCTGTACCATGTATGCCCTTAGGAAGGTATAAAGAGCGAAAGAACAAGGAAAAAAAAAGGGGGGGGGGGGGAAGCAAGGGCTCATCTCTTGCGCGGGCCTCCGCACACTGTACAGGAAAATCATTTTTCTTGTTTATTGTGAATTTTTCTTTTGTACCTCGGCTTGACGCAAGAAATGAAGCTCCAAAACCGGCGAAGCGAACTCCTTCGGGATGTCTCAGCTGTGGCTCCCACGTTGTCACGTAGCATCTGCTCGGACCAGGCTACCCAGCCAGCACAGACAGAACAGGCTGGAGAGGAGATTGACGCAATCTTTTTCCTCTCTGTACCTTCCTGGCTCTTTGTGTGAAAGAAGAACTGGAGGGAGGAGCAGAGATGAGACCGGATCACCGATGTTTAGCCGTGACGACAGGTATCTGGTCACTGCAGAAAGGAAGGAACCAAAAAAGGAGCTGATCTGTTCACCTGGCGGCGGCCCCTTGAACCTTCTCAAGTCACGTCACCGTCACAGGGTTTGACCATGCCGTTCCCCCCTCGCCGAGTTTGCGCACGGCCAGACCGCCACCAGCAGCAGGCTACATGCTTCCATCATACTTGAGCAGCAAGTAACTACCTACTATAAGCGTGTGCCTGACGCGTGCTCCCGTCGTCTCATATGCGTGGCATTGTGGAGTCCAATCCTTCGTCCTTGCTAGCGGGGACCTGAAGCTATTCACATGCCATAGTAGAGAGGAGGATCTCCGTCTTGCGTCCTAGGCCGTGTCGATATCAGCTGTGCACATGCTCATTATTGTGATTGTGCATAGTATGCCAACAATAACAATGATGAATGAGTGCTTCTGGATAGCAGCTTTGTGTCTTCATTCTGCTAGAGTAGATGTGCACTGAATCCAGCCTACCATGCTTGTCTTAGATTCTCCTCCCCCTCCTTATAATTACCCACACACACACACACACACACACATTCACGACTACCTCGAAGACAATTCCCGAAGGCTTGCACCTGGCTGGCTCAGAGCCCATTCTTCCGGCCAGCAAAAGAGTCAAAAGAATGGTAGCCACATTGTTGTTCATGACCAGCTTTTCTCCTGGAACCCCCAGACAGATCCTCCTTGGACTTGAGACTGCTGATGTTGATGCACAAGGGGGGGCACTTTTTTTTTTTGTCCTAGCTATTTCATTGACAGCCTCTCTCTCTCTCTCTCTCTCTCCCCCCCCCCAAATCTCATGTTCGGAATTTCGAGCTTTCATCCGAGCTTCAAGGGTCCCTTTCATGCTGTGTGACCTCTGGTGCCCAGCTCTGTCATCTGAAGATTGGATGAAGTCAAGACTTGTCAAGCCAGCTCTAATTGTCTTTTATCTGCGACGTCCTGTGTCACATACGCCGTTCTGAGAGTGATGCAGAGGATGTGAGTATATATGAGAATGACAAGCAAGGCTCTAGCAGAGATGATGATGGCATCCATACCACATGATGCGCACGCTGGCCTTGACCATGTCGACGGCTTTCTTTGGCTGCAGAAACACACAATCGCTGTAGAAACCCTTCCCCCCCCCCCCACGCGCCAAGGGACAGCTCCGTTTCACGGTCCATGCCCTCCCGAGAAACCTTGAACAAGGCGGCTGCCATCCCGTTGTGCACAGGGTCACTCTGACGGCGCAAAGGTTTGGCCTGATGTTTTGTTGCGCCGCTTGGCAAACAAATACCCACGACAAGAGATCTCCTAAGGAGCCTGGGAAGGAAAAAAATTAAGGTCTTTCTCTCTTTTTTAACCGGAAAAGGTCCCTTCTCTGCCATAACCTTGCAATGCTTGGATGGAAGGAAGGGTAGGGAGGGGGGGGGGGGAAGCGGCTGGTCTCTCGACGACGGGGGATTGGGTACACGGTTTCTTGGTACCGAGTTCGAGGGGAACCGGCATGGCCCCCCCCCCCGTTTTCCCCAGAATAACACACCACACACCACGCACGCACACACAAAACAAAAGAAATCCCATCCAAGGTTGTCTATCTCCCCTTGCTATACTGTAGTGGCGGCTGGCATATCGCCCGATGATGGTGGTGACGATGATTGTGGTAGCTGCTGTGTTTCCCTTCTCGGCAGTCGCTGGTCCCTTTGGGGGGGGGGGATCGTGTAACTCTGCTCGCAGGAGGCCCGTACTCCACTTGTAGCTAAAACTCTCTCTCTCTCTCTCTCTCAAGAAGAAGAAGAAGAAGAAGGGGACAGGCCGTGCACGAAAAGGAAGCGGAAGAGAGCACTCTATCTGCGGCTCGTTTGCTGTTTGTTCCACGCAGGGGGGGGGGGTGGGTAAAAAAGGGAAAGAGACTGTATGAGGATCAGGGTGCTGCCGTCCCCCGGTTCGGCAAGGCGAGAGCCGTGATGGCTCCCCCGGACGGACAAGACTTGTTTCATCCCGGTGTGGCCCATCATTCCCCCCCCCCCCCTTCCTTTGCTTGGGGGGGTTGCCCTCTGGACTGCCGCGGTGATGACGGACATCTGATCTGAGCCTCAAGGGCTGGGGTCTTTTTTCCTGGTCTGGTACGTACCCCGTACTTGCAGTAAGTACCAAAGAAAAAAACAAGAACAAGAGAGAGAGGGGGGGGGTGGGGGAGGGGGCTAACTTCTCCTCTGACTGCCGTCAGATGTCAAGCCCAGCTCTCTGCACCCCCATTGTGCGTTAATGCAATGCATGACACACACACATAACAAACGCTATGACCTCCTCCGGCGTTGTTGTTGCTGCTGCTGCTGCTGCTGACGAGTATTGTGCAGTGGAATGTAACATGAGGCGGAGGTGGTACACGGTAGATAATCGTTCAGGTCTTGCCCGTACTCTCTCTTCCACCACCCGTGAAGAGGAAAGGCCACGCCAACCGGAGAGAGGACGCGGCTCGACACAACAGAAGAGAAGCAGCAGAAGAAGAAGAAGAAGAGGAGAAACACCCCTGAGCCTGTCTACGTAGGTCCGTGGTTGTGTGGAGAAAGCCGCGAAGGCGCTCCGGGCTTGGCCCCCATACGCCAGCTGACTTACTACGGCGTAGTATAGTATAGCTTAGCATCATAGTATACTATGGTAGCACAGCATAGTATTATCCCAGTGGCCGTGGTGGTCCCAGGCTAGTGAAGAAGCGCGTTGAGCGTTGGGCTAATAAATACCATAAATACTATGGTTATCTCTGGGTATCTTGGGGAGACCCGTCCGGTGACGACGACCAGCTGCAGATCCGGGGTATCTAGGAGCGACTCTCGACTCTGATCTTTTGTCTCCCCCCCCCCCCTCTCTTTTCTCCTGCACGTGCTCGGGGGTTCGGGAGATTAAGGGAGCCTCACTCAGGTCAGAGATAGAGTTGCAGACAGAGGGGAGGTGATTGTGGGACGAGGGGTGGGTGGATGACCGATCCGGTGCTGCATAATCTGAAGACGACACGGCTGACGACGATGGTGGTTGTTGGTGCTGCTCTGTATTTTTGTCTATTTTTTTTTTCTCTTTCCCTCGTCTCTTATTGACACACACACACACACAAACACGCACGCATGTACATCTAGCCTCTGTCTTTCTGTCGGGCGCTGGACTGGTTTCGGGCGCTCCGGGCGGACCTTGAGCGTTAGGAAACGAAGGAGAAAAGGGAAAAAAGAAGCCACACAAATGGATGGCACACGCTCCGAAGCGCCCCACAAGCTGAGCGCCTGACGCCATTCGACAACGACAGAGTGGAGGGGGAAGAGACTACAGGATAAGAGATACCTCGGTAATAATAATAATAATACATAGCCTTGCAGCGGGTGGATAAGAGATAAAAAAAGGAAAGGAAGAGGGGGAAAAAAAGAGGACGACGACAAGGGGGAGAGAGAGAGAGACAGAGAGAGATGTGCATGCTTCGGGTATGCTCCCAGATAAAAACCCAACGCTTTAAACTTATGCATGATGATAAGTATTTCTCTTACCACTATGCTGCTGATATTTTTTTAATTTTTTTTTTTTTTTTTTTTTTTTTTTTTTTTTTTTTTTTAAAAAACTCCTCCTCCTCCTACAGTGATACTGCACATTAATACATGGTTGTAGTAATTATTAACAGGAACAAAGAAACCACCGGGGCGCGGGACAAGGATGGAACTACTAATACCTTGAGATCCAGCGGCGCTCGCCGCTTTCCACTGGCACTGGTGGACTCTGCTGGTGCTGCTAGAGGCAACGAGGAATCGCGGGAGACGGAGTCACCGCTGATTAGAAGGGGGGAGAAAAAAAAAAGAGGAGAGACGGGGGAGGAAAAAAAAAAAAAAAAAAAACTTCTTCGATGGGCCAGACGAGTCTGTGTGTTCATGTTTGTGTTCAGCCACGACTGTCTGAAGGGGATCAGATAAACCAATCTCAAGTAAGAGAAAACAATAATTAGTTGAGACTGATTTGGTGTTCCTGTTAAGACTATTTGTTTTCTCCCGAGACATATCATCTGCAGTAATTGTTGGTTGTCTTGGATTCACCAGCCTCGAGACAGCCTCACTGCCCTCATATCCAGTCAAGAATCAGAGACGAGAAAAAAAGACGACAACATTCTTCCTAGTCTCCCTCATTATCGCAGAGAGGACATTGTGGACTCACTATATACTCGTTTTTATTTCTTCATCCACACCATATATAAAAACTAAAGAAAAAACCAAAACCAAAGAAACAAAAAACAAAAGAAGACAAAAAACACCCCCCCCCAACCTCAGAATGTGCAACCACGCGATGCACGGCTTCCTGGCCGCCCTCCCAAAGTGCGAGCACCACATGCACCTCGAGGGCTCCCTCAGCCCCGAGCTCCTCTTCCAGCTGTCGGAGAGGAACAAGATCCCCCTGCCCAGCGACGAGGACCCGGCCTTCGCGTCGGCGGCGGCCCTCTACGACCGCTACGCCCGGTTCAGCTCCCTCGACGACTTCCTGCACTACTACTACATCGGCTTCACCGTGCTCCTCCACCAGTCCGACTTTGAGGACCTCGCCTACGCCTACTTCGCCAGGGCCGCCGCCCAGGGCGTCCGCCACGCCGAGGTCTTCTTCGACCCGCAGGTGCACCTGGCCCGCGGCATCCCCTACGCCACCATCGTCGGCGGCTTCACCTCTGCCCGCCGCCGCGCGCAGGCCGACCTGGGCCTCACCAGCCTGCTCGTGCCCTGCCTGCTGCGCCACCTGCCCGTGCCCGACTCGCTGGCCTGCCTCGCCACCATGCGCGGCGCCGGCCACTTTGCCGACGGCACCCTCGCCGGCATGGGCCTGTGCTCCACCGAGCGCGACATGCCCCCCCTCGCTGTGGCGCGACGTCTACGCCCTGGCCGCCGCCGACGGGGTCCGCCTGACCGCCCACGCCGGCGAGGAGGGCCCCGCCGCCTACGTCGCCGAGGCCCTCGACGAGCTCAAGGTCACGCGCATCGACCACGGCGTCAACGCCCGCCACGACCCGGACGTCATGGCCAGGCTGGCCCGCGACGGGGTCATGCTGACCGTGTGCCCCCTGTCCAACGTCGTCCTGCGCGGCGTGACCAGGGTCGCCGAGGTGCCCATCCGCGTCTTCCTCGAGAACGGGGTGCGCTTCAGCATCAACAGCGACGACCCGGCTTACTTTGGCGGGTACATCCTCGAGAACTACTGCGCCGTGCAGGAGGCGTTCGGGCTGAGCGTGGACGAGTGGCGGACCGTGGCCAGGAACGCCGTCGAGGGGAGCTGGTGTGACGAGGCCAGGAAGGAGGTGATCCTGGGCGAGATCGAGAAGGTCGTGGGCGAGTGGAGGGACAAGGTCACGGCGTAGATGAGAGCATGATCAGGTACGAGACAGAGAAGGTGCGCAATCACCTGCACGAATCTTTCAAGTTATACGTTCTTCTGGTTCTTGCTTCTACGGGCAGTCTTACTCCCTCGCTCATCAGCTCCGTGAGATAAAAGGAAAGGGGGAAGCAAAAAGAAGGACAATATTAAGATGAAAGTAGAAAAGAAGAAACAAGAGCAAACGGAAAGAAGCAGCTATATGATGGACAGTATGTCCACATGTTGAACGCCCAAACCATGCGTGCTTGATATGCAAGAGACGGAGGAAAATAAAAGGAGAAAGAGAAAAAAAAAAAAAGGAAATATAACGCCGACAGACCATGCCAATTGAGATATAGACAAGGACAAATGAAAAATACGCACATACACACACACAAACAACATGATACCTTCCTTTCGCTCAGATCACAATACCCCTCTTGGTCCACCCATTCTTCCCCTTCCACGCCCACAGCACAAGCAGGCACGCAAACCAGACGCTGCCTGCCATGGCCCAGTACGCAGCAGAATAGCACTGCGTCCCGTAGCAAAACAGATCGCTATCCCCAGGGGGGTTGTTGTTGTTGTTGTTGTCGCCGCCGACAGGAGGGCTGGGGCTCTTCTCGGCCCCGGCCTGGTACACGGCAGAGTAGATGGAGCCCCAGAGAGCATTGCCCACCGCAGGAAACGTCGCCACGATGCCCCAGTTGGTGCCAAAGTTCTCGACCCCCCAGATGATGGTGACGATGATGGGCGCGAGGGAGAAGAGCGCCCCGTAGCCCGCGCCCACAGCTGCCGACACGATCCAGAAGCGCTCCCCGTGGTTCTGGATCGCGCCCGAGGCCAGCACCGCCATGCCCAGCGACAGCAGCAGGGAGAAGAAGATGAGGAACGTGACGCGGGAGACCGAGAACTTCATGCGCTGGAGCATGGTGGGCGGGGGACCCCCAGAGGAAGGGCACTGGAAGTGCTGCGTGGCCGGGCTGGGCGCCAGCAGGTCTGTGAGCGCACCGACGAGCAGCCGCACGGCGGTGCTGGTCGCGCAGATGATGGAGACGTGGGTGGCAGCCGTGGTGGCAGGGCCCACATGCGCGTGCGCCTCGGCGGGAGGATACAGCGTCTTGATGACGGTCCCCATGTTGTTGACAAAGGCCTCGGCAGGACCGATAGCCAGGAAGAAGCCAGCAGCAAAGAACCACATTGTGTGATCCCCGAGGAAGCGTCGTGTCTCTGCGTTCAGCACCAGGTTCTTCTTGAACCTCGCATTGTCACCATCATCAAAGTCCCCGGATGGGTCCAGGAGCCCGCCGTGTTCCCCATGATGGTCGTCTTCGTCATCTTCGATGGGCACGGGCTCGATGTGCTCGAGCGTCCCGTAGCCGCCGGCAGGGCGCGAGGGCGTAAACAGCGAGCTGCCGTCCAGGAGACCGCTCCGCTCGAGCTCCTCGACCGCCTCGTCGATGAGCTCCTGCTCGTCGATGACCCTCATGGTGAAGGTCCCGATGAGGCCCACGGTAAAGAGCAGGACGGCCAGGAAGAGGAAGAACAGGAAGCAGTCGACGTCGCCCCTGGACCCGTCCGGCAGCCTCTCGTACAGCAGCCTGCTCCCGACCTGGCTCTGCCACAGCCCGCTGAGCCCGATGGCCGTGATGGGCATGGCCAGCGCCAGACCTCGATACCTGCCCTTGCCAAAGTTCTTGGCGCACGTGGCCACGGAGCCTATGTATAGAGCGCAGGATCCCATGCCGATCAGCACAAAGGCGAAGATCATGGCTGCATACGAGATCCTGTCCGGGCCGGACCCGGCTGCCACCTCAGCACCATGCCTGTACAGTCCAGCTGCGAGCCCGTAGCCGACCCCAAAGAGCACAGCCGAGAGCCCCGAGAGCGGTGCCGGGCCGTATCGGTCGCACACGTACCCGAACAGCGGCACAGGCAGGTACAGCGCAAAGCTGGCCACGATGGCGACCCCGTTGACCTGGTACTGCGAGTAGTGCAGGCGCTCCTGGAACAGGTGGCCGTACAGCGAGAAGGCCGTGATGGAGCCTGCACACAGCGCGGCCGCGATGGCAGTGACGAAGGAGACGTTGCGCGTCGTCACGAGCTTGGCATGTCGTCTTCGGCGGTGGGAGGGCGTGGGAGAGTCGGAGCGGTAGGACGACGAGGCCGGGCTGCTGTGGACGGACGAGGCATCGTCGGTCGAGGAGGGTGCGAGCTGGAGGATCGGGGTGACCTCGTCGGCTGCCTGCTTGTTGCTGCCGCGGTCGTCACGGCCGCTCAGGGTTGCGGCACCAGCCATGGCGCCGTGGGTGTGGTTTCTGTGCTGGTTAAGGATATAGTGTGAGACATGAAAAGAGAAAGGGGAGAGAGAAAGCAAAAGGAGAAGAAACACGAAATGTATGGGCACATCGACGTTGTTGTTGGTGAGTCAAAGCAGTGGTGGTCACACACACGGCCCTGCCCATGGGAAATTATGGGGGAGGGAGGGGGGGGGATGAGTTGTAAGTGAGGCCCTGTAGGTTTGGCGGGTTGATCGCTGATAAGATAAGCAGCAGCGTCATCAGCTGGTTCCACAGCAGGTGACAGTTGGCAGCCGCGCCCAGCAGCTCACCACTGTACGGTGCCCGGTGCCTGGGTGGGTGCCTGGTACTTGGCGGCAGTGCGCTAACCTACAGAGGGCCCAGGGGCCCAGGTACCACTGTCCACGCTGCACCTACCAACTACAGTACTACTACTGTACGTAAGCAAGGTACACACACACAAGTACTCTCGAAACCTCCACAATACTTACAACTCTACGTGATACATCATGGTTACACAGAGTTGCCGCCCTCGCTTGACGATGCTATACCCGTTTTACTGAATGCTGCATGAGCCAGGCAAGGAAATATGCCGCAATTACCGACCTGCAGCCTCTCAGGAGAAAAGTGCAACCTCACCCCCTCACCCAGCTCAGCGGCTGGCTGCCCTTCTCTCCTCCTCCCGCCCTGCCTCGACCAGCCTGTTTCCTCTTCTTGTCCTCTTCCCTTGTTTCTGCACTCCTGTCCTGGAGTTCTCTCTCTCTGCCGACCTTTTCTTCATGTTCTTACTGCTGTTCCTGTGGCTGCTTGAGACAGTCATCGTGTCACCCATGGGAAGAAATTCCCACTATAAACAACCAATCAGCATTTGACGATCCCAGCCTCGCACGTTGAGGCCTACCCAGATTATACCCAGCTCAGCTTGAGAGGACTGGCGCTTCTTGGGGCCGATCCTCGCCACGGCCTTGTCACGAGACAGGACGGCAACCAGGTCTTTGTTGGGGCCACCATCCTCGTCAAGATGGGCGAGATTCTGCCCGGCTTCGATCTCGCCCCGCCCGGGCAGCGGCGCCAGATATTGTATGACCTCTTCACCACGGGCCTCACCGACGATGAGCTACAGGCCGTGGAGGACTTCCGTACGCTGAGGAAGAACAGGTTCGATATCCTCGGCGGCCTGCACTCAGAGCTCCAGCTGGCCATCGTCGAGCTGTTGGACCCCGAGGAGCTCTGTACTGTCATGCGGGTCTGCCGCGGCTGGCGTGCTCTGTTGACCACCAACGGGCTGATCGTGGACAGGCTGGTCTCCAAGAGGTTCTTCACCCACATCCGTTTGCCCTTGCGGCGGCGTACTGCTGGCCTTGAGGAATTCGAGGTTCTGCGCCTGGCCCTCCAGGAATGGGCCCTGAGAGACACTGCCCGCTACCCTGTGCGTCTCATGACTACTTTCACCCACGCTTTCGGCGAGCCGTGGCCCGCCCAGCGGTTCCAGCGTCTGCAAGACGGCAAGGCCTATGCGGACGTCTCTTGTATCAGGTCGCAGATCCCGCATCGGCAGGGAGAGGAACTGCCAACGCTGCGAGACCCCGTACGGGCCTTCTACTGTGATGGGAATCTCGCCTACCAGGCAGACGGCGACGGCGTTGCAGGTTCCGCACGGCCCATTGTCGTTCATCAGCTGGCCACCTGTCAGAGGAGAACTTTCGAGAGTCCCATGCACTCCTTGGTCTCAGGAAACCCCCCGAAACTCCTGGCTGTCGGGGATCGACTTGTGGTCGCCATGTCACGCCGAACAGTGTAAGGCTCCAGATGAATTCCATGCTTTAGATCTTGGACAAGCGACCTACTTACATGTACATAATCATGGTTGAATCATCCCTAGGCTCGTTTGGACCATCGAGACCGGTGGTCTCGCGCGCTTCTCTCTCCCCAACACTCCCGTGCGGTGCATCTCCAGAGGCTTTATGGTCTACGTAGCGACAGATAATGATCGCTTATTTGTCTGGGAGAGGAATGGTCCCCTGGTCAAGATCGATACGAAGATACCCGGCGTGGGTCTACGGCCGGACGGGAAGAGACCTCACCTGCTCGACGGCGTCGCCGCAGCAAGAGGTCAACACAAAATGCCGGTGCTTCCTGCTTTGCGGAATTCGCCCGTGTTTTACGTCGTTGCCCTCGAGCCTCTGAAGTTTGCGCAGCTCTACATCTACAAATTCGTCAGCTATGGTACTACAGTCCACCGGCAGTTAGCCTTGTTCGCCAGCAATATCACCATCCACCCAAGGGCCGACGGTCAGCCCGCCCCGCACGACGATGAGCGCAATAGACAGCCAGACGTTCAAGAGTACTTGAACATTCGAAAAGTCGATGAGCTCGGCACGTATCAGCTGCTGCTGATACCCTCGATCGAGAGCGCGACAGGCTCTTGCCAGTTCAGGCAGATCACTTTCAACACCCGTACCCACACTGTCGTCGCCACGAACTATCGTGTGCCCCAGAGCTCAGGCATGGACAGTAAGCTGTTTCAGAGGGGCCAGGCTTCGTGTGTCTGGGATAAAGACCTCGTACAGGCGTATTACGAAACGCCCCGCCTTGCCCGCGACGGCTCGAGCTGTCTAGAACCGCCGCCATATCCTCTGCTCGTGGCCTTCAAACCTCAGATCAAGGCTGCCGCCGTCTTCCCCTCAGCGTCTTCGGCAGTGCCACCTGATATGGGGTTTTGGGACGACATGCAACAGGAGCTGGAGTCAGGTGGTGATCGTACGGCCATCGTCCGGCGCCGAGATCTCGCGGCACACACCCCCGCAGCAACGAGCCCATCTGCTTCCTACCACTTCCAATACGCATTGTCTTTCTTCAAGTCCCAGACCTGTACATTTCCCGGCCGCCATCTGACGGGCTGTACAGGTCACCAGGAGCCTCTCCCCTCACCGCCCACGGCCGAGCCCCCTGAGACGCAACAACACCAACACCTGCGGCGCGCTCGTGCGAGCGGGGGGAACCACTCTGATGACGTTGGCAGCCCGGACTCGCTTGAGGTTGGGGTCACGGCCATCTATCGGGATGACGACTTTATGATCGTGGTCACCCGCTGCAAAGGCTACTTTGTCTTTGCCCTTGATCAGGAAGGGCGGTGGAATGAAGTGATAGAGGCCGAACAAAAACCCCGAACGGGCGAGACTCTTGAGGGTGAAGAGGCTGGTGTAGGAAGTAAAGAGGTTGGCGAAGGAAGTGAAGAGTCTGGCGATGCCTGAAGGAGGGTATTGCGAGAGCTGAAGAGGGTGGTTCCATGGGGGAACCTGCCATTTAGCCTACATTGTCAAGCACGTTGTGGGCATTTTCGGCAAGGACAAGGAGGAATAGGTGTTTCTTTCTTTTTAATGGCACTGGGACACTCTTGACCTGTTCTCTTTTTCTTTGATCTATCTGCCTGACGCTGTGCGTGCGGGAATTGCGAAGGGAGCTGGTCTTCCGCGCTAGGATTTGAAGTCAGCCATGTAATGATTTTTTTTTTTTTTTTTTTTTTTTCATTCAACGCATTCCGGAGAGATCAATCTCAATTTCAATGATTTTCTGAATGCCAGTGAAGACAAGGTCTCACGACATGAGATGTAAAAGCTCCACAAAGCAGCTACCCGATATAATTCCTGTCAGCCTCTGGGAAAAGTACTGATTTGGGAACTTGATATATGCTTCCTTTGATCACCCAGCATGGACAGGACTCATTGATATGATTCCTCGAAAACAACGGAAGCATCACATGATTAGTGCTTACATAGAAGCTATAAATACAATATGGACAGAACAGGAATCGAGTATTAAGGCCGCAGAGATCAATGGCGGGCGATTGCAACATACAGAAGGTCGGTGATCTTGTTGGCCCTGCGAGTGCTTCCGTTGCCCCGAATCATTGATTAATCACCGATCCCCTGACAGAAACGCCCTCTTCCTGCTGGACCTCGATGGGCATGCTTGCACACAGCCTGGCCGACAAAGGAGACGGAGAGAAAAACTTCAATCTCGTTCCTGGTTGACTGAATCCCAATATCCTCCTGATGCAGTTCGGAAAAGACAAAACAATCTCGCTTGGTCGCTCATCATGGCACTCCCCCCAAACTCCTAATCGAGGACGTGGCGGCTTTGACTTTTTTTCTTTCTAAAAATAAAAAATAGAGTAGCTGGTAATCGTATGTCGAATATCGGCTCATGTCTTTTATGCCTTGCGAATGGTCTCGTCGGACTCGGAGTCTTCTTCCTCAAGCTGTTGGTCGTCGCCGGGCGACGGGTCTGTCTCCCAGATCCAGGCCACCAGGGGACACAGACACAATCCGACCATCACACCTGTGGTGCCGACGAGGCGCCAGTTGTCCCGGATGGCTTCTGGAACATATGTGTTGACGAGCGATGCGGCGCGCTCGAGGTCGAGATTGGATATCGATGTCATGTTGTTTGTGTAAGAGGGCCGCAACAAGAGAGTAAGTAATGAGTTTGGACCGAGTCTTGGAATTGTCGAGAAGTGGATAGTAAAGGAATGAAGGTAGCCTTTTCTTTTGTTTCTTCCCCTCAACATAAATCTGGTATCAATCACTATACACTCTCTGCATGGTCGGCAGAACAGAGGGCTTAATAAATAGGATGCGGAAATGCCCGATGGTCTCACGGTGTAGAAATGGCGTGACATCAACCCACAAGTCATGAACTGGACCGCCATGCGACAGGCCACAAATCAAGCGCCTTGTCAGACAGGTCCTGGCTCCTGGACAAAGCTTAGATTGGATTTTGGAATGCAGAATAGCATGTAGAAAGTTTCGCTGCCCTGATTCGTCGCGTCGTTGGTTTTTTTTCCTCTTTCAATTTTGCCCTCCTTTCTTTTTCTTCTTCTCCATAGTGCACTTGGTGTTTCCTATGAGCATCTCGAACGTACAATTGAGACACGAATGTACGATATAGTGATTAACTAGTGACTGAGTACTCAGGAATAGACCTTGGGCACGGAACGGCCTCTCAATGGGATCACCACGGAGTTTGTATTTGCATTCCAGGCATGCAAGTACTTACTGGTCCTCGTATGACAGCATACACTTCGCAATGTCGAACGGCGTAAACTCCCATTGGTCGATTCTACCGTGGACTGTTGTCCTTTCAGCTGCATGATCTGCCTACTTTTCTCCTCTGTTTACTCCGAATGTCATGCAATCCTGGGCCCTTTGCGTTCGGAAGATGATCTGCTGGCCTGAAACGGGTGTGGCAGTCGAACGGCTGCACGGTGCCAGTATGAGATCAACAGGGAGGTGGTGTCTTATTGGACAAGATGCCTCTCAGATAGTCAGGCAGCGAGTTCTCGTGATGGCCGGGGTTGTCATCATAAAATGGCTTCAGCCGTTGTGTGATCTGTCAACTCCGTAGTCATGATCGGAAGCACCTTGTTTAGGGAAACATGTCGGGCGCTGTATGAGACGCAAAGAATCAGTTCCGAGGTAGACAGTGAGACAGAGAGGCAAGACGAGCAACCTGGAAGAGGATGAAGTGTTACATCAGCGCGCCTGCAGAAAATTATGCCGCACTCTGTACACAACCCGGGCCGGAAACCACGGACATTCGTTGAGGTGAGAAGTGATAGGATATGTAAGTGCAAAGTCCGCTTGGACATGAGAAATAAAGAAATCCAGGTGATGAGTCGACTCTGGCAGTCTAGCATCCGCGCTCAGATTATGGTCAGGAGGTGTTGTCGGACGGTCGGGAGCCAGTAGGAAGACATTCTCGACGCATTGGGCACATCAGCAGCAGTATGAAGAGCTTGCTGAAAATCTCTGCACTCTACCCATACTTGGGTTCGCTGATCAAATTGATAGATCACAGCTGGAAGTTAATCTTGAGCATGTTTTGAAAGATGTGCCCATCATTACGTCCTCGCCTGGGGCAGCTCTGGAGAGACTTGCCCTGAACATTTGCTCCTGTAGAGGAGGCTTGCCAGGAGCGCCAGCCTCATAGTTTCACCTGTAATTAAATATGACAGAATTGGCTGGACTGAGCATACAGTATGTGAGGTCTCGAGAAGAGATTTCCATTCAGATAAATCCTGTGGCCCTTCCCTTCGCTCGCATCCTACTCGAGAACTAAAAAGCTTCGATCTAATTTTCAGCGATCCTCACAAGCCATAATCTACTTGTCCGTCAAATGTTAACTTGCAAACATGTCTTTCAGCTCCAGTGTTCTCATGGCAATGATACTCCTCTGCCTCATCAGCCTTCTCATGGGGTTGAGAGCGTATGAAGATGAATCGGAGTACGGAGACCTTGATGACACTGGAGAGAGGAAAGCCCCCAGAGGCTACGGCAAAACCCTCACACACATGCAAACTGTCTATCTCCAAGGGGACCCATATGCCACCAGAACGGCAGAACCCAGCTATGATATCACCGTTGATGTGCACCACAAGCTCTGGGGCTTTTGTCCGTACACAGTCGTCAAGGCCAAGCAGTGCGGCCTCGCTGGAAGCTGTGTGGACAGCAATTCCTGCTCTGATGGATGTGGATCTACACAGCACCCGCACCTCACGACTTTCACCTGGTTTGTTTCTATCATTCTTTTTCGTCCTTCAAAGAGATCCCTGCTTGTGATCCTGCTGCGGGTTACAATTACTTACCAACGGCAATGTGTACAGTACCCAGCCAGGGGCTGACTACTGCTCCACGGCGCTGTTGACACTGGCCAACAGCAAGGGACCCTACACCTATCTCGCATGTGGCCAAGGTCCAGCCACCGAGAACTACCTCGCCGTGCCCACGGCCGAGGCCACCTTCACACCGAGCCCAACCAAGTTCCCAACCATCACGGTCATATCCACACTAGCGCCCGGATACACGATTGACCCGGATGACTTTCGGGGGTTCAACGCCACCCACATGCCGTTCGAGCTCAACATCAGCCCGAGGGTGGTCGGCGGAGGCGTGACTGGGATCATGGTCTTCCTGATCCTCTGGTACTGCACTGCGATATGGCTGGGGCGGCCGCCTAAGCGGAGAGCGGTGAGGCGGCCTGGGCACGACATCAGACGGCCCGGAGGCCGGGGTGGGCGGCGGGCACGTCTCCAGCCGCCGCCGAAAGTGAAGTTCCGTGGGCCTCTGGACCTGCCGACAGATCTTATGCGTGATGATGATGGGGTTGAGTTGTCGGCGCTGGGGTCTGCATCGGGGCCTGTTGATTGTCCTTTGGATGTTGGGCTTTGTAAGGTCAATATTGAGGGAGGTGAAGGCATCAATGAGGGCAACAATGAGGGCAAAGAGGAAGGCGGTGAGGGAGGTGATGATGGCAACGATAAGGGAAGTGGTGAGGGAAGTGAAGGCAACAATGAGGGCAAGGAGGAGGGCAGAGAGGAGGGCAGAGAGGAGGGCAGAGAGGAGGGCAGAGAGGAGGGCAGTGATGAGATAATTGGTGGAAGAGATGAACATGGTGCCAATGTTGAGGGCAATGATGAGGACAGTGGTAATGCCACAAATGGCGAGGTTCCACAGTTGGATCAAGAGGTGGTGGAACCTCATAGGCCAGAGGGAGACCATGGTAGTGACTGAGGCTGAAACCAGAAGGAATTGAGAGGGGAGGGGAAAAAAAAAAAGACGGAGTTGAGAGATGACTAGTATTTCGACAATAGTTTTCCCATAATGAAGAACTTGATCTAGACAATTAGGTCTTGACTTTGGTTTCTCTGCTCAAATTTGATTTGTGGTTGGACCGTATTGAGGCGGCATCAACAATACGATGGATCCACCAACGTGTAGTTATTAATTCTGTCCCAGCATACCAAGTCAAAGCTGTCCAGGATGGCAGGTCAGAGACTCGGTGGCTGAAACGTCCAAGGATTTGTGGAAAGCGAATGAGAGAGTGATTATTTTGTAAATTCGCTGCCATCCTCGACAAGCTGAAAAATAAAATAAAAATACAATCTCACAACGGCACAGAAGTTAAAAAGGGTACACGAGAAGGCTACTCCGGGTCCAATGGGATTTGATACACATGGGAGTAGATTAGTGAACAGCGTATAATCATCAGGGCGCTGGCCTTGGCCGAGGGATCACATGGATTACAGCCCACAGGGCAAAGAAGGGGGGGGGGGGGCGTCATTGACATCGGCCCAAAATCATGCCGGCTCGCATTCGCAAACCAGTGGCAGCTCTGCCTATAACGATTGGACTGACCGGCATTGGGCCCCCAGCACAGCCCGCCCAGAACAACCCTAGAGACCACTGACACGGTTCCGTCCATGACGCTTCCATGGACCTCCCACGGCGCCCCAATTGTCCCGACCAGGCCGTTCCTGCGCTCTAAACCCAGTGGTGTTGTTTCATTTTCTAAGCCATTTTCTGCAGCGGGTTGTAGGGGAAGGAAAGGCAAGCTAAAAAAAGAAAAGGAAAAAAAGAGAATGCGAAGAACACGGGCGCTCGCAGGTCGCACTACCAAGGAAGCTGTCCGTTAATTACCCACAGTGGTGAGCCTAAGTAAAGGTACTGTACTTGCAGCATTGGTTGACCCGTAGTCAATGGCTCGTTCTCGCATTTGTGTGTGATTTGTGTGTGTTCCTCCGGCCCCGTCGCCTGTGCATCATCGTCACCATCCGGCCGCTGACATGGTGCCAAACACGGCCAGGTATAGAGAGAGAGAGAGAGGTGGACAACGTTATTTGGATATAAAAACTTGCACACGTTTCTTTGTTCAACACGAACTTACACGCATTGATTCACCCTCAATCGCATCTACAGAGTGACAGACCCAACCTGACTGACTCACCCAGCCTCGTGAAGAAATCATCCCCATTCACAAGAACAATTCAGTCAAAGACAGAGCCGTCTTCGATTTGGTTACTGGGGCTTCTTTTGTCTTTTGCTTCCCTTCTCTTGACTATTGAACACACACACACAGAGACACTCCCTCTCTCTCACCTACAGAGCCCACCAAACACAAAACAACCACCATGAAAGACTTCAGGCCGCTTCTTGGCCCGACCAGGGCTGCTGAGCCAGAAAAGCTGCCAAATTTCCAGTCTGTGAGTGACTCCCATCCCCAACGCTCCTCTAGCTTGAGACCCAAGTCACTCAGTCTAACACCACCACCGCAGTTCCTCATCAAAGAGTCCTTTACCCTCCCAACCCTTCTTGCCATGGGCGGTCTACTCCAGACCCTCATCCTGCTCATCCTGCCAGCCCGTTACGCCTTCCTCCCGATCGTCTTCCTCATAGGACACGCCATCATCACCACGATCCTGCAGTCGCGCTCGCCCCAGGGCAACACTCTCATGGTCGACATGATCCCAGGCCGCTCCACAGCCCAGCTCCCCCTGCCGCCGGCAAACAACACCAACAAGGGCGAGGCCGCCACCCTCACGCCCAACTTTGGCTCCACCGCTGCCGCCTCCAACGTCGTGGCCTTCCACCTGGGCGTCCACTTCAACCACCCCATGGGCCCCTTTGGCCCCGGCGGCCGCGAGATGGGCGCACACTTCCAGGCCATGACCGACGACCTGAGGGCCCGCCGCGACGAGTTCGGCATGCTGTCGGCCACGACCTGGCGCGGCACCACGCGCGCCTCCCACAACGGGATCCTGCTGGTTGCGTACTTTCGCGACGTGGACGGGCTGAACCGGTTTGCGCACGACAAGGTCCACCGCGACGGGTGGGACTGGTACCACAAGTTTGTGCGCGAGACGGGGCACCGGCACTTTGGGCTGTACCACGAGACCTTCCTGAGCAGGCGGGGCGAGTGGGAGACCATCTATGTCGACTGCGAGCCCACGCTTCTCGGGGCCGGGAGCGTGCGGTTTGATAACCTGGGCGGGGGAGGAGGAGCTGAGAACGAGGCGGCGGCGGAGGAGAAGGGGATGTGGATCAAGCCTCTTGTGAGCTCGGATCACCCTGCCCTGAAGAGCCAGGCCAAGAGAATGGGCATGACCCTGGGGCTGAAGGAGGAGGGACAGTGAGATATGGTCTCTTGGAGTTCAAGGCGGGACACGGAATACTTAGAGGTGACTTTCGGGAGGGTAGACGGAAGATTCCCGACCAGCACAGTAGTAGATCTTGTATGAATAGGGATGATAGTCAGAGCATTGAGGTGTTTAGTTGGTAATTTAATGACTGCAAATAGGGTACTGATATTCTCTGTCTGGGTTGATACTGTAATGAGTGTTGATGTTGTCCACCGCTCGAGTAAAACGTCAAGAACCTATTATTGTCAACAGATAGATTCAGAGTGCAATTACAAGAGCGCCATAAGTAATTAGTTACCTAATCAGTCAACTACTATAAGTAAGTCTACTGTTCCTCGCAAAAGATCATGAATGGACCGTGACTTTCTGCCGATATTGCTGTGATTTATCTTCAAAACCATGACAAGATAGACAGAAACTCTACATCAAATAACACCTAATCACTTGCAGTCCAATATCAATCATCATTAACATCAGTGTTATATACCATCACTACTGAGTACCACCATGCAATCGAATCCTCTCCACCCCCAGGGCCCTGTCATATCGCGGACCCATCTGAGGCTGGGGTTCCTCCCCGGCGCTATTCCACAGCTGGACAACTCTAATTTTAACCGCCCAAATCTTCAAGTTCGGGGGAGGGGGGGGGAGGCCCTTAAGGCGTCCAATCTCTCTCACCTTTCTTCCAAGCCTCCAAATGCCGGCACCCGGAGGATTTTTATTTTACTTTTTTCCTTTTCTGACGGATGACCCCTTCTCATCGACAACACACCACACTCCACTGACGCTCATTCAGCGAGGCAAAGGACAGCCACATTCTCTCGCGTCCGCCAACGCGGCCGTAGCCTTTTTGCTCTCTCCCTCTTCTCTATTATGCACAAGACACTCCTTTTTTCTGGCGGATCGCGTGATGTCGCGGCCGGCGTCACGTCTGTGAATCACTCACTCCTTCAACACACGCGCACATTCTCACACAGTCGCTCACCCGACAAGATACAAGATAAGAAAAAAAAAAAAAAAAAAACAACGGCCTGCTTAGTCGATGATTATGATGAACACGATGCACGAGGTGGCCACGACGTCTGCCTCGCGGCTGGCCCACGGCAGCGTCCACCTCCTCCTCGTCTTCCTCCTGGCCACGGCGCTCGTCTCGGCAGACTCGGTCGCCATATCAGCCACCCCGCACGCCCAGTACTCGTCCTCCATCGGCGTCCTGGGCTGCAAGATCAACACCAACCGCGTGGCGTACTGGCCCATGGCCGTGGACTGCACCAGCATCTGCGTCAAGCTGACCTACGGCAGCCGCTCCGTCCACCTCCTGCGCGTCGACCAGTCCGGCGGCGCCTACGACGTCAGCTACGACGCCTGGAACTACCTGCAGACCGGCAAGTCCGCCACCGCAGACCCCATCGCCGGCGGCGGGGTCGCCATGACCTACGAGAACGCCTCCGCCTCGGACTGCTCCGGCCTCATCAGGACCGACGGCCTGCCCCTCAGCGCCCCCAACAGCATGGACTTCCTGTTCAGCTGCCTCGCCGACCAGGACAGCTGGGTCGCCCAGAACTACGCCCTCTTCAACATCGACGACGCCATCTGCTCCCTGGGCTACGACGAGAAGTGCTCCCTGGACTGGGAGTCGGGCGCCAACCAGCCCACCTGCCCGCACACCCTGGGCCTGCAGACCGAGCTGACCTCGGACCCGGTCTATGACATTGAGTACCCCACGGGCCAGAAGGTGCTGGCCTCTACGGGCCAGGCCGTGAGCAGCGGGGCGGGGGAGACCTCGGCGGCTGCCAGGACGCGGTGGCTCCTCGGGCTGGTTGTCCCCGCGGGGCTGCTCGTTACAGCTTCTTGGATCTAATTACTACTTACGACAGACGTTGATTTTCCTTGATTAGATTTGTTAGAATACCCAATTTAGATGTCTTTTGTTTGTGTGCTCTGTTGCTGCCCCGCTTCCTGAAATCTGGGGGTCACACTGGCTTTGATCTCTCCATCGAATAGTATAGACTGCTTGTGGCGAAGGGCGAATCCAGATGACGGTGATGAGTGATATAATAACCATGGGCTGACTACACAAATATCTAAGTATTGACTTGATGCTGATGAGCGGGAGTGTAGCTCGTCTTCTCTGCACCAGGGGCAGCAGCTTACACTGAATATGGCAGTATAGTTATATTCAGAACTTTCTTCTAGTACACCTCTAAAAAAAAAAAAAGCAAATACTCTCATACATACCGTCGGTCAAACATTTGATAGCACATCTGGGGAGCCTTGAGGCAGCCCCATGTTGCCGTTTCCACTGAGCGAGAGAAATACTGACTTTGTAGAGCATATTCTTTGGCTAGACGACGCGTTCAACGTTGAAGAAGGGAAACATGGTTGCGGTGCGCTGATACAGATGTGAGAAAAGAAAGGGGAGAAAGGAAAAAAAAAGGAAAAAAAGGCAAGAGGAAAGCCAGTCAGCCGGTCAGATGGCGAGGCTATCTAGGCTCAAGAAAGGTGTCTGGCTAAGCACATCAAGTACAGACTAGGGTTAGTGATTTACTGGCCAACGTATACAATATCTCCAATAAACTTAATAGAATACTATGTGCTCGATTGCGGACTTCTACTAGACCAGGCTAGTAAATATCTTCTATATAAGCTAGAACTTTAGCTATCTAGACTACTAACAGTTTCAGCCTGCTGGGAGTGTTAATTCCTTTTTATATGGCCTTACTGCTATTACCTATGGATTCATGATTGTTACGCAATTCAGCAGTGTTAATCGCTGAAGAGTGCCTTGCACTTTTCGCAGACTTTGGGTGAACCAGCTCCCTATCTAGTGCTTTGCCTGTTCTCTTCAAGGCTGCTTGGACAACACTTGATTATACCATGTGATTCTTCATATGATATAAATTACTAGTTAGAGCATAAAGTCGATAACTCGGCCGTCTAAGTAATCACCCAAGTTGCTGTTTTCAATATGCCAGTCTGTCTCAATATTGGATGTTGCAACAACATGATCTGACATGGATATTTGTTGGTGGGCAATACTATATGTACCTATTGTGATCCTGATTACCCTAGGGTAATTATATTGAGACTATTTGTGAGTGTATTCGCAGACTTCACACACCATCCTTCATTCGCATTTATGCCTTTTTTTTTTTTTGGCGAATGGATTCCGAGGAATGTTCTGAAACCTGAGGTCGTGCGAGAATGTAGCATATCAGGGCAGATATAAGTTTTGAGGGAAATCACTGTCTTTGTCCACCTGTAACCTCCAAATCGTGGGCGTGGCAGGATAGGCGTTGACTCTCTCACAGCAGTGGCGCATAATTACAGGATTAGAGTCCCGACATCGCCAGAAAGGACCTGGCTTATCATTATCTAAAATACTGCTTCCAGGGAGTAGGTACCAGTACCTGTCATAAATCCAATAGATGCGATTGCGCGGGCAATTCAAATGCCTGCTAGTATTCGGCCCTTTCTCAACCAGCTTGGACTAGCCGGCTGATGCTGTTCGTGTCAAAAGTACCTGTATCACCATAATCAGTGTGTGCCTCCAGACCAGACAAGCACATTGCCGATATCCGCCCGGTACTTCTGCAGAAAGCAGGGTTTCAGGTGGCTAACAAGGGGCGGATTTGTGCACCAAGGACCCTCACCCAGCACGTCATCCGGCCACGAAATACGCAACTTATTCTGGACTTTGGATTCAGCAAATGATGAGCCTCTCGGAATATTGCCCGACTGATTGTCGTTGTTGCCAAGTCAATATGCATCCTACTAGCCCCGTAACGACCTGTCCCAGTGCAACGGCAACGGATCAAGCCGAGCTCATCACCGACGTGGCTTGGAAAGGCTTACTGGGTGTTAAGCATTTTTTACCCATGTCTCTTGTGCTCCGGACAAGAGAAAAAGCCTCCTCTGCTTTTCTCCAAATCCTTACACCAGTCTCGTACCGGCCCCCTCCCCTTACATCCTTTGTCCACGAGACACAGCAGAAGGACCGTTTCCCCCGCATCATCCTAGCTGCTGGGGGTCCTTGCTCGTGGGTGCCTGTATGTATAAATGAGCTGATAGGCCTGTTGCTCAAGACCGGGGACTTAGCACGCAATCCGCACTACAGCTCGTGCAGGCCATCTCGCGGATCCTTCGAATGCAACAACAGCAGGAGGCTGGGGAGACAAGTACGTACCGTGTAACATTACCAACTGCTTGCAACAATGGCTGGCTGGCTGTCCACCATGGGCCGGGTTGCCACCAACAAAACCCCTAGGTGAGATCTCGTCTTAGTCACTGCATGCATACGCGTCGTTACTGGGGTGGTGTGTATGCATGTGTGTATGTGTGTGTGTGTGTGTGTGTGTGTGTGTGTGTGTGTGTGTGACCATTCCTCTGTCTCTCTCTGCAGACAAGAAGAAGAGGAGGGTTCAAATTTAAGAGGTGGCCCAGAGTCTTCTCTTTTTTTTTTTTTATGTCCTCGCTGTTCCCGCCGACGCGTCTTGCGGGATGCTACGTGCGCCATAATTACTTACTTACCTTTTCCACCTTAAACTTCTGGAAAGGCTTGATTCCTGGGACCTCGCCAAGGCCACTAATCTAGGAACCATGGCTTTTCTCCAGATTCCCGAGCTCAACACCCGCCTGGGCACATATCGTGCTTACCACCTGGCGGCCATCGTCTTGTGAGTCCCTCTTTTAGTACGATGACGATGACGATGATGGGATGTGGTGATTGGGACAGTTGAGGATGATTCCCCGGTAGCCCAAGAAGAAGAAGAAGAAGAAGAAGGACGAGAAAAATATATAATCTCCAAATATTTAATGACCAACCTGCTCATCACCATCACCACGCAGCATCTCCTCCTTCCTGGCTGGCTACGACTCTGGCATCGCCGGTGGGATCCTGACCTTCAAGCCCTTCATCAGGGACTTCCAGACGGGCGGCGCATCCGAGGTCAGCTCTCTCACCGTCGGCCTCGAACAGCTCGGATCCTTCCTCGCGGCCTTTGCCACGTATCCCATCACCAACGCCATCGGCCGGAAATGGACCATCATCGGCGCCACCACCATCTTCTGCATCGGCGTCATCATCCAGGTGTCGCCCACGAGGTCCCTGGCGGGCTGGTACGTCGGCAGGATCATCGCTGGCATCGGCATGGGCGGCCAGAGCGTCGTGGTGCCCATGTACTCTGCCGAGATGACGCCCAAGGAGATCAGGGGCCGCTGCGGCTCCTTCTACCAGTGGATGTACACGTGGGGCGTGCTGCTGGCGTACTGGCTTGACTACGGCGTGGCCAACAACCCAGACATCGCGGCCAGGTCGGCCGAGTGGCAGATCCCCGTGGGCCTCGAGCTGGTGGCCGCGGGGATCATGCTCCTGGGCTGCTTCACGCTGCCCGAGTCCACGCGCTGGCTGCTGTCGAGGGGCCGCAGCGACGAGGCCTGGAGCTCCCTCTGCTGGATCCGCGGCTCCTCGGACGACAGGACCCAGGACGAGTTCAGCGAGACCCAGCTCGGCCTGCGCGCCGAGGAGGCCGCCAGGGAGTCCTTCTCGTACAGGGAGCTGCTCGAGCCCGCCAACCGCCTGCGCTTCTTCATCGGGCCCATGCTCTTTGTGTTCCAGAACGCCACGGGCAGCAGCGCCCTGGCCGTGTTTGCCCCGCAGTACTTCAAGCTGCTCGTCGGCAGCAGCGGCACGCGCGACCTGCTGCTCACGGGCCTGTTCGGCGCCGTCAAGGTCATCTCGTGCACCTTCTTCATCTGGGTGCTGGCGGAGCGGTTCGGGCGCCGCACCTTGTTGACGGGCGGGTCGGCGCTGATGGCCATCTGCATGCTGGTCACTGCTCTGATTGTGGACGAGATCCCGACGCAGTCCAACTCGACCGTCACCAATGCCGGCAGGGCGACTGTGGCTATGATCTATCTGGACATCATGGTGAGTTCTGAGAGCTAATCACCACTCTGTGACTCACTACTTAATGGATATCTACTGTACCTTACATGAAGCTAACCAACGTCTCGTCTCTTCATTATGAACAGATCTACAACTGCTCATGGGGCCCCGTACCTTGGGCCTACGCCCCCGAGATCTTCCCGACGCGCATCCGGGCCATCGGTCTGGCGACGGCTATGCTCGCCCACTGGGCCACCTCGGTCTGCTTCTCCATCGCCAGCCCCTACATGATCTCCAACGTAGGCGCCAACACGTTTCTCATCTTTATGGGCTTTGACATCCTCGCCACCATCTTCTGTTTCTTCTTTGTGCGCGAGACAAAGGGCAAGAACCTCGAGCACGCGGCCGGCACGGAGTGGCAGGTGGCGGAGAAGTCGACCTCGGACACGGAGAACGGGAAGGCGATGGAGCTGATCGAGGCTCATGATGCTTTCAGCCCTGCTTTTAAGAGGGGAAAGCATCATGCTTGAGGTGGAAGGCTGGCCTTGTTGTTGTTGTTGATGGAAGGCGGATAGTGATGAGCCCCAGTGGTTTGTCAACAATGAACTGACTATCCCATTGTTACTCTCCAACGTTGTGCTGATGAGGACCACTCCGGCACTATGTAATTATATACATAGTTTTGCGAGCGAAAATCGGTCGACTGAAGACAAATATCTCTTGCTGTTGTCACTATATCATGCCATGTTGAATGACGTTTCTCTGTCTTTGTGTTGAGTAATTATTATTATTATCAAGAGTATGCTTTGTGAATACTATAGACGATCATTAGTAGAATAGAACATTAAAGACAAGTACCGCAACATGTTCCAGAAAATGAAGCCTGTAATCAGAGGAAGTTTTATTCAACGCAGGGAAGACAACAATAATAATACAAAAACATGGGCTAATTAGGTAGCACTCTGCTCGGAATGGCACCTTTCTGGATCTGGACCACCAGATTAATACCACCAAACGAGCAACCAATAGAGAATAAAATAATCAAGGGCGTCGTAATCTTTTCGCGGCTGAAGGACTAGGTTTTGACGGCGACGGCATCCAGGGGGAGGGCAGGACAAGCAAGGCCTTGATTCCTTATATATCCCATATACTACTGCCTTGGCCAAGGTCCTGATGGTAATTAGTGGACCCCTTTGAATCATTCCCTCCCACATACCGCGCACGTCCGCTATGGGAACAGCCTTAGGGTTCCATGGCAATATAAGCATCACTCAGCCATCTGCAGTGGCTTTTCAGACGCTATGACCAAAGCATATTCTACAGCAGGTTCGAGTCAGAGTGTCTCAATCATCAGGGGAAAAAAAACGTGCTATATGACTCTGCTGTGGAGGTATTCATCATGGCCCGCCCTTGTAGACGCCGACAACAAGCCAAGCCGTCCTTCTCCATCTGGAGACCTCAACGCCAAGACCTTGCGTTCCATAGCAGTACGCGTCCCTCTCACCAGACAAGGCGGTACACGGGTTGAGACCTGGCCCACCGAGCAACGTATATACTCCCCCCCCGCCCCCTTCCTCTTGCCACACCCCACGCCCAGCAGCCCTATCTTTGAAGGATGATAGTCTCTTATCGTGTACAGACTCGTCTCAGCGTTATTGACAGCCAAATAAAGCCTGCAGGACATTAAATCCGTAAGTAAAAAAGTTATACTGTAGGTAGCGATCAAGACAAGCTCAAAGTAGACGTCCGGAGAGCTTCCATCTCAGCAGATCCCATCTTCTCTCGAAAGGGAAATCTCCATTTCGGTGTTCGTCCGTTTTATTGGGTCGTCAGGCAGGGTTTCTCTCCCTTTCATGAAGTGGATGCTGGGGGCCCTTGCTAGGTCTGGACTTGTGATGGACGTGGTGTACGTAAGAAGCATGCATAAATCTAGGGTTTGCATCTGGGTCCTTCAGTCGATTGCCTGGAGGAGCAGTCTGGTGGTCCTTATTGTGTGGCGCCTCCCTGACGAGAGGACCGTCTCATTAAAGCTTGACTACTGCTCCTGGGATGATGGAGCAAAGAGTCAGTGATTGAATCTTTCCCCGGAGGAGGGGAGGGGCTGTGTTTTTTTTTATTATAATTACTTTTTTCTTTTTCTTTTTTGATCTTGTCCTTCTGGACTTGGATGTGAGACGTAGCATTAACTGCTTTGACTCGAGATGTAGTATTCGGGTTCTGGATACATCAAGCTATTTCCCTTGAATCCAATCCGTAATTATAGATCAATGCTATATATACATACTATGCAGTATCAGAGTAGGACGACTAAGTAATCCAATAACCAACAAAGAGTGGAGTGAAAAAGAAAGTCGAGAAAACCATCATCACATGCCGGATCCTTCCACCGCTCTGATCCAAAACACAAGTCGATCATTATACACAAGGGGAAAGACACGGCTTTCTCCTACAGCAGGGCGCCAAATCCAAACTTGACGCGTTCGCTGACGAGTATAGCTGTAGTGCTGCCCAGGGGGTGGGGGAGGGTCGCGGGCGGTGCAGCCATCGGGAGGCATCTCTCCCACATCCCGTGGCCCTTTTTGCAATTAAGCTTGTCCAGGCGACCTACCCTATTGTGACGTTTCCCTGGCCCCAGGTTGACCAATCAGGTGTGATGCAAATCCAAGCCTCGACTCTGGACCCTCATGCCCTGCCTTGCAACATAGATACATAGTGAAGACATATGTGTAGGCAGCTTGCGTGGTCAGTGGGTCCGCCGGGGAAACAGCCACGGGAGACAGGACCCACGGAAGCAATTGCTGTGATGGTGATGGACCGTTTTTTGTTTCTGTGGCGTGGACGGAGGGAGAGGGAGCGAAACAACCCTATTCTTGTACCTTGTTCGTCTCGAAAATAGAGAAGGAGAGAGAGAGAGACAAGACAGAGTATGGAGCAGACATTGATTGTATATAAAGCCATGATGGCACTTCTCATAGACGACCTTCGTTTCATCTCCATCAGCAGCCTCGACTACAACTCCTTTGTCTGAAGGCAAGCGAACTTTCTCATCTTTATTTCCTCCCTCGTCATTCTTTAACGGTCCTATCTGTACATTTTGCACTCAGTCGCTGTCGATCTATTTCTGCTGCTTGTTGTTTCCCAGCATCATCTTCGAAATGGTTGCCTTCTCCAAACTCATGTCGGGCATGGCCCTTGTGGCCGGTGCCGTCGCCCACCCAGGCGAGCACCACGACAACGAGCACATACGCCGCGAGATCGAGGTCCGTGATATCCACGCGGCCCTCGGCGCCCGCGCCCTGTCCCAGTGCTCCAACTCGGCCACGGCCCGCCGCCTCAAGCAGCGCTCCGTGCAGCGCCGTGCCGACAAGGTCAAGGCGATCCGCGAGGCCCGCGGCATCAAGGCCAACCCCAAGAAGTTCCGCCGCGACCTGGCCGCCCTCGAGGAGTGGGAGACGGTCAACCACAACATGTCGGGCGTGTACGACTACGACATGTTCACGTCGCTCGAGACCGTCTTTGACGCCAACACCTCCTGCATCCTGGCCCCCGAGGTCACTGCTGGCCCTTACTACGTCGTGGGCGAGTACTTCCGCTCCAACGTCAAGGAGTCTCTGTACTCGGAGGGCCTGGACATGTTCCTCGAGGTGCAGTATGTCGACATCAGCACCTGTGCTCCCGTGCCGGATGTTGCTGTTGATATCTGGAACGCCAATGCCACTGGTGTTGTAAGCTATTGCCTTTTTCTTTTCTCTTGGTTCTTTCCTTCTCTTTCCTTTCCTTTTCTTGTTTTTAAGAACATCGCCTCTGTCATCTTTTGCTAACATTTCTTTCTCAACCCAGTACTCTGGTATCTACACTTCTGGAAACTATGCCGCCGACGGCGTCAACTCGACCTACCTCCGCGGTATCCAGCTGACCGACCACGAGGGCGTCGCCTCGTTCGAGACCATCTTCCCCGGCCACTACGAGGGCCGCGCCACCCACACCCACCTGCTCGCCCACACCAACGTGACCCTCCTGCCCAACGGCACCATCTCCGTCTTCAACAAGCCCGTCTCCCACATCGGCCAGCTCTTCTACCCAGAGTCCCTCCGCTCCGCCGTCGAGGCCACCTCCCCTTACAACACCAACACCGTCGACATCACCTCCAACGACGACGACATGTGGTCCATCGTCCAGGCCGACTCCAGCTACGACCCTTTCCCCCAGTTCCTCTACCTCGGCGACGACATCTCCGACGGCTTGTTCGCCTGGATTCAGATCGGCATCAACGCCACTGCCGACTACCAGAGTGACGAGTACTATGCCGTTGCTGGCTATCTCTCTGCCGATGGCGGCCATGCCGAGGAGAACGCCCTGAGTGGTGGTGGTGGTGATAGTGGCAACGGAACTGCTCCTTCTGGTGCCGCCCCCTCTGGCACTGCTGCCCCTACATCGGCTTAGAGAAGCCCTGTGGGGGTTGTGTTCGGAGAGATCAGCTCACTGGTGCTTTTGTGTTTGTTGGATGATAAAGCGTGCAGCGTTGTTTTGTTCTCAGTTGTATATTTTGTGTTATCTCCCTTGTATCAAGAACATGAACAGGTCGAGTCCGTTTAGAAGTATGGGCATTAGAGAAGCTCTGTGGAGACAGAATCTGAAGATGGGCTCTGGTACCGATGGTATACATCGATTTAGAATGAGCATTTGAGCTCGAGCAGCGCGTCCGGACTAGAAATCAGAGATTTGGCAAACGGCCATGCATATTCACTCCAGTTGGTTCCCTTTGCTTCGAGCGAACAAGTATTACGTGACAGGCACCTCTGACTCAACATAGAATAGCATTCCCTAACATTGCCATAAAAGACTCACGAGAACTGTGAATGAAAAAACCCTTTTTCAAGTCATGGTTGCCCTGGGCCTTGCAGATCCATTTACCGCTACCGTCAACGCCCCTTTTTCCCTCCTCGGGCCCAAAACTTCATGACTGGCTTGATTCGAATAATCACTCGCTGTGTGATGCGCACCGACAGCAGGCATACAAATATGCTGTTAGTCGGCCTGATGACAAACAATCCATTGGGAAGACAATAGACTTGTGCGTAAGGGTAATTAATTAACATAGATCAAAGTACCTGCAGTGACCCCTTCGAGGAGACTGAATGGCATTGTACTAATATTATACGATTTCGAGTGTTAATAAAAAGGCTTCGCGCATCTCTTGGGTTGGAAATACGGATTATTTTTATGTCGAAGCACAAGCCGTTGAAACGTAAACAAGTACCACGACGGTGTAGTCCAGAACACTCGCACGCAGTCTTTGTTTGTCAATGATTAATTACTACAACATTACAACGAAAGAGTACAGTAGTAACAAAGACAACAACAAATGTGCACGATGTCCCGCCACAGGTCAGCCCACCACCATCAAAGCCATTACCGGCGACCATCTGTCGATTATGACCTCAACGTGTCCACGGCATACCGAGATCTGCCAGACTATAACAGCCCACAGGCAGCGGAGCCCATCAGGTATGCCACCCGCGAGCACCACCGGGACGAACGGCGAAACACTGGGTACCGTACAAGCTCGGCAGGTCCAGGCATGTACTACCCACCACATGCATCTTCATACCTTACGATGGGTGATCGTGCAGCGCCAATGGGTTATCCTCCGTCCCCGATGATGGGTTACCCTTCATCACAGATGGGATACTCTCCACGAATGGGATACGGTCCTCCTCCTCCTCCTTCCCCTTCCTCTCCTCCATACCCAGGCTATGCACCGCATACACCATGTCGGCGCTCATCACACCATGAATATAGTGATCACCACCACCACCAGACACCAACAGCCAGAAGCACGAGGCGCGGGCCAAGTCTTCGAATCCGGCAACCAGCCTCATGCTGTCATCGGGATCCAGATCTGGACGCGCGAGTTATGCAGTGGCTGAGCACACCATCTGCCTCAGGAAGTGGTGATGGTGATCACGAAGGGAATGATGAAGAGGAAGAGGGATACCATAGCGACCAGAATGGTGGGTCACCTCGCCTCCCGAGGGCGGCGCCGTCACCGCCTGCGCCTCCGTCGCAGAGTGAGTCGTCGGGTAACACTCGACCAAGCAAGAAGAGAAAGAGCCGGAGGTGAAGGTATGAGGGTGGTGGAGATGCCAGAAGAGGACGAATCAGCTGAGGGCAATACTGAGTTGATTAGCTCTCCTACATTATTGAAACCAGTCAGTGAGAGAAAGTTCTACTGGCCTGGAGTGGAAGTAATTAACTATTGCAACACCATTTCGTGAGCTGTGTCGGGGCCTCTTCTCTGCTTTTCTACTATGCCCTTGTCGCTTTTCCTTGTCCCTTGATTTTCCTCTTTCCCAAGTCTAGCCAGATTCCTATTCTATCAATTTGAAAAGGTTCTGGAACATATTAGCAGAAATGTACTTTCACATAAAGACATATCATCTTAAATCATCATGGCCCCGAGAAATATAGCTAAAATACTTTCAATGTATGGTATCTCTTTGCCTCAAAAGGCGCCCAGGTGAAGACAAATACGAAATGGTCTGCACACCAGGGATTTCCACTCAGTGCAATACAGCTTTCAGACAGCCCCTCAATCATCCCAATCCTTCTCGACCTGCCACTCGTCTCCAGTTCCCAGCCCTGCGCCCGCAATCAGGTCACAGTCACGATGTCCCCACTTGCGTCGGAACACTTCCCTTCCCGCCTCGGTAATCACGTCCATGCCCTCGGCCAGTCCTTCGGCAGGGTAATAGTAGGGCTCTCCTGCACCGCCGTGCTGTCCGCTCTGCCATGTGTTCCGGCCTCTATCGCCATGCTTGGCCCAGAACATCAGGTCCGACGCGTGCCGCAGCGACCAATAGTAGTCCAGATTAGGATCTGCCTTTTTCTCTCCACCTTCTTCATGGTCATCATTCTTCTCCTCGTTTACTCTTCTTGTTTTCTGCTTCGTCTTGCTTCCCCCGTCCCCATTGCCTTTTTCGTCTTCAGGCTCCGGCGGCGCGGGAGGGTTCGGATCAACAATATCAGGCACCACTTCTGGAACCCGATAGAGTGCCAGCAGATCCACCAGTGTGCTGCTCGTGTCCGTGACCGTGCCCGCAGGTCGGTCCAGCATGGTCCATTGGTCCATCAGCAGGCGGCTGTGCATGTCGCAGTCGGACAGGTAGTACGGTATCAGCGTGTCCCAGCCGCCCACGCTCTCGTACGCGGCCGGGTTGACCAGCGCCAGGTGGTCGTAGGCGAAGAAGCGCACGGCCCAGTGCTCGTCGTGCGCCCTGGCGTCGTGCAGGGCCTCGCAGCCCAGCTCGTAGACGGTCTTGTAGCCGGGCTGGTTGTAGGGCGGGGTGACGCCCTCGAGGCCGTCCTCGTAGGAGAGCGTGAGCACGTCCTGGTGGGACCAGAAGTAATAAGGCCAGCCGCGCGCCAGGGCGAGGTGGAGGAAGAAGTTCTGCAGCTGGGCAAAGGTGAGCAGCACGGGGGTCTGCACGACGTTGACGCCGAGGGCGGCGAGCTGGGTGTGGTTGAGGTAGAAGGGGTTCTGCAGCGTGAGCCTGTCGTGGGTGTTGGCCAGCTGCACGCCCGTGTTCTCGATCACGTAGATCTGCTCGGGCGGCCAGCCGGCGGTGATGTATGAGACCACGGCCTGCAGGAGGATGGGCCAGGTGCGCGTGAAGCCGATGAGGAGAGGCGGCGCGACGGGGAGGTCGTATTCTCTGTGGAGGTTCTTGCGTGGCTTGTTCCAGCTCGGGATGGGCGGTAGTCTTGTCGTCTCTGATGATGTCGAGAGGAGGGGGAAGGGGTCTTGGACTGGTGGAGGCGTGTAGGATGGCTTGGGTTTGTATCTTGGTTTTGCTGGCTCTGGGTCTGGTTTGGCTTTCACCAGATCTAACCACGAATCAACCCTGAGACTGGGTCTGCTAAAGTCGGCACGGAGAAAGAAGATGGTTGTAACCAAGACGGAGGAGACGAGCAGCAGCATCAGCAGCCGTCGGTTCGGGAGTTTGGGAGACATTGTGATCCAAGGGGCCCTCGTCATGACGGACCGAGTGTATGTGTGTGTTTTCTGTTTGCAAATACACTATTCATAGTATTGATTATACAAGTTGGCCTTGCATCGTTACCGCATAGGGGAACGAGCGTCGGTGGTGTTGTATGGCCTTTGAGTCGGTGATGCAAAATCTCTTGTCCAAGATTGTGTGGTATTTCCCAATCAGGAATGTATATGCAAGAAAGTATGGAAGAATTATCGAATCATCGAGAGAGAAGAAGGACAACTTCTCGTGGCGAACAGTGATGCAGAAAAGAGGCGAGGACGATAGTGAGACCCAGCGTCACTAGAAGACCACGGTCGAGGCTAATCCAGGGAAAAAGAGAGACAATGTCTCAGGGGGGGGGGGGATGAAAACAAGAAACACAACTCTCAATGCTAATGGAATATGGGTAGGCGGTGGGTTTAGTACTGACTGTAGTACTCTCTAGGTTCTGTACCGCAGTTTAGAACAGACCAAGGCCCACAAACACGGTACCCATACATCTGTCAGACAGGAACATCCTCTTGGATGCATCTATCTAATGCGCAAAGGCAAAAAGTCTCGTCATAATTAGGCTGAGGCTATGTCACCGGGGGGGGGGGATGTCTCCCTGGCCCGCTTTGTGAGTGGCTGGCATAATCAGCCTCGGGAGGCAGGATTGGAACGTACTGTGTGTGTGTGTGTGTGTGTGTGTGTGTGTGTGTATGGGGGTGATTGAGAACAATGGTGGTCCACAAAACGGCACAGCAGCGTCTGTGCCTCTATGAAAAGAGCGATCTTCATGACGCAGCCACAGCAACCTGGCGATCAGGAAGGAGACGAGCACGGCAAGGCAAACCCAAAGAGGGAGGGAGAGATTGTGAGCATAGTGCTGGTCTCCATAATTAACACACTACGTACACTAGGGTACTCAAGGCCAAAGCGTGGTGGGGAGAGCGTTCAAGACTATTATGTATATGAGCCGCCTAAATTGAAGAATTTGTCTGCAAGCTTGATTCTGCGCAAAAGCAAGACAGCAAGTAGCCTGTACGTTGTTGCTATGATATGAATCGGGCGCCTGCCAGTGCACGTGTGTGGCTACTCTGAGCTGGTATCCGAAAACGACATGTATCTCGCAGACATCGATTTCGGGAACACGTTGTTCTGACGTTAGAACGGGGCGGGATCAAGCTTAAGCTCACCCTGTATTCTTAAGCGAGCAGCTTGATAGTAACCCGAGCCAGCACACAGAACACAGAGCAGGCATTTGAAAGGACCATGTCAAGTAGGTCTCATGCCCCATCCACAATTGGCTCTAACCATCACGCAGTGTCGTACCCCACTACTCCTTACTACATGGCTGAATCGGGTCCGAGGTGAATGCGAGCAATACAGGTTATAAGAATTCCTCTGACCTGTCCATGTTCATTGGTTCGCCAGTAAGCAGGAGATCCATGCACGTGTAATGGGCACAAGTGGCATGGCGGTGCAAGAAAAAGTCCCATACTTGCCGAAGAGGCCGCTCTCATTTCAGGAGGACGGGCATTTCTGGCAGGAAGGAAAACCTGTTCTCACAGTACCATGTACATGGCCATCCTCAAATGATGTACTTGCCTGTCGACTGGGATGGGAAAATCGGATCGAATTCTTGGTTGAGGCTGCTAGCAACGTCCCGCTGCTCCCGGGGCTGCTGCGGGTGGGTCGTAGCGTCGAGGAGCCGATGCTCCGGATGTTCGGTTACCCAGAACTGTTTTACGTCATGGATTCTCTTAAAATTAAAGTGTCTCGTAGCGTGAAGGCATCTTTTATACTTCACGCCTTGATATAACATCCATCGAGGAGAAGTTCGAGGCGTGTAGAGATTATTTTGGTCTAGAAATTCTAACAAACCTTCACCGACTGCGCCCCGTATTGCCTTCGACATGTTGTCGTCTAGGCGTGTAAGAGTAGCCGAAGACGGGTCCCACATCCCCTAAAAGAAGGACGTGCCAAGCAGACATGGGTGGACGCGATGAAACGTCGACTGTGGCGTTGGCCCTGATGAGCACATCCAACCTCTCTCCGCCCAAAAGCTCATAGTTCTCGGCTGGGACCTGGCGTTCACCGACAGAAAGTTTATCCACCCACGAAGCATGCGGCTCAGAAGAATAATCACCTGCCTGTCTTCTCTAGGGGCACATCTGCCTGTGGATGCCCTCGTTCATGAGCAGGTGGCCTTTGATGATTCAGACGTCTGCTGGTGGAGCCTGGCCCCTGCGGATCCCATCTGCCCCATCCTGAGACAGCAGAACCTCACCGAGATTGTCAACAAACTCGCAGGCCGATATGACTGGGGTGGCGGAGGAGGAGGAGGAGATGAGTGCGAGGGTGACTACTGCCTCTATGCCAACAGAGGGTTCGCCGGAGGACGAGGGATCGCCCTCATCACCACGCACGAGAACTACCTGAAAGTGAAGGCGGTGGGGGACCTCCTGCAGGAGTACGACGTCTCTTTCAATGAGGATATGGACTTTTTGCCTTTCCACGTCGACGGCAAAGGAGATGCAGGCGGCCACCTCATTGCCGACTCGACCATGAAACGAGGTGATCCCGTCATGGCACACACGCCGGTCCTCCTCGTCCACCACGCCTTCAGAGACGACCTGCCGCCATCCAAGCAGCAGAGCCTGCTTGAGACAGCCATCCCCTCACTGCCGGCCGCCACCCGCGATCTGCTCATGGCCCAGGTGGCCCACGTGCCCGAGCAGGAACGTACCGCCGCCCTTCTCACCACGGCCAAGGCTTTTCAGGTGCACCTACACGGTAGTCATCATGATGACGGCCAGGACGACGGCCACCACCATGCCTTCTTCCCCGAGGCTGCCAGGCTGAACCATGATTGTCGTCCCAATGCGGTCTTCTACATCGATCCGACTACACTCATGCACATCACAACCGCCGTGACGACCATCACGCCTGGGAGCGAGATCACACTGTCCCGCCTCGAGGAGCCATTCGCCACGGACGAGTTCAGCCAGTGCGGTGGCGCGACCGAGCAGGAGGTGGCCGACTCAAAGACCAGGGTGCAGGAGATCAAATGGATCGAGGCCAAACTGCGGGATCCCGGCAGCGCCGAGGCCTCGACGGGGCTGATCACGTACCTGCTCGGGCTGTACGAGAACGAGAGGCTGTTCTGCTGCCTGTCCGGGGCGTATGCGCTGGCTGCTCTTAATTTTAATATGCTGGGTTATGATAGGCAGGCGGCCATCTACGCGGAGCAGGCGATCGCGGCGTTCAAGATTGAGAAGGGCGACGGCGGCGCGGCTGGGATGAAGGATATGCAGGCGCTGAAGTGGGATCCCAAGGGCCATTCCTCGTGGAGAGCTCGGAAGGGACCCAGGTGATCGTCGTGGCTATGCAGTCATCCATTGCACCCGCTGGCTTTGGGAAGACGATCATGTGTATGTCTAGTTTGTAAGAACCTTCAAAAGCCTCACAATGAATTGGTTGCCGGCTGAGCGGTTCATGAGATACAAAGTTGTCGGCTGATCTCACTTGAAAGTTTAAGCTTATAGATGTAGATGAAGTCAATGTAAAGCGAAGTGAGAAGGTTCTGGGACCGAGCCCATAGGATCTGCTGGAGGGATCTGATGCTCATGGTCGTCGTGAACATTTGTGCTCTACGATCTTGTTCTGTAATCATTCCGTGTTGGGTGTAGATGATGTTAACAGTGACGGGCCCGTAATTAATGGTATGGTGTTGTCGATGATGGCGTTTGTGATCATAGATTCGGTTGGGCAAACGTTTATACAAGTGACTGCGTATGCGACGATCTGAGGATCAGGCAGTGTTGTATGAGAGTGATGAGCACCGTTGACATTCTCACTCGATACTCACTCGGACTTTTGCAGCACATAGAGTGTCATTCTGAATATATGAGCATATATACCCTTTCCCTCAAGTACCCTTAGGACAGGAAACACCGAAAACCTTGACCCTATTTGCATCTCGCAGCCTTGTGTTGTGGTATACCCTGACGCCATCCTGCTTGGTCCACTGACCTAACTATTGCCCAATTACGCCTCGCTTTTCTGTGTGTTGAATCAGTCTCCCATCCATAAGCAATCGAATCCTCAAAAAGTATCATGGCCCACATCTCTCTCTCTCTCTCTCTCTCTCTCTCTCAAGCAGCGCCTAACCCAACCATTGTCTCTTTATCAGAAGTTGAGGCTTCGTCTCCAGCTTCCACTCCGTTTTCTCGTCGCACCGTTGTCGCTCAGCCAGTCTGCGAGTCTCTGCCTCTCCTCATCACTGAGGTCGGAGATGCTCTCGTTCATGAGGTCAAGGCAGCTCCTGGATGCTGTTCGGGATATCACTGTCAGCTTCATGATTATATCCAATTTGTGGCGGGGAGGGAGGGGGGGTGTGACATCTCGGAAGGATACACAGGTGAGGTGCACATACGAGCAAGATGACCAGCATCAACACCCATCTCGAGCTCCAGCAGGGCCGCGCTCATCCTCGCGCTGTTGTAGCAGTGAAAGGCCCTCTGGATCTCCAGCATGCGCAGCCACAGCTGCGAGTCGGTCATGGTCTCCCCGGCGGTAGGATCGAAATGCCATGCCTGTGTCGTCGTCGTCGTCGTCGATGTCTTTCGTGACGGGGGGGTTGCGACACCACCAGAAGTGGAACTGGTTCTGCTCGGTGTGAATTTGGGGGACCGCACCTTCTCCTGAGCCGGGGCGTCGACGGCGATCAGGTCTTGTGGCTCGGGTGGCGGGGATGAGCAGGGGGTGATGGCGTCTTCGTCGTCGCTGAACGAGGCCTTGCGGGTCATGGAACGGCGGCCGAGCGCAGGCCTCTGATGCTCCGACAGGGTGATTCGAGCCATGATTTTTTTTTCTTCTTTTACTTGCTCGGTTCTTGGAGAGGTGATAGGAGAAACCAGAGCAAATAAAGACAGGCAGGTCTGGGAAAGATATTCCTGGCGAGAGAAGAAAAATTTCTTTTCCTTTTGATTGTCGTTGTCGCCTCCCTTGTTATTATTATCAAAAAAATAATAAAACAAGCAGCGTCGCCGGCGTGGATATAGCTATGAGAGAGACCCACGGAAGCGCCGATTAGAAGCGCCGACCTTGAAGAGTTGACAAAGATCTTTTTATGGAGTCACCGGGGGCTTATCTGCAGTCTTGACAAAGCCGCCTCAGTCAGACGCTTGCCAGGAGAAGAGGGTGTGGTGGTAAAATTCTGATATATCTTACTCTTTCTTTTTTTTTGGAGGAAAAAAAAATTCAGCAAGAGGTTGCATGAGTCAGGCCTAGAGCTGGGAGGAGATGTAGAGGGGACAGTTTCTCGCCAAAGTTCCGTTGGGGGGGCGGCCGGGAGAGAATGAACACTTATATATAATATATATATATATATACCTAGGTATATATATGTAGGTAATTATTGTAGACCGCACGGTCTGGGTCGACCTGAACCAAGGTTTCGCATGTGTGCGTGTGTATGCATGTGTGACCACTCGCGCTCGCTTCTTAAATCTTTAGAGGATCGGCGGCGGCGCACGGCAGAGCCAAAGGTGTGTGTGTGTGTGTGTGTGAACCCAAGGGGACTCATGCACATGTCGGGCAACAGGGTGTACAACTGGGGCCCTCTAGTGACCTCCGCCCGTGTACGTTTCGGGTTGCAACAGGCGTAAATTTGGGTAGCTGGTGGGTCTCACTTCACTACTCACACAGACACACACACACACACACACACACACACCCAAGAGCTTACACGGCAGGCCGGTGCACCACCCGGCACATCTCAGCCACTACGGTATGGTACAGGGGAGCGGGAAGGCCTCGCAACTGACGGTTCGTTCCACACCACAGACCCTCATTTTTCCCCCTCTCTTCCTCTCTGTTGATCATCACAGCGATCAGGTTCCAGACCAGATACGGATCCGTACAGTAGCAGAGCATGTACCTAGTCACAACCCAAGTCCGAGCTATGATCCTTGCATTCGTGTGCGTGTCTGTGTCTGTCTGTTTTGTTTTCGTCTTGTATCGTGTGGTTATTTCCTTGATTTTGATTCCAGCCGCTAGTTGTACTTTGATCTTGATAACCGCTTAGGCTCCGTCATCTAGCACCCAAAGGTTTTCCTTGATTCCTGTAGTGTAGGATTTGACGGCCTGCCGACGTGGCGCGCCAGGAGAGCCCGAGCGAGAGTGTTGTCATTCATTTTATCTTGGTCCTGTTTTGACACGTTTCACCCCGATCATCCCAGAGAAGAGGAGGGGGGGGATGAGGAGACACCGGGGTTCTCCTTTCCCGGTGTGTGTGTGTGTGTGTGTGTGTGTGTGTGTGTGTGTGTATTTTCGTGGTCTGATGCCCGAGCTGACGATGAGATGGTCTGCAGGTGTGGGTATGTCATGATTCTGACTCCAGCGGTTCATCGATGCAACGCTGCTGCTGCTGCTGCTGCTGCTGCTCCTCTTTTTTTGGGCTATTATGGTACTAATCAGTACTACATGGTACAGAATCCAGTACAGTAGCCTGTCAAGCTGTGTACTTTTGTCCAACAAGGATCTTATAAGTTCTGCAGCGCACTGACCACAGCTTAAAAAAAAGAAAAGTTGAGATCTGCGCCTGGGACGGGTACCAGAGATTTCCTACCGGCACTGAAGTAGTTTTCCTTAGGGCTCACTCATCATCATCATCACCACTACTACCTTGGATCAATAATCAGGCTGCTTGGTGTGAGCAATTCTGTGGCCCCCCCCCCTCCTCTTTTGTTTTCGTCTCAAATGGATTTCTATTTTCCTCTGTGGTTGACCATCTGTGACGAAGTGTGCCATGAGACGTGATAACACCATCGAGCACATGGGTCTCTTTCTTTTCCCACCCTTCTTTCCAAACAAGGGTGTGCTACTAGTCACAGCCAGATGTCTCATGCGGCCTTGCATCAGGCGCAGGAATGAAACACGAAGAAGAAGAAAAATAAAAAAAATAAACGGGAAAGATAAGGTCCCTTTCAAGCTTGTCTGAAATGAGCGGGACAAACGCACCAGCAGAGTCTCCGCCCTGGCCGCCTGTCACGCGTGATGCGGTCCTCGATGATAGACCCGTCACCTGAAGCCATGCACGCTGCCGATCTGTACCCTCTTGGAGAGAGAGATTGCCCTTATCCTCTCATCGTCCCATGTGAGATGATGCATAGGCTTGCCGATTACAGCGCAGCCAATTGTCTAGAATAGGTAATCCGAGGACCAGACCAAACGTCAGGACTTGACCAGAGATTTCTGTCCTTCTTCCCCTCCTCCTCTTCCTGCCCCTTTTTTTTTTTTCTTTTTTTCTTCTTTCTTTTTGGTCCTTTCCCCCTTGTCTTTCTTCACAATGTGATAAGATCTCCACTCACACCAACACGCATTCTGGCGGCGGTGAAGAGCCGCGCTCCCTTACTCGCCATGGCCCCCCAGTCTGTGCCGTGACGAGCTTTGCACATGGGAGCACAGACTGAAAAGCAGCACTGGGCCTGGCGGCTAACAGCACATTGTGTCTATGCGTCAACTGCCAACGAATGAGAGGCGGAAACATGGCTCTTCCTCCTCGCCCCCTCCTTGAGCAGAAACGACAGCCCAGTCAGAGCTCTTACCAAGAGATTGTGCGTATATGCGGTGGAGAATCATGTTGGCATTACTGTCATGGAACGAAGAAAAAAAAGAAAGGGAAAAAAAAGATCGTCCAGACCCGCCGCCACCTGTGGCCGCCAATTTCTTTCTCTTTTTCTCCCCCTTCTCACGTTCTTTGCCTTGCGCCTACCCCTCACCCCCTTCACGAATCACAAATCGACCCCGCCGCCCTCCTTTGGTCGACGTGCAGCAAGCAGATGCCGGCAGTCACCGATCCAGAAGCGGGGCTGCGGGCGGGAATAGCCCGGCCTGAGCCCTCTTTTAATTTTTTTTTTTTTGTTTTTTTGGTGCCCTTAATCCAGATTCAGGGCTTCCGATGTTGCATTTTTTCTTTTCTTGTTTGGTGGTGGGTGGCGCCCTACTTTAAGAGGGATACGTATGTATTTTCTTTTGCTTTCCTCCCTTCTTTCTCGTATGTACTCATTGTACGGAACCGAGTGAGTTAGCCGGTGACTCTGTCCACGTCAAGCGAAAAGTCGACCCTTGTTACCCCCCCTCCTCGCCTTCACCTGTGCGTGTTTTGTTATCCAGTAGGTTCAGTTTGCATGTTGTCATCTCTTCATCAAGAGTGAGGTAGCCTGCCGCCACCCTTATCACCACGCCAAGCGCATGCACATACTCACACACACACACACCAGCTCGTCTACACTTAGATAAACCTTGGGTAGTATGTGCAACTCGGGGTGACCATTCAGCACACCCATTTCTCTCTCTAGAATCTTCGTGCACCTCCATCGTGCTCCGGCTCATGCGCATCATATGTCATGAGTCGCCCATCACTCGGATCATTCGACGTCGCGCCACATCACCAGTTCCCCCCCCCCCCTTCTCGACTGTGCTATACAGCAGCGGTCCTTCTCCAGAAGCGGTTCCTGTCTCTGGGTCAATGATCACCACGTAGTAATCCGTGTGGGTGCTGCAGGCCCCTTGCCATGCAGCAAATTAGGTGTCACTACTACGTAGCCAAGGGTCTGCCGCCCCTCCGGGAAGGGGGGGCCGCTGAGGCGTGCTGAACCGTGGAAAATAGCCCACTCATCACCCTCCTGGACTCTGTACCTGAGACCGGGGATACAGCTTTCGATTCATAATATTATGGAGCAGTTAGTCGCTGCGCGGGAACTGTCCCTTGCCTTGGGGCTGGCTGGTTGGAGAAAGAAAGAGCGAGAAATAGGGCGCTCACGTACCCCGATGACCCCGCCGAATATCGTACTTACATGACATTTGTATTGTTAGTTTTTGCAATATACCGCTCTCGCCTACACTGAGATGGGGTCAGTGCATATTGAAATGGGCATTTGCACCTTTCATTCCCATTTCTCTGCGCCTGCACATTGTCCAGGAAGCGTACACTCGAGGACATGTCTTTTGTAACCAGAATAACTTGATCAGTAGAGAAACAAATGAATAACATCAGCTCAAGCAATATGGGAGCACTGGAAGGAATGACATCCCCAGCACAGACTGGACGTGTGTGGTTTGTGATATGAAGTGTTTTAAGCCGCGGACAGATACAATGATATTACTCTTACCTTCTAAGCTGATCCTATCTGTTCAGAGCTGCAAGAGATGTGTCGGTTTTAGCAAGCAAGGTAGCCGTCAGTAGTAGCCTGGAAATGGGCAAGTCAATAAAACGAAGACTTCGCTTCAGATTCAAACGTCAAAGGTCTTACCCTGAGTGTCATGCATTCATTGGTCCTTCAGTGTTCCAACTGTGAATCGGAGTGATCCTTCTATATTTTCATTGAATAAAAACTATGATCTACAAGACGTAACGCAGTCAAGGAGAAAATCAGAGAATTCAATATTCTATGGCTTTCTCTTTAGAGATACAGACGGTCTGAGCATCTTGTGACTCCATCTTTGTCATGAATTTGACCTTGAATATGGTTTATCAAAGTCAACACCCAACAAGGTCTACGCCTCAGAATAATGCGTCTTCTTCTTGTCTTCAATGAAGATTGATCTGTTGGGAACCCCGTGATCGAGTAATAAACCAAACGGATACCATAGCTGCTAAGATAAGAGTGTCGCAATGCATGAGAAGCTTCCTGGAGTTTTTCCGACCTGGCTTCTATGATCTTATATAATTACAGGCAGACTTCCCTATCCAGCTCTTGCCACAGACTCAAGGGAGAATTGCCTCAAGTCCATCAATTGACGCATATTTGCACCGTCCTTTTTCCTTGGTAATCTTCTCATGGCTCGAGAAACCACAGCTGCTATACTAGCTAAGTCACAGCGCAAATCATTACGACTTCGTCCGGTGATAACCCACAACTTTGTCCGAATAAGCCCAGATAAATCTAGGCGTAATACTTCCATCGATTAGTTGAATGCCTGTAATTCGTGGGGATCCTTAGGACCCCGTAATTTTGTTGAAGTCCAAGGAGGGATATGACAGGACATGTCTGGTTCTCTTTACCAATTGGACGTTAACCAGCACTATATCTCATCTATGCCTTGCTCTTGAGAATGATATCTCTGCTCGAGGAAGGTTACTGTCCTGAGGTATCCAGACTCTTAGTTCGACGAAGGGAGAAACAACGACCTGACGTGATTATTCTCAGACATGCATGCTGTAAGAGTATCTGGACGAGTCTCTCCGCAACGTAATTAATGTAAATAGTTCTAAAATCTAGGGGTCCCTAACTATGGTCGACACCATGTTGTCCTACTGACTGTAGCAGAGGTATTGAGGTAGCTTCCGTGATTGATCCGCCCGCTTCTCATCCTGGCGACATCAGTGTTGAGTTTGTGTACAATGTTGCCGCTTTGTCAAACCCAGAGCAACTTCATCTGACTACTTGCTCATGGGACAGAAGAATTTAGCGGACTGCATCCAAATCTTCAAGAGATGTTCAGTCCTATCATGCATAGTACGTAGAAGCACACGCAAGGGGAATGGTGTTGGATACCTCTTGTCAGAAATCACGTCTGTGAATGAGCCTCGCTGGATCTCTGGCTTGACCAGACTCAACAACAGGAATATACAGCGTTATCAGAGTGATTCTCAATGGAAGTTATGTAAGTAGTTCACATACAATCACAATTCATGTCTTGGCAAAGAAGACCTTAAATATATGCTTCGATGCATTTGCTTCTGGATAATGGTGTGACTCCTCGGATGCCTTCTAAATCTGTATACCTGGACATTCAACATGTCGTTGTAGGAAAAGAACTTGGTAAAAAATCTCTAAGTTTGTCTAAAGTAAGAAATCTCTCGTAAAGCACGAACAGACCAAAGCCCTCGCAACCCAAGACTCCCCGAGGGTCACCTTACCGACCAAGCACTCCTCCATCTCCAGCTTCGCATCGGCCGTACGCCAGCGTCTCACTACCTAGAAGTACTTCATACACCTACGACGCTTTCTTTCCCGCACCCTTCCAGGTGACTTGACCATCCTCGGCTCGCGTATCGGAGATGCCCCGACGGGTTGTGTCCTAGCCTCCTGCGAAGCGATGGTTCCTAGGCGAAGCCATCGGCCGAGAGAAGATGATGACGTTCTCAAGGCTAGACCCGGATCCGACGACGGCTCTGGGAGGATCTCTGGCTGGGTTGAGGAGGGGGAGACATCGAAGTGATGGGGAGGGGCGCCGGCTGAGACACGTGTGAAGGATTCATGATGCTAGAAGATTACCTTTCTCGGATGACAATGAAATAAGATATGCCACTGGAAGGAGCAGCAGGAAGGAGAATGGGTGAGGCTCCGGCAGGCTTTTGGCACGAGGAACCATTCGCCACAAACATGTCAGCCCAGCCACTCGGTGGCAGTGGCTGGACTCTGTTTTTCCTCAGACGTTGTTGAGTCAGTCAGGGGATCGCAGTGTGGCAGCTGAACCGTTGAAAAAGGGAGCCAGCCAGACAGCCCAGGCTCGCCAGTGTGTGCGCCTCACAATTCCCAATTGTCCGGGCCGTGCCTTTGTGCCCCCCTCCTTTGGGACGTCATGTCCGGGTTTGGAGGAAAGACACGAAAGTCTCAGTCACTTGCGCGCCTCCAAAAGAACGTCTAGACCTTCTCGAGGAATATTCGTAATTTCGATTTCTGACAAATATGGCCTTTGTGAGAGCTGCTGGACAATTTGTAGCGAAAACTGTCAGCGGCCGGCTATCATAGGGGCACGATGCTGCTTGGTGGTTGTCAGCTTCTTTGTTGTTATGTGCTGGAGAAGATCAGCAGGCGGGATACCTCGTGTCAGCAGCACACACTGTCAGCGATGATCTGTCATATCTCGATTTGAGCATCAGAATTTGGTTGCGGTGTAGTGTCTTCGCCTCTGATGGAATGTGACTGCTGACCCCTCGTCTGAGATATGTGCAAAGTGGCCTCATTGCGATTCAACCACCACAGCGGCGCAGGCTAATTACATCCAGCGTATTCACATCGTGAAAATCGGCCTGTCCGGTGTGCGCTTTTTCAGTGCAGCAATACCTACTCTCTGGCGAGTGTCTTGTGGAATCATCATTTACTACTACTAAGCAAAGTGACCTCTCCGTGAGACAGCGGACCAGACCGGCCACAGCGCCGGATCCGGGGTGTTTCAGGCCGGGGCAGCGGATCTACTTCCAGGTCATATTCCCGCCAGGCGCCCCTCCCGCCACGGCGAGCATCATATACTACGTAGTATTCCACTGGAATCTAGGTCCTCAGTCCCCCCCCCCCCCCTCCCCCATCTTCCGAGACCTCTCTAAGTTCCATGGCGCCGGACATATGCCGGAAGCCGATGTTTGTTATCGTCGTCACCATGTCTTCTCGGGAAGTGAGAGTGAATGAATGCGGTTGGGGTAGGACGTCCTCGCTCCAAGAGGAAAACAAAGAATACCGCCGGTACCCGTGCCGGGTCACATGCAGCGACCGAGACGCTGATGACAGTGTGACCAACCCAGTCACGGGGCCAAAAGTCTCGAGGACCTGGCATCCAGACTGATATATCACACATTATGATATAGCAGAAGCAGCACTATAGAGAGACAAGAGTCGTAATGAAGGCTTTCGAAAGGGGACCTGCCTCCCCAGTCCGAAGCTCCGAGTTGGTCCGCGGTCCAGCCCCCTTCATGATCGCGAACTACTTCCCTTTGTGTGTTTCTGCCCAGCCCGCCACGAAATCCCATTCCTGAAGCGGGCGTGCGGAACTACGACAAACACGGACCGCGCTCCCATTGGAGGCAGCTTGCGGCACGTTGTGTGACTGGATGGTTGTTGCGCCCCCCCCCCCCCCTTTCTCCCCGTTCACACCATAATTAATCTGGAGGAACTACCACAAGCCAATGTCGTTCACCAACTCATTGGGGTTGGCCCACCTCCGCCCCTTTTTTTTTCTTTCTTCTGTTTAGCCACATACACACACAGAGAGAGGGGCTTACACATGCATGCATATGAGCGGAGCCACCTGGCGCAGCGCAGGACTCTGGGTTGAGGCTCCTTTCAAGCAGGGGAGAGGAGACGTGTTTTCTTCCCACGTGGGTGCCCGTTCGTGTCATTGCAAAAAGCTTTGATGGGTTGACAGTACTTTGCGAAACTATATACACACTAGAAATGAAAAGGACACAGCTGAAAGAAAGAAAAAATATAAAAAAAAAAAAAAGGTTAAAAAAATAAGGAGATTCCTAATGTGATAGTGCCTCGGGTCCCTTTGCATCCTGGTAGGCCTAAATAGATCAGCTATCGCTAAATCTCCCTGCTAACTCGTGTTAGCGACACCGACAGATTGTCTATGCCTCCCAGATTAGGAAAGTCGTGCGGATTCCAGCAGTCTGTTTTAGGTTTGCGAACAGTGTGGCGTGCACATTTAGCAGCAGCAGCAGCCATAATCGCATTGTATGAGACGAAGGAAGGTTAGAAAGGAAAAAGAGAGCGGGCGCAGGGCACGCGCGAACGACATATGCAGCTACGAGATTTTGGGGGCTGAGGCTGAGAGAGGGCTTAGGCTGTTCAGCTTACCACTTGGCCCCGCATGGAATATTGGCTTGTGGTGAGCTGAATCAGAGCCCACTTGGGCCCGGAGAAATCGAATTGGGGGTTTGTGCTTTTTGCTACTTGGTACAAGCGTACCAGACAGGAAAGAGAAAACCAATAGGGCCGTCTGAGGCTGACTTTGGATTGGGGGGGGGGGCGCAATGGTATCGTGGTGGTGATGGTGATGATGCAAGGAGGACAGGGTCGAAACTCAAAAGCAAAGAAGGGAAAAGAAAACACAAGAAAAAAAAATCGTCATGATCTACGCGTGATGGAGTCAGATACTTGCAGACCTGAATCAAGTACCACAAGAATCTTGTTGTATGAGGAGAGACGTGTGGGATTGGGCTGGGGCCCCAAAACACGCCCCAGATCCGGGGAGAGACGGTGACTACATGTTCCTATGGTACCTTTGTATTTAAAATGTAAGTACCACAGCAGGTTGGAGGATTTCAAAAAAGGCCCAGTGAGATTTGGGAACAGCAGCAAATGTCGTCATCGTGAAAAAGCAAATAGGACGGAAATCCACCGTCTGCCAGCCAACGCCACACCGGCAGGCCGGTACCCCTACGTGCCTACCACCACTCACCCGCTCCCAAGCCGTCGATCACACGCCAGGAGCAGGGCTGCTCCCGACTGCTCTAAGGGTGGGGGGGGGGGGCTTGTCAGGGCGGCAGGCTCAGACAGCTCAGGCGGTGATCAACTGAAGTGATCTGCTGTCCGTTCTGCGATCTGCCCGCCGTCTGGACAAGGGCCCCCTCGAATTGCCGGAACTGGTCATGCTCTTACTCGCTCAGCGCCCAACCAGACGCCACTGATCCTGAAGATCCCGCGCCTCGCTCGAATTTCCTCAAGCGTCCATCCATGCATCTCCGCCTCTTCTCCCCCCCCCCTCCCTTCTCCCTCACATGATTGCGGTTGGGGCCAGAACATTTCCTGTCACCTGTCGGTTGGTATATATGGGGTTCAGGAGAGAGAGAGAGAGAGAGGATGAGACAAGTTGCTGGGTGTCTGGCGGGTGTCTGGCGGTTAGTAAAAGACATGGCTGGGGTCTAGAGAAGAAGAGCAAAAGCCGAAGGAGAGAGGAGAATTTGATACAATCAACGAATCCGATCTCGAGGGAGAGATGACCATCGATCGGCCTTGGGAAGATTGCCGAGGATCCCGCAGCCAAGGCCTTCTTCATCCATGACTGTACAGAGTACAGTACAATACAATGCGGGAAGAGGGAACAAGGAAAAAGGTAAAAAAAAAAAAGAAAAGAGAAACGACAGACCCCGGGACCCTTGCGTTTCGCCTTACCAACGCCCCCCGGCAATCCCTCTTCCCAGCCGCTGCCGCCATCACAGACTCGACAAAACGTCATCGTTACCGGTTTTGTGTCTGTCCTTGCGGCGACAGGCCGAGTCAGTCAAGTTTGTCCTCGCTGTATGTGTGACGGGAGGCGACAGGATGATCTCTTGTATCGTTATCCCATCACAGTACTGGATTTACACGTTCGCCTCGAGGTATTCAAATAGGCCCACTTATCCACATTAAATACAACAGGCAGACAGTGAGTGACTGTGTGACTGCGACAGTGAATGTGACTATTCCCAAGGCAATAGAGTTTCCACCCTCGTATCATCACCTCGTAAAATATATATCATCCGTTTTTCTTCTTGTGCTTCTGTCCTGCTGGTTGGTAACATTACATATCCTCCACGAGATTCTTTTTTCCTATATATATATATATATATATATATATAAACCCACTACAACAGCGCTACTCATCGCTTCGTCCAGGGCTTGACGAACCTCCAGCCTTTCCGACTGCCGACCAGACACACTCGACGAGTCAAACACACCCCCCCCCCCCCCCCCTTTTCTCCATCCCGAGAGAAAAGCGTCGATGCGAGAGTGACTGCGTTCGTGTACAGCTGTCAACTTGAACAGTGACATCCTGTTGTAACCCACCATCACCACCCCGTGTGCTCGGGCAGTGGCAGGCAGTCAGGCAGTCAGCGCAGGCATCTGACACCGACATTCCGGTCCCAAACCTATCAGCTTATCCCTCTCGCGTCCTCGACGTCGAACCCTTGTGACTCGTTCCTCGTCTTGGTGCTTGGCTCAGCTGCCAAAACCCACACACACCTCAGATATATCCGCGGGAAATATTGGACATCGCTCGCCGCCTGCCAGGTCTCTTGAGTCGTCGCCGCCGCCGCCGCCGCTCCTCCGCAAATGATACATCTTACATGTCATAAATCCTCACAATATCTTTCCGGAGCGGCATTTGTTCTTCTTCTTCTTCCTGATTCATAACAGCCTGCCCAGTTCAGGTCAGGAGGGCTCGTGCTCTTTACCGTTCCCAGCCAGATTGATATAATAAATACGACTCACCGGCCCCTCCCCTTCCTCCCCATCTGACCCGGGGTCGTGTTTGATACTCGTTTCGTGTTTCCCCATCCCAACCTCTTTTTTTTATTACCTCTCTTGATTGCGACAAGACAACCAGCAACCAAACTTTGACACGGCAGATGACAGCCTTGCCTCCTCATCCTCTGCACGTTACTCACCATAATATACTCCCCCCAACCAACAACGAAACCTACGATAACCTCACGGCGGCGGTACGTACCATCAACTCTAAAACCGCGTATTCAGACTCGGCCCGAACCCCACATCTAGTCGGCCTCCGAATACGAATCTGTTCACGCTCCCTCGCCTGCTGCAACATCAATCGCGGCAGCCAGCCCTGTGAACAAGATATCTGGACCCTTTTGATCTCCTCACCTGCCGGCCATCTTTCACATGCGGCCGTGATAGCAAACCCCGGCCGGATACGGATGACACCTTTACCAACCAATCACCTTGTCCCATCCTAGGTGTCTGCCTACAGATCCCCCCCCCCCCCTGCTCTCCCTCTCCTCTCACGCCGCCACCCTCCTTCGTCTCAGCAGACAACACAGAGCGAGGGATCTTCGGTTGCATGAACCCCAGGATTACTGCGGAGATTCGCAATTAGGAACATCTGAGAGCCCTACAGTACGAACCCCGCCATTCGCAATCTGCAGCCTTGGCCGATCGCAACTCAAATACAACCTCGACCAAAAAAGACAAAAATCAGGCTTTGATACAGATTACTCTCACCCACACATACTTACAAATAACCCAAGGTCAACAACAAAGGGCTCCCTCGCCAGCAGCCACAAAAAAAAAGGCACACAACAAGCAGCCCGACAGAAAGCCAACACAAAGGCACGCCGAAGACAGGACCAACCAAGAAAAACACCTGGGGGGCTATCTCTTAGACCCCGCGAATTCATCAATCCCGCCTATCAAATAGGGCCCAGGCTAAGGAGGGCCGCGGCTCGTATATACTGTAATTCCCCCCCCTCCTCCTCCTCCTCCTCCCTTCCGCCCCTCCCGCCTCCATTCGGAAACGGGACATTTCATCCCTAAAACACTTTGGCTTGCCCCTCCATATCCGTCTTTGCCCGTCTCCCCCCCTCCCCCCACATCCCACGGCCCGCCGGAAAAGCTCAAATCGAGGCCTTGTTCCTTCGAGTTAGGGGCTTCTCTTTTCCAAATCGCGACTTTCGACTAGAGCCATAATACGTCTGGCTTCGGGCTCGGATCCTCTTGTTTCAGCGAGAAAAAAAAAAACACTCATCACATTCGCTCGGTTCGGTATTTGATACCAAGACCCCGATAAAGAAAAAGAAAAAAAAAAAAAAGTACCCTCCTCCCCCCTTGACAAAACAAGAACGCCCCAGCTTTGCCAGCCTCTTTCTTATTTCTATCCTGGCCCCGGACCCCGGATCGTCGGTCTGTCTCAACCTGAACCTCCTTATTTTTCTTTAATCTTAATTATCCCTCCCCTTACCGAGAGTGTGTGTCTCCTGCATCGAAGATCACACACATACAACATAACACCACTACAACGCACGGCCATCGAATCGACTGGCCAACAAACAACCACAACAGCCAAACAACACATACCGTCTTTCTTTCGTATCCCAGAGGAGGTCCCGAGGTCGAGACCACTCTCCTCCACACAAAACAAACCCATCTTCCTCCTCTTTCGGTAAATACCCCCTTACTTTACTGGGGAACCCCCCCCCCCCCCGAAGGGCCCAAGGGTGTGGATCAGCGGTGCGCGCGTTCTTGTATCCACAGAACCCCAGCAGCCCCCGACATCACGGAGGACGTATGAGAAGAGAGATCGTCCCAGCTCGAACCATTTTACAATCATCACCTCTTCACGGCTTACCCCACACTCTTTGCTTTTCTCCTCCTGCTACATACAGCACGGTCTGTGTGCAGTGGAGAGTTGCTGCTCAGAGACAGTGTTCCACTGCTGCTCCTGTCCGGGCCCTTGATCCTTCCAAGAGGAGGACCCACTGGGCGCACACGGATCCGAACACCGGGACTACTGGGCCCCTTGCATTGCAGCGCGCTGCCCCGGCCGAGCCACACATAACTTGCACAAGTTATCCCTCCCTTCCCTTGGTTTCAGCCTCCCTCCCTCCGGTTGCTGATACTAGATTAAAAAGTAAACAAACTTCCCCTCTCTTTCCTTATCCCCCCCCCCCCTCCCCTCACTTTCTCTTTCACACACACACACATACACATACATGCACACATTCTCTCTCTCTCTCTCTCTCTCTTCTCACTATCGTTACAACATCACACACCGAACAACACTGCTCCTCCTGGAGACCAACGATTCGTTCCAAAAAACAAACAATACTAATACAATCGACATTCAGAACATACTCTGTGTCTCTCTCTCTCTCACACACAACACAAACACACATAATGTCTTCACAACAAACATCCCGCGACCACTCCTGGTCCCCCGCCACAACCTCGTACCACGCCTCCGCCTACCCACAATACATGATGGCCATCCCCATCGAGGACGACGACCTCACCTTTGGCGGCAAGTCCCTCTCGACCTGGTACGAGGAGGACCGCCGCCGGTACAGCGACGAGAGCTTCGACGTGCCCGACGAGCGCGGCAGGTCCAGGGTCCGCGCCTACGAGGTGGTGACCGCCGCACCGGCCAAGAGCCACGGACACCACCACAACAACAAGCACGGACACAATAAGCACCACAAGAAGTCGGACCAGAAATGAGCGGTCAACGTTTTGGCCGGTTCCTTTTTGGTTCGGCCTTTTTTTTCTCCCCCCGACAATCAACGCATGCAACATGGTGTGTGCAGACTGGATTCTCTCTTGCCATGCCGCGCATTCAGAGCGCTTTGACTGGTCAGCGGAGAGGGAACCGTTGCCTTTTCTTTCGGCTTCGGCAACAGTGAGTGGGTTTCCACGCCTGGAGACCTGGGTTGCGCACACACACACACACACACACACACACACAATCATCCATCGTCGACTTTGTCCACTGTCTATCGATCTCCCGTCCATCCTTTCCAACGATGACAGACACTTCATCATCATCACACGGCACCGTGACGCGACCCTGCCCGATCGACCTGCGGTCTGTCTGTGTGTTGTGTATTATGTACACGTGGGAGGGCGGCTGGGGTTGTACATACACACACGAACAAACCTACACATACACACGCGCACACGGCAAGAGATCATCACAAGAGATTCCGGCATACACGATAGACACGAAGGACTTACGACGACAACATCAATACCTAAAAGACGATACATACAGACAAGGCAACAGGGAAATAGACCATGGGGCACACAGTCTAGACCTAGACACTAGAGGAGGGATCGGCAAGGGTCATACACGACAGGCGGACACACCAAAGAAAAGAGACTTGCGACGGCTTCTGGACGGGAATGGATCCATAGATGCCCCGGGGGGGATCTTTTCGTCCTGACGTCCCCCGCTCGCGGACTTCTTGAGTGCTGTCACGCCACCCCCTTTCCTTCTTCCCTCCCGCATCGGCTCGGCGTTTGTTTTTGTTGGCTCTCCCACATGCGTTTCTGCTTTGCTTGTTCCTCCCACACTCGAGATACCATCGTCATCCAGCGGTCACTGAGCACATTTCTCTCGCTCTTCATCATGTTTTTTTTGTGCTTTTCCCGTACTCCATATACCACAGTCGTCGCGCTGCATTCTTGTTGGTTCATGTATTTTGCGCTCATGGATGGGGATGATGTATCAAGCGCACGCTCTTAACGCCACTGCATATGCTCTCAACGCTGGAAGATATATATATATATCTATATATGTGCACCCAGATCAGCAGGGCTGAATCGGTTCGAGAGAGATGAGGATTGTCATCGGGGTAGTGATAAATATAATCATAAATCTCGCTTTCCAGAATAGTGTTGTTGCTGTCTGCTCTGCCATGCTCCTGACAAGGTGACTTTGGTGATATCAAATATCAGGTTGCAGACCTGGCCCTCGCACATGTGCCTGGCTTGTCCTCTGAGCTCACAAGTATTCTCAGGCCGGGAATAGGAAGATAAAATTCATTCCCTGCCCACCCTCTTCCGATCCTGCAGAAACATCGGTTCTTCTAGGTCATCACCAGCCCACAGCTCCACCCCAAGTCCTTGCTGCTGTGCTGAACACTGCCGATCACGTAGAGATCTCATGCTCGAAACGTGAGAAGGCCGGCAAAAAAAACAAGCCCATTCCTGACAGCGTCGTATGCGCTAGGGCTGCATCTAAGCTGGTCATATGGGCAGCCTTGACATCGTGGCTGCTGACGCTATACAGAGCTAAAAAGCGGCTCTTTGTAAGACTCGAGATCGAGGGTGAGGCTGTCATGGGGGGGGGGGGGGGGGGGGGGGAAGGGAGGTTGTGGGTGATGTACGCAACAAGAGGCTATAGCAAAGTTCCCAAAGCAGTGGTTAGTCCACGTTCTAGTGATTGCGCTGCATGCCCGAGTCCAGCTTTGGCTCTTTGCAAGGTTCGTAGATGACACCCGAGGTATGGTATCATTATTGTGGCTGTATGACTAAAGCGTTTCGGGGCAAGCTGAGGAAGGGGTCACATAGGCGGCTGAATAAAAGAAGAAGAAAAAAAAAGGTTGCCTAGGTGTGCGTCTGTCGGTGTGTGGGTGATCTCCGGTGTGTGTTGACAGCTAGCTGCACATTGCTTAATTACAAGGCCGGCGTCGTTTCTGCGCCCCCCCCCCCCCCCCCCCCCCCTCGACCATTGTAATAGGCAAGGGTGCTTTTTAGGTAGAAGGAAGAGTGGCTCTGGACTATATATTGGGTTGCGCAGAGATGGAATGGTCATTAATTATCGTGTATCTCCATACTAGAGGTATTATCCACGGACGAACGGGGGTATTCCTCGGTCCAGCATGGACGATATTGAGGGGCTCTCAAGTCATTCTTGCACATGCGTGACGATCAAAGTCAATAGAACAGTAAGCAAGCTAGACTCAACAGGCAGTATTCAACAGTAAGCAGTGCCATATGTACGGACAAGGCTGAATGAAGATCATCCTGACTGGTGTGTGTGACCAGGGAACGCGGTGTGCCAGAAAAGGACTCATCAGGCTCGGGGTGATCAGGTCATCCAGAAAGCAGGTTTTGCAATCTCTATGAATGACTTGTGCGTATATAGATGTATGTTTTTACACATCTTTCCCCTGATATCCCCTGCTGTATCTGCTCCTTCTATAGAGACGTTGCTCGTCCAGAATCGGAGGCTGCCGTTTATGAACTCGGTCTACCAAGGAGCAAGCATCGAATTCTCATGAGATATAAAACATTTATTATGTTATTTTCTATATACAACGCCATCTATCAACGACGAGTCCCAGCCTATAAGCCTCGTCTATTGGCTTCCTTGGCTATAGGTATCGGACGGTCACCAAGACTTCGTACGGGGTATAATCACAAGTCGGGACAACAGCACCTGGCATAACTCATTTCACATCACACCATCTCGCTCACAGCTCTCTCCTTGATATCAAAGAGTCCTTGGCAGCTGGTGGGCTCATAGTACCACCTGGAGATGTCATCAAATATCACAACGTCGTTCCCACCCGGAACAACAGATCATGGGGATCCGAATTTGTTATGCCTACCCCCGAAAGTAAGTATATTCCCTCTCCTCTGCCCCCACGAATCTTTCACTTACCCTGCCCACGTTGACCGAGTCTCCATCGTGAAGTGGACCGACCTGGCCGCTTTCTTCGGCACCAACTATCTCGCCCACGCAGCAACACTGATCGCTCGCCCCAGTCAGGGCGTCGTCGAGACCATCATTGATACAGCAAACGCCTTGTTCATTCCTGGGTCCGGCATGGTCCGTCCCATATGGCTGCTGATATTTTCTGTCGACTGGAACCGGAGTCGCTCACCCCTCAGAAGAGCTGCTATGGCCGGCGCGCTCTGCATGGTCGTAAAGAGGAAACACGTCGGCCGGGCCATGTGGTCTGATCCAGACCTTGAACATTCCGACGGTCGCCGCAGTGACTGGTTCTCCAAGCACTTCCGCCTCGAGACCGACCCCGTCTATGTACCGTTCTCGAGGTCGATCTTGGGCACGTGCTCACTCCACGACAGAGACAGATATTGCCTGGTCGAGGTGGCGCAGTTTATGCCCTTGCGGATTTTCAGGCCTGAAACTGACTTGCCCAATGGCAGGAGGGCATCATCAGCCGCCAAGCAGAGTAAGTATTATCCGCACTACCGACAGGTCGAGGTCCCGGGCAAGCTGGACATCGCCAAGATTCTTGTCAGCATCCTCCAGCTCATATGGGGCATCTCGACGCTCTATAATGCCCGTGGTAACCAGATCGACCTGTATGGCTATGCGGCATTCGGCTTGACGGTAGCCCCCTACGCCTTTATGAGCTTTCTCAATCTTCTCGTCAGCCTTGTCCTCCCAGTTCATACCAACATGTATCTGGTGTGGACGCCGGATATGAAAGAGGCCATGACCATGTCGCATGGAGGCCCAGCCGCCGGAGAGTTCTACGGAATGATTGCATCTGTTGACGAGGAAGAATTGAGTGAAATGGTGAGAGAACAGGGCGCTCGGCTGCCCTATAACTACAAACTTGTGGATCACCCAGGTTTCTTGGCCATCTTCACATTGATCCACCTCCTCATAGCCATCATCCCCCTGGCAATCGTGGGCGCCTTCACGAATTTCCGTACAGGCAGTGATGTTCACGTCGAAAGAGCATGGATCCTGGCCTGGCTGATCGTCGGCTCTGCCTCGGCCATCTTGATCGGACAAGTTTCAGCACAGGTGGCTATGCACCGGCGGGCGGAGGCTTTCCAGAACTTTCTCAGATTCAAGAGATCGACCAAGAGAACGGAAGCGGTCAGCAGTATACGTAGTGGGGAAACAGGGCCGTCTACTCTATTTGCTTTGTTCATTCTGGTACCTTTGTGGATTCCTGCTATTGGGGGCATGGTGGTGGTTGGCCAGATGCTACGGGACTTTGGAGTGTGCACAAATATTGAATAGAACCATAGATAGGCATCTGAACAAGGTGTAATTAAGTATGTTCTTCTATTCAGCGAAAGGAATGGTTTTCTAGCAAAATGACTTCTTTCTGTGATAATCTAGGCACTACTTGCTCATCAGCTGCCCTGCGAATGGTTATGGATTCCAGTTGCGTCAAGATCACCAGTCAGCTCCGTCTCAAACCCCTTGATACCCTGCTTTGCCTCCTCACTGAGGACAATACCAAAGTGCTCCCTCAACGCCTCAATCCGCTCTTCTTCACTCGTACAGACCTTGACCACCTCTGTCTTGCCTCCCATGTTTCTCTTGACGACGCCATCAGCCAGCATCATCTTCCCGATAACCTTGACTCCGCTTGCCGAGCCAGCGGTGGCTCGACCCTGGCCATCCCCAGTCGATTCAGCCTTCTCCTCTGCCGTATCACCCCTGATGAACTTGACGACTAGGACCTGCTTCCTCTGAAAGCTCTCTGGGTGGCTCGCCACCCACCAATTTGAACACTCCAGGTCCCAAGCGCTGGCTTCTGCCTCGCCGAATGCGTAGTACCGATTCCAAGGCGCATCAGTGCTGTTCCTGTACTCATAGAACCAGACCTGATTTGTTTCCGATCTGACCGTGTCTGGGAATATCCCTCTTTGTAACCTGATCTCCTGTGCGCCCAGATTGGCTACTGCCTCTGGTTCCCGTCCTGAGGGGGACGAAAAGAGGGGCAGGGGAGACGTGGGACCGTCACCGCCAAACCCGACGTCACAGCTCCAGACTGACCCGTCCTCAAGGAGTACGAGGTTCACAACTATTTGATGATGGACTGCGCGTTAATGATTGCGCGCCGCGATAATCAGATGAGAAAGGAGGAGTTCAGAGCGGATCTTTACCATGTCGTGGTCCCACGAAAGGCCCAGCAGGCACGCGCGTGAGATGGTCTCGGATACGAATACGGGCCGAAGTCGGGTATGCTATAAACCCCAGGCCTTTCAGAACATGGAGGAAGAAGACACTGGTCTCGAAACAAAACCCGCCCCTGCCACGGCTCCGCTGCTCAGAGTCGGTCGGGTAGAAGTCGGGGAGGAATTTGGCGTAGAGATGTTGTGGGTCGATTGAGTTGCTGTGAGCAGGATTGTAGTGCAAGCTTAGGTTTTCGTATGGGATGCTCGTTATCTGGCAGCGGTGTAGGGCCTGCAAGAAGGTCGCGTCCCTGGCATGTGTGAGAGGCAGCGGGAAGGAAATGTGTTGGAGGTAGTGTAGAATCTGGGCTGGGCTGAAAGCAGACTCCAGAGGAGTGTTTTTCAGCAGCTCGATGTCATGAGAACCAACCGTCATCTTTGTAACAAGCCCTTTATATTCTGCAATTAAGAAAGAAAAAGAGAAAAAAAAAAAAAAAAAAAAAAGAGAAGAACGCACATGTATGGAAGAGCTCTAGAATCAAATATCCTTATCCGTGATCACGACATCGGCGAGAGTCATAGAATGACTTAGTCAGCGATTCTTGAAGCAGAAAGGAGGGTTAGGGTACACAAGTGCTGTGTTACTCCTCCTTCTCTCTCGCGCAATAGAAGCCGAGAATCATCTGGTCCTTGCCCTGCATAACCAGGATTCTGTAGATGAGTGACGACCTCTCACTTGAGGGATAATCCTGCCAGTAATATTGGTACTCTTGCTTACTTTATATATGAGGAAGAGGAAGAAACGGATACATTCATACAAGCTATATCGAGATCCGTACAGCCTCGTCTGATTTACGCTGCATATGGGAGAAGACAGAGAGGGTCGGGGGAAGGGGGAGGGGTCCTCTGGCAACATGGAGTTTGATATCCCATCTCAAGTAAACAGTCGTCCGTTTCCACTTTTCTACTGATACTCTCAGTGTCCTTGCAGAGGTCAATGGAATTCTGAACATGTAATAAGCACTTTTACTTGGCGTACAGATGCTTGACACACTCTTGATTTATTATTCAATTACCCTCCAAAATCTACATATCTGCAGAAGGAACACCTGCTCAGTTTCCAGCTGATTGAGGCTTTATACTCTGAAAATTGACAAGGACAACTATGAGACTGCTCTTGCCCATTGCCAAGTGACTTTTCACGATCTCAGGAACAACAAAACAACACTTTCACCCAACAACTTCAACATCACTGTCCAGTCCTTTCTACTGCCGCGCGCTATCAACATCCTTTTCGTCTCTAGACACAAGCCTAAAGTGTTCTTATCAGCATCTCATTCGCAGTCTTACACAATAACACGCACAATCCTATTACTCTCCTCTGGGTATAGACTCTCATTATGCCTGCTGTTTGGAACATGCTGGCCTTATTTCTCTTCAATCTCCTCCTCACAACCACCAAGTCCACCTATGAAAAGCATATAAGCAGCCTTCACCATGGCCATGCCATCAAGGCCGAAGCTAAAGTCGATGCCCCAAGCAACGACATCGTCAGAGCCTGGGACGCCATCGTCGACACATCTGCGAACAAGCCACTACCACGTTGGCAAGCCTGTTTCTATACTGCAAGCTGCTGCCCATTTCTAATCCGCAAACCATTGTGCTGGAACGAAACCGAGGTCTCGTGGAAGGAAGGATGCCAGGTATTCGAGAACTTCGCATCCGTATCTATCACGCCTGATCAGTGCACTGTTCGCATATACCAAGACAGCGGATGCAAAGAGCTTCTGGGCCCCCAGGATCCTCTTGTTGGCCCAGAGCATCGGCCCAAGGGTGCATGTGTCAACCTCACCCTCGATCCTCGTCGGAAGGACCCAAACCCACTCAACAATACCGGTTGCTACACGACGCAGGACTTCTCAGGCTCCTGGGACGTAACTTGTCCTGAATGAACGGACACCCAGCGGAGTTCTGATAGCCGAGAAGGCAGGGTCGGGTGATGCAGTGTCCATGATAGCAAGCCGACTCAGTCGGGCACATGCCAGGGCCCATGAGCCGGTGATTATAGGGATTGGGTTGGTGGATATTCCTTCTGCGGTGCCAAAAGGACCGGGCACGAGGCATGGTGGAAGCTGCATGAGCTCGAGGGACCTAGGAGAGACTGGCTATCGACTCGCCATTTACGATTGCCTACAGAGTCTATTCTTGTCCCTGCAATGCCTCACTTTGCCAGTCCGGTGCCAGAGTGCTGATGGCGTTTTCAAGGACCTTGTTGACCTGTGTGCGATACAGCATCGCTATTGCCTGGTTGTGTGTCTGCGGCACAACCTCCACGACGACCTCGTTGCCCTGTTCATCCACACCGAGGCCAGGGTCCGTCTGGCACAACTTATCATACTCCATGCCCAATTTTCCCAGCAGCACTTGCTTGACCTGCTCGACCACCTGAGAAACTGGGCCTGGGAGAGACACAGACGCATATAGTATGCGCAGCAGACACTCCAGCTCCCGTTGCCTGGAGTGATCAGCCGGTATTGAAGGCTCCTCTCTGAGATGCACATCGGACGACGACGATGACTCTAAAATGGACGTCATGAATGCCTCCTTGTTGTCATCTCCTCCGATTACTGCCAGGCACAAGTCCCATACCAGAGAGTCCTCGACATGCGAGAATTCCGGTCTGACGTCGAAGCTGCCATCCTTGACTGCTGTCTGCCGCGCCGAACCGACAAAGGAGCTAGGGTGGTTGATCGGTCTCAGTGACACGAGGAAGTCCTGCGGTGAGCTAGCTGACCCGGCAGCGCCTGTGACTGAATCCGCAGGCCCTCCTGCGCCAGCTCTTTTCCTCACGTGGAGGTAGTCGTTGTGCATAGCATCTGTCTCGGGGAGGATGAAGCCATACGACAGGAGAAGCTCGCTGTTGGTCTTCTTCCCGTAGCTGTTGAAGATCTGATCGCCAGGCCGGTAAGTGTCAAAGGTCTGAAAACGGCACGTGTCTGCGCTACTGCTCTCGTCATCGACCAGCCACCGTACTTGGGCCCGTGGCGCGTGGTTGATAATGTCGAACACGGGAAGCAGGATGCTGAAGTCGTCGATCGCCACGCCTTTCGGCAGTGCCGTATCTCTCAGCGCCCTGGGGATCACGAGAGACGGCCGAAAGCTCCGGCTCGCAAACATGCTGAAGGCCCAGTCGTGTAAGGTGCGGGTGTAGTCTGCCCAGTCCTCGCAGCCGGCGTCCTTGAGCACTTTCCGTGCCTCCTTGAATTCCTTCCTGAGCTGCTCGCGGATGGCCTGGGCGGAAATGCCTGTGTTTGTGCACTCCAGGAACTCTGCATCGTCCTCAGCCCAGAAAGGAGGCAGACTCCAGGCCGAGAGGGTGTCGGGCTGCGGGAGGGTGTTGATATAAGGGTGCCAGAAGGATGATTTCCCGGCGAGGTATTGCTTCATGAGGAAGAAGCGCCCGATAATGTGTGGCGGAAGGTCGTAGAACGCCGGGGGAAATACAGGGGATGTATCGTCGGACTGTTTTGAGGAGTCTGCAGCAAGGACAAGAGGTCCTCCTGCAGTGCTGCTGGCATTGAGATAGGAGAGACTAGTCTTGAGAGGGCAGATGAGAACCTCATCGCCAGGTTTGAGATGGGTTTCCTCCTGGCCGAGGTCACATTTGCATCGTATGGAAAAGCCCGTCAGGTCATCCTTGTATATCTCCAGGGCGGGGTGAAGCGATGCACCGTGAAAATTGGCCCAGGATACAAGGGAGCTGAAGCGCTCCTGGTCTGCTTCCTTCATGGCGCCGTGGGCCGCAGCAGGTCGGATTGCCCAGCAGATCTTGTGGGTTTCGCCGGGTTGTAGGTTGAGATATGAAGCCCAGAGAAGAGAATCGAGCCGGTAAGAGCTCGAGTGTATTTAAATGGTCTTGTTAGCGGATATGCACAGTCTTGATATGGTGTAGAAAAGAAAAATAAAATGCAAAGAACAGGACGAAGCAGTACGTCACGATTTTCATGTAAGTTTGAAGGGTTAGGGTTGTCAATGACCTCGCAGACATGGGAAATCACAAAAGAAAACAACATGGTTGACTCGTATGGAAGGTAGAATATTGTTCCCACGTAAATGTAGCTACACGATTGCATTCTGTTCCTCATCCAATCTCCTTCAATAAGTCGCCCGCTCAAGTGCCACTGTCCCAGGCACAGTCGCATAGGTGTGGCGGGGCATGAACTGGAGTCTGGTCATAAGATCCCATCATGAATCGAGACAAAGAAAAAGAAGAAAAAAAAAAAAAAAAACAAGGGAAGGAGAAGAATACAAAAGTCCAATGCGAGTTTCAGACCAACTTGTAACAGTGCACTCTACACATGTGTCTTGTGTGTCGCAGCCTTGCTGAGGCTGTGCACTGTTAGAAGGGTACCAAATGTGCAGCATCATTCGGCACCACCTCCACAGATGTCCACACGGTTTGGGTACCTGTTTTGCGGTGTATTTTCAATCAGCACTGGAACCTCACATTATTCTTTCACAAAGGAGAAGTTATGCCCTTACGTAACATAGAGCCACTCTTCTGCAGGACACGATGATTGTGGACGTCGTGCAGGGCGTTGTGGTGGACGTCGTGGTGGGCTTCGTGGTGAGCGTCGTGGTGGAATTCGTGGTGAATTCTGTGGTGGACGATCACTTGCTTGACCTCCCTGACCAGAGAACGCAGGATCTCCTCATCCTCAGAGGCCTCACCCGTCAGCTTCTCGCCGAGGTACAGAGCTACTCGAACGAGCTCGTTGTCCGCCTTGTTCGCCGGTTCTGCCTCAGCTATGTGAGCCCTGCCGGGGAAGTATTTGCAGTGCGACCTGCTGACAGCCTTGGCAACTTCCATACTGACAGCAAGCAGGCTCATGAAGTTGACCGTCAGTATGCCGTTCAACAGTTCCGACATGAGTTTCTCAAGGACGTGGAAGAGCGGGATTGCTGAGAGCGCTGGCAAGGCTTTCTTCGTTTCAGCGTGCTCTTCAGCTCTCCCGCCCTCGGTTCTGTCCTCATTGCAGGCCGCCATGCATTGCTCGGGTACAAGCCGCTGAGAGTATGATGTTTTAGCATTGGTGTCGTCAGTGGTTACTATCTCTTCCATACTGGGCCACAAGTGCTCCAGGAGCAGGCCTTTCAGAAACGCCAAGAGCTGCGGTCTGTCAGGGCTGTCGCTTGTATATCTCTCTGAAAAGTGCCGTCGGATGCGCACCCCTCGGATGAACTCTTCGGTCATGCCCTCCACGGCATCAAGGTCAGGGTTGGCGGGCTTGGGTTTCTTAATGCTCGAAGGAGCAATCGCTCTGAAGTTCTTGAGAATTACAACTGGGTCGTCTCGCCCGGCACAGATGCCACGCTTCAGCTGAGAGTCGTCGCGATGGTAGCCGAGGAATTTGTCCATGTCGGTCCAGGCAGGGAAGGACTTGTCTCCAAACCGCGTAGCTGCCGCCCGTGCAGCAGCGTATAGGTACGCTGCGGTCTCGACCACAGAAAATTGATTTACGGTCTTGTGTCCCAGATCGCTCATGTAAAGCTTGGTTCGGAAGTCAAGAAGACCAGCCATTACGGGCTCGCGCTTGAGGAGAAAAAAGCAGTCCAGGTTGTCAGTCAAGCCCTGCGGGCCGTATCGCGGTATTTTGTCCTCCATGGTGAAGTCTTGTATGATAAAGCGATCCATTTCATTCTGGCGCTGGCGCAGGGCCCTGTACAGGTCAGACCTGTGGTCTCTGGCCAGCTGAACGGTGAGGCGGAGGTACTGTCGGCCGCTAAGCGCAGTCCGCCGGAGCTGTTCGAAGGGGTGGTCGACCTGCTCTTCCATGATGTTACGGATATCGGCGTACAGCTGCATGGCAAAGACGAGCTTCGGGGGCGGTCCACGTCTCCGCAGGGTCTCCTGGATATACAGAAGCAGCTCGGATTCTCCCGGGATGACGGATGCCATCTTCCCGCTCCTCTTCAAGGCCATGATATAAATGACCTCGCTTAGTAGGTCGTCAATAACTTCGATCTCGAAGAGTTCCATTTGCTGTGGCGTCATGGCGCCATACCCAGGATTTTGTCTGTTGGATTTGCTCATTCTTTCCTGTTCCTTCGACAAGATTGGTATAAATCGGCAGGCCGACTTGAGGGCCAGGTAGACCGGGTACCCGAACAACTCATAGCCATCTTTGTAGATGCGGTCGTTGACTCCCTTTGTGGGAAGGCGAGGGCAGCTCTTGGATTCGGTATGCAACGGGTCAGAGGAGCTGTAGATAGCCCGCCTGATATGCTCATACAGAGTATTCTTGTGGTCTTTCAAACCCATATTCTCCAAGTCCTTTGCGAAGCCGGCTTCCATACCCTGGAACAGCTCCGAGGCCGCATTTGTGATGACGGCAAGGGTGTTGAGGGAGATGGACCTATCGAAAAAGTAATCGCACCAGCGCTCGAGGATGTGGCGTCGGATTTTGTTGAAGTCGCCAAAGAAGCAGAAGATAAACATGTGGTGAACGGACGACAGGACCGAGTCTCGACTCGGAGGTGGTGTAGAATTGGTTACCCAAGACATATCAGCGTCGTCACCACTTGTTGCCGGACGGGTGGGCTCGCAACCCTTCTTGGCTTTTCCTCCCTTCGGACACTTTTTCTTCCTGCCGGTCTTGGTTCTGAATCTGGATTTATTCTTCTTCATGAGTTGCATGGCCTCTGCCTGGCCATCGACGTCCGAGTCGGTCTCGCCACCTGCTTCCGGCGTGGCTTGGACCTGGAGGTGCTCAAACAGATTGCCGCAGTCGGCCAAGGCATCACCGTCGACACTCCCCTCAGACGCAGACTTAGCTCGCGCCACATTTATATCGCCAGGGCTCTTGGCCTCGAGGCCTTCAAGCCTGGCTAGGATCCGCTCCAGCACTTCGATCATGTGCTTGTGCGCCGCGAGCGCCTCCTTTGCCTCCTCATCTTCATCCTTCAACATCTCTGCGTAGAATCGGGAACTCTTCTTGCGCAGCGAGATCACCTCTCTAAGGGTGTCGATGGGCTCACTGGCGATATCGCCCGGCTTCGCATGTTTGACGATGGTTGAAGATAGAGCCTCCAGCTCTCTGGGGCGGGTGTCGAGGCTCTCTTCGACAACGTTGAAACCACTCTTTCGCAGGCTCTTGAGGGATCTCGCCACGGGTGGTGTCACTCTGGTGCCGTCTTCAGGTGTCAGCCTTTCGGCCGTTTGCTTCAGCCACTTCGTGAACGACGCCTGGCCGAGCTTGTACCGCTTCCATGTTCCGCCCTTGAGCTTGTAGGACGTGTCCATCTTCTGTGATGTCTACGCCGTGTTCTGCTGTCTTCTGACTGTCATTTCTACCAGTAAGTAGAGTGTGTAACGTGAGGGAAACAGGAAACGAGCAGGCGGGGTTGAAGCGAGCAGTATTGGGCGACTAATGATTTAAAATGGATATCCATGGGGCATGTCTCACGTCTTTATGTCCAGGCGCATATTCAAACAGTGCCCCCAATGGCCAGAGCCTTATTGGGCAGCAAAAATCCGTCGTTGCATTCTGTGCCGTGTTTTTGCTTTTCCCTTCTTCGCGCTCGCCTTGTACCCAACAAGCCTTGCAATGGCTCGTAGCCCGAACAAGACATGAGAATTCTATTATCGTCGTCAATATGCTTCTCCTCTGCACACCCGCACGATCTCAGTGCACTCATTATACTATTTCCATCAACGAGACATGGCTTCTTGGCCATCTTGAAGGCAATGAAGAACGACTGTACTCCGGCGGCTGTCCGAGAGTACCAGGCCGCGTCAGGCTCTACTCGCGGCGATCGACGACCAACCGAGGCGAAAAGAGTGGGGAGGTCGCATCCAGCTGGCCAGGAAAAAGCAAGACCTGAAACCAGAAAAGGCAATAGTGCAGAAGGACGGGAAATACGGCAATAAAGAGAGCGAATTGGATGGTAGGACAAGGAGGGGGCAGCAGGGGAATAAAGTGTGGTTACACAAGAGGGAGGAAAAGAGGGAAGCGAGAGGCAAAGAGCAAAGAGGACGGACGAAGAGAGCGAACACATGGACGACGACAGGTGGTAGATGATATGGGAAAGAAAGAAGAGGGTAAGAAACAACATAGCAGTATAAAAGCTTTTTCTTTGTCAGCCGGTCGTTACCTCAAAAGAGAACTCTGTAATATCTCAGCTCATCTCTTTCCGGCTTTCACGTCAGCCTTTTTGCCCGGCTCCGGCTCCGAATCCTGCCTCCGGTTTGTGGAAAAATCCAACAACCGAGTTCTGTCATATCCGGGTCGATCTCTTTGCTCTCGATCGGCCTAGCTATACACTATCCCCATCACATCGATACCAAGAGTGTTGCCTCAGAAGAAATGGCAGAAACTATTGGTCTGATTCAGCGAGGTATCCCAGGTTGGATTCCTGGAAATGAAACTTCAACGTTCTTTGTAGCTTATACCTAGAACATCTCGGCAATGAGGCCCGAATTGTCTGTCTGTAACATCAAAAAATCACGATTTTATTACTCCTGCCCATGGACACCGCTTGTTGAAATGAGAGGGTGTGTTGAACCTTGATTCCCTAGAGAATTTGTGTGGGGCCAGACCCCTCAATCCTTTAATATATCAGCTACTCTAATTACTGCCCTGGGGAAATCCCCTTACCGTACCTTCTCTCAAATCTTTCTCAGTCGATGACGCGGTGCATCTGAAATAGAGAGAAGCAACACGATGTTCTCATTCAGATTGCCACTTCAGATTGTCTTGGGCCTCCTTTCGGCCTCGACGACAGCCTACTGGCTACCCGAGACGCTGGATTCATCTTCTGTGACGACCTGCACCGTCCCGAAGAACACAACTGGCAACGATGACAGCCCCAGCGTCACAGCCACGGTCGAGGCATGCAGCAATGCCTCTCGTATCATCTTCAGCGCGAACGAGACCTACAACCTGCTGACGCCCATCTCCTTCACAGAACTCACCAACGTCGAGTTCGTCATCAACGGAAATGTCTCTCTGCCGTCCAATGTCAGCTATGTCGAATCTGTCACGGGCAACAGCGATCTATATCCAGGCCGTTGGATCACAATCAAGAGCAGCACGGGTGTCACCTTCACTGGGAGCCAGGACCCCAGCTCGGGCTGGTTCATTGGCCACGGAGAGCAGTGGTGGCCCATGGCGAACAACAGCAACAATGACTACCGGCCGCACTTTTTCGGACTTTCAGTCACCTCACTCCGCCTACGACATGTCAAGATCTACAACCCGGTGGCCTGGGTCTTCTCGCTGAGCGGCTCCGACATCTATATGACGAACACGACCCTCGACGCCCGCTCGAGTGACCCCATCAATGCCTTCCCCTTCAACACGGACGGAATCGACCTGTCAGCCTCAGACGTCGTCATTGATACCTGGACATCTTGGAACGGCGACGATGTCCTGAACGTGGCGCCTCCCGCGACCAACGTCACGATGCGGAACATTGTCGCCTACGGCACCCACGGCGTGTCCGTGTCCTGCTCCTCGGGCACCGGAGGAGACTATCTCTTTGAGAACGCCTTTATCTACGACTCCCTGCTCGGAGCCCGTTTCAAGGGCGACCTGGGCACAACCTGCAACGTGAACAATGTGACGTGGCGGAACTTTGCCATCTACAACACTAGCTACCCGATTCACTTTATCGAAAATTACGTCGACCAGGAGACGGGCGTTGCAGACGGTACCAACACGAGTCTGGCGGCTTACGCAACCAACTTTACATATGAGAACATCGTGGCCATGACCAGTGAACAGCTGGGTGATGGGAGCTGTATTTCGGATCCATGCTGGACCTACACAGACGGTGAGCCCTTTTCTTTTCTCCTCTTCTCCTTTGTTTTATTTTTGCTGTGACCGCCCTTACAACGTTCTACAACAAAGTTCGGGACTGACAGGCGGGTATCTAGGACAATCTAATCAGAAAGCCATGTACATCATGTGCAACGACGCTGCGCACTGTCAGGACTTTCACTTCAACAACGTCGTGCTCTTTGGAGCCAATGGAAAACCTGGCGAGATGGACTGCACCGGGTTGGACGGGGTAGAGGGCATGGGCATCCCGTGTACAAATGGAACGCTGCCCACTGACTAAAGAGGGCCTCAAGATGTATCAAGACATGTGTATTGTAGGTAGGTATGTTCATACATAAACAATTCATAACCGTAAAACCTTAATCGTTCTTGATCAGCCCCCACACAAACAAGAGGCCCAAGCAATGTTCCGAAGGACCCGAGCCGCCATTGTCTCCCTCCCCATCATCACGTCAGCTTCAAAGGTTTGCCAACACAGCCACACCACCCAGCAGAGCGCCGATCTTGACCGCCGCAGTCTGAACAGGTGCAGCGTCCGTCGCAGTACTCGAGCTGGCCTTACCACTCGAAGTGGCAGTACCCTTGGAGATGGCAGAGGAGGCGTCCGAGTGCAGTGCCGCCGTGGCAGTGCTGAGAGAACTGCTGAATGAGCTCAGCGCCGCCTCGATGGACGACTTGATCGGGCCCGTGGCTGTGGACAGCTCAGCCTCCAGGGATGACTCGACCGTGGCGGCCGCGGCAGTGATGCTCGCCAGTTCGCTCGTGATGTCGCTGAAGACTTCGCCTCCGATGGTTCCGGCTCCGGCAACCGCGGAGGATGCCTCGGCCACTATGGAGGACGCCTCGCTGAAGGCCTCGCCGGCGTCTGAGCTTAACTCTGAGAAAGGATCCTGACGAGGCTTGATGACCGGTGGTGGGGTAATTTGTGGTTGTCTTTGGTGCAGGACGTTGGCCTATATAATTACATGTTAGAATTTACGTGTTCGAGGCCGTGGTGAGGTAATCAAAGAAGCCTCGAGAGAAAAGGTCACTAGACTTACGGAGACAACGGCAGCAAACCCAAGGAGGAAAGTAGAGAAATGCATTGTGAATGGGATTTGGTCAAGAAGATAGTATTCGAGGCTAGAATGGGATAATTGACTTTTGGAATCTTGAAAGGATTAAAGCTTCGAGGTTTGGCTGCTTAGGTCTTGTGAGAACAAGTGGGAGACTTGATGTGTCCTTGATGTGACGTCTAGAGTGATTTTGGATGGACGAGGTTGCGTAGTAGGGGGTTACTTATATACATATGATACTCATAGTCCACCAAGAACCCATTGGTTATTCCCATATGGCAGATTCAGAATTCGCGCGCAGGCTTGGAGATCTACTTTTAGGATTTGGCACGAAATGTGCAGCCTTGAAGTCAGCCTGGCTGTGGCAACTTCGCCGCTGTGGCTGGCCCTCAAACCTGTGTGTTACTGAGCATTCTTTCAGGGCCTTACTCATGTGTGATCCTTTGAGGATCTATTTTGGGTAAAAATCCTGTGCTTCAGACCAGATGCACAGCAGCAGTGCCTGTTGAGGAGATGAGTATGTCAGATGGCTTCGCTCCCGTGTGGCACAGCCGCACAGCAACTGCTGTGGATCAGCTCGGCTGCTCTTGGCATACCCAGCCTCTCCTCGGCATGTACAACCTCATCGGGCCGTGCAAACATTGACGGATGCAAGGGTACACCAACGGCCCCAAGATGATACAAGACACAATCCTCCTCCTATGCTTACAGGATCCTTCTCATGTTATTGAGGTCTGTATGCCTCTCCAAATTGCTTGGTTTCAATCGAAAGAGTCCTGTTGGTGTACAGAGCAATACAGTCTCATAAGTGATGGAGATTCAAGCAAGGATCTATCAGCTCTGAAGGAGCGGCGCAGCCACACAGCCTCCCGGGAACGGGGTCTGCAAAAAGACGATGCCCAGACTAGATGCTCAAAGGCCAAACATTACCTGTGATAGTTGTCGAGTCTCTTTTGTCACGGAACTTGTGTCCATTTGATAGACTGGATACTTCAAAACTCCGTCATATAACGTAATTTCCATGTGGGATTAGGATAGTAATTATTAATCGAGAATGTCGATCAGGTGGTGAGATCTTCCGTAGATGCCCAGATGGAGACCCACTGGAGCGCAGATAATCACCTTATGCAGTAAAATCTCTGAATTGTTGTTCTTTGGTCCGTCCTGTCCATCAACAGTCAGCCCTTTGAAAATAGCCGACTCGAAATCCATGTACCCATGCACAAGGTGCTTGACCTGCCCTCTTCGTGTGAGAATAGGGTTCCCATGCAGAGGCTGCACTTTTGTGCGTAGACACTGATGCATCTATAACCTACTCATTACTGTACATAATATCTCCTACCATTTTCAAAACTTACAATCCAAGCTTTGATAATAAGAACATGTTATCTGCTATGTCTTCTGATAGCCTCGCGAAGATTGAATTTGGTCGTAAATAAGAATTATTTACAACTTCACATTGGCCGTCTACAAATATGGCTTATGTTTCCTTACTAAGCAACGCGGACGCGGGACGCGACGGAGGTCCCCACACATGCTGCGAGCCCTCGTACGTTCGTGCCTTCATCTCAGCAAAAGTCTGTGTGGCCAGTTCAAGCCTCGACGACATCACCCACATCTGGCCAGTCAATTGATTCAATACCAGCTCAATATGGGGTCAAGCGATGTAGCCCCCGACCATGTGCCCAGCTGGGTGGTGCCGCTCTCGACCGTCGCGCTCGGCATCGGCGTCGTCTTCTGATGCAACCTACATCCTCATGACCAGGCGCAGCCTCCAGACCAAGTCCTACAGCATGCCCCTGCTGGCCCTCGCTCTGAACGTCTCATGGGAGATTGTCTATGCGTTCTATGTGTGCGAGGCCCCTCTCGAGACCGCAGGGTTCACCGTCTGGCTGCTCCTCGACATCGGTCTCGTCTACACCACCGTCAAGCACGCGCCTCTGGAGTGGGCCGGGACCAGCCCCTGGGTGGGCGAGCACATTGCAGGGCTGCTGGTCGTCATGACCGCGGTGGGCTGCGCGGGGAACTTTGCGTTTGTGTCCTGGTGGCTGAGCGAGCCTGGCATGGGCCACGGTGACAAGACGGGCAAGTGGTACTTTGGCAGGGACCGCTTCGATACGACGGAGCTGGCCTTTTGGTCGGCTGGGGTTGCGCAGCTTGTGGCCAGCACAGGCTCCCTGGCGATGCTGCTGGTGAGGGGCCACTCTGGGGGAGCCAGCTATGCGATCTGGTAAGAATGAATTGGCACCCAACCTCCACTTTTCCCTCCCCCTCATCTCCAGGAAAAGATCTTCTTCCACCAGGGGGCTCAGCACTCCTTGATGTTTCTAGAATTCCATAATCACCCTCTCGTCTTGGAGTATACGATTCATAGACTCACTGAGAATTCTCTCGACCTGAAAAAAAATTGAATGACTGGCAGGATCCGAGCTGACGATGCTCTCAAATCTAGGCTCTGCAGAATGCTCGGTACGGTTGTTGGCCTGGGCATGAGCAGTGCCATTCTCTGGTATTGGTGGCCCGAGGCGCACGGCTACGTGACAAATCCCTTTGGCATCTTCATCCTGGGCACCTCAGTAATCACCGATCTGATCTACCCCTTTTGTCTCTGGCAGGTTCGGCAAACCGAGGTCCTTCTTGCGGACGGACGCATCGTGTGCCAGCATGACAGATCACAAGGGTCCAAGCCCGCAGAGAAGGAGCTGTAAGTGTAGCATTGAAGGCGGTGTGATGAATAATGGTACAGTACATACAGCTGCAGTATTCTTTCAGCTTGGAGGAGTTAATTGTGGAGTGAAGCCAGTTGTCTTGTGACTTGAAACGTTGATAGTACACTGTATGTCTTGTTCAAATGCACACAGTAATCTATTGGATGTGATCTATCGGAATGCAACCTGTGTGCCGGTAAAAGAGATGGGCGTGATGATGGATCGTGCAGAAGCAAGTGGGTGGAAAAGCAGCCAAGCCCAAGTTGTTGGAGCTCAATATGAATTACAAATGATACGATTACGCGTTCATTGCGGCGGCAATAGTAATTACCAATAGACACTGGGAGGATCAAAATCTCTCGAGACATCAGGGCCGTAGTCTTACGTGGTCGGGCTTCTTACTATGTGCTGTACAGAGCATTTCAAGGGCGCCAACAGACTGTATTAGACATCCAGAACACAGTACAGAATTGTGATACTTTGTTACTATCTACGAACTACTGCTGAGGTCTGCCTTTCTACGTCGCAGTACTAGCAAGTGTCACAATCATTATATATAAAAGCAGACCCAGAATATTTCTGAGATCGGAAGCGAGTCACAAACCCAGTCTGAAATTCTGGAGCCTTCAGAGTCGATCATAAGCAATAGAAAAGATATTTCCCGTTGCTGTCCTCTTTCACCACAGATGGACCACAAAGCTACAAAAAAAAAAAAAAAAAAAAGCCAAAAAAGACAAAAGCCAAAAGGTCGAAGACACAAAAGGCCCCTTCCCCTCTTCACACCCTGACCAACTGCATGTCTAGGGTCTCCCAGCAAGTCGGTGTACCGGCCTTAGCGAAACTCAAAGTATTGACCGGTTGGGCGAACGTAGCATTTCAGACGTGATTCTTTCACCGGCGTGGGGCAGGCCACTCCTTCGGCAATCTGTATCGAGGGGGAGGGGGGGGGACATCGGGATGCTTGTTCGCCTTAGCAAATCAAGGGTCCCTGAGGGGCACATGTGTCTGTGCGTGCGTTTGTTGTGTATGTATCTTTTGGAGCACGTATCTCTCTAGTATTGGGATAATCTAGATCACGCAGAGAGGTGCATGTGGCATCGCTTTCTAGTCGGGGACAATACCTGAAAGGCTCACGGACCACCCACCCTGCCAAAAGGCACCCAGACCGCGCCCTCTCTGCAAGCCATCAAACTCCCCTGCCTCTACGCCACCCGTGGGGTCGAACCATCTGGTAATTCTGCCTTTTGTTCTCGTGTATACCTGTACTAGTTGTACAAGCCAGGACAATGTGGGTTAGTATTCGAAGAGCCCCCCGCGGTTACCGAGGAGCGCGGCGGGTTGGTGCGCATGATGAGGGGACCCTCCATGCTAACATTCTCCCTCCTCAGGCGTCGATGTGGTTGCGACTCTGCCTCGGTTCCTGGCCGGTGCTTTGAAATCCGGTAGATGACTGTGTTTGCACCATCTTGAGCGGTGGCAGGCAGGCAGGCTTTGGCTGGGTATGTCCCATGAGAACAGAGAGGCAGCAAATATGGTTCACATGACAGAAGTCCAGGTCGCCATCTGCGCTAAGTAATGCCTGGTACGACTTGTCGTAACACCTTGGGTAGCCATATTCATTAGTGGACAGTCACTTCTCATGCACAAGACAGAATGTAGAGGCAAAACCACAGTTCTGAGTGGCCAGAAGGCGTACTTTTACAGAATTTGCGGTCAAAGATGGGAATCAGGTGATGTGAATAAGTTATCAAAGAGAGGAGAAAGTTCCAAGTCAAATTATGCAGGAGATCTTCTGGACCTTCAGAGATATGATCTGTGTCCCCGTGGCCAGAAATGCATAAATTCTATCCTATCTGCACAGACACAAGCCGACTAGGGAATCAGGTGCACTTCTGCACTTCGTTTTCACACCGCACCTTCTTGTCCTTCAGCTGGCCATATGTCTCATGGGAAAAAATTTTAATAACTCTCACCGGCATCTTCGTCACCAATAAAAGAGTCGCGACCCCTCCAGCGTTGTTGAGGTCATGTCAGTAGCTTTCTATGGATCTACCTGTGTGGATCTCCTCGCACTTGCACATATTTGTGCACAGCATGGCGTGAGAGCATAGGATGGCACAATATCGAACCAGGACCCCCAGACGCCTGAGTCATTCAAGGCTCTATCGCTCCTCTCTGTCTCTGTCGGATCCGAAGCCCTGGTACCGAATCCTACGACGCAGGCAGCCGGTGGCCAGGACAATTCCTCTCCACCGAGAGGGAAAAAGGGAAGGGGGGGGGGGGAGAAAAGAGTGGCGCTTGTCAGCCTTGCACAAGCGCGTAGAGCAGCAATGAATAGATGATTAGACTACGAAAGAAGTACAGCACACGCTGCGTGTATGCGTGGTCCAAGGGTAATAACAGCGGCTTCCCGCTCGAGCGTGATTGTGCAGTGTCGATCTCTGCTTCTTGCTCCGTGGATACTACAATAATACATCGATACCCTCTTATCGAGCCTGTTCCAAGCAACGAGAAGCCCAATTTGGACTACTTCTGACCGGTGGTGGGCATGCACGCACCCATTTTTTTATTTTATCTTTATGACCGGTTGCCTGGCGAAGGGGGGGACGTGGGAGGAGGGGGGATGGCACCTGCGTCGTACCAATGGCCTGGGTCTCTGAGGGCTGTTAATCAAATGGCACACGTCTCCTTGTCTTCCTCCAGCTACGGAACCTGAGTGTGGGTAGGACAGTAGCGGAGTTGCGTAGACTCCTATTCTTAGGATCCGGCTACTGCTTTGGACACTATGACTGGTTAGGTATTTCCCTCAGGTTCATAGGATCTTTTTTCTTTCTTTAGTCTCTATCTCCCTCCTCCTCATTTATTATCCTTTTTCAGCTCGCAAGTGTCAGTAAGCGCTCTTGCCCAAGAGGAAGGTAGCCGGACTATGGATCAGAGAAGGCTCTGTGCTCTGCTGGCCCCGGGCCACGTGGTCACCAAGAAACATAGCCCCATATCGCGGGCCCCGGTTCGAAAGAGAAGGAGGGGCATCGGAACGATAACCCCCCAGCACTGTCCCAGTCTTAGCAGCCAGACACTTGTCTCTAAACCTGCTGATCATATGACAAGGTGGCCCATCGGAGGACAAGCCAGAGGGGTCTCCGTCAAGGTTCTGGGACATACACAGTCCAAATAGAAAGAAGCCCGATCTGAAACCCCTTGGGTTGGGTTTTCTTTCTTGGGGGGGGGGGGCGGGGGAGTAAACACAGCAGGGGGGTTGAGAGGGGGGGGGGTGGATTGGTCAGGTTGGGCGGAAGCGCGCGATAATCAATATTGAAGGGTAGAAAATGGGCTGCGGACGGCCGGTGACCGACGATCCAGGGCATCACCCGACGCTGCCTGACCAGGGCTTCATTGGCGTGGCTGGGTACGGGCGCAAGGGCCGATCTTCATAGGTATGAATTGCCACTGTCGTAGCCGCTGGACGAGGATGGCAGAGAGGGAACCGTGCATTGAGGCGATTCTGTTCTCGCCCTCTTTGCCCCATGCCGCTCCCGGCGACAACGGGAAAAAGGCAAAATTATGCCGTGTTGTGTGAGCGAGCACAATTTCAAGTGGTCCTTTTCCGCGGTCTAGAGAGGGGGGAAAAAAAAAAAGGAGGAGCGTATCGATGAGGGAAAAGAAAAATTCCAGCCGGGCTTCGAATTCAGGGCAAGGAGCTTGCCGGGTCTGAGTGCCTTTCCTTTCTGTTCTTTTTTCCTTTTTCCTTTTTGTTATTTTTCCTAAATAGCGCCTTGCAGCATGTCGTCGGGGTCTGCCCACAGTACAGCGTTACACTGCAGATAGCACGTGCAGGATGGCGTCTCTGACTCTGACGTCCAGTGGGAGTAAGGTTTTGAGGTTGCAGCAACGTGTGCCTTAGTAGCCCGCCCACCTGCCCGGGGGGGGGGAGGGGGGAGGAGGGGTGGGTGGGTTGTGTTTCTGGCCCTTCCCTCCCCCCCTCTTCAGAGAAGTACGAAGAGGCTTAGGCTTTCCGAGACAAAAACGAGGGGAGTACAGACCTGGGCTGTTTTGGGAATTCCCTCGTCTTTCTTCTGGCTTGGTGGCTGATGCAAGAGTATGCCATATTTTCTCTTCCCTGTCCTGTTTCTCGTTAGATATTGAAGATGCTGTGAGTGAGCTGAAGAATAGAAGAAAGAAAAAATTGGAATGACGACTCGTCTTGAAAAGTCCCTGTCGCAAATATGACCCAAAAACCGGGCACGGGGCACCCGCCTGCGGCTAACGCTGCTTTTCCCGAACGATGGATGGTCGGAATCTACTCAATGTAACCCCCATCCGCGCCTTTTTGGGGCGTTGGACCTCTTTTCATCTGTCTGGCGCACCTTTTATTTCGGTGCCACGATATGGTGGTCTCCTCCGTCTGCCGGAGAGGGGGGTCCTTGGCTTTGTCTTGCTTCTTCTTCTTCTTCTTCTTCCTCCTCCTCCTCCTTCATTCCTGCGAATGGCGTGCTCCCGCTATCTATTTAGCATGTGTGACACATGGGAAATTGGCAATTGCGGCCGTTGAGGGTGTGGTGGTACTGCAGTAGTAGTAGTTATCAGATGCTCAAAGAGCCTTTTTTTTTTTTTTTTTTTTTTTCGGTGTCTTGGTGGTGGGTGGGTGTCATCCAGGCTCGTCGGGGTAGCCTCCCAGCTGTTGATGGGTGGACCTGCATGAGCGAATCTTGGTCACAAATTCAATACGTATGGTGCATTGTTTGTCGTTCACTAGGAGACAAAAAAGGAAAGTCAAGTGAAGAGAGGGGGGGGGGCTGGAGAGAAGACAATAAGTCTAAGTTCAAAAGCATAGATGGAACGAGATTTTAGTTGATATTCTACCATGTTGCTGTGTCGTATCGAGACCGTCTTCTGAGACGTCACATCTGTTATTGCAGGCCTTAAAAAGGAGGGCGAAAGGAAAGATAAACACACTCCGCTAAATGCTATCCAACCGCGATGCAGAACAAAAAAAAAAAAAAAAGGTAAAGAAAAAGAAGAAAAAAAGATAACAAATACCCAGAGAACAATGGCGAGACCTATTGTTGCTTTTTTTGACTCTCGGTCTCCCTTCCCCCATTCGCCCTAGATTTAAAAAAAAAAAAAAAAAAGAAAAAGAAACTCCTTGCTTTCGCCCCTCCCCCCCCCCCCAATAATCACCAGCCGTGCTACCCAGTCTGCTGCGTGTGGGGGAACACAGAAAAGATCAAAAGCAACTTCTCGACACGCAGCCAACCAACTCAGCCACACCCGCGCGTTCCCCTTCCCTCTCTGAATGGTCCAGCCAAGCCCAGTCTGATGCGTTGGCCAACATGGAGCCATTCACAGCCGGAATCCCTCCCCCCTCTCATGCATGTGAACCGCCTGCGGTGGGTGGGTGTGTGTGTGTGTGTATGTATGTGTGTCTCATGGACCCCTGTTGGTTTCTCCTCCCTTTTTTTTTTCTTCTTTTTTTCTTTCTTTTTCTTCTTCTTTCCTCTTGCGTTGCCTTTGGGTGCCCACACCGCTGCTGCCCGTCAGCTGAGAGGCCGTGCGAAAAGTGACCGATGGGAATCTGCACGGGAGACACGCCCCTCCCGCCCCCCTCCATTGCTACCCCTCCCCCCCCCCTTCAACAAAAACCCACACACCATCTGCCCAAGCAGGAAAAAGCAAAGACAGAGAAAGAACAAATCAGAAGCTGGTCTCGATGACTTTCTTGCTTCTTTCTTTTCTTTTCCTTTTTTTTTTCTTTCTTTCTTCCTTCTCTCTCTCTCTTCCCCATTCCATGCGCCTGCGCCGCTGAAACGATCCCTCATATTCCTTGTGGCCCATGTTATCGTGGTCTGAGTGGTCCGATTTCGATCAATGACGCTTGTCGTTCTTGCTTTTCTCTGTCATGTGGATCGTATGCTCAGAAGAAGAAAGAAAGAAAGAAAGATAAAGAGGATGGCGATGGGTAGCAGTGAGCTCGGCTGGATCTTCCTGCTTACTTGCTGCTGCTGCTGCTGCTGCTGAGGATCTCACGTATCCACAAGGAGAAGTGCTGCCGATGATGTTGTCCCGTGATGCGCTTTGTTTGTGCCGTACGTAGCCTGTCTCACCCACAGATGGGCCTGTGCCCTTGAGAGAAAAGCCTACAGGCAGTGGGCAGGCTGGTTTCGTCGGTTGATCAGGTGCTCCCAGGCCGAGGGTGCCGTGGGCCTGCAGTGGGCTATAATAATATGACAAGTGGTCAGTGAGAGGAAACGCTTTGTGGTTTGCTGACGGGATGTGGCTCGGTTGTCTTTGGACGTACAGCATACTTCCCAACCCCTGTGCATTCCAGTCAGCATCTGATATTCTGGGGTGTTTACCCTATCTTGACAGAGGGTAGACAACATACCGGTACTCATAATGAGTGAACTGGGGTGGGCATCGACGGTGCGTTCGAGTATAAGTGGGGCACCAGATGGCCGCCTGGCCGTGCCAGTGACCACATGAGTACTCAATCTACGGTACGGATGGAGATATGTGAGCACTGAGCATGGACAGACACTTGCACGGAAAAGGATGAAGATGGGCTGGAGAAGGAAAGTACCTTGTTGTATTCACACATGATGGTGGTGGTGGTGGCGGCCTCAACAAATTGTTCAGGAGAGAGAGAATGTCGTTGTTTGTCAGGTGCGTGAGTGAGTGAGGAGGAGTGAGTCGACCTAAAAGCCGGCAGCCTTGAAGGCGGGACTACTAGGTAGGGAGATAGAGCAGAGAGAAGGAGAAGGTTCGGAGATGGGAAATAGCGGGTGGAGGATAGAGAGGGGGGGAACAAAAAAAAAAAAAAAAAAAAAAAAAAGACTTCTATTCTTGAGGGCGTGACACGTTCTTTTCAATAGAGACGGGACAAAAAGGCTATCCAAGGTTGGGCAGAAACCCAAAGGAATCGAAGGGGGTGAGTCGTCGACAAGCGCGGATAGAGAGGGAGGGAGTGAGGTTGTATTTAAGCTTTGAGCAGTAACACCACCGCAGACCGGCCTAGATTGGTCTGTGTGTCCCTTTTTTTTTGTCATTTATTTTTTTTTTTCTTTTTCTATATTTTTTTTGTACCACACAGTAAAGTACTGCCCTGCAGAATGAAGAGCGGGAAGCCAGGCCACCCCCCAGTTCGAAAAGAGAGAGAAGAAAAAAAAAAAAAAAAAAGGGCCCCAGAGAAACAGAGACAGTGAGAGACATGCTGCCAGTGATTTAGCCCCAGTCCGGACCCCTGCTGAAATCTCTATCATAATTGATGGGCCAGTCGTCATCCTCGGGAGCGAGGGAAAATCGATAGAGAGAGAGAAGGCGCCCGAGAGAGAGAGAGAGAGAGAGAGAGAGAGAGGAGACGGTACTGAGTAGAGTTTCTGATTCTGCAGTGTGGCCAGGGCAGGGGTTGGTTCAAAAGAAGAGCCCAGGCACCCAGGCCTTGTCGGCGACCTGGGTCAAGGATGAGCATAGTACGAACGCCCTTGCAGCCGGTGTGTGTTGCGCAGTTCGGGACCAGACACTACCCTTCCCACCCTTGGCGAGCAAGGCCACCTTTTTTGACAGACAGGGGGCCCGTCAGGTGGGGAGGGGGTGGGCACACTTCCACACAGAGCTGCGCCTGTAGGGGTGTGGAAACCAGAGCACAAGCCCTTGGGTTTACAAGGTGGTGGCTTGGGGATTTTTTTTTCCTGTCCCATCATGTACCGTACCTGTGGTACATAACTCCTGGCCCGAAATGTCTCTCTGTGTGTGCTGGGATCGGGCCTATTTTATGACAAAAAGGTGCGCCAGGTTCATCGGCAGCGGGATTCTTTGGGACACAGAGAGACGGAGCGACGGGCGGGTGGCTGCGTGCTGCTGCGTCCAGGATTCATTGTGAGGTCATCAGATGACCCTTCTCCCTCGTGGGGGTTCGGTTCGGTTTAAATTGGTTCAGGAACCTGTTGTCTACATTTAGATATATATACTATAGTAGCAGTACCGGTGCTTTTGTGCTAAGCCAGGTACTACTACTCTGGGGCTGTAAGTGAAATAATTCTAGGGTCGACAAGCCTCCGAGTCATGTTTTGAGGCGCCGAGGGCTCGATTTTCGCTGTAGAGATGCTGCCAGCCACACACGCAGAGGGAGGGAAAGCAAGAGGATCCGAGAGCGGTGGGACGAGGCCGTCTGGAGCGGCCAGGAAGATGATTACATGGCCCTGTACGAGCGTGGTCCGATGCTATTATCGCTTCAAGGCAATTCGACCAAAACTGCCAGGGACCTGGGGAAGAGGGCCCTCCTGATTGCGCACGCAAGTGGGTGTGGTTGATGGCCTATCACCTTCGTACGCGCCGATCTCGACCTGCTCGGCTGTGTGGGCAGAGGAAAAGTGACCCAGCAAGCGTCTCCTCCCCTGTCCCACGTCGTATAATTATGCAGCCGACAGACAGCACATGACAAGATTTTGTGTAATACTATACTCCGAGGCCAGCGATACACTCACACAAGACACCTGGGAGGATGGTTTCCACCAAGCGGCGTACGAGCTGTGTGTGTGTGTGTGTGTGTGTGTGTGTGTGTGTATGCATGGTGGTGAATAGTGGCAGCTCAGACACCGTCCGACCACTGTGGCTCTGATGTTTGAGACCGCATGCGACGGTACACAGTACATCCACCCGTGCACCGTGGTAGCATTCAGTCCGAGGCCCAGGGGGAGGGAAGTGAGCAGGGGACCAAGTACACGGTACATCGGCGTCTATCCGTGGATCGTCAGGTCGACTGTTTTGGCTCGCCCAATGGCGATGGAGTGCATCCAGAAAATTCACGTGAGCATTCATGGATTCCAGAGCCTTGTCGTTGCAAACTCCCAGGACCCAGGAGGTGAATTGGGGCGTGCGAATCCATGCCACGTACTCCATTCACCACAGTGAACAAGGTACGGAGTATATACGACGGTCACAGATCTCGCTTTTCGCCTCTTCTTTTCACACATACACACACATCTCTCTCTCTCTCTCTCTCTCTCTCTCTCTCCGTATGAGCAAATGACCGACACGCAGTGGAGACCAATGATTAAGAGACCACTACGAAGAATACGCACACACCTGAGCAAATTTTTTTCTTTCCTCTTCTCCCCCCTTCCAGTTTTTTGACTTTACTGCGGGCCGGCGCCGCAACACGGCGTCCCTTTCAGGTACCGCTGTGGTGTGTAGAGTCCATACACTCCGTGATTACTGACACTACTACCATACTTAGTACGTATGTACCTGTGCATTCCTTGCATCCTTTGATCACCACAAGAACTCGCTAGGAGTGACAGTGGGCAGCTCCCAAGAGAGAAATGGAGTGGGTCTGGCCCATGCCGTGATCCGATGGGCCAGAATCCCAGGAGCGCTCCTTGCCTATGTTGGAGTGCTTGCATATGGACCTCCACACCGGTGAGGGAGGACTACTGTCTACGTAGTAGGGTGAACCCAACAACGTCCTTTGGGACCAGTTCAGGATGTCCATGCTGCCCACCGTCCCGAGGTCGTGGTTCTGGCCGTTGTCGGGTACAGCGACCGAATACGCCGCCCAACTCCGAGGGAATAAGACTCGCAGCCGAGCAGAGAGACCCGGTGTGTGTGTGTGCATATGTGACTGTACGTGTCTCTCTCTCTGTGTGTGTGTGCGTGTGTGTGTGTGTGTGTGTGTGTCGGCTCTCAGAAGCTGCCCGTCATGCCCACGAGAGCATCCACGCAGTCGTTGTCGTCTTCATGATAACTATTGGAGGAGCAACCCAGCAGAACCGACAGGACAAAACAGAGACTGAGGCACAGATTCTGCCTGACTCGGGCACACCCTTGGCGGTCAAGTCGTGCGCATGGCATTGCCCAAAGTAGTCTCTCGGCAAATCCGAATGTGGAAGAGGGCATATTACCACTGCCTCCCCGTTGCTTCACACTTGTCTCTGAGGTCCTGTGCAGTCTTATCCTCTTCTTCCCGTTTTGCCTGAATGGTGAACGGGGGGGCATCTGATGATTTACTGTTTCGCATCTGACAATGCCATGCCAAGGTGGTTGCGAGGGAAGAAAGAGAACAGGCAATATATTGTCTGATGTAAAGCACAGATGTTCATTACCTCTGTTTAGATTACCATCATTAATTCCAGAAAGCGTTGCACCCCGAGGCCAAGGCTTATCTGTCACAACATCGGCAAACTCCTCGCTTAGCCTCCGATATCTATCACTGCAACCTCTTGGCTTTTCCTGGGGGACGAACGAAAAAGAAAAAGAAGAAGAAAAAAGACAAAAAGAAAGAAAAAAAAAAATACCCACCATGTGCATGCAATATTGACGGTGATCACGCATCAAGGGCGGCGGGGGAGCTTCTTCGGTCTCATTCGATTCTCTACGACCACAGGAACTCCCTTGCCAGTCTGCCAGGGGGTCCACCGCGACCCAGAGCTGAGAATACAGCCCAAACACACCCCCGGTCCTCAGCAAAGAGAGGAAAAAAAAAAGAGAGACTTGTTCTAATATGGGCGATGGTCTCTTTTCCCCCCCCCCCCCCCCTTCCCCTCCCTCCTCTTCGCCTCCTCCTCCTCTTCCCAGCAGGGTCAGCACCCATGAACAACTGTATCGGATTTTTCTAGAAGCCGATCACTTGAGTCACCCCACTGACTTCCTGAGGCCCGGCAATCTGCGAACAAGTGGAACTCGTCCCCACACATAGCTGTTATAGCAGCAGTGAGTCTTGCGCAGGCACCCGGCGGTGAAGAGTGACGTTCTCTGTGTTTTCGTTCATGGAGAGAGAGCCACATACTGTGAATGAACCGGCATATGTTCAGGTCTCTTCTCGTCTGGGTTGTTCGAGTATGGGCTCGAGAAAATGAAGAGTAGTCGTAGATTTTTGTGCTGTGCACGGTGGATAGTCAAGACAGATACTCAAAGTCATGCTCTCGGCTACTTCAAAGAACGAAATGCAGCCTGACCGCCTTGAACAGAGAAGCCTCAGAATTTGTCGAGGTGCGCTTGTCCTCCCCCCCCCCCCCACCCACCTCCCAAGCAGACTTGTCTGTGTCATGGATCGCGGACTTTCGAGACCGAGGCAAACTATAATTGTTATTCATACTAGCTTCCGAATTTTGTGTCTCTGTCACGAAGTACTTATAAAAGGGCTCGGCGGCAATGGCTGTCGAAAGCTTGTGTCGAAAGGCTCGCGTGCGTCGCCACTGTTGATGCTCTCTTATACATTCGGCAATCCTCATTCAGACAAGGTGGCGTATGCACAGCCATGAACAATCCTCCGGTCTCAGCCGGAAATTTGACCCCATGGTGAAGCCTGTCAGTCAGTGCCTGGCCTGGGTCTGTTCACACGCCGCACCTGGACATGTCCTGCAGGTGTCAACCACGGACCCGCGGTGGAGCCCTCCTCTCTCGCAAGAGAGAAGGGGAAAAGAAGAATGGAAAGAATGGGAAAAAGAAGACAAGGACCTTCGTCTACTCCGTGCAGAGAGAGAGAACGCCACAGACCACCATTCCCTTTTCCCCCCATTTTGATCCACGGTCACTTGCGTTCCAGGGCAAAAGACCACGTTGTGTGCCTTGATTTATGCCGGCACTGATGGATGATGCAGCTTTGGTATCCTGGTAGCGGGTCTAGCGTGAGCTGCGTGGGTTACTGTGGAGTCTCTGTCTTGATTTCCCCCCTCTGTAGTGGTCTTTTCTCCCAGGGGTCAAGGGTTTTGTGACGAAACATGGCGGATGGAGGGTTGAACAGACGAGTGATTAGGGGGAGCCAAGGAGAGTCAAGCGGGTCAATTCTTTTTTTTTTTTTCTTTTTTTCTTTCCCTCTCGTTCTTTCAGGGGATGGGAAGGGTGTGGACGATGATGAAACCAGCCAGGTCATAAAGTGACAGACAAGGACATCTAGGGAGAGAAGAAGGGTGGGGACCGAAACTTCCCGAGATGCCACATGTCGTGGAAGGAGGGCCAGATAGCAAGAGGAACGTGACATGGACGATACCGAACGCGGGGATAACAGGACACAAGGGGGGGGGGGGGGGTTACTTTGTCTAGACCGTTCCTCTGTGACACGGATTTCCGTTGACGGTTTATCCGGAAAGGCAAAGTCAACGTGATGATACCGGGTCACGGGCAAAACCTTGTGTCGAGCCAAGCTGTAGTCAAGGCCTCTGCTGCCTGCCGTGCGCTCTCGATCACGACAGCAAGGTGATGAACGAACCCCTTCCCAAACCCATGTCAGTTAGAGGACGATATCGGAACCTGGGATATTCTCCCATGCTTGTTCGTCCACCAACACAAACTTTTCGCCAAGCATTGGCCGGTCTCTTGCTCGAGCATCTCGCCAGCACATCCGATGAACCTTCTAGATCATAGACGAGATAAAAGTTGAAGTCTGTTTGGTTCGTGCAGGGTGATAGGAGCAGGCCTTTATGGGTGTTTCCCCATCCACATCGCCAGAGGCGGTAGAGCGACCAGCTCGATGAAACCGTCCTAGACGAGGTTCTCCCTCGTGACAGTGTATTTTCCTGTGCATGCCTCTACATTCTTCTCGTCTGTCTGTGCATAAGCGGTCGAGGCCCCTGCTCACAAACCACACAAGTATAGGACCCAAAGATAAGGCGGTGTTGTAACTCCGACATTTCGAAATTGACTTGAAGAAGCAAAAGGGAAAAGACTGAGTCTACCCGGGGTATCTTGTCAGAGGGAGGATTTGCATTTTGGCCAAGGGATATCCATTGTTATTGATGATTTTCTTGTTTCCCCGATTTCTTTTCCTCTTTTTTCACTCTGTTGTTTTCAGTTGTTGTCGTTGAAGAGGCAAGTATATCAATAATATTGGAGCCATCTGTGGAAGTGTCCACCACTACTTCCTAACAGCATCCCATGGTATCCAATGTAATTATCGCATCAAGAGGGCGCGTGTAGTGTATCCATTCTTCTAGGCCATCAAGTATGTCTGTAAGTGGACACACATAAGTGGCCCTCCTAACTTCAACACCTTAATATGTCGATCTACTCTTCCTTTGAGCTAATTCGACACGTGCGTGTCTTGAATCAAGGGAACCGTTGCAGACCCCGTTAACCACTAATGTACAACATACACCATGATCAGAGCTCCATATAAGATTGGACCTCTTCTTCCAAAGTCAAGGAAATGGCAACTGAACTGTCCGTTCTCAACCTCTCAACCCGCATTCACAATGATCTGCAGACCTGGCCACCGTTCCTGACACCCCCTCCAACTCCCAAATGGCCAAAGCATACTTCATTGATACCCAGATAACTTCCCAGAGTCCGGTTGCACGATTGGAGTTGCAGGAGACTCTGTACCAAGGTCACCTCCAAAACAAAACAAGAAGAAAAAAAAAGATAATTCCCCGCATCGTCATTCATCGAGGAAGCAGCGCCTCTCGTTCTGCGGCCAAGATACGGTCTTCCCGGCTCTCAAACCAATACTCTGAGCCAGCAAAGAGAACCAGAAGCGAACGCAAGATCCTGTGAGTTCCATGTAAGTAATTGTCCAAACTTCAGGTTTGCCAACAGCATGCAGGGAAAGAGAAAAAAAATGAAAAGGCAGTTGGATTAGCCCCGCCCCCCCCCCCCCCCCAAACTTTCTAACTCACGGCAGCGCAACAAAAAACCCCATCCCAATCTCTTTGCTCAGCGAATACCACGGCCCGTGCCAGTACCACAGCCCATACCAGTCCCTAGAGCAGACCAACATCAACAGGCCGACGACATCGCCCGCCATGAGCGTGGGCAGGGCTGCAAGCCCCCATCCTCGCGCCTGTCCACACAGGCAGGCGAGTTCGGCCGTGTCGAACATGATGAGGTAGCCAAGCTAACGATGGAGGAAGAAGAAGGGTTAGCCAAGCTGGGTATCCACAGGGTCGTGGGACAGAGAGGGTTCTGATCTCACTATGAGGTAGCTGGTGGTATAGTAGTCACCGTCGTGGCTGCGAGCCACAAGCAGGATTAGGCTGATGCATTCCAGGGCCAGGGCGAGAAGACGCGTCAGGCTGGGCACCAGGCCCAGGCGACGAAAGGCGCCTACGTAATACATGTGATTGATGGTGTTGTGGGATCAAGTCGTGAAGAGACACTGGCAATTTTGATTTCTTTTTTTTTTTTTTTCTTCCGCACATGCTCTTCTGGGACGTTTGGAAAACCTGGGCCAATTATTTATATATTAGAAAGCAAGTGGTTTTGTTGCTTTTCCCGCGCACGCGTGCAAAGCTTACGCAGCGCGGGTGCACCCACCCCGTAAGACGGGTCAACTACCCCTATCGAGACCCGGGCCACGAGTTCCTCATTCCAGTGCAGACTGCCCTATTCGGAATGCATGCGCGTCGCCAATGCAGTCATGGTGGGATTCATTACGGGATGAAGTGATCGTGCTCGAGGGATATTGGCTCCGAGCAATTACCAAAGTGATGAGCCCAGCTCGCAGGACTGAGCAATGCTTTGCCAACCTCACTTACTGTTCACTAACCTGTGCTTATTGCCGCCATGCATACTATAGGATAAAAAAACAAGACTTTGGCTTCCGGACCGCTTCGTGCTTTTTTGTCACGGACATTCCCAGAATGCTTGTCGTCCACAGCAGCATCATTCCCCAGATTGTTACCACAATGAGCAGAGCGCGATTCCTCCTTCAGATCAGCCTCGTGAACTGCATCGTACGGAATGCCGCCGCCCGAGAATGCGTCCAGAACCCTCCAGTCTTCCCATACGTAACATACGCTGCTCCAAAGGCAAGCCCCGTCAGGTGGCAGGCGAAAGCGACGTCCAGGGGCAGGCGCAGGTATCTCCACAGGCCCAGCACGCCGAGGGTCTCGAAGCCGACTGAGAACTCGAATAGGTCGCGGGCGGAGAAGGACCAGGGAAAAGGAATGATGCGCAGGCGCGAGTCGGGGCGCTCGGTGCACCAGGCGGCGAAGATGGTGGAGACGACGCCCGAGAAGCCCATGCCGGGGCGGAACCTGTGTGACTTGTTGGGCCAGAACACAGTGGAGATGTGGCTGCCCAGGGCGGAAATAATGCCGCCGGACAGGTAGAAGGCGGCCGTGTGGGTTCCGGACCCCATGAACTGAGGTGAGCTGGCCAGGTTATGCCCAAAATTGAAGAGGACAAACATGTTCATAAACAGGTGCAGAGGGCCGGTGTGCACGAATGAGCTGGTGAGGAGCTGGCGGTTCCTGAAGGAGCCCTCGACTGGCGTGTGGGCAAGACCCAGCACGAAGCGCCTGGCGGAGTCCGAGGGCGACCTCGAGAGAGCTAATGTGGCTAGGTTGACAGCAGCGACGCTGGCCACCACCTGGTCGGGTCCGCTCAGGCTGTTCCAGACGGAGCTCGGCGAGGTCATGACGATGGGCCCGCTGCCAAAGGCCGAGCTCGACTCTTGTGCCATCGCCCTCCTCCTCCTCCGCGACCTGTCAGCCTCGACGCGCTCAAAGGTCAAGCCTCGACGGCTCTCCTTGCTGTATCTTCTCACATCCTGGTGAACGTCCCAGGCGGCGAAGGTGAAATAGATGGTGCCGACGGCGGCGATAGACCAGATCGTGGGCCCGATGATTCGGACAGGGTGTTGTGACCAGTTGATCTGTTGATAGCCCCACTGTTGGGAAGAGTATTTGCGGACGGAGCATGATCGTAAGCGGTGGTGAGACGAGGAGGAGGAGGGGGGAGAAAGAAGGAGGACACGCAGCGAGGCCCGAAAGGCGTGGTCGGGCCCTCAGACGTGAGCAGAACATGGCCCTCCTCAGACTCAATTTCTGCCTTCTCTTCCTTGATACCGCTCTCCTACTATCACTTTTTCAGAGATCTGATGTATTTGTCGTATGTGCTGCGACGGGCGCTTCCTCATTGAGGACAACAGGTGCCCAGGTGGGATGGCTGGATGGATGAATGACCTGAGCTCATTGAGATGGCGTGCACCAACCCTAGCCCTTGTCGCTGAGGTAATCAGTGTATCTCCTCGCCCAGCATATCAGTAGTACTGATTACCTATGCTGCCAGGCTGCTACAGTACCAACCTTAGTGGTCTTAGCAGTGCTTAGGTACTATAGCCGTAGCGCTGTTGGCTCACTCTTTCAGGGGGTTAAGCAGGAGGCTACCATCGGCACAGAGTCACTAACTTGATTCAGACCTAAACAACAATCTTCTTTCACAACTCGACAGGTGTTTTGTATATTGAGTACATTCTTCAGCACTCAAGCAATCATCATTACATTCTTGTTTATACACTGATGACAATCAATCTGTCAAGCAAGCTGTCAACATTTCCCATCAAACTAGCATTTAGAACCTCTATAAGTACTAAACAACACCAATGTTCATGCACAATTCGGTTTTCATCAATATCAATTTACAATGAGACAGACAAGACCACAGTTGCCCAACAATAAGTTATGGATATCAGTATATAATGAAATCCCCCTACATCTCAGAAAGTCTTTTCCCATCTGCTATCTCTTTCTTGAATAACATCAGAATCACCTGGGCACTGGGCTGGATCCCTTCTCCACAGCCCCCTACACACACATACAAAGTCTTTTACCCCTTCTTCCATATCTGCACCACCAGTCGCACCATTTCATCATGACTGATGTGCAGAGTCTGGCAGCTCGTCATCAGAGAGATGAACGTGAGTTCACCCTCCTGATGTCCCTTCCTGCGGAGCTCCGCGAGAGGATCTATCACTACATGTGCTGCATTGATGGTCGCCGGATCATCTTTGACATGGAGAACCAAGACAATCTTCACCTCAAAGGTGAATACATCTACCAGCTACAGCAGCGTCCCACCATGAGGATCGCCCAGGTGTGTTATGAGATGCGCGACTATGTCGCCCGGAGATGCAACCCCACCCCCATCAGCTACACCTGCTACTTCTTCAGCCTGAGTCCCATGCCCAACTGGGGCTGGCGTGAGGAGCCACTCCTCCAGACTGCTGTCACAGGCTTCTTTGACTTTGTCCATGACACTGTTGACTTTGTCCCCTATGACATGCTCCATGGCCTTGACCTGGACAGCCTCAACCCGGATGCCGGCACCGTCGACATTGAGCCCTTGAGCAACCCGAGATCGCCGGCCGTCCATGGCCTGACTGATGATGCCAAGATCTGCCTCTTTGCTGGCTCCGGCAGAAAGCCTGCCCCAAGTCCGAATGGCCGCTGGACTCTATTTGAGAGGTATGTGCGCCAGGCCAGGGCTGACTTCCTGACCCATTCCCCCCAGGTTGCCCAGTCTTGCCATGTGGTTGGAGGCTATAACTCCCAGATCCTACCCCAAGGTGTCCCGGTCCAGGAGCTGATTGCTCCTGGCCAGTCGAGAGGGTTCAGCCAAATGGAGGACTTTGGCCACATGATTCACTCGTTGAGGAGGTATACGATCTGAAACCATGGCCACTGTATTTCCCAGCAGAGAGTAGCCAGCCCTACAAGTGTATCAGGCAGCCATGGAGACGTCTTCTTCTCCTCTGACCTTTCTCCCACTAACAGCCCCACAGTTTTATTTTGGAAACACAGGTTGATGGCACGAATAATTATCGAGTTACTGCAGCCTCGCTTTCGCTTCTCTTCTCTCAGATTGACTGACACTAAGTACTCTTTTGGACAGTGACAGCATCCGGGCGTGCCACTTATACGCCCTGCTTACTGAGAAAGTCAACCATGATCTCAAACGCTTGTGGCGCAACCTTGTGCAAAAAGAGATTATGTCTGCAAGCACACAAGTGGCAGAATAGTTAGCAAGGTGATGATCCCATAATAAACAAGGACGGATTTCTCCCCAAAAATACAAAGCGTAGCAAAGGTGAAAATGTGCCATGTGCTCAGTGAAAAAAGATAAAAACTTTGAAAAGTAAAAAGATTTGCTTACCCAGATTCCAGATCGTCCACCGTCTGCAACGCCGCAGCCCCCGTGAAATTCGCACCCAACCCATCCAACACCCCCACACAATCACCCCCACAAGCAGAAGTGTCATACCGCCCCTGCAGCACAAGCACCGGCGCCGTCACATTCTCATACGCAATCGTGGTCGCCAGCAGCGTCGGCAGCTCGGCCACGGCAAAGGGCTCGCTCGCCACCTCGTACGTCCACTCCGCCACGCGCCGCTCAAAGTAAGGGCTCGCAAAGTAGGCAAACGTCTCGGCGTACAGGTCCGACGAGGTCAGGTAGCCCGTGCCCAGGCCGCCCCAGCGCTGCGGGTCCTGCAGGCTCGCCACGCGGAACCCCACGCCTGCGCCAAAGGCGGCGAAGTACTCGAGGGTGCCGCTGAAGCCGGTGAGCACGAGGCCGTCGACGGAGGTGGCCAGCTCGGCGGCGGACTGGAGGGAGATGTAGGCGCCGTAGCTGTGGCCTACGAGGACGACCTTGTCTGCCTGGGCGGTCTGGCGGGCGTAGGCGACGAGGGAGTTGAGGACGGAAACCTCGACTGGGAACTGGGCGTCCCTGTAGGCGTCGACCCTGCCCTATATGTCAGTGGTGGTTCTCAACAGCACTGGAGTGAGGGTTTGGCGGGACGGACTTTGAAGAGGAACCGACGCCGATGCGGTCGTAGTTCAGCACAGAGTATCCTGCTGCAAGTGCAGCGTCCACGAAACTATACTGTTCTGAGTCCGACAGGTTGGGTTGGAAATACCTGGTCTCATCATCAGCAACTCGGAACATCTGTAATTATACCATGAGGGAAAGTGTAGTCACTTACAATTTCGACTCGATAATACCATGTGTCGTCACCAACATTGTACTTCCTGTGCCGCATAGAGTCGCTCCTATGCTATAGTTGGCCCCCACAGCTGATGATGTCTCGCCAGTGATAGGCAGGGGATCACCTGGCGTTGCAAAGTCCCTGGCTGTCAGATTGAAGGTGAGCGCAGCCGCATCCCAGTTGTCCCGGATTGTGATGTCGAGAATGGACCGTTTCTCAGAGACGCTGACCGGTATTTGGATTTGCGAGCAATGGTTGCTTTGCTCTCTTGCACTAGTCTCGGAGGTTGGCAGGGCAGCGGTCATGGACGATGCCGCGAGGGCGAGTGCAATTATGGTTTTCTGCATCTTGGATGTGGTCTTGGCCCAACAGTGTGTCTCGATGATGATGAGGATGATGTCTCGACACACATGATGGAGAACCTGGACGTCCTGACGGGCTCATCTTATATATCGTAAGACGTTTCTTCAACCGTAACTTTCCCTTCAGTCTTTCACCGAAGCATCATATCCCGTTTATCTTAGTGATCATGTTCTCCTAGAGTAGGCAGTGGAGAATAAACCATGTGTAGACTTACTCAGCGACCTTCCACTGGCGGATCAGACGTGGAGAACGGGGTTCCGCTGTCTCACAAATCATGCCTTCCATACTAGGCTTTTTCCCGTGATGCCCACGAGGGAATCTTTACAGGCTTACAAACATGGCTTAACTATCAATGCTACTAGTACATTGCTGAGTCCCCTGAGGTGGAGACTGGCTTTATCTCAAGAATAAGCATGATATTCGATAATCAGAAATACGGGCATCTCTGTGCCTTGGTGGTCAATAGGGTGCTTACCCAGCTGCAGTGTTGATTTATCAGATACAGGGTGGGTTATTGTATAGAGCGGCTAAAAGTTAACACGGCTTTACCCACTACACAATCTACCCTATCTGTCTGGAGCTGCAGGTGAGATCTAGGCGGCCATGCGGTATGGATCTTGCTTTAAGCGAGATATTCGTAGAACTATTGAGGGAAGGCGCCTGTGCTGTCAGCTACGATACGTTGTTTAGAGCATATGGAGACACATGTGATTATGCAACGCAAGAATCATCAATAACTTGTCCGTACTTATAAGTGAATGGGTCTGAGTCTGCCAGTGGGCGGTACTTGGTCGATGTGACTTCAGCTGCATTCCGTTATGTGCAATTAGTACATCGATCGCCATGCTTGTTGATATCATAGATTCAGAGTCTTAAAGGTCGTTCCCGTCAGATCTGACATGCTTGGTGACACCGGATAACTACAACCTTGATGTGGTCAATCAGTCTTTTGGAAAGGTGAAGAGAGGGATGCTTTGACCTTGTGGTGATTTCTCTTCAAGCCAACGTACATTGACTTTTCATAGGTCTAATATCACCAAGCAATAATTATGGGATGTTCTATAACCCCGGAATTCTCACTATATTACAAGCCCGCAATTCCAGCCCTCGACAGACAGCAATGCTTGGTGAAGCACCAAAACCATTTCCTAGCCTCTGACAGTCTTGGGCACCCCAGGGGTCTCTGTGAACTGTGTCATACATGCCGAACTCAATTATGGTCAGTGGAAAACAATATCGGTCTCGAACTCCCTTGTATACGTCTCTCCAGCGCGTATCTCTCTGGACACCCCGTGGAAGCCTGCTGGCGACTCTCTGAGGAATTACAAACATGAGGTCTCCCTGCCCGAAAACACCTGTCGTGATCTTGCTCTGACCTGGCTTTTAGGCAACTGTGGACAATTAGCAGGAAGTTCCTCATGTCACTGGCAAATTTGCTCCATCATAGTTCACCAGGGAGAAACACAATGCTATGATGCGGTTGCGTATTCAAGTATCGATGGGGAAATGACCTTCAGTGCTACTAATGGCACTCACTTCCTTGGATTAACACACCGAAGCAGGATGTTTCGTGTCGCGCCATCCATGGGTAGCACAACAAAACTCCTCATCAGCGATGAAAGAATGGTCTGGAACGAGATCAGTTGCTGCGATTGATACGTCGTACAAGGTCTAGACCCCCTATATTACACTCACTGAGACTGTTTCTCCCCGGATACATGGATAGCGATCGCCGGAGGTTTCATCAGGCGGAAGAACATGGTAAATTGGACATTGAAGCCATGCTGTGGCCACAACAACACTCATTGGCGGTGTTTGATGCTATGGCAAAGCCCCAACGCGCCAATATCATATCAACAGGAACACAATTTAAAAGTCGTTGGGTGCAGCCTCGAGTCCAAGAGCTTCTAGGCCATCTATTCAACGCACGCCAATCCCACGCACTTCACTCCGACTGTGATGAGACTACCTTTGCGCCAAGCTGGAGGCAGCATTCTGAAACGTGTGGCTCTGTTCAAGAATCTAGAGCTGACTTGTTTTATTAATGGTTGCATAGAGGGACCGATTTCTCAAGCTATACGCCTAAATGTGACCCAAAACATGGTTGATCACACCAACCATTGCACTGCGGTGTCTGAGAAGAGGGAGCCAGAAATCCCTGGCCGCAACGAAACAGAAAGACAGGATCAGAGAAAAGGTCACATTCAGGTGCTCCCAAGAAAAACAGGGAACACTCGGCCCTGAGCCCAAAACCCAAAGACAAGCGGTGGGATGACTCGCATCAGGGATCGCCACACACGCAGATTTGTCTTGCGCCCGACCTCAGACGATTGGTCAGGTTTTTGCGGGCTGCGACTTGACTTTGGTACACACACCATGGCCACCGACCGCCCTGCCCGAGGACAGACGTCACATTGTCGCAATTTTTGCTTTTTCTTCTATGTTATGGTTACTATCTAGGCCAACAAAATCACTTTCAAGAAAGAAAAGAGAAAAAAAGGACACAGGATAAAACTCCTCCAGAGGCCCCTAAGCCGGTGCTCTCAGCGTCGAGTTTGTTTTGCATTTCTATTTCCTAAGGTCGGCCGCCTTCATTTCCTCCAGCAAGAGCAACACGAAATCACAAGCCATGGCCCGAGCCGACAGCCCTAGCTATGATTCTCATCCTCGTCGCTCATCACGTCCAAGAGACGGATATTCCTCTTCTCCACCCGGCTACTACGACTCTGACAGAGATGATCGCCGCACGGCGAGGAGAAAACCAGGTCGTCAAGACGGAGAGCGGCCAAGACAGCGGCGGCGGCCCTCCACCTATCACGACGGCTACCATTCGGATGGATACTCCGACAGCGACGACCTGGGCGACGACGACGATCGTCACTATTACCCGCCCCGCTCGTCAGACAGGAGAGCAGGTCACCGCAGCGACAGGCACCAACAACGAAGACGCGCACACAGCGAGACGCGCAGGGCCCCAGAGGGCAGGAGGTCGAGAGAGCGCCGCCGCAGCCGCAGCCGAGGGTCTCGCGGCCCGATGAGCGAGGAGGACGCGAGGCAGAAGCGCAACCAGGCGATCAAGGCGGCGCTCACGGCGGGCGCTGTGGAGGCGTTTCGGCAGCGCAACAGGGCCGGGGAGTGGGTGGGGCAAAAGGGGATGCGGGTGGCCACGGCGGCGCTGTCGGCGGGGCTGATTGATGCCGGGCTGGAGGGGAAGGAGGGTGGGCATGGTGCTGGGGGCACTGTGGGCAGGCTGATGCAGTCTACACTTGGGGGTATCTTGGTTGATAAGTTTGCGAATGGGGGGCGGAGGTGAGAGGGCCGTGCTTTTCGGGGGAGGGGGGGGGGGGCTGAGTCTGTCCCCGGATATCCTACGATGAGCATGTCCTTATTCTTATTGCTTTTGTTTGTTTTATTCTCTTCCCCGTCTTGATTATCCGTGTATCATGATCTCGTTAGAATGGTGTCTGCCTCTATTCTCTTTAACGGTTTTGAAAGCAGAACGCAGTTGGATAGGCATTAGCAAAGGGATGGCTGATGTATGAAGCAGCAGCAATAAGATAAAAGGGTTATGGCGGCCGTCTTTGGACGACTTACAACGACGTATTTGATGAAATAAGACGTTTATGCTATTATCACCTAACAATAAATATAACTCAAAATCTTATTGTTCCTCGCCGTACATCCTGACCTGGGCTCGTGGGTGGTAGATGAAAGGGGAAAAACCACTTATTTGATGTTGATATTCAGGGATAGAATTCATCTCGGAAAGGACATTGTTAAGGAATACCACATAATCATACTACAAGCCAACATGCAACCACTCACCAGAACAGTAAACAGCGTAAAGAGACCGTGATGAGATGAGAATATTATGTCATTAGATGATATGATATTGTGTTTGTCATTGTGTTGATGCCCAGCACCGACCGCGCCGCCGTCTGTTTGCGACATGGCAGGCCCCATTCTATAAGTCTATAAGTGGCGTGTTTGTCGTGATATTGTGTTGTAATACAGGTCGCATGAATAATGGTTCTTTCTTTTTTTTGTACAGGCCAGCTTCATCTGGCGGGGAGGGTGGTGGACCACTCCTCCTTGCTCCTCTCTCTCTCACACGGCAGTCATTCGTTTCTCAGATATGCCTGCTGATGGGGCCGATGTCTAACCTCCAGCGCTGGTAGGTCTCAACTTCCCTCTCGGAGATCTGGCCGCGGCGTCTGCGTTGTGATTTTTGTGTGGGCACTGAATTGTGTGGGTGACATGTTAGCAAGAGGTTTGTCATGGAAGAGTTGGTGTGGAGGAGTGAAGAGGTTGTTGATATGGATGGACATACGGCTTTGTGAGATGTGGTCGTCAAGGATATCAGACTCGTCGACAAGCTGAGCGAGGCCAGGTGCGGCAAGCAGAGGGGTTGGTGGCGAGAGGCCAGATGATGCGAGGGTGTTGTACTCTACACAAAAGGATATGATGTCAGTAAATGTGTTTTGAGGGTTTATTGAATGCAATTGTGAAAATAAAGACTGATGACCACTACTTACGTGGAGAGGGCCTTCGCTCCGTTGCGCTGATCGAGGTTGGCTGGGGGGGAGAAGCCATGACAAGGCTGAGGTTGTCTTTGATAGGCGGTGGTGGGATTTGTTGGTGCTTGGTATAGACTGATGTCAAGTCTTGGTTCAAGAGATTGAGTTTTGGTTGTATAGATCTAAAAAGAAAAAAAGAAAAGAAAAGAAACAGGACAGAACGGGAAACGGCGTTGGCCCTTTTTCAAGCCAGAGTAGGACCAGCCAAGCCCACCTCACGATCTCCCGGAGAGCCAGAAGCCCACCCACCCACTACGACACACACACACACACACACACACACACACACATACACAGGCACACATACGATGGATTGTGCAAGAGAATTTCGATTGCGGGCTACCACAGAACCTTTCCACATTCGACCGGGGCGGGTCACCCCGAAGCCCAGACCACAGCAGATCCCACTAATGCAGGCCCCAAAAGGGAGGCTCCGCTTCTTTTTTTCTCTCTCTCTCTCTCTTTCTTGCACTCTTCTGTCCGCTCTGCTGTTCTCTGGCCCTTCTCCTCTCTCCAAGGGGGGTCTAGGGCCCCCCCACAAAAGTTGCCGCGAAAATCTTCTGATTGTGAGGATAACTTTTGGAACTACTGTGTGCTGGACCTGGATCTTGCATCGATTGCCCGGCAGCCCGGAGATCGTTGGAACACTTCGCGTCGCGGGGCCCCAAACAAATGGGTTAAAAAAAAAAAAAAGGTGTGGTACGCCCGGATGTAGCAGCACAGGGAAACAGAGAAAAGAGAGGGGGCGGGACCCGCCGAGATCTGGTCACGTCTCAGTTTACTTTTTGTGTGGTTTTTCATCACGATCTTATGATTCTCTCTCCTTCACCTGCCTACTAGGGTATATCGATGCTACACAATACGCCCTTAGGTAGCATGCATAAGATATTAGTACATACATATGTGAATCATATAGGTCGATGTTTGCGGCTCTCTCTACCTGAGAGCCGCGCACTTCCGAAGGGGCAGTGGGACGATTTCTATGCAGGTGTGTTTCACTCCGCGCGGCCGGCCGGCTGGCCCCAAGGCTCTCTGCTGCTCCATTGTTAAAAAAAAAAATACCACTGACTCAACATGGCACGGGAGAGGGCGAGAGGCTACTGCTAGCTTGCCACCAATCAGAATACCGATGTCATCGTGATCGTGATGATGATGTAGCATTATTCAGCGGTTTATCCTGTGAAGAAAAAAAACACTGGAGCTGATGATGCATGATGTACATTATATTCGACAGCGCACGACCTGACCTTTTCGGCCGGCCTCAACTGACTATAGAATGATGCCACGTCTGCAAATACTTGTGGTCCAACCAGTGAGGCAGTGCAGTTGGTGATCGACATAGGCATTGCATAATTAAGAAGGAACTGCATATTATAGCAGTTGTGGGTACATGCATGTACACACATGATCATGCGAGTAGTGAGCACAGGACAAGCTCGAGACCATCGTGGAACCGGGTCGGCCAAGAGCATACAAGCAGTAAAAGATTTACAACGAGGGAATTCTAGAAACATGCTTTCCTCAACACTTGGCATACTTAACACCAGCTTGCATGTTAAACGCATATACAAACATGAGAATGCAGAAAAACATGATGGCGGAATCAAATGGAAATCTCCAAGCGAGAAGGTATTTGCCATGTATCTGTTCGATGAGGAATCGATCGCGATCGAACGACACGCCAGCCTCCACCCCTCCCTCTGGTCTTCTTCCTCCGCAGATCACCTCCAGCCTAAAGCCAACTCAGCATCCCCGAGGGGCAGCAGACAAATGTCTCCGACTGGCTGGCCTAGCTGCATTGTCTCCGGTCATATGCAGGAGACAAGAATCTGCAAGCCGGGGCATTGCAGTGTGCGTGTACGGTAGACGTGTTTTTACCCCGGCGATGCTGCTCTGCGGGCTTTGCGGGATGTGAGTGGGTCGACATGGAACCACAGCACTACTGCAGGACCTCCTCCTTCCTCCTATCCTCCTCCGCGGGGGGTTTTTTTTTTAAGAAAAAAGAATGGGGTAAAAGTGATGTGCTGGCTTTTGGAGAAGAAAGGATGAGGGGTCAACAACTGTCTGTTGTCCTCCACCAGCGCGTGTCCGGCCAGCGTTCTCCCCAGTGTATTTACTTTCTCCACGGCAACAGAGGGTCTTTGATGGAGGAGGGTACGTACCATATGTAGTATTTGCGTGGATTTCTTTTTCGGTTCAGTCGTTACCTCTCAGCCAAGCAATATGGACAAGCTCGACCGCATCCTGGCATCACATGTCGCCGAGGGCAGCGAGAAGCCCGGCAGGGACAAGCTGCTGGGCGCAGCCTTTGTGGTCGTGAACAAAGATGGTGAGCAACAGGCCAAGGGGGAGTCAGTCGGCTTTTTTTCTTCTTTTCTGGTTCTGTCTTTCTCTTTTTTCGCTGACCCGGGTCCGTGACAACTCGTGAGGCGTCATCTACGAGGGCTCAGCAGGACGAAACCTCTCGTCTCCAGACTCGCCCCCGTTCACGGCCGACTCCTTCTGCTGGGTGGCGTCCATGACCAAGCTGGCCACGGCGGCCTGTGTCATGAAGCTCGTCGAGAAAGGCCTGATCGGGCTCGACGAGGACGTGAGACCTCTGGTGCCGCAGTTGGCAGGGGCCAAGATCCTGAGAGGCTTTGTCGGGAACGATGTGCCGGTTCTGGAGGAGAACACCACCCCGATCACGATGCGGTAGGCTGGCTTTCTACAATTTTGTCTCAAGCATCGTACAAAACTCGGGAACGTAGGTAGAGCTGATGAGTCGATGTTTTCTCTTGTCTCTTTCACAGCCAATTGCTCTTACACACTGCAGGCTTTGCATACAGCAATGGAGATCCAGACCTGAACAGGTGGGCAAAACACAACGGGCGCCGCCACCAGGACCTGCTGGAAAGCATCGAGGTCTGGAATGTGCCCATGAAATTTACACCGGGCCAGGGCTGGTGCTACGGCTGCAACGTCGACTGGGCGGGCCAGGTCGTCGAGAAGCTCACGGGCAAGAGGCTTGGAGAGTGCATGGCCGAGGAGATCCTGAAGCCGCTGGGGATGAACGACACCGCCTTCCACAGGGACTCGTTGCGCTCACGGGTTCAGGACCGGAGCGTGCCGACTGCGAACCGGGATAAGGAGTCGGGTGAGCTCACCACGGGGTCGCAATTTCTCTCTGCCAATCCGGAGATAGACAGCGGGGGTGGTGGGCTGCATACAACGGCTGCGGACTACGCCAGGCTGCTGCAGGCCCTGCTGAAGGCCTCATCGCCGTCGTCTTCGTCGTCATCAACGGCTGGTTCGGCCGACAGCGAATTTGTGCTGTTGAAGAAGGAGACTGTGGACGAGATGTTCCGGCCGCAGCTGACAGGCAAGCAGAGGCACTGGCTCGAGTTCATCACAGGCCTGTTCCATGAGGGAATGACCCCGGATTTTGAACCAGGGACACCGCTGGATCACGGTCTTAGTGGTGTTATAAATATGGCAGACTCGCCCGGCAAGAGGAAGAAAGGAAGCATGATGTGGGCCGGGATGTGCAACGCGCACTGGTTCATCGATCGTGAGTCAGGAATCGGGGCTACGCTGATGACCAACGTGATGCCCCAGCCTGATCCGGTTGTGGTCAAGGTGTGGGATGAGCTGGAGCGGGCTCTGTACAGCACGCTGCCGTCTCTTGACCCGCATCATCATCATCATCATGATCTTCCTTCTCAGCGTTTGTGAGTGGAAGTGAAGAGAGGGCAAGGAACAGAGGCTTCCAGTTCTCTCCGAATCACTCTTTAGTGAAAGAATGGTGTGAATCCTTCCCCATAAATCAACCCGGGGACCGAAACTAGCCTTCCTGCGCACATTAATTGGGTCCAAGGCGCCTCTTTTTTTTTATTCTTCCTTTTTTTTTTCTCTCCTTTCCTGCTCCAATCCCAACAACTCCATCGAGTCCCGTCAGTCGACAGTGCTCCGTGTGTGAGCCCTCGGGACCCAGCCCCGTTCTTACTCAGCATTTGCGACCTCGGGGAGGCAACAAGCTGTCTCAGGGGGGTGGTTCGTGTGTGTGGTGTGTCAGTGAATCATTCTGTGGAACTCATTAGTCAAACATTTTCGTGACGCATTTTAATGCTGTGTGGTTCAGCAGCAGCAGCAGAGAGGGAAAATCAGTCTTGAAGGGGCGAGAGTCGTTTTCGCCGGCTTGAAGGGCGACTGTTGTAGAAGAATCGCTATGTCATTCTTTGGTATGACGTTCCCTAGAACGATGTAGTCTGTCGTAATCTGGATTTTTTTCTTCTCTGGCCTTCGAGCCACGCGATGTGCTTGGTGCTCCACAGACTCTCTGGTTTTGCTGGGATACGCCTCCTTTGTGCGGATTGCTGTCTCCGTCTTGCTGGCATGGTTTACTATGTATGAAGAGAGCAGAGACTGGGGCACCACCTGTCATGTGGAAACAGGGTCACGATAGCATCATAGCACGATTTAGAAGCGTGCCCCACCTCCATCTGCCCTTGCCCTTTCCCAGGCACAGGACGTGCAAGCAGCGAGGATAACCCCAGACCTAGGTATCATTTTCGGGATCCGTATTCTTGCTCCAGTCGCTTCTCATGAAGTTGAGAGAGCAAAGTTTTCGAATGCCCTTGCTGAGGTAGCTATTGATGTAACGTGCTGCCGTATCTTCAATTCAAGTTGGCCGTCGGGCATCCCCGGTCAGATACAGCTTTTCGCTGCGATGAGGAGGCCTGGAGTGGTCCTTGCCGTGAAGCATAGCAGTAAGAGAAGTGGGCGTAGGATAATGATGATGTTTCTTGGGGGAAAAAAGGAAGAAAAAAAAAAAAAAAAGAAACTTGGTAACCCTCATTTGATCCCATCCAAGGGCCGAAAGACCATGACAGCTGAGTCTGGCAAACTCACAAATTCCATCTGTGTCTACAGGGAAGCATCATTTGCAGAAGCGCTCAGCCTTGGTGATTAGCGATGTCGTTGTCAGCGTGTCCAGGGTTGACACTACAGTGGTTGAACGCCTGAAGCAGCACCCCGCCCGCAGCCCTCTGATTGGCGGCGCGTCACTTCTGGAGGCCCCCGCTAATCAACAGACTTACAAGGTACCTCAACTATCGCATACATCGTCATCTTGGCCCCAGGCAACATGCGAGCATCCTCCCCCTCTGCGCATCAACCACCACCACCTCCTCACCAATCACCCACGAGAACCTTGCTTTAAAACACGGAAAAGATCTCGACAGTTCACAGACTACCCCGAGCAAGGCCCCGACACCCAACCAGCAAAGGCTCCCAACCCACGACGCTTCCCCCGCCCCTCTAGACAGCCGACCCAGCGCCCCAAAGGGATCAAGACAGAAAATAAAGCCTCAGACAAGACCACACACGCACACACACGCACACACACACATACACAACTCACAAGGCTCCCGAGCACACCGCCCAAGATGAACCGCCTCTTCGGCAGCTCCTCCAAGACCCCGCGCCCGACCCTGAACTCGGCCATCTCGGGCGTCGACGAGCGCATCTCCTCCATCGACGTGAAGCTGGCCTCCCTCAACGCCGAGCTCCAGACCTACCAGACCAAGCTCTCCCGCATGCGCGACGGGCCCGGCAAGACGGCCCTGAAGCAGAAGGCCCTCAAGGTCCTCCAGCGGCGCAAGGCCTACGAGGCGCAGCGGGACCAGCTGCAGTCCCAGGTCTGGAACATGGAGCAGGCCGGCATGATGCAGGACAACCTCAAGAACGTCATGACCACCGTGGACGCCATGAAGACGACGCAGAAGGAGCTGAAGCGGCAGTACGGCAAGGTCGACATCGACCGCATCGAGCGGCTGAACGACGAGATGGCCGACCTCATGGACGTCGGCAACGAGATCCAGGAGAGCCTCGCCCGCAGCTACGACGTCCCCGAGGACGTCGACGAGGCCGAGCTCGACGCCGAGCTCGAGGCGCTGGGTGCCGAGGTCGACCTCGAGAGGGAGCTCGGCGGCGGCGAGTCGCTGCCTGGGTTCATGCAGGACGAGGTGCCTGACTTTATTGACGAGCCGCCCGTGACCGAGGCCGGGAAGGCGGTCAAGGAGGCTGCTGGTTAGCGAGCTAGTCAACCTGTGCGAACACTTTTTGGTTATACCATATGGGGCAGCGGCGTTGTGACAGGAGCTGGAGTCGGGAATGGAACAGGAGTTGGTGGCGTTGAGCGTATCGTATGATTCGAGATGGCGGTTCTTTTGCAGCGAGCCAGACAGATCAAGATCGCGACGAATACATCATGCAAGCCATAAATTGGCACGTGACAAAAGCCCCCCCCCCCCCCAAGTCGTGCCTCGATCTGATAATGTAGGATAACTAAAATTGCAAGCTGTTATACCAGAACATATCAGACGCGAACGGGAAGGGACCGTCGCCTCAAATATAAGTATATATGGATGAATGGAATGTCTGAAGCTCGAGCTGAATGCTACCTCTACCATGCACTACTATCGTATACCTCGTCAAGAATTATTTCGTTTCCTTCATTGTTGCCGGCGCTCGAATCCTCTTTTCTGGTGCTTCCCAAGGCCAGTCAGTCCCCGTCCTTCTTTGTCTCCTTACCAAGAGACCAGCGACCCTTTTATCTCTACCTGTTCCGTGACTCCAAAGCGATGCGTGCCAGCCAAGTAAACGCTCCCTCATAATGTTGCCACAAAAGAAAATTCAAGCCAGAAGTCGCTCAAGTGTTTTGACGTTGATATCAACAGCTGACCCACACAAAACGTGAAATTGACCTCTGGAGCAGGCTCGTCAGCCACATAACCCTCTGGCTCTCGAGTATAAGAACCACCCCTGGTCTCTCGATACGAGACACACAGCACTCATCAGTCAACAGTAGCAAAGAAGCGTGCCACCTCCTCCAGCGCAGGATCTCCATTACAAAAGTCCCAGCCCACGATGATGCTAGTTTGGCTACAACAGATGATCCGACGGGCATCAAACTGCAATTTGTAGATCCGTGTAGGCATGCCGACCTCAGGCGCATGCGCGTGGGCGCGGTGACCACCGCCTGGCCCGGTGGTGGGCGGTGGTGGTCCGACGACACTTGCGTTCGCCGCCGGAGTAGTAACACCAGGGGCTCCGGTCGAGGACCCGGCCGGGTTCGCACTGGCACCCACGCCCGCGTCGTCATCAGACGCAACATTGCCAGCCGCCGCAGCATCGGGAGTAACGAGACCCTGTTGGAAGCTCTGGACACGTGCCCGCGCCTGCGCCACCTGCATGCGCACCGTCGCAGCGCTGACTACCTGCCGCAGCTGTGATCGGACGAATGGGCTGCCCTCGCGATCAATGGCGGCCTGGAGTTGATTCTGCAGGGCGAGCATCGCTGGGTAGTTGGCCAGGGCCTGCTGGAGCGCGTGCACGCCCTGGGGCACAACGTGGTCTACCATCTGGATGTAGGACTGGGCGGCGGCTGGGTTGAGATTTGCCACGACCGGCGAGGTGACGTGAACGAGGTCCCCAATTGGCTCCAGCGGCATAGGCGGAAGCTGAACGTTGGAGGCCACTGGGCTCGAAAGGTTCGAGAATCGTGGTCTCGACGCCCCGCTCGCGCGCGCCGAGGATGACACGTGCGACGCACTGCCAGCACCGGCGGCGGCTGCTGCTGCTGCGGCTGCTGCCGACGCTCTGGTCGAGCTACCTGACCCTGACGGGCTCGGCGAACCGGACGATGTGGACGCGTTAACGGCAGTCGAGCTAGGGCCAGAACCTCGAGAGGCCCGGGCAGCATTGATGGCGGTGGAGATAGCCTGCCTGGAGGGAACGGGTACTGAATGCCCCCGCCTGGAGAAGCTACCGGGACCCATGCTTGCGCCGCTCCCACTGCCAGGTCCAGGGGGGCCAGGAGGGCCGGGTGGTGGCCGTGCGTCCGTGCCCTGGGTTCGCTGGGCCGCCTCGTCCTGCTTCAAGTGGTGCTGTGGTCTCCACTTGCCTGTCTTATCCCTCCTCCAGATGATGATTGTCTTGTCGTACGAACCAGACACGATCCGGCCCCATCTCTTCCCACCACCTCCGCCGGGCGGGAGCTTGGCCCCGTAAGCTGTTATCTCATCCGGGTCGGAACTTCCGGCATTGCCGTGCCGTCCTCGCCGGGGCGAAGCCGAGAGCTCGCCGTCCTCCAGTGCCTTCATGTAGGCCTGATCGACCCTCCTGGCTTCCGCGGCGTCCTCCTCCGCGCTCCAAGGCATGTCACCAAAGCCGGCCTGCACGGTCCGAACCAGGTCTGTGTGGTCCCGGAGACTGGCAACCTCTATTCCCGTGTCCCGGTCAAACACCTTGACCTCGTTATCACTAGAACCGGAGACAATGCGCTTGCCATCGTACTGGACGCATGCAATGCCCTTGTTGTGGCCCACAAAAGTTCGCTTGCAGACACCCGTCTGCCAGTCCCAGACCTTGATCTGGCGATCACCGCTAGCCGAGACGACCTCATTGTCAACAACCTGTACAGCATTCACTGCCGCGCTATGGCCTTCTAGCACGCCGATCATGGTGAAAGCTGGTATCGTTGGCTGTTGATCAAGCGACATGTCGTCGTATCCATACTTCTTCACTAGAGTAGGGACCGGATAGACGTAACCCGGGTCGCCCGGCTTCATGGGTCGTCTGTTGAAGATCTTGATGGTTCTGTCCTTGGAACAGGTCGCAAGGATGCGCTTGTCAAACTTGACATTCAATACAGGATCGCGGTGGGCGTGTGTGAGCCGCTGAATGATCTCGCCGGTAGAGAACCTCCAGATGATGACGTCCGAGTCGCTGCTGCCCGACACGATGATGTCTTCGTTTGGATCCGAGTCGAACTGAAGACACAGCACGGAGCCAATGTGCCCGATCAGTGGCTTGCGTACCAACCGCCTCGTGGCCAGGTTCCAGATGCGCAGTGTCTTGTCCCTGCTTCCACTCACCAAGTACTCCTCGTTGTACTGGAGAGAATAGATGCACTCGCCATTGTGGCCCTCCTCGGGGTGATCTGGATGCGGCAGCTGAAAATTTTTGAAGTTGCCCTGCTCCCAGTTCATCTCTAGTTTCCTGCGCATAGTATAGAGATATTGCCAATTAATGCGCTGTCTCTTCAACGACGGATCCCAGATCCATAGCCCCGAATTGACCGAGTTCGCAGGTGGCTGCGGCGAGAGCAGAGCACCGGACGGGCTTGCAGAGGCCTTCCCCTTTCCCTTGTCGGCAGCCCTAGCCTTGAGGGCAGAGACAGGCGAGCTGGAGCTGGAGCTGTGCATATTAAGATCCCTGAGCGCAGGTGTCATGTTGCTGCGGGACGCGCCGGCAAACATGGACTGGTCGGGCTCCAGCGCCTTGGGCTCATCGACCAGATTGTGTCCAGCGTCAGTCATGGCAGAATCTTCGTCCTCCTCGAGAGAGACAGCCCGCTTCTTGCGGGTGTGGCCGTCCTCCTCCGACTTTTGCCTATACATCGATCCAGTGGCAGTCCTCCTGTTTACCATCTCCTCGGCGGCCTCGATCTCGTGCGCGACCACCTTCCAGCCCTCGTAGTGGTATAGTGTTTGCCATAGGGTCCGATCCAGGGCCAGGCCATACCATGCGCGACACGTCTGTGCGACAGAGACGAGGGACACGGGGTCTAGGTAACCGAGGATCTTGAGACATATCTCGGCGGGCAGGTAACGGATGAAGTCGATGTAGAGTCGGGGATTCATCTTCTGTACGATCTCGGCCACAAGGCTGGTGGGAAGGTTGTCGAGAAGGTCGAGGGTCATTTCTGCTCAGAGGGACACGAAGGTCAGTGCCAGCCCACTTGGATTTTTGAGGTGCAGACGGCAGAGGTAGCAAGGGCGTGCACAGAGCTGCGCAGCTGTTGGCTCTGGACTCCTGGCGTTGCACCAATAGGCGCCTACAGCACACGAGCCGGAACGCTGCGTATCGAATAGGAGGAGGGGGAGCCGGGAGAAGGGGGGGGAGGGGTTTGGTTTCATTACGCACGAGCTCTCAGTTCGGTTGGAAGGTTGGCAATGTGGGCGGACAGCCATCCTTTCAGCTGGACTGAAGAGGCACCCGACAATGGATTTGACGTGGAACCAGCAACAGTCGGCTTGAAGGTTGGAGGCTCGAGCTGGTTCAGAGGATCCTCTGAGTAGCCTTCGTCGGCCTGCTGGGACACGGCAAAGCCTTCCATTGTGTGAGGGGTAGGTAGGTCCAGTGAAGTCGCCAGGCGACAAATGATGGTGTAACACTGGAATTGTTCAGATATGAGGATATTGCGGCGTGTTTTTGCAGGGCGATAGTTGGGTACCGTCTCTTCTCGTAAGGCTGTATGCGCAGTAGACGAGGTGGGACGTGGGTCTGGGGATGATTCTAGTCGACGACGGTAAACAGGACCCTAGACGGCCTGACCCGTCATAAAGGTGGACTGCGATTACGGAAGCCTCGGAGCTGAGGAGTGCATGTGATCGTAATGAGGGTGAAGCTGCAGTGGTGGTGGTCTAGGCGGTTCTTCGTCGAGAGTTGTGGTCAACGCCCCAATGCAGAGTGAAGTGGGATATATTGGCTGACGCGCGCAGGGTCTAGAAGGCGATGGTCACAATGACTCTGCCTAGTCGTCCGAGGGGGGAATTAATGGACAAAGAAGGCGAAGTCGGCAGGCGAGGTGGTTGCCAAGGCACGAGACGTGCAGTGTGTCGCCGCTTGGACAAGGCAGGAGATTGAGGGGAGGAGAAAACAAGGCTGGCCCTATCCTCTTCCAAGATGCTGGTGGTTGAATCCGGGTTGAAGTTGGGGGCTGAGCCGCTTTCATGACGGCAGTGTTGTTTTCCCCCCGTCTCACTACCCTTAACAGCCCGTCCTATCGCACGGTCATGCCCAAATCGCAGGTGCTAAGTAGCGCCCGGCCTCAGTGAGCCCTTGGGGCGCTAGTGCCACCATTTAGTGAGATCGCAGCAGTGGGTCCGGGTCCTTGTCTCCCCCTGCCGTCGCCGCCGCCTTACATACAGTACAGCCTGTGACAGGGCCCCTCAGTGAATGATTGGAAATCTGGGGAGTTTGTCAGGCTATGCCATCCCTACCCGGCCAACCCACAGGCGCAGTTGCATCTACTAAGCATGTCCTATGATTTGATATACTTAGTATGTAGTGCTATATATGCCTGTAAGCATAGGCTCCAATGCCAGAGGCGACAAGGCCAGCAGAATTTTTGAATGAAGTGGCGGCATAAGACAAAATACGGGCGTCCTCAAGGTGCCATTTGACCAACAGCAGAGGAGAGACAGAGGGCGACACCAATACGAGAATTCTTGAATGGCGCGGCGCTGACATAGGCTTGTTGTTTGCTTTGTCCAATCCTGTCCCTCTCCGAGGCTTGTAAAGGCAGCATCTTGGTGCCTCCACGACGGGATCTATCTGGTTTTTGTTTTGTCTCCACCATATCTGTCCATACTTGGACTGGCGTATCGCTGCCGCTCGATGGGAAAAATCATGTTTTGCAGCTAGCTACGGCTGCGGCCTGTGCCGAGTGAGGATGAGATCACGTCCTAGGCCCTTGGGTGGTTCTTGACCCCAGATTTCTTGTTCTGCTGTGCGGCCTCCACGTCATATTCAGCGCTGCTTCCAGGTTTCTTACTGCACCCCATGCGGCAATGCTACCCTGTTCCGTTCGTAGACCTGCGTGTCATGGCATGTATTATTGTTCTGTTCTTCTCCTGGTTACTGCCGACCTGCCGTACACTTGAGGGCGAGGACCCTGAGTCGCTAGTTTGCGTAGCTTTGGCTTTTTTTCTCTCCCACTTTCTCTAGGCCGATTCCTGTCCTACATCGAAATGCATCATGGCTTGGAGAAGTACCCTAGGGTAGGTCAATCACCAAAGTGGCTTGGTCTATGTAGCCAGACTCGGATCTCAGCCCCCCCCCCCAAAAAAAAAATATAATGAAAGAAGAAATGAAGATATCAAAGGTGTCACGGCAGAATATTTGATGGTTGAGTAAAATTGATCTTCCAGTTGGATTGATTTCCCATCTGGTTCGTCCTAGCAAGACGCTGCTATACAGGAAGCAGAGCTCCCGAGTGGTGAGGATAAGGACTGATCACCCAGGACCTCACAGCATTTGTCACTCCAGCAAACCTCATATGAAGCATATCTGTAACTTCATTATCATTCAAATGGTCAATAATTCTTTCTCCAGCTATATGAGAATGCGCCTGGCACGGCGTCAATGGCGGTATGTTGCGGGATACGGGGTCCGCCATTGGTAGCGGACACTTCTCGGAGACTTTGCTATATCTGGGAGACAACGGCATACTTGGGAGAAGACATGGTCATGTCGAAGAGGAGGATGAATCAGAAGTATCCGCACTACCCAAGCCCCAACAAATCACGCGGTTGCCGGTCAGCACCCGGTTTGAAGGGTTGTGGGCATGGTGATGCCAGGGACCTGCCCGAAAAGTATCCGCGCTCCGCGTATAAGAAAGTCCACTGCAGAGACGCAGAAGAGAGGGTGATGTTGTTCAGACTATCATAGCCATGCTCAAGAGTCCTCGATTACTCGTTAGTTCCCGAACAACAGTCCCAATATCATTGCGAAGAAGCAAGCACATCATGTCAAAAGACAGCCACAACCCGGGCGCCTCCGCCATGGAGAGCATTCTTAAGGACGCCGAGTCTCCTGAGTGGCAGCAGTTCCTCATCAAGACCATGAAGGCCGTCTCCCAACCCCTGGCTCGCAACATGCTCGCCAAGATCGGTCTCGATGCGTCTGCTCGTGAGCCCTTCAAGCTGCTGGATCACGGCTGCGGGCTGGGCGTCGTCTCGCCGGTGCTCAAGGAGACGATCCCGATGGATGTGATGCAGAGGAGCAGCGTGCTCTGCGGAGACTCCAGCGAGGCGCTTGTCGATGCTGTCAGGAAGAGGATCCAGACGGAGGGCTGGGTCAACACCGAGGCCAGGGTCTTGGATGCGCAGGTTTGTTCTCTGGCTCCTGGTGATGTTGGCGTTGGACGTTATGCTGACCTAGATCAGGATACCGGCCTCCCATCCGAGAGTTTCACTCATGTCGTCTCGAATATCTGTTTCCACCTCGTGCCGGACTCGCAGGCTGCTCTGAAAGGTAATTCTGGCACCGTACTGTTGTAGTCCCTACCTTCCTCACTCAGCCCGCTTTACTTACTAGTCCGCAGACAGCATCCGTCTCCTCACCCCAGGCGGCATCCTCGCCCTGACGACCTGGCACACTGCCAATCCTTCCTGGGTCGTCTACGTGCAGGATGCTTTCGACTCCTTTCCGTCCTCTCTCCTCCCAGCCGACTACAAGTTCCACATCCCCATGTCCATGTCAAGATGGGGCCAGTGGGACAATGTAGACTGGTTGAGGGACACGCTCTCGGACCCGACCATCTGTCGTTTGGAGGACGTGCATGTTGAGACATTCGCACACGATTTCTGGGTAGAGAACGTGGACGAGTTTATGAAGGGTCATGCGAAGATGTTGGATCTGGTCGCGAGCATGGTGCTGAATGAGGAAAGCGTGGCCAAGCTGGGCGGCATGGAAGGGATACGGCAGCGGGTGAGGAAGTATCTCGAAGGGAGGTTTGGGACCAAAGGATGGACGATGACAGGATTGAGTATCCTGGCTTGGGGAAGGAAGCCATCTTGATGAGGTGGGTTGTGAGCATGCTACAGTGCATGCGAAGAAAGGCTTACATGGTTGTGGTCGATTGAGAGGAACGGTAGTCCATTGGCCAACACAATTTGTCAACAGTGCGCCTCGTGACAACTCAGTCATTTGCACCTGAGCAGCGTTCTTCCGGCAAAACCCTCAAAAGCGAGTACTTCGGGGACACAAGTCTTTCAAAATGGCTCCAAGACAGATTAGGCAGCCATATGAGAGGGCCCGGACGTACAGAAGTACAGGAGCAAAAGAGGGTGAGGTCATCAATCCTGAACAAGGTCTCCCGACCATCCATCCATCCATCGAGCTCGGAAGACGGAGCTTTGAGGCCAAGGACACAACGGAACGTGACCGTCCTCGCGCAGTAAAAACATATTGCAGGACGGCGAGATCGGCCCTGCGGCCAGATATGATCCGCCTTTCTGCTGGCGAATTTCCTAACCAGGAAGTTTGCTGGCACTGAGGTCTCTTTATCATATCGTATCTCTTTCTCGGTAGGGATCGTCCTGCAGCTGTACTATGGCAACAGCAGCAGCCACTATGATCATAACGCCCAGATGGGGGTGTGTGTGTGTGGGTGTGCTGGCCATCTCGCCGACTGGACCGAGACGGCTTGTTGGTGGGGTGGGAAAGAGCTGCCGCCATGCATACGACCCGCGCGCCCGTCAAGGTCCCCGTGTCAGATGCTGCAAGGTGGTGCATCATGTATGCGCCCTTTCTCCCCTTGCTGCTCCTCGTTTGGTTTCCGACAAGGGGCACGGCATGATTGCATTCTGCGGCTTTTCCAACGTCTGCATGCAGATCTGACAGTCTGCATGTCTCTCTTGGCTACAACCCTCCCGAATGCTCGGGTCCGAAATGATAACCAATACAACCCCCCCCCCTCCCGTCTTCTTTCTCCGAGCGTAGTCCTGCCAACAATGTGACATAGAACCAGAAAGGCAGGCTCATATGTGAGATTGTAACAAAACGCAAAGGTAAGCATCTCTGTGTAGGAAATAGTTACAATATACCAGAAATGTTGTTGAACATCCTTATCAAAACTACTACAGTACTACAAGCATAGCCTGTGATGAAGATCGTCGGGCCGCAGCTGTCCGGCCTGTTTAACTGGAGAGAACATTGAGGATCTACTCCAGCGTGACAATCGATCACGGTGATTTGGATTTGGGACAAATTAGACGGATGGACGAATGGATGTGTAGAAGACAGCATGTGGGCTCTCCCCCTTCCCCCCTTCCTAGCAATACTTCTAGACTGGCTTCTGGAAGATTCGTCAGAGAGTCTAGAGAAGAGCGGGGTGAGCAAGGAAGTTCGCAAATTGTCATGGTGTATACCACTTGTGCCAAGGCCTCGGTTTATCTCTTTTTCCCCCCCTCGCGGGAGGCAGGACATCACGCAACCAACAAGCAAAAGCCTAGCGTTGCACGGCGCCGGAGAGGAGCAATCCTGGAGGAGGAAAGGATAGAAGAGATGGGAGGACCAGGGCGCCCCTGCGTCCGGGGCGGGATTTAACGGGAACTGGGTTAGCGCCGGCGGGTGCTGGATTTTTGAAACGCTGGGAGGAACATGCATATGGTGAACGCTCAATGCTATAATAATGTCGTAATGTCCTGGGTACTATATCGTGTGCATAGGACTATGTACCGCCTTTTGACCATCCACAAGAGAGGTGGGGTAAAGCAAAGCAATCAGTGACCGTGCACAGGGCATCCCAACGTATCCCGATACTGTGCTATGCGGGCGCCACAGAATGAGGCGGTCATGATATCACTCTTGTTTCGCAAGTATGAGGCAGTGACTAAAAGGATCTGACGCAGATAAGCATCCTTTTCGCCATCGTGGGAACAGAACAGCAAGCTGTACTTAAATAGTATGTATTGCGCACACTAGTAAAGTTCCTCTCGGTGGAAAATAGCGCCTGTCATGTAGTAGTACACATAGTAAAGTATCTATCTACCTGTACGCATGCTGTCTCTCTCCAGCTGGCTTGTGCCAAAAATGGCTTTCTGGTGAGTGGATAAAATACTGAAGCACTACTTGCTTAGGCCCAAAGATAGACAGCCTAAGGGCGCCGGCACTGCCCAACGTCCACAGCAAGTAGACGCACGAGAAAGCTGCACAACCATCTGAAGAGAAGCGAGAGGGAAAAAAAAAAAAATAAGGGAAGACCTTGGACCCTGCAACCCCCGCGCCGGAATCCCCCTCAAACGGTTCCGCACAAGGACAAGGTAGGCTTTTTGGTTGGCTGTCGCTGGTGGTTCTACGTTCCCAGCAGTAAGTAGTAGGTACTCTGGTACTGTTGCAGGTACCGTATGCGAGCTGCGTTAGGCGCCAAGTCCATCAGGAGAGCCCACATGCTGAACCCCTGGACATTGATTTTGGGGCCCAAAGTACCAGCACCAAAGGCATCGTTACTGGGGCGGTCCCCTGCACTGCAGCGCGGGGCTAGACCTGAACAGGTGGCACTAGGCCCGCCGCCGTGGGAAAGGGAAGGTGCACCTGCATCTCTCTCAAAGGAAAAGCGGGAAGGAAGGAGGACAGGATAGGAGAGGAGAGAAGGGGGGGTCCGCGGCGGCAAGTCTTAGGGAATGAGCATTACACGCCCACCACCCACACAGAGCCCTGGTCCAACCTAACCTTGACAAACCCCCAAGCAGAGTGAATGTCGAAGGAGGAGACGACGCGCATACCCTTTCTTCCTTTCCACAGCCTCCCCTCCTGTCTTTGTGGTCTCTCATCAGACGGCGAGACTCCCCCCCTCCCGCGACGGCTATACAGCAGCTACCATCTCCCATCCACCATCAGCACCGTCCACAGAACCCGTGGGCATCAATCGTCCAATACTCCAATACACAACAAAGGCCTGTCAACCTCGCCGTCAAGCGAAGGCGCAACAAACAGCGAGCGGGTTTTTCCCCCACCTGATCTGGAAGCATCTAAATTCCTTTCCGGCATTTCCAGGGGAATCCATCCAAATCCGAAAGGCAGCGCGGCGCAGCCCAGATATAGCACAGAGGCCAAGTTCAACCTCCACGACGGCCTGTTTCAAATCTGCCCAACACCCTCAATCCTCCCCTCCAAACGTCATCTTTCTCACCTCAGACCCGCGAACGCCGACAATCACACGCTCAATACCGTTGCGGCTAAGACGGGAAGGAAAATCAAAGAAATTGTGGTCTTGTCGAGTCGGCCTTGGTCGACAGAGATATAGATAGACAGACAGGAAGAAGGTCGATCACAAGGCTCGAGCACAGGCGACCAGCACCGACCACCGGCCATACAAGAGAGGCGGTTCCACTGCGACACGGCGCTACTCCGGCCCCCATTGTTGCGACGCTCTGAAAGGACACTGCCAGGGCCAAAGGAGAGAGCGAGGAAACACAGCCAGAGCAGAGGCCACCTTCCAGGCCGTCCGTCGCCTCCCGCCTGCTCCGGATCACTTTTTGGTGGTCTCATCACGCTTTCGGCTCCTGAATCCTTCCACCAGAGGATTCCTTGACCAGTTCAACCAGACTCGCATGCCGGGAGCTCCCACCAAAAACTTTTGATTCCGACTGGCGAGGCCCTTTTTCCCCACTCGTCTCGTCTCTTTCCCTCTCTCTTCTCAGTCGATTTATCGCCGCCGCCGCGACTGAGTCAGCTTTAGACTTTGGACCCCGCGTCGCTACCTGCCGTTGCTCACACGCTGCGGCCCGAATTTCCCAAGTCTCGCTGGCTGGCTGGCATTCCTTCGACTTCACCCCTTTCGTTCTCTTCCACACCAGCCGCCCCTCATTCCTTCGCTCCTCGCCGCCAGACACACCCTCTCGTGACACGATTTCGACCGCCATCAAATCGACATTTGTCACCTACCTCTCGTAACCCTTTTACCGCCCTTCCGCCGCTTTCCTTGTTCGATTCCGACCTTTCGACCCCCCTACGATTCTCAATCCCCCCTTCTCCCCCTGGGTCCCAACATCGGACCACCCATCTCGATAACGTCAACTCTGATCAGTCACGTTCATGGAGTAGGTTGTAATGGCATCACATGCTCCTCTACTAAGAACAAACACGGCTCCCGTCTTTCAACATTCGACTGACGGTGTAGCGAGGCTAGCCAACATGAGCATGAGCAGCGCGCCAAGGGCAAGCCAGCTCTCCGGTTCCACGGTCTACGCATCCAATACTAGCCTGAACTCCCTCTCAAATGCGAGCACCATCGTTTCTCCGCCCCCCGGAGGTCAGGTAGTTGCTACCAACAATATCATCAACCAGAAGGCAGATGCATCCCGCTCGCTCTACCAGATATGTGTCGCCCTGAAGCAGCGACTTCGCCTCATCCCGGGCTTCGAGGGCTACATGGCCCAGCTTGAACAGAGGGAACAGCAGGCTGGGGATGCCGGTGGACCTGTCGAAGGGCTGTGGGACCTGTTGAGGGCTGGCCAGCCGCTACTAGCCATATACAATGCATGCGACCCCGACGACCGCCTCGATGTCTCCAACGTGCCAAATGAGAGCAAGCGCGCAAAGATGGCGATCGGCAAATTCGTGCAAGGATGTTCACAGCAACTGAAGATACCGTCTCAGGACATGTTCATCATTTCGGATCTGCTCGGCACTGACACCACAGGGTTTGTCAAGGTAAAGCTCCCATACCTTGGCCGCGGCACACGTGCCTGCATCCTTTGTCTGCTTTCGTTAAATGGAGGTGTCAACATCGCGATCACTAACACCGCTGCAGGTCACGATCGTCATCAACTATGTGCTTGACATCGCACAACAGAGAGGGCTCTTGAAGCAGGCGCAGGCCCCTTCCCCCGAGGAAGGCCTGGGGTCAGGTAATGGCGATTCGCAAATGAGCTACCGCGACCGGATCATCCGCGAACTAGTCGACACCGAGCGAAAATATGTTCAGGACTTGGAGAATCTGCACGATCTCAAGAAGACGCTGGAACAGAGAGGGGCTATCAACGGCGATATCGCGCATCAAATCTTCTTGAACATCAACAGCATCCTGGACCTCCAGCGCCGGTTCCTCATTCGGGTCGAGACAACAAATTCCATGCCCCAGGACAAGCAGGAATGGGGCAACCCTTTTGTCGGCTACGAAGAGCAGTTCACCAATACTTATCAGCCCTTCATCGCCAATCAGCGCAAGGCGGCCCAAACGGCAGGGCAAAACTTCGACAAAATCCAGACGGTGGAACACCCAGTGGCTTGTGACTACAACACCCTAGATGGTTTCCTGCTGAAGCCCATGCAGAGACTGGTCAAGTATCCACTGCTGCTTAAGGTTTGTGATATCCACGTTTCTTTCGTATATTCCTTTTTCCATACTGACCTTGTAAAAGGACCTCCTCAAGAAGAGTGATGACGAGAACACCAAGAGAGATCTGGCCGCCGGAATCGAAGCTGCAGAGCGCGTTCTGAAGAAGGCAAACGAAGCTGTGGACAGGGATCTCCTAGACGAGGCACTGGACGACCTGGTCGCCCGTGTTGACGACTGGAAGAACCACCGCGTTGCTCACTTTGGACAGCTCCTCTTACACGGTGTCTACACCGTCATCACCGGCAAGACGGAACAAGAACGGGATTACGAGATCTACCTGTTCGAGTACATACTGCTGTGCTGCAAGGAGCTCACGCCCAACAAGAGCAAGGACAAGAAGGACAAGACGCGATCGACTGGTCCCAAGATGAAAAACAAGAACGCAAAACTCCAGCTCAAGGGAAGAATCTTTATGACGAACGTCACCGAAGTGCTGAGCTTTTCGAAGCCTGGTGAGTGGTGTCGCCGATTTTATGCAGCTTGCTACACGTCGTTTTGCTCTTAAGACATGTGTTGCGGTTTGTGGACTGACTCTTGCAGGCTCGTATACGGTGCAGATCTGGTGGAAGGGCGATCCCGGCGTTGAGAACTTTGTCATCAAGTTCCAGAATGAGGAGATGATGAAGAAGTGGGCGCACCATCTGGACACTCAACGCAAGGATAATGCACCGCAGAGTGCCACAACTCCTGATCAGCCGACAGCAAATTTCAGGTGGATGGAAGCACAGCCCGACATGGTGAACCCATATGCGGAGCACGACGATGATGAGGAAGAGTACACCCCCCCCTCAGACCTCATACGCCGCCATGCCGGGCACGATGCCGAGGAACGGCTCGAGCTCAAGTCTACGGCAGAGATCAGCGACGGGGGAGAGCACTACATCTCTGGCAAACATGGTCCGCCGGCAACCCCCTACCAGCTTCCCGATGCCGCAACAGACGCAGCCCCTGTCGCTGCAGACAACAGACCAACCGTCGCCTGGAACCCGCGTTGCGGACTCGTATTTTTCTCCGGTAGGCGAATCACCTGCCTCATCTAGGACCAGCACGACGTCCAACTTCTTTGGCCAGAACGCTGGCTACGTTCTGCCCAACGGCGCATACCCACCATCCGGTTGGGTTGAGGACAACAATAGGTACACGGCCCCAGCGATGCCTCGTGCGCCTTCGCGAGACGGACCCTCCCCAGTTAATGCATACGGAATGGTGAACGGCCAGCGTAACCCCCGCGGGCCTTCGTTGCCAGCAATGTCTTCGTTGCAGTCACTCGCGCAGCAACAACGAAGTAGGTCCTATTCAACTCCTGATATCAATGGGCAGCCTCAGCCACAACAGCAACCCGTGAGGAGAACCGAACGAGGCGGCAGTCAAGGCGTTCCCGCTGTACCGGGCATCCCCGCTCATCTGCAATCAACCTATGATGGCGGCATTCCAAGGGGTCAAACGGGCAGTCCTAGGCAAGATCTTCCAATTCGCACTAACACCCAGAGTCCAGGCGTCCAGAGGGATCGCCAAGGCTACGGCGGCCAGATGGGCCAGTTCCCGACCCAGCCTATCAACCGTCAGCACACTCCTGTCTCCAACGGCCAGCAGGGCATGGTGCCGGCACCGCTCAATATCGACCCATCGAGGGCAGTGCCAGCAGGCCTGAACACAGCCGGTGCCACCCAGACGCCCAATCCTCTCGCGAGCCCCAACGACACGCCGTTCCACCACTCCCAGCTCAAGGTCAAGGTTAACTGTGACAGTGGCAATTATGTGACCCTGGTTGCAGCCTTCAACATCTCGTACCAAAGTCTCACTGATCGCATCGACACCAAGCTTCAGCGCTTTACCAACTCCCGCATCGCTAACGGCAATCTCGTGTTGCGCTACGAAGACGAGGATGGCGACTTGGTGAAGATCGAGAGTGACGAGGACATCCAGATCGCCTTCTCAGACTGGCGGGAAAAATTTCGAGGCATGTACAGCGGTGGTATGGGAGAGATCGAGCTTTTCTGTGTGGGTGACACCGCTTAGTCGGACGGTGACACAGACGTCGAATCCATGCCACAGTTATCGCCTCAATCGACGGTGTCTCAAAACGCTCCATAGTGGGAGCCCAATACTCCGAATTTCTGCCAGCCAGCCCAACCGCCTTATTCACCTTGGAGCAAGAGCTTGGCCTGGCGGGCAGGTGGTGGCACCGACAACGGATATCTCGAGCCGTTCGTGGCTGTCCGGTCCACTAGACGGCAATTTCCATCAATGGGATGTTTGGATTCTCAGCGACAATCTACGTCCACCTCAACCTCCAAAATCGGTTCACCCCCGACGTTACCGTCGATCTCGAGACACCTTCCTCCTCTTCAAAGGCGTGGTTGTCGTCACCCTGGCTGGTGGCGCTAGACGACGCATCTCTTTTAAGGTTGTATCAAGAGGCCTCTCGTATTCCGAGGGCCACAACTCATATATACATATACCCAAGTTCTTTTTCTCCTCTTAGCATTCAAAGGGCGCACAGGATCCGGGATAGTCAGAACGACATATGGACACCAATCGCGACCGACGACTTTCGCATCTTCAGCCGCATCGTGTGACCTCAGACCGTCATGGATCGAGGGCGGGCAGTACATTTTTTTTTTTTTTTTATTCTCACCTTGCTCTCGAAACCGATTCACACCTCTATACTGCTCTCATGAATCCTCCAATGGTTATTGGCCTCCTGCAACAACCACAGTCTTCATCATTAGCACGGGTTCATCACAGCATTTATCTGGTGTGCTCGACTCAGATTTGACCATATCCATTCGACGCTTCGCGCACGAGGACGAAGGAACTGGTGTTGCGCGCGCAGAACGTCTCTCATTTCTCATGATGGTTGATGAACATTCATATTTCTATGGGCTTCTGGTTTCTTGGATGGAATGAAGATTATTTAGCGGCTTTTCTGTTTCGGTACCACGCTCCTTATACCCCCATTCGCGACTCTCGGGAGCACCGACCCTTGATTCTTTCACTTAAATAGATTTCCCCTGAGTCGGCTTAATTGGCCATTTTTCTTTTCTTCCTTTCCTCGACATTCCGATTCTTTGGCGACATTGTGGCTTGGGCGGGTTGGAGTTGACGACTGCGGCGGCAGAAAGTATGGACGGTCTCGGTGGCGAGCGGCCAAAACACGATGGCCTGGTTGGGACTTCCGGGCGTGCAGTTCGTCGAGGCAAATTTTGCATAGAAGGGCAGCCTTATGGCACTACAGTGTTGAAGGTAGCAGTGGGCTAGGGTCGCTCTCACATACCCTCTCTTTACTTTCTTCACCTTTCCCCCCTTTTCCAGATTCTACTGCACTCATCATCATCATTATGGGGACGATTTTGCAAAGCATGAGAACGCACAGGATCCGGCGCTAGTGCTAAATCGGCTGCGGCGCAATTGAAATTGAGATCTTCTTGTTCTGCAGTCCACCAGCCTGAAGCATATATGGTGCAGAACAAACAGACTGGCATGGAGAGGCAGTGTCAAAAAGGGAACACAAGCAGCTGATTTGATTGTCCCGTAGCCTTCAGTCCTTCATCTAGTTCCGCATTGCCAGTGCTACCTACTGCCCTTTTGATGATCCAGCGTGTCCTACCACCTTTCCTACTCCTTTCAAAGTCTACTTTGGCATCCCAGAAATACCAACGAGCTTCATCTCTTCTTGGTGGATGAGGTGTGAGGTGTAGACTGCCGCTTTGGTCTCTGCGGTGTCAGCATATTCACTTCATCATCCAATGCCGGCGACAGAGCTTCTAGAATACATCTTTAATAGACAAACTCTACACTGGAGAGTACCATTGTTTCCCTGGGCACCCATCCTTTCTTACCAGTCATGCCCATCATCACAAGGGTAATCCCTGAGACTGATGAAAACTATAATGTGCTTGCCTGAAAATCAGTGGAGAGCATATTTCTACTACTGCATATCAATATCATACGCTCGCAGGGATCGGGTCATTGTTGTACCTCTGTCAGCTTGCGGCATGTATGTCAGCCATACCAAAATCAAACCTCCGGATTATTCTGCCCACCTGGGCACCCAAGCACACAAGATTAAGTTAGAGGGAACAAGGAAAAAAAAGGGTTTCACTTTTCCACGTCCATACTACAATGAAAGAAGTTGTTTTGCTTGTTACTGCTTTCCAGCGTTTTTCTTGGCAGCCCAAAGCCAGGACCGATGGCCTCAGCGACGACACTGGCTTCAAGAGGCCAAGATCCTTTGGCACCACCACACAGATAATTACGCCACTAAAGGGCCGAATCCAAAGCACCATAGTATCAGATGTTATTGTACGGTGAACTAATCACACATGTTTTCCTCCCTCTCAACGTTCTTCTCTGGCTGGTCCAATCGAGATCTTGCGAGCCAGCCATTCGCCCGCCCAGCATATCCCAGGTTCCCACCAGGTTCCCCGCATCTCATCCCTCACTCGAACGCCAGGGTGATGGTGGTGGGATGGGATGCATGAGCATCTAGGCGGTGGCATCTGTTTTCCCCCTTTGGCAAGCTACTTGGCGCATGACCTAGACGGAAGCGGTCAGGCGGGGGGGGGGGGGGGGGGCGGCAAAAGAAGTCAAGTACTGGTGTTATTATTCCGTTACTTAACAAGTACATGGTATATTCCCTGGTATTACTACCAAGGGGCATGTTCTCCCCCCGCCCTCCCTCCGTCGGATATTTGGGAGCTGGGTGGGCTCTTCCTCGTCTGGGGAAAAACCTGGGGTAAGATCGAATTAGTGGAGATAGGTTACAGAGGGTGGGTTTGGGAGGAGGAGGCGAACGGGGGCCTGTTGGATGGTTGCGTTGCAGCTTATCTACTATGTACTCAGATCAGTAGAAGGCCACCGGTGTAGAACCTTGTATAGGTATTTATTAAAGATTGGGGACCGGCACTCTACCCCTCCGTCAAGCAGAGGAGAAGACCGACTCCGACCAGGACGGAAAGCAACAAGCCCTACGACACTTCCCTGTCCATTGGGAACTGGGTATTTGGCCTCCAATACGTGGGTGTGAATCAGAGACACACGAGGACAACAGGAAGAGTCCCCTGCCATGATGTTTTCCAAATCCTTCTGGAAACGTCGGTCCCTCCGGGTCTCGGACAAGAAGCGGACGGCTGCGGCAGAGCTCACGCTCAAGGAGTCGCTGTACCCAATCTGCCTCGTCACAGTGCTCTTCTTCCTGTGGGGGTTCTCATATGGCTTGCTCGACACGCTCAACAAGCACTTTCAGAACACCCTCGGCATCACCAAGGCGAGATCTTCCGGGCTGCAAGCTGCTTATTTTGGGTGAGTTGGTTCTATTGGTATCCTACTGCTTTGCTTCTCCGTCTTGTGAGGCCACAATGGAGTTTTATATCTATAAGGGTTCTTTTCCATCTTCGATAAAGCGGAGAGAGCACCACTAATATGAATACATGTGTGCTTCAGTGCCTATCCCATCGCCTCTCTGGGCCATGCCGCCTGGATCCTAAGGCATTATAGCTACCGGGCCGTGTTCATCTGGGGCCTGTGTCTGTATGGCATCGGTGCCCTGCTCGCTATTCCTGCGATTATGCACCGGAGCTTTGGCGGCTTCTGTGTGTGTATATTTATCATCGGAAATGGTCTCGGCTCGCTGGAAACAGCAGCCAACCCATACATCACTGGTGCGTGATACTTAACAACTACCCAAAGCAAAGCACAACGAAAAAAGGATCCCCCAATTTTGACTCGATGTGGTGGTGGTGGTAATCTAGTCTGCGGTCCGCCCAAGTATTCCGAAGTGCGCATCAACCTGTCCCAGTCCTTCAACGGCATAGGCACCGTGGTCGCCCCTGTGCTGGGTTCCTACGTCTTCTTCGACTTTGGCGACGCTCGTGCCCTGCAGAACGTGCAGTGGGTGTACACGGCCATCGCCATCTTCGTCTTCTGCCTGGCCTTTGTCTTTTACATGTCGCACATTCCTGAGATCACCGACGCAGACATGGCGTTCCAGGCGGACGAGTCACAGGCCTCGGCGGACAGCGCAAAGCCCTTTATTAAGCAGTATCGGCTGTTCCATGCAGCGTTTGCGCAGTTTTGTTATACTGGGGCACAGGTTGCTATAGCGAGGTGAGTTGATATGGGAGGGCCCTGATTCCCCTTGCTCACTGTCCTGGACGTTGTCCTCCTGCTCCCGTTTGGCAAATATGACCATTGATATCACTAACCGTGCATATATGAACACTAGTTATTTCATCAACTATGTAACCGAAACTCGCGCCGGCACCTCTTCGGCCCTGGGTTCTCAGTTCCTCGCCGGCGCCCAAGGAGCCTTCGCCATAGGCCGTTTCGCCGGCACAGCCTTTATGCACTTTGTCCGCCCCCGCACCGTCTTCCTCTACTACCTCAGCCTCTGCATCGTCTTCATCGGGCCCGCGATCACGCAGCGCGGCAACACGGGCATGTCCATGCTCTACGTGACCCTCTTCTTCGAGTCCATCTGCTTTCCGACCATCGTCGCGCTGGGCATGCGGGGGCTGGGCCGCCACACCAAGCGCGGCTCGGGCTTCATCGTGGGCGGTGTCTTTGGCGGCGCCTGCGTGCCGCCGCTGACGGGGGCGGTGGCGGATATGCACAGCACGGCGCTGGCCATGGTGGTCCCCATGGCGTTCTTCATTGCGGCCTGGTCGTATGCGCTGGCGGTCAACTTTGTGCCGGTGTATCGGAACACGGCGGATGCGTTTACCATGACGGAGATTGGGCTGCATGGGCATCATGAGGGCGTCGCTGAGGTGGGTGAAGTGGGGAGTCTTGATGCGGATGAGGAGAAGGCTGTGGTCAAGGAGCAGGGAGAGTAACGATGGAAGGTATTCAGCTCTGGGTGAAGGGGTTGGCGGGGGGGGGGGACAGTTTCTTTTGGATTTTTCTTTTCCCGAAGGGTGTTACCTTTTGATGGATCAGAATGAAAGGACGGAACAACAACGAATGAGGCCAGACGTCTGATTGTGAGGGTCTTCAAGCTGTGAGTTACAGTTACTGAGCAGCTGTCGTTCGTAGTTGGGATAAATACATGCACGTAGTATCATCTACCGTCACCAAATCTATGCCTACATATTGAATGCGAATCTACAAGCACCGTTTGACTTGAACCATGCTGATAATATGACTGCCTATAATCTAGCCCTTTCTAATTAGTATGTGTTTCTCCTGAGCCGTCTTTCCGAGATGTGTTGAGCAACTCCATCTCAGACCCGCCCCTAATTATTGCCAAAACTCTAATTTAACCTCAGGCTTCTCATCTCGTATCTCCCATCATGATAAGAAGAAGACCTGTAACCTCTCATTCAGACCGTCTGGCGCTTCAGAACTGGTGGTGGTGGTGTGCTGGCTCGGCATATAGCAACCTGGCCATCGCCCTCACTTCGCGATTATCACTCTTGATGATAATTAATTAGTTACTAAATACCAATTCCTGCGCTACTATTGCCTACCTCAAACTCGCATATGTAGTCTTTTAAAATCCGATTGAGCCATATCTGCAAGACCCAGGGGTCCACATCACCTCAAAGAGATAAAACGTCCAACCCTGGGTTGTTTATTGACTGGATGTCAGCCCGGGTCGAAATAACCGCCCAAGACGTGATGGTTTCCTGGCACAACCAATCAATGCCCAGGATCCAGGGTCTCCAGCGCCTCCGTCACTGTCACTGTCACCTCGCTCTCCCCTTGGGCGTCAAATCGTCACTAGGAGACTTTTCTGAACCCAATGGCTACACCTTATTCTTTCTATCTTTTCCTTTTTCTGATCCATCGCCGACAGTGACAGCATTGACATGCACGTCAACAACCAGGGCCGTGGGGCCACTCCTGGAATGTAATTGCTGTGCCGGTCGTCTCCTGGCAAGGGTGGTTGGTTGCTCAGTAATAATTTAAACAGATGATGGCCTTTTGGCGAGCGTGCAAAAGGCTCTTATATTAAAGAAGCCGGCCCCTTGACGGCTTATTAACACCGACAAAAAGTGAAAGACACTTCGAGGGTAGTGATAAGTTGATCAGAGTACCAAGATAAATTTGCACAATCAATCGATATCTTCACCCATCATTCAACTCAAGTAGCCATGAAGACAGCCGCTGCAGCTGCAGCCTTTGGCCTCGTCATCCTGTCCGCCCCCTCGGTCTCCACCGCCGCAGCACTGCCCTCTCAGCGGTCGACTTCAGACTGCAGCGATTATATAGGCGGTCTCACGGTCTGGTCGGACGCCAACTTCACCGGCAGATCACACCAGTACAATGTCTCAGCCAATACGTGCAGTACGCATCAACCTGTCCTCTCATTCACATCTCCTCTTGAGGACGGATGGAAGTCTCCAGAGAGGACCCAAACAGCACACACACATTTGACGTAATTACTGACTCGGCACACAGTCTCCATAGCCAGGCAGTTCCCATACGAGCAACCTGCCGGCGTCAGCTCTGTGGCTGCCAACCCTTTCAACTGGTGTACATTATATCCGTATGTCGTCGGAATCCCCTGGCCCCCTTGTCTGTGCCGATAGGCGACGCCCCGGCAACCTAAAGACAAGAATGCCTCCCCACGTTTTGGTTTTCCTCGGTTCTAATACCAAGATTTCCCAGCAACACGGACTGTGACCCCGGGCTAGGAAGAACCAACGACACCTTGGATGTGGTCGGGAGTTACTACGACCTGGCAGGCTCCGAGGAGGTCTGGGACAACCTGGCGCAGAGCTTCTCATGCCGGCCTTACGATTGTTGAGAAGAAACAATCGAGATTGTTGAATTGAGGTGTACTCTTTATCACGTGCTCTGAAGGTCTTGCCCGTAGAACAATACGCGATCAAGGCAATGTGGAAATCTGGTATCAGAAAGGAAAAGAGGACTGCTGAGATATCTAATGGGTACTGCCTCTTGGGGAGGGGGGGTGGTTAGGTGTATTTACTGGACCTCGAATGAGAGCTCAGGGTGACATATATATTTACAAGCCATTTATTATCTGACTGGTATACGAGACATATACATGACCGACAGCGAACACACCGAATTACCATTCGACCTCTTTCTCTTCCATTCTTTTCATTCTCGCTTAATTACTCCCCCTTTTCCCCACCAACCTCGCCTTTTCTCTTGTTCTTTTTTCTTTTAAAAAAAAAAGAGGAAAGAGGAAAAAAACATACCATTGCCCTATTATGCATAGCAGGCGTTCGGTTCATTATGCCGACTTTCAAAAAGCACATATCAATGTCCCAAAATCGTGAACAGGCCAGAGACTCCCTTCCTCACATGCCGTTGCTGTCTCCATCTAGTAGCTGAATCAGTCAAGTTTCGAACTAGATATGGCCTGCGAACCCTCACCTTGTCTCCGATCATCACAAGGACCGAATCACGATCTCTTGTAAGCCAGCCAGTCACAAGACTTCGTCCTCATCGTCATCGTCGTTCTCGTCGTCGTCAGCGATCCCTGGAAACCCAGAAATCACGGCAAGCCTTAGCGACAGGACGGGTCGGCGAGCTGGTTGTGGTGCGTTAGGCATCAGCCGGCTGCGAATGGGAGATTTGGCTGTCGGGTGCTCACTAGGTTGTGCGCGGTGCATCACGGCCGAAGATTCTTGTCGAGCCGACGTTGAAGATGTCGGCAGCGGGCTTCTACGAGACATGACATTGCTGTCATCCTCGACATCAGAGGCCGCCGACCGATGTGGGGTATGCGGACCTGGTCTCGAGCCTGTCGTGGATGGTTGAGTGATGTGGGAGGGTCCTGAGGCCTCGACCGGGGAAGCAGTGGGCGCAGGCGACGTTCTCATGTCAGTTGGTGCGGCTGTGTCTTGGTGTTGCCCAGTCAGTGTTCCGTGTAGAGGAGGCTCCGCAGCTTCCGAGGCAGTGTTGACATGAGAAATGGAGGTGGAAGAAGTCGTTCGAAGACCTGTACCGCAGCTGGTCGTGGTATGATCCTGTGGACAGGCTTGACTGTCCCTCTCAACTGGACGCGGTGGGATGTGTGCCAACTCGAGAGTGTCGTCTCCATCCTCTTCTTCATCTTTGCACTGAGACGATGTCTCGCTGTCTGGGATAGAGATCGGGTCGTCCATCGAGCTGCCATGAAGCCTCAAGGAAGCCCATCTTCCAATCATCCTCATATCCCTCCTTGGAAGAGGGCGTTGCAAGATAAGTGAGACGTCATCTAAGAACGCATCACTTCCTTGCTGACCTTGATCTTCAGTCGGCTCCTCTTCAGCCGGCTGATCAGGACTTGCGGCGCCCAGAAGAATTTCGGTACTCGGGTATGAGTAGCTATTCAGACCGGACCTGAAGGATCCTGGAGTACTCCCTCGCCGAACCCCAGTTCGGGCATACCGATCAGAATCCTCATCGTTCATGAAGTTCTGAAAGTCTTCGTACTCGTCGTCGTTCAGACAGGTAGGTATTGGTGAGTCTGGAACCGTCACCAGAGGGATCTCAAGCTCGCTCGACTGATCAGCACTTCTGCAGTCGACCGAGTTCTGGGGAGTGGCGTGTAAGTCGTCTCCCGAGTCAGATTCCGGAGATTTTGAAGCCGTCGATCGCTGAATCTCAACTTCATCACACTGACTAGGGCTTCTGCGATCGATTGAGCTCCGGCAACTTGTATACACACTTTTGCTTAGCTCTGAAGTGGGCGATCCTGGAGTTGCGGCTCGAGGAGCCTCAACCTCGTCAGGCTGATCGGGACTTTCACGATCGATGGAGCCCGGGAGGTGTGTCTGAGAGTTGTCCCTCGGCTCAGACATTGGTGAATCTATAAGCACGGTAGTGAGTGAATTATTTTGTAATCAGTTGAGATTGTCATGGTGCATAGGCTGCACCTCACTTACGGAATCTGGAAGAATCGCTGTCTTGTGATGTCCTCGTCTCGGTTGATGATCGACAACGACTAATGATACATTCTTCAACATGAGGTGCACTATAAGATGCATCCGCCATGGGCACATCAGATGCACTGTCGTCCCTAGCTGAGGCCTGACTTCTATCGTCTGGGGTGGCAAGGTGACTGCTGGGACGGCTGGCAGCGGCAGTGGACTGCGAAGTGCGCTCTTCGTCGATCATCTGGGGAGCCTGCCCTGGTGATGACAGCCGGCTATGTCGATCAATGCCCTCTGTCGATTCTCGCGACTGTGGCTATGAGCAGGGGATTAGACTATTCAGCGGAAATTCTCTTCTAAGTTTTCTTGAGGAAGCCTCACCGTTTGCACTTCATTGTCTGTCGTCTCGTCGTCAGATGTCGATTCGGAGCCAGAAGGCGAGGACGAGTCGCGTCTTGCCAGGTAATAATCGGCCCGTTCCTTGAACTTTCTTGCTACATCGCGAGCGATTCCAGATAGGTCCACATGTGGATAGTGTAAATAATCTCTGGGCCGCAGATTCCCGGCTGATATCCAGGCGAGAACAGGATCCTCTGGCAGATTGAAAGACTCATGCGCAGGTGGGATCTCCAGAGTTTTATCCAAGAAGAGACAAGGAAATTGACGCTTGTTGATGTTGGGGCCACCGTCTTCGTAGCCCTCAGCCCAACCAGTGATGACTCCATTCTTCGTGGTGTAGCATTTGGGAATCTTGGTCGTTTCGTCCTTGTTCCTGGTGACAGCCCTATCTCGAGGTCTCGCCGCCCTTGGGTTACAGATCGACTCATCAGAGTTGCTGGCATCGCTTGTGGCTCGACCTGCATGTTTCTGCCTTTTCAAACGCCGCATTGCGTACTCGCGGGATGATAGAGCGAGGAGAGTGTCGGGTAGATATGCCTGGATACCAACCTTGTACCAGCTATATTGGGGAAGGACGGCCACAAGACTCCATGTTGTTCCATATCTTCCATCCTGCCATTTACATTGACTACCGATGAGTATTAGTACCTGTTTCTGCGATGAAAGAAAGATCTTTCGAAGAGTTACAACTCCAGTTTGGAGCATGACGCCAATATCGCCTGCGGAACAGCTCTATAAATCCGCAAGAATGGGCAAAAGGCGCCATAACTCAGGGGGGGGTGGAGAAGAGACAGTGATAATCACATACTAGATCTCACCAGGGACAGGGTCGATGATACCGAGAAATCGTGGTGTCCGTTTGGGCTGCGCCGACTCAGACACAGATGCATCGACTTCTATAGAGTCAATAAGATGGACTGGGGATGGCGCGACGCCTGCAGGTGAAGACGGCTCGAGAGATGAAGCTGCGGATGGTGGGAACTCCGGAACAGGGCACGATTCGATAGGGGAGGTCGGGGGCGATTCCACGTCTCGTAAGGGGGACGTGCCGACAGCTGGAGGCGAGGATGAATCAACCTCTGAATCAGTGGACGGCTCGGTAGCTGGGACAGACAACGGTTCGGCAGCCATAATAGGGGACGATTCAGGAGCTGGAGCCGGCACAGGTCTGGACAGCCGGCTGTTGGGGTCGAAACGGCCACTACGAAGCTCCTGCATGTATCTCTTGTTATTCACCATTGCGAGTTGAGGATCGCATCTTCGGATACTCCAACCGAGACTCTGGACGGCAAGATTGTGGGTGACCCTATCCAGACAGTGATCGGGTCCAGAGAGATGGTTTATGGCTCCGAGAATAGGATCTTGGTTGAAGTATAAGTCGTGCTCGCGGCAGCGCAAAATATACCAGGTATTGTTCCCTTTGGGATGCGACACGATGTAGGACTTTTCCTGGCAGACTGGATCTGCAGTGTTCTTCCAGACGGTTGCGTACTCGATTACCCTCTCGGTTGGGGAAGCAGCATGTCGCCTCCGGAAATGTGTGACTTCTCTCGCCACGCTCGAGGCCATCGCCTTCGCATGAGGGAGGCTTGAGCACCGATACACACCGCCGTACTGGGTCGTGCCGCCCGCGATTGTTGCAGCCCGCTGCCATGCCATCTTCGCCGGACCATGCTCGTGCGATCTGCTCTATACGGCAGTCAGTGCTCCATGCAGGTATCAATGGGAGTATTTGTGGGAACGTACGTGCTCGACCTGGTGGTGTATGGGATCCTGTCGGGTCCCCTCGGCATCAGTAGCGCCAGAACAGGTTGGGCCGGGACTCTCCCATCGAGGACAAGAGTCTGTAGTCTCGCAGGGATCAAGAAGACGTGGTTGTTTTCCGCAACCTGATCGAGCTCGCTGGTTCTGGAAATTTGTCAGACAGTGTGAAGGAGTATTCTGAATCTGAGCTTGTGATAATGTATTGCAAGTAGTAGGTATAGTCTAGCGTTGCACATACCGATGGATCCCCAGCGTCAAACACATGGTGAGAACCTCTAGATCGACCGAAAGCAAGACGATCATGGGCATCCTCGTCTAATCCACGCTTGCGCTTCAACACAAAGTCTTGTCTGTTCACATCGTCCGTGGGGGGTTCCATTTTAGATGGCGGCTCCCTCATTGCGGCGCGCCGTCTGCACAGTTTATCTGCTTGCTTCCTCAGCTGAGGGCTCTGTTGTGTACTTCTAGTCGATCTAAATCTGCTCTAGCCCCGCTGAGGAACTTCGAGTTTACTCGAGTCTCACCATCTGTTTTGGTCTTGTCCTTGGCTGCTTCGAGGTCGACCTAGATGAGATCAGTAGCTTATATCTGTTGACGCCGAAGTGATCGGCATGGACATCGTTGGAGTGATGATGCTGGAAGCCCTTTCTGAGGTATGGCTAAACGAGAGAATTGCATTTGGTTCTATTGATGGTTTGCTTCAAAGATAGCGAGCCCGGGGAAGAGTGAATCCGGGGTGCAGGATGATAATCTTTAGAAGTGAAGGTGGAGGAGGGGACATGTACATAGTGGGAGGAAATAGGAGGAGGAAAAGTAGCCCCAAGAGGGGAGCGAGAGGGACGGGAGAGAGAGAGAGTAAATCGAGGGGCCGGGAAAAGCGCGGGAGAGCAGGGGACTGATAGAAACAAATGGAATATCCAACACAATAATAGTGCCGCCAGTTGCATGATACCTGAACGATGTCGGCCTGCATGAAAAGGAAAAAGCAATGCGGGCGGAATCTTTCACACTATACTCTTGGGCACGCGTACAGACTTGATAGGGGTCGCGCAGGCAGCCTTGCCAGCTCAGCCAGATATGCGGTTACACGCATGGAAGCGAGGCCCACCTCCCAACGCTCGACCAAACACACGTCCTCGTCGATCTCACCATGAGGCATGGCTTAAGTTGGCCTCCATTTGGGCTCCAGCAGAAGTGCTTTTGCGAGGCCTAGATACGTATGTGATAGGCCGAGAACCCGATGTGCAACCGTCTTTAGTCTCTGCGGCCCAACAAGGACCTGCATTAGACTCATACGGATTGGGATTGAGGCTGGTCTGCGCACAGCTCTCTTGTCGCTCAACTCCGTTGTCATACCTCCCCCGGGGGTAAGATGGGATCTTCTCAATGAGGCCATGATGCATTCTTCTTGGGCGAAGTGATTGAAGGCCCGAATGAAGGCGACTACCACTGTATGACTGAGCTCCTGGGCTCCTGGCATAGGCCCTCCGGGGATCAAATGGGCATCATGGGCCTGCTGATGGTGCACATGAACAAGTGATCATTAATAGTTCCCGGATCATGGCGCCCAAGATATGACTGGAGCTCTGGCGTCGCCCGTATCTTCAGTTCAGGGCCAACATAGGTGCCGGCGGTGCTGTCCTGCCTCTCTTGGACGAGCGCAATGCTTCAAAGCACATTTGCTCATTTGGCAAAGATGGACAACGTATTGATCCGGCTGGGTCCGCAGTAAGACCGGCCGGGGCCGTAGCGCTGGGCGGGGCGGAGGGTCGGAGGGTCGGAGACAGGCATGACAGGGCGGGAAAATGGTGATGACCAAACCCCACTATCGCGGCCCAACATGCCAGCTCTGCACTCTGATCGGGATCGGGATCATCCTAGACGCCCCATAGATATTCGGGTTTAGTTTGACAACGTCATTCTATCGCTGTTATGTCCGTTGCTTGATGCCTCGGCAGGCCACCGTTCCGGTGAGCTGTGGGGATGGTACCGTCGAGGAGGCCCTCTTTCTTAAGATACCATCGTCTCGCGCCTGCAGAGTGTTTCCTCACCCATCCAAGCACACCTCGATATCTGCTGACAGACCTGACACCTTGCGGATCCCACTGACAAGCACTCCGGTCTCATACTGATCTTGGCGGCCCTCATCATGTCTCTCGAAGTCCATCACCTCCACCTGTCTCAATCCGAGAGAATTGTATGGCTGCTAGAGGTATGCACGTCGCAACCCATCTGAGATGTGGAGAGAGCCTCTGCTGACCGGCTCACAACAGGAGCTCAAGGTTCCCTACGAGCTTCACGTCCACGAGCGCGACCCGCAGTCGGCTTTGGCCCCGGCAGACCTCAAGTCGCTTAACCCCTTCGGCACTGCGCCCTACTTTCGGGACACCAAGGTCTCGCCGCCCGTGGAGCTTTCTGAGTCGGGTGCCATCGTGGAGTACATCTTGACCGTCTACGGCGGCTCTAGCCCGGTACGGCTGACGAGGTCCCCGAAAGACAAGGACTATGGTGCTTATCTGCAGTGGTTGCACTACGCCAACGGCTCCCTACAACCGACCATGAGCCGCAACATGGTCTTCTTGCTCGCGGGCGTCGGCAGCGATGTGCCCATCATCGGAATGTTCAAGGCCAGGACGGGCTTTGCGCTGAAGCGGTTGGACGAGAGGCTCGCAGATAACAAGTATCTGGCAGGCGAGGAGTTGAGCGCGGCGGACATTATGAGCGTGTTCAGCCTCACCACGACCCGAGGCTTCTGCCCGTTCGACCTGAGCCCATACCCGAACGTGCTGAGGTATCTGGAGGATATCGCGGCACGTCCTGCATACCAGGAGGCAAACAGGAAGGGCGACCACGGGATGGAGCCTATGATCACAGCCAAGGTCAAGGGGTTCACCCAATTCCCGCCCTTTGCGAAGGCGCTCTCGGCCCTTCCGGAGCAGTAGTCAAGCGTGTGCCGCCGGCAATGATGTTTGAAGCTGTATATGTCGTCAATAAATAGATTTTGGATTTCTGTGGCCTGGTGAGATCTCTCCCTGATCTAGTTGAAACACCCGGTGGTGTGTGCGTGTGTCTGTGTGGTGATCAACCAAAGAAAGGAGATGATGGCCTCAGACCCTCGTTGGCAACGACCCTTCAGCGGCTCTACGGCGTGATCAGCCCAATTCAGTGCTTGTTCGACTGACTTGGCTTGACCCGACGGCCTCTTGTTGTGTACAGCCCACCCTCGTTGATAGATAGGCAGATGCCGTTGACTCTGGCGTGATTTTGGATGGGTTTGTTCGGCTGTTGATGTTCTCTTTTTGATTGTACATTATCGCCGTTCCTTTTGCAGCAATCGAGCATGACGAATGATGGCAGGGAAACTACTTGAGCAGGAACGAAGAGGTGCCTATTCCGTACCTGCCATATGCTGTAATACGCACCCAGATGACTCTACTAGAGGTGTACTTTGGGTGGCAGTGCGCTGTACAGTATGCACGATGCACAGGGCAGTAGCATTGGAGAGCTGTGGGAGCAGATGACCAGGGAGACCCCTGCCACGGCGGCGGTAGCAGCGCTCACTTGTCAGGCCGAGGCTCTGAGAGGCCTCTGTCTGGGGAGGGTTTACCACAGTACAGGGCAATCATCAGGGTTGGGCACCCAACCAGGGCACCCAGCCAGGGCCCAACAGCTAGACTTAGCACTGGCCACCTGAGCCTAAGCAACACGCGAGATGGAGGGTGACAGGGGTTATGATTGATCACGAACATTCATCTCCCCAGCCATCATCGTCAACATCTCCATCGCGGGCATTTGTTGTCTTCTCCTCCTCTTCTCTTCCGCCAATACGACGAGTTGCACTGCAGCAGATCAGACGCAAGCTGTTCATCTATCGTTACGCCGTTTGTATCTGGATCCTGGTACGGCAGGCGCTTCCAGAAGTGTGCCCCTACTTGAGCGGTCCGTCCCAGCCGGCAGGATTCCCATAATCAACCCAAACGCAGCGCATCTACGCAGTCGCCAAACAGGCTGTGAGCGAGTGACTGCCATCTACGAGCTCTGTACCAGTGTGGTATCGTAAGAACACAGCAGCTCTCTTGGATTAGCATCTCGAGCTTCCGAACCACCGTCTCCATCATGGCAGAGAGCAGTGGTGTTGACCCAGGTGCGGGTTGCCCCCTCCTCCCCCCTACCTGTTTCTTGTCCCTCAAGTAATGCCACTGGCCCCCTCCGACGAGGTGTCGGCACGCAGTTTGTGTATTGTGTCACGTCCGCTGCTGTTTTTGTATAACGAGACTGACACGATCCTCGTCATCATAGCTGCTCCGAACCTCAACCTCACCCCTGACGAGAAGCGAGTCTACGGCCAACTTTTCCGACAGGCAGACACCGATAATGTTGGGGTCGTTACAGGAGAGATTGCTGTCAAGTTCTTCGAGAAGACAAGACTCGACTCGAGGATACTGGGCGAGGTCTGGCAGATAGCAGATCAGGAGAACCGGGGCTTCCTTACCCCCGCCGGGTTTGGCGTCGCCCTCCGCCTGATCGGCCACGCCCAGGCTGGTCGCGAACCGACAGCGCAGGTTGCCCTACAGCCTGGCCCTATTCCACGATTCGACGGCTTCACGCCCGCTCCGCCGCCGTTGGCACCAGCTCCTACCGGTTCTCCGCAGCCCATCTCTGCCCAGGGCACCGGCAATGCGCCCATCCGCATCCCACCGCTCATGCCAGATAAGGTCGCACAATATGCAGGACTGTTCGAGCGCCAGCCCTTGAGTGGGAACATGTTGAGTGGCGAGCAGGCGCGCCAGATATTTGAGAAATCCGGTCTGCCCAACGAGACGCTGGGTCGCATCTGGCAGCTTGCCGACACGGAACAGAGGGGCGCCCTGGTCATGACCGAGTTCGTCATTGCTATGCACTTGTTGACCAGCATGAAGAGCGGCACCCTGAGGGCCTTGCCAAACATCCTCCCGGCTGCCTTGTATGAAGCTGCTACGCGACGCGGCCCGGCCGGCGCTGCTCGGCCACAGAGTCCGTCAGGTCCTGCCTTGTCTGCCATTCCTCGCCAGCTTAGCGGTCAGGCGCAGGTGCCGATGAGGACAGGATCTCCTCTCGGGCCCGGCCTGGGGCGATCTGCTCTGGCACCGCAGTCCACAGGCGACGCCTGGCTGGTGACGCCAGCAGACAAACAGCGGTTTGACCAGATCTACGATGGTCTTGATAAGCAAAAGAAGGGATATATCACGGGCGAGGAGGCGGTCCCCTTCTTCAGCCAGTCTAACCTCTCTGAAGCTGTCCTTGCAAATATCTGGGATCTGGCAGACGTCAGATCCGAGGGTATCCTGAACCGGGATGAGTTTGCTGTGGCTATGTACCTGATCCGACAGCAGCGCAGCAAGCAGGGCGACTTGCCACAGACCCTTCCTCCGAACCTGATGCCACCTAGCCTGCGCGGTCAGGTTCGCCCATCGACAGCGACAAGTGCATTTGATGCTCCGCCGCCGCAGTCCCCGCCACAGCAGCAGCAGCCTCCACCCCCCAAGCCAGCCTCCGCACTCGACGACCTGTTTGGGCTGGACTCGACGCCTGCGCCAGCACCCATGCAAGCTCAGTCCACCGGCGCCGCTCCGCCGAGCGATCCATTTGGCGGAAGCATAAGCCCAGCTGCGCCCACGTCGCCGGCCAGGATGTCACCTAACGCGACAGGCAGCTTCAAGCCTTTCGTGCCGTCCTCATCGTTTGGTCGCGCTCTGACAAGTCAAGGCACCGGCGCGTCTGCCAGTGGATCGTCGGCAGGTGCTGGGTTTGCCAAGCCTGCGGCGGCGCCTGTGCCTCCCCCAACTACTGAAGACCTGCTTGGCGATGCCGAGAACGAGACTAAGGGGAACAACATGAACGACACGATGGAGCTTGCCAACCTCTCGAACCAGATCGGAACCCTCTCCAAGTCCATGCAGGACGTGCAGGGCCAGCGCAACTCCACGCAGAACGAGCTCAACACGACTGCACAGCAGAAGAAGAACTTTGAGCAGCGTCTGGCCCAGCTCCGCACGCTATACGAGAACCAGGCCAAGGAGGTCCGCGAGCTTCAGGACAAGCTCACCGCCTCGCGGAACGACACCAAGAAGCTCCAGACGGACTGCGCCATGGTCGAAGCGACCTACAAGGACCTGCAGACGCAGCATCAGACCATCTTGTCCGCCCTCCAGGCCGACCAGCAGGAGAACGCCGGTCTCAAGGAGAGGATACGAGCTGTGAATGCCGAGGTGGCAGCTATCAAACCGCAGATCGAGAAGCTCAAATCTGAGGCCCGACAGCAGAAGGGCATGGTGGCCATCAACAAGAAGCAGCTGGCGACGAACGAGGGCGAGCGAGACAATCTCAAGGCAGACGCCGAAGAACTGACCAAGGAGAACGGAGAGCTCGCAAGGCAGCTCAGCCAGAGCCCACCTCCAGGCGCAGTGCCGCAGGTGGCCAGCCCGGCCCCGAGTAATGCAAGTGGTAACAACCCTTTCTTCCGGAGAACCGGCAGCACGGATATGATGGGGGCATTTGCTAGCCCTGGCGCATCCAGCAGCAAGGCCTACAACGACAAGTCCTTTGATGACGTCTTTGGTCCCTCCATCCCCGCGTTCAAACCACAGACCACAGGAGCCTCGGCCACCAGTACCGGCTCGTTTGCGACGCCGACGTCCACCAGTCCCAATGTGAGCAGGAACCCAACCTTTGCGAGCGATGCGACCCCTGTCCCGTCTGAGCCCCGACAAGTAAGCTCAAGCACTTTGCCTTCTGGACCCCCGGCCTAATCCCTAACTGTCGCTGACCGTGCCCCCCCCACAGGTTTCGCCTCCTGCTGCTGAAGCAGCGGCTGCTGCATCCACCGAGGCCGCGCCTGTTACGGAGAACAGCGCCGAGACAAAGTCACAAGAAGCGCAGTCTGCCGGTGCCGGTGCCGGTGGTGGGGCGGGCCCGGAGTCCTTCTTCCCAGAGAGCTCCAAGACTGAATCCGCTGCCGGATCTGGGGATCCATTCTCGGCCATGGACCAAGCCAAGGCCAAGGAGGACTTTGACAACGCTTTTGCCAGCTTCAAGGCGTCTTCTTCTGCCTCCAAAGGTACATCAGGAAGTGCTGCCGAGCCTGCAGCTGCAGGCACCTCCAAGGGTCTGTCCGCTTTCCACGCAGAATTCCCTCCCATCTCGGAGCTGGAGAGGGACGACGAGTCGGACTCTGAGGATGAAAAGGGGGGATTCGATGATGACTTTGCGCCTGCGAGCCCAACTACCAGGCCAACTGTCGGGCCCGACTCACCGACTCTCAGCAAGGCTGTCATTACCGAGACTCCGGCGTCTGGCGCCGATGAAGCAGCTGAGAAGACCGAGTCCCACGGCGCTCATGACATTTTCGGCAGTGCTCCTCCACCTGGAAGCTTCCCCGAGCCCGATGAGCCCGCCGCCAGCGCCACGCCTACCGCCATCCACCCTGCGCCGCCGTCGAAGCAGTCTAGCTCTGCCTTTGACGACCTGGACGACGACTTTGCTGATCTGGAGGACGCCAAGGAGGGCTCTCAAGATGACGACTTTCAGACAATCTCGCGGTCTGGCCTCGACGACTTCAACCCGACCTTTGACAGCCCTCCACCCGCCAGCAAGAGCGAGTCGAGCGCCCCACCGGGCAGCAGCTCGGGCAACCCGCCAACATTTGGCACCGAGAGCACATTCGACTTTGCGAGCATCGACAACACAGCCTCCCAAGCCTCCGCGGCAGCCCCTGTTGGAGGAGCGGCCAAGCCTGCTGAAAACCATGACTGGGACGCCATCTTTGCTAGCCTCGACGACGCGCCTCCCGCACAGACCTCAGCAAGCCCCCCGCCGCCGGGCAGCTCCGATGGGCCCAGTGGCCCAACCCAGACCACGACAGCCACGGCGCCGGAGGCAGGAAAGGACAGCCTCAGGCCGGATGCGCCTGGCCGGGCACTGACTGAGGATGGCGTTCATGACGACCCGATACTGAAGAACTTGACGGGCATGGGGTATAGCCGGTCGGATGCGCTGAGTGCGCTGGAAAAGTACGATTACAACTTGGACAGGGTGAGTTGAACCGAGCAAAAGCGAGCCTGGCTACTAAACGTTGTGCCCTTTCCCTCCCCGTGAGCTTTCTACCGCTTCTTGTTGTATTTTCTTCTTTCTTTCTTTTCTTTTCCTTTTTTTTTTTTTCAAAGGAAAAAAGAAAAGGAATCTATGCCCTTCTCGTTGTATGATGAGCACTGCGTACTTAAATGACTGACATCCTGCTTCCCAGGCGGCGAACTATCTGGCAAGCCAGTCCTAAGAAAGACGACATTTAGGATATTGGGATACGAGATTCAATCTCAGAGGGGCCGAGCAGCGATATCTACAAGAACGTGGCCTTCGGGTTTCTTCAGTGGCTCAGGGGTGCATCAAGGGGGGAAGATGGGTGAAGAAAGAAGAGGAAGAAGGAGGATGCATGCGGCAGGAGGGACGGTTGAGGTCTTGGCGACAGCATCCACCCCTTGGACATATAATGAATGTATATTTCCATACAGAACCTTCGTGCAGAAGGGTAGGCAGAGCGAGCGCCATAACACATAATGTATACAAATCGACTTAATTGGCGACCTTCTCCCTCTTTCACATTGCTGTGTTCCGAGAGGCGTCAACGGCAGACAGGTACGTTTCAGAAGGCCAGGGGTTAACAGACCGCGGGACGTTGGGACAAAGTAGGCCCTATAAAGCCAGATTATGCCATGCGGTGGTACAACTACTACAAATTCCACGCGAATCTCCGCCACTCCAGCCAGCCAACCATGTGCTGTATCCCCATGTTCTTGTTCGAATTGCTTGCCCCTGGGAGGCCATAAGGAAAAGAGAAAAGAGACCAATATGCTTGTTCAAGTAGGACGGAAGAAAAGTCGACCCAGATCCGCTCTCCCAAAATCGTCCGTCACTCATCTTGCCGGGCTCTTCACTCGGGAGGAAAATTGAGGAATGGGTCTGGTTCCTGCACCAGAAGGCTCTGGAAGAAAGGATGGAGACAGAACAGCCTCCTCCTCTGGCGAAGGACACGTGACACGGTGCTGTATCTCTGCTGGGTACGAGCTCGAATCGACCCCCGACGCCAATCTCCCTGCCCACATCGAGGGCTTCTCGCCGCCACCTCTTCTCAGCGCCAATACCCAGAACGCCTATCCTCGCACCCCGGGGCGGTGCATCTCATCGTTGTTGTTAATACGCACCCTTGGTCGCCCAACAATCTTGTTACCGCCTTGTTTTTCTCTTTTTCTTTTCCTTTCCTTTTTTTAATATTTTTTTTTATTTTCTTTTTACTTCTTTTCTCTCTCGTTTCATCTTACTGCGGGAGTGGCAGGTTAAGATCAATGTCGAGTTCCTGGACAAATAGGTCGTTCATCGTGGTGCCATCCCTGAGATATACCCAATCGCCGACGGCTGTGTCCTCCTTTTGAGCCTGAGACTCGCCATAGACGACGTAGTCGTAACGCTTAGGACCAGAAATGGGGCTTGACAGCCAGATCTGCTTGTTGGGGGGCTGCTTGTTAATCACGTAGGTGCCGATGGTGGGAAAGGTGACGTTGAGAACGCCGGCCTGAAGGGGGAAGTTAAAGTCAGCCTGACAAGAGTTCTTTGAGAATCATGGCGGGAAAGGTGAGTTGGGTAAATAGGTGTGTGTATGTGTGCGCGTTCATACCGAGTACTCGACGTCGACCTGGTCATTCTGCTCGGCAACCTCCTCCAGCCGGTCCTGGATGGCCTCTAGGTATTCGTCGGCCAATTCGTGGTACTCCTCATCCGATAGCTCGGCGGGCACGGGCTTGATGGCATGGTCGAGGACGTTGGGGGGCTCGGGGTCGTCGGTGTCGGGTAGAATGCCCTTGCTTTGGCTGCTGGTGGCCGACAGAAACCTGGACTGTGAGGTGAGGGACCTCCAGTTTGGAGCGAGGAGGACGGCTCTTGAAGGGTTGACAGAGGACGCGGCGGCCTGGCGAAGATGCGCAGGCCGAGCTGTGCCGGCAATTGAGGCACGCAGGCCTCGGGTGACGAGGTTGGAAGCTCTCGAGAGGGATGATCTCGTCATGGTGAAGGAGTGGGATTGGCTCTGGGTGTGGTTTGCACGGATGATGGGCTGAATGCCGACAAGTGGTGGATAGAGTGGGACTTTGGATGAGGAGTAGAAAGAGGAGGAAAATGGTTCCCAAGTAGACGATAGAGACAAGCCTGGAAGTTCAATTGGAACGGAGTGGGGGGTTGACTTCTGCTTTCCTTGCGAGTTGGGGTCCCTGAAGTGGTCAGCGTCTTCGAAGCTGTTGGCTGCTGAGGCCTGGAACCACCCCCACCCACATGCCACTGTCCAGCAGGGAGCTTTCCCCAGCTTTCCAGGGGTTACAGAATGAGACCCCCCCTGGTCTGTGCTCGGTTACGTTTCCCCGCGCAGCCCTTGACGACAGGCCAAGCATCTGCTATCCCACCTTCTCCTAGCACCACAGCACATGTATTCCTATCCCGGCCAAACTGCTCTACGCAGATCGTGTACAGTACAGTCGGCGAATACCAACAGACTCAAGTCGCCCAAACAAATATTCACAGTCAAGATACACGAATCTGTACCTGGTGTCTACTGGTTGCAGCCGCCCATCAATCATGATCAACGCATTCTTGGTCTTTAATGGCCAGGGACAGCCACGGCTGACCAAGTTCTACACACAACTGGTAAGCGCACTCCGGTGCCCTCTGAAGCCAGATACATGCCGTCGCAGGATGTTCATGGTTTCTTTGTTTGCTTTATTTACTTTACTAACACTGTCTGTCCTTGGTAAAAGGACACATCCATACAACAACGCCTCATCTCCGAGATCTTCACCCTCGTGTCCAACCGCCCCCTCCGGGTCCTGCAACTTCCTCCCCCTTCCGCCCCTCCTGGCCGCCTCCGGCACCTCCCACTCCTCCTCCACCGAGCAGCACAACGATGTTCCCTCGCTCGTGACCTACCGCCACTATGCCACACTCTTCTTCATCATCATCTCCACCTCGACCGAGTCCCCGCTCGCCCTCATCGACCTGATCCAGGTATACGTGGAGGCTCTGGACAAGCTATTCGAGAACGTCTGCGAGCTGGACCTGATTTTCAACTACGAGAGCCTGCACGCTACGCTCGCCGAGATGATCGTTGGCGGCGTAGTCATCGAAACAAACCTGGACCGAATCGTGGCCGGTGTCAAGGCGCAGGGAACGGTGGCAAAAAGGCCGGTCAACGAGTCGAGGGGCTCTGGCTTGGGCGCGGGGCTGGGCATGGGCGTCTGGACAGGCAGATGAGGAATGGTGTTATGCCCGCCCACTCACTGGGACTATACCACTCCTACTACTGCTGGGCATGGCGCTCTCGGCCGAGCCCCTCAAGCCTGGTCTGCACGCCGCGCATCTGAGACAAGTTGCTGCGCCAGGGCGTTCCGGCTTGTGAGATGGGGTTCGTCAAGATGGCCACGCGGTGAGGAAATCGGACGCGGCCGTAGGAGGAGAGATGCTCGATTTCTTGAAAGAGAAAGCTCAACCCTACATACAAGACGTACCATGCTCAGGGTATCTGTTCCTCAACCAAAAACGCCGGAAAATGCAGACGAGCTCCAAACATATGGCCTTTTGAGTATGGTGGGGTCCTAGGCTGAGGACACTCCCTCAGTTGGTCTCTTCCGCACGGCTTTTGCAGAAGAGCGCTCATAATCAAATCCAAGACCATTCCAGAACTTCTGGCGTAACTGCATTTCCTATGTGTCAGCTCATGTCAAGCCGCCCGTGGCAGTATCGTATATGAGTGTGCTCACCCCGTCAAACGGCTGTCGTTCTTGTTTCCAGTCCATAAAGAGGACGGTGTAGGTAGCAACGGCTTCAAAACCCGCGTTAGCCCATTATACGTCTCTCATTCCGCCTCGCCCTCGCCCCCCTTAGACGTACAGATGATGCTGAATAGCTGCAGCAGTTTGATGAACTTGTCCCACCGCGGCCGGGCTGTGGCGAGAGCCAGCCTCCGCTTGTACTTCTTCTCGTACCGGAGCTGCTCCTGCGGCGACAAGCGCTTGAAATCGGGCGGCCAGACCTTCTTGGGCGGGTAGAGCTCTCTTATTCTGGCGATATAGGCGGCCTCTGGCGTCGTTGCGTTCTGCGCAGCCCTCCGGATGAGAGTGGGCAGCATGGTGAATGAATGAAAAGAAGGAAGAGAAATGAGAATTGAGAGAAACAGAGAGAGAAGAACGTTGGTGAAATATATTAACAAGTCAATTGAGGGTTGTGCAAGATACCGATTCAGGGTGGACGTGATAGATGCTGGCTGTAATTTGAAGTTTTGTCGTCGAAGGTTACGTACAAAACGTACCGTTACTTGACTGTACTGCACTGACTCTTGCATTTTGCTCTGCCTGGCTCAAGGAGGCGCGCGCCATTGCATGGTGACGGTCCCCTGTCGTGCACTCCGCCAGCCCAAATCTGCCGCCGCGTGCCGCCCTCCTGCTACAGTGGGTGGACCCGCCAACCCCGCGGTTGTGTCCGACTCTGCTGCCCTGGCTTAAATTTTTGGCCCCGCCATCCTCTGGCAGCTCACCAAGCGACTGCGCTCAGTACACCGGTGACTCAAAACAGTCTTCTGAGCTGTACAACATTACACGGCAGACTTTGGAAATAAAGCGGCTCTCAGGTCAATTTTGTTGGTCAACTCTTCTTGAAGATCTATATGGCATTGTCTGCTGACACTTCTCGCTGTTGCAATTAGTTCTTGACCTTGGAAAACAAGAGCAACGTCCACAGACGATCGCACCCAGCCCAGCATGGCTGCCACCGGCCAGGTTGTCGTCCCCGTCTCCAAGACGAAGGAGCTCAAGGGTGTAGGTTCTTCCATGGCTATGAAGGCACAGCCTTTACGCGGCACAGCGACGTCTGTACTCACAATGTCTTGCTTCAGACCGAGAAGAGGGATACCCTGGTGGCTTGGGAGAAGAAGATACAGGAGAAATGGGAAGCCGGTATGAAGCACACCAGGAATAAGAACAACCACTATAAGATGGTATAAGAGGAGAGACTGACGAGACAAACCCTTCCAAAATAAAGACAAGGTGTTCCAGCCCGACGCTCCCTCGACCGACGAAGTTCCCCTGCACTCCATCTCCGCCGCTGAGCTCCGCGAAAAGTACCCCAAGTTCTTCGGCACCATCGCCTACCCTTACATGAACGGCACCCTGCACGTCGGGCATGCTTTCTCCGACAGTAAGGTCGAGTTCATGGTTGGCTGGGAGCGCATGCAAGGGAAGCGCGTCCTGTGGCCCCAGGGCTACCACTGCACTGGCCTGCCCATCAAGGCCTCCGCGGACAAGATCGCCAAGGAGGTCAAGATGTTTGGCCAGGAGTTCGAAAAGTACAAGGAAGAGGAGGAGATCCTCGTGGAAAAGCCCGCCGGCGGCGCGAACCCCGTGCAGGCCAAGAGCGAGGACGTCACCAAGTTCAAGGCAACAAAGGGCAAGGCCAACGCCAAGGCTGTCAAGATGAAGTACCAGTTCCAGATCATGGAGGCCGTCGGCATTCCGAAGAATGAGATCCACCGCTTTGCCGATGCGCAGTACTGGCTTGAGTTCTTCCCGCCCCTGTGCAAGCGGGATCTGTCCGCGCTGGGCTGCAGAATAGATTGGAGGAGACAATTTGTCACTACCGATGCGAACCCATACTACGACGGTGAGTATTCTTGGCTTTTCCCCTTTTGCTCTTCATCCCAATTGGCCAGTGAGAAATGATCTGGGCTGACATGAGATGGCACTGTAGCATTCATACGGTGGCAGATGACCCGCCTGCGAGAGATGAACAAGATCAAGTTTGGCAAGAGATACACCATCTACTCGATAAAAGACGGTCAGCCATGTATGGACCACGATCGGAGTGATGGTGAGGGCGTGGGCCCTCAGGAATACACGGCGCTGAAGCTGAAGGTTCTGGAGTGGGCTCCCAAGGCTGCTGAGGCCATCAAGGGCAAGCTGCCCGAGGGGGCCAACATCTTCTTCGTGCCTGCGACCCTCCGCCCAGAGACCATGTACGGGCAGACGTCGTGTTACGTCGGTCCCAAGCTCACCTATGGCGTCTATCAGGCTTCAGAGAACGACTACTACATCATTGGCGACCGTGCCGCCCGCAACATGGCATTCCAGGGTCTGCTCAAGGACAACGGTGTCGCCCCCAAGTCGCTGGCCGAACTGAAGGGCTCGGACTTCATCGGCACCCTGGTACACGCCCCTCTGTCCATGCACAAGGATGGCGTTCGCATCCTGCCCATGGATACCGTCCTGGAGACCAAGGGAACTGGCGTGGTGACGAGCGTCCCATCAGACTCTCCCGATGATTATGCCACCGTACGAGATCTGGCCAAGAAGTCTGACTTCTACGGCATCCAGAAGGAATGGGCCGAGCTGGAGATCTTCCCCATCATCTCCACGCCGACGTACGGAGATATCTGCGCAAAGACCCTCGTAGAGAAGCTCAAGATCGCCTCGCCCAAGGACACCAAGCCCCTGGCCGAAGCCAAGGAACTGGCGTATAAGGAAGGTTTCTACCAGGGAACCATGCTAGTTGGCAAGTACAAGGGAGAGAAGGTCGAGGCTGCCAAGCCAAAGGTTCGCGCCGATCTCATTGCCGCGGGCGAGGCGTTTGCCTACGCTGAGCCCGAGGGTCAGGTTGTGAGCAGATCTGGTGACAAGTGTATCGTGGCGCTGATGGACCAGTGGTACCTGGACTACGGTGAGGAGAATTGGAGGGACGAGGCAATCGACTGGGTGCAACATGGTCTGAACACCTACTCGACCGAGACCAAGAATGCTTTCATTGGCGTTCTGAACTGGCTGAACCAGTGGGCCTGCGCGAGAACCTATGGTCTCGGGTCTAAGCTGCCATTTGACACCAATTTCTTGGTCGAATCTCTGAGCGACTCTACGATCTACATGGCTTACTACACCCTTGTCCCCTGGCTGCACACGGACCTGTTCGGCCGGTCAAAGGGCAAGGGCAACATCTCTGCTGACCAGATGGTTGATGAGGTGTGGGATTACGTCTTCTGCAGAAGAGAGCTCACCGATGAGGTGCTGGAGAAGAGCAAGATCCCCAAAGCCACTCTGGAAGGCATGCGCCGCGACTTCGAGTACTGGTACCCTCTGGACGTCCGTGTCTCTGGCAAGGACCTGATCCCGAACCACTTGACTTTCTTCCTCTACAACCACATAGCTTTCTTCTCTCAGGAGTACTGGCCGCGTGGTATCCGTGCCAATGGCCACCTGATGCTGAACGGTTCCAAGATGTCCAAGTCCACCGGCAACTTCATGACCCTAGATGATACCGTCAAGAAGTACGGAGCCGACGCTGCCCGAATTGCGCTGGCAGATGCTGGTGACGGCAACACGGACGCCAACTTCGAGGAGGATGTGGCTGACAATGGTGTTCTGAGGCTGTTCAACAACCGCGAGTGGATCGAGGAGGTGTCTAAGGATGCCGATCTGAGGACAGGACCTCTGAACGCCTACCAGGACGCGCTCTTTGACAACGAGCTGAACGTTCTCGTAGCCGATGCCAAGAGGGAATACACCGATACGAACTACAAGCTTGCCCTGAAGGCGGCATGGTTCGACTTCACCTCGGCAAGAGATTTCTATCGCGAGGCCTGTATCGGTGCCGGCATCAAGATGCACAAGGACCTCATCTTCCGCTACTTTGAGCTGCAGGCCCTGGTCCTGGTCGTCATCGCACCTCACTGGTGTGAGTGGATCTGGCTGGAGATCCTGAAGAAGCCACAGTCTATCCAGTTGGCCCAGTGGCCCGAGGTGCCTGCGGCCAACTTTGGACTGTCTGCAGCTCGCGAATACGTCCGTCAGACGTCAAGCAACATCAACAGTGCCGAATCGACACAGCTCAAGAAGAAGGCCAAGGGCAAGGAGACGGTTTATGACCCTAAGAAACCCAAGATGCTCACGTGAGTCCTATTTATCGAGTCCACTTTCTCTCCCTCCACACTAGCTAACGCAGAACTTTTCCCTCTACACAGCATCTTCACGACAGACAAGTACCCCGCCTGGCAGGAGAAGTACATCAGCCTCCTCAGCGAGCACTGGGACGCCTCGACCAAGTCCATCAAGGACGAGAAGGCCCTCAACGACCAGATCAAGAAGGGCGGCGAGGCCAAGAAGGCCATGCCCTTTGTCAAGCAGCTCCAGAAGCGCCTCGAGGCCGGCGAGGACGCCTCCGTCGTCCTGTCGCGCAAGCTCGGCTTCGACGAGCAGGCCATCCTCCTCGAGATGGTCGCCGGCCTGCGCCGCACCACGGGCTTCTCCAAGATCGTCGTCGTGCAGGTGGCCGAGGGCTCCAAGACGGGCAAGGATCTCACGGACGGCGGCAAGGAGGTGGACGTGAGCACCCCCATCGGTGCCAATGCCGTGCCTGGGGCGCCGAGCTTCATGTTTGAGAACCATGAGGGTTAGATTTGAGGACAAAGAAAAGAATAGACGGTACAGCAAACAATCATAAAATAGAAGAATATAACCACCGTTGAGAAAAGGTATCATGTGCTGCTATAGGAGCGCAGGATGTCGAATACGTATCGCCTTGGCTAGGTTTATTCATTCACAAGGAATAAACACTTCACTTTTCTTGTCATGGATATTATTGACGTAGACATTCTTTGTGTTGTTGACGTTATCAAACCGGCAGTCTGCAAGCCTCGAAAAAGACCTATCGATATGAATAACTGACACAATCTCTTGATGTGACCTCAAAACAGTCAAGCAGTCTACAGATATCACCCCATGCGCATACTACTAGCCAGAAAGGCTCCTCATCCGGCTTGCTTCATATCGTACATAGACCCCAAACCACGGAAAAAGAGAGTAGTCCTCGCACCTTTCTCCCATCACCAAGATCGATGGACTTCTTATGCCCCGATCTCCCTGAATTTCTGATCGAACTCCTGCTGAATCATCTCGAACATCCTGAGCACCCGCGGCAACCTCTTCTCCCCATCGCCATCCCAGGCAGGACCTGTAGCAGAATCAAAATTGCCAGTGTCAGAGCATGCTGATGGATCCAGTGGGTTGGCAGCTTTCTCATCGTCATCATCACTCATATCGTCGTCCCATGAATCAGCGACCACGGCCTTCTTGCCTTTCTTTTGTGATTTGGTGACCACGGCTGGTCTCTCGGGGAGTCCAGCCACCTGATGGGCTTGGTTGTCCAGTGAGCCGCCAGGGGCTGTGTCCTCTTCCTCCAATTGCTCTTGATAAGCGTCATCGGCATCTTGAATATCTATCATATCCATATCATCGCTTGCAGACGTGAAGTCCATGAAGTTGCGTAGACTCGTGACAATCGTGGCCAGCACCAAAGAGAAACCCTTCAGCCGATTCCAAACGTCGGCCCGCTTGATGTGATTGTCCCGCACAATGGCCTCTAGATCGCCATGCTTGTAAAAGTGGTATAGGTAGGCATTCCAAGGAGAATTGGTGTCGTCTGGGTATAGCGGAATAAAGGGGATTGCGGACTCCTCCAGGAATATCCCGCTGCGGGAGGTGCTGCAGAGCTCGTGGATGGAGTTGAAGGAGTCGTCTCTAAACCCGGACAGCGCTGCGAAGGGCGAGCGGACCTTTGTGGGTGGGAGGCTGGCATCCCCAATGATTCTATGTACGGCCTCGTCGTCATAGCAGTCCTCAGGGATGCCAGCTTGAAGACCTGTGAAAGGTAGGGTCTGATCCGGTTTATTGGCCAAGTGCTGACTGACAAAGGCAAAAGCGTAGTTTTTGAAGATGTCAAGGGTTGTGCGATTATGGTCTCGCAAGATCTCCAAGGCTTTCTCTGGCAGAGGAGGTAGAAGTATGAATGATGGCAACCTCTGAATAGTTTTCTCCCAGCTCTTGTTGATATTCCCAACTGGAACGCGGCAGAAGATATGAGACAAGATTAGCACAATTTTCTCAAGAGTGGCGTTGGTCGTAGCCTTTCTGTCGGCGCACAAGTCGTGGAAATAGCCTTCCTTCAGGAGCGAGTGAAAGGCGAAGACGGCGTTCTCGGTATAGTAAAGGTGTCCCACCAGGCCGGCGAAATTCAAAGGCGTGCCGTCGCTCCCGAGGAGGTGTTGTTGGCGGAGATACTCGATAGAGAAGCGCACGTGGTGCTTGATGGACATCTTATCAGCTGGCCCACCGAGGTAGAGACGCGTCTGAGAAAGAAGGGACTGCACAGCCCGAACTGAAAATTCAGACGACTTGGTGTGATGCAAGAGACCCAGAGTCCTCAGGATGAGTGTAGTCGACAGAGGAAAGTGTCCACGAAGATCAGGCAGGCGGGACGACATGATCTCGTAACAACGATCATGCGACATGCCTGTGAATACAACATTACCCAGCAGGTCGAAGCCTCGGCGGCCAGCACGACCTGCAGCCTGGTGGTAGTTAAGACCCGTGAGGAAGACGGAATCTCCATAGAAGACGACAGTCTTGCAGGGCATGTCTGTTAGTCGTTGGTTAGCACGCAACTGGTTCATTTTGCTCAGTCGCAGTATCTCCCTGGAAGGACTTACTGATGCCGAGGGCTAAGGTGCCCGTGGCGACAACGACCGTTAAGAAGCCCTTCCGGAAGAGCATTTCCACGACCTGACGATACTTGCGATTCATTCCAGCATGGTGGACAGCCACTCCGCGTCTGAGAGCACCAATGAGCCGGGAGTCGATCTTCGCGAAGCTCAAAGAAGAGATTGTCTTCTCCAGTTCGGAAGGCGCAAACTTGGTCTCCTCAGCAAAGGAGAACATAGGACGCGGAGCCTGCGGGTCGAAGGTCGCCCAACGGCTGGAGATCGGCTCTTCTCGGCCGTCGTCTCGTGCCTCATCATCTCGAATCTTGGCCTTGGACTTGGCTTTGTTTTGTTTCTCTTCGATGGCCCGCGCCTTGTCCTTGTTCTTTTTATATTTCTCAAAATCCCTCATCGTTTTCTCCCATTCCGGACTCGATGCCTTCCACGCGTCTTCCGCCTCGGAAAGCTGGGAGAGCAATCCGAATGCAATGACCTCACAATTAGTCCGGTCATAGTTGAACAAGATAGCAGGCAGGGCGCCCTGAGCGCGAAGATCACTGAGTAGAAATAGAGCATGCTTGCGAAGGTCGAGGCAGTCGGAGTCAGACGCGTTGTATGAAGGCCGAAGATCATTCAGGACAGCTTCGAATGGCGATGTTGGATCCGTCATCCACGACTCAAAGCTCTTCTTGAGGTGGGTCTCGTATTCCGCGACGTCAGCCTTTCGCACGATGTATTTGAGGGATGACTTGTCACAGCCTGCAATCCGCGGGAGTGCTGTGTCAGGTTTCAAGGATGGATCGAGAGGATGTGTGTCGGTCTGATGTTTGTCCATTGACTCCCACAGCGTGATACAGTCTCGGGCCTCGAGACTGAGGTCTTGGAGCGTCCCACGAGCCCGATTGACTATACTAGCCATGGGGTGGACGTACGAAAATCGGCCTGAAGTACCACTGCTATCATCCAGTCCAGGAATTGGCAGCCTTTCGACAGGCGGGAGGCCGGCAACAGGGAACTTCTCTTGTGTCTGCGGCTTCCAGAAGAATTTTCGAAGGTCAGAGTATCGGGTCGAGTGAACAATCATCTCCAGAACGTTCCCCTTTGCCCTTTCAGAACCTTCAAGCCAGGCTTTGAACTCTCGTGGATTGCCTACTGTTGCAGATAGGGCAATGATAGGGCATGGGGCTAGGAGTAGCAGCTGCTCCCAGATGACACCGTCTTCTGCCTGTCCGATACAGTGTACCTCGTCAAAGATGACGCGCTCAACCCTTTGAGACCAAGACTTTGGTCCTTCAGCATTGGACGGCGCCATGAGCATGATCTGGAGAATGTGGGGTACCGTGACCAGGACTTGACAACCAGTTGGATTGTTCACCCGATAGTCCCTTGTGTGAATCGCCCATACAGACTTGGCATTGCGAGTAAAGGACTTTCTGAAACGAGCCTGTATCTCAGCCGCAATCTGGTTAACGAGCGCCTTGGTTGGAGCCACGTATACCAAGACTCCATCGTCACTGTTTTTGAGAACCTTTCTCATGGCGTAGAAGGATATGAAGGTCTTTCCAGCGGAGGTGGGTGCCACGACGAACAAGCTCTTGTTAGCATCGATGGCGTCGAGGACCCTGCGCTGCCATGCGTCGGGATGGAAAGGCACGCGAGGATCAGAGGCAGGATCGAAGCTCCGCTCAAGGACTGGACCACAATACCGAAGCTGGAAGCTGATACTGGCAGGCACTTCAGGAAACCTGACGCTGCTGCCAGATCTGTTGAAGCGTTGTGCTGTGGACCACATGAGTGCTGCGATGTTCATGCCTATCGGGGATGACCGTCCTACCTTTGCCAAGATGTCGGCCAGGATGTTGCAAGCGTGCAGAGAAACCTCTGCCTCAATTGCATCTTTAGCGTGGTCCGGCATCCGACTTAGGTACTTCATAACTCTGTTATATCGTCTGATGAGATTGGGCTCCGTGTCGATCTTCTCGCGCTCGTCTCTCCAGAGCTGTAGTGCGCTGTCGGCTTTGGTGCTGGCCTTTTCTCTTCTTCTGACCTCAGCAGCTTCTAAGGCAGACTTCTTCCCGATATTTGGTTTGTTCTTCTTGCCACCTTTCTTCGCAGTGGGTTTGGCAGACTGTTGCTCCTTCGAGGATCTGGCAGGATGCTGGATTGGCTCCTCCGCCCCTACAACAATGGTCTCCGGGTCGATCATCTTCCCAGTGGCATTCGTCAGACTTGCAGAGTATTGGAGGTGGGTCGCCATGAATCTCTGCTCGCTTCTCAACTCCCACTTCGTCTTGATACGAGGAGGCCGCTTGGTATCGAGTGAAACACGCGAGTTGTGCCAGTGGGTGAGCTCCTTGGAAATCTTGGGCAGGGTGTCCCGCTCAGTCGCAGCGGCTGGTCTGATATGGACATCCTCGAGGTAGCCGTCCAGGATTGAGTGAGAGAATGGCAGCACAGTGTTCTCTCGCACGTCTTCGCATGCAGCATCAAATCCAGGCAGGGTTTGCTCCGGAGTTGGGCTGACCCACGACACAGCGACACCAGTGAGCTGCTTAATTTTGTGTGCAAAGCCGTGAGAATCAAGGTACAAAGACTTTGGGAGGATAGGTCTGCGCAACTCCAAGCAGTCGAGTAATCTGCCATCTAGCAAGTCGAACGAGTCCCAGATAAGATCATTCGGCACGAGGTCGAGGACAGCCTTGCAATAACACGCAAAGTCTGAGACGAAATTGATCCGTGATGCGTTCTTGGATGGGCCTGAAATCGGCTCAACAGACCTTCGAGACAGTGGTAATCTCTTCAAGAGCACCAGATGAACAATGTATTGGGCTGCCCAAGAGCTGAAATCTTGCGACTCTGGCCCATTGTCCTTGGCCATGGCACAAAGGGCATAGACCGCAGTGAGCTCACGGCTCGTAAGGGGACTGCCGTCCGCCCATGGAGTCCATCCCTGGGTCGATGTACGGATGTCGTCAAGAGAACAAGCATCAGAGAAAAGGACAGGTGGTTTATCGCCGACTGATGGGTACGACAGGGGCAGCGCTTTCCAGGAGGACGATGGGATAACGACCGAGCAGTATACCTTGGATGAGCAGCTCAAGTGTCAGTATCAGGACGTGTAGAAGACACAAACTGACCAGGATTACACGTACCTTGGAGCTGGCGAACTCGATCTCATTAATGAATGCGAGGCTGAAGCCTCTGACTCCAAGCTGCCGCACGATGCTGAGATGTGTAGTGATATAGTCCCTCGAGAACGAGCCAAAGGTCTTGGCATCGAGGCAGAGAAAGAAGTGGACAGCATTCTCCTTGAGGTACTGCTCGAAATCCGGGTCTTCCAAGCCTGCGAATTGGAAGCAGACCACGCCGCTTCCACTGCAGCTGGAATCGGGTATGGCAGCATGTGAGCGCTGAAGATGACGCATCAAGATTGCGCGTATCAATAGATGTTTGTCTCTGAGGGGCACTGGAAGCGCGTCTTCGGGCAGGCATAGCTGCTCCTGGTCGCGGAACCAGACAACATGAAAGTTGCAACCTCGTTCCTTGAGCTTCTGCAGGAAGCTCTCTACAGCGTGGACTGCATGGAGGATCTGAAAACCATCTGCTCAAACAAATTAGATGCGTCAGGTCAGATCAAGCGACGTTGTGCATGAAACGAGCAGAGAGGAGCAGGCCTACCTTTGAGGTCAACGCGAGCCTGGTGAATGCAATGGAGCATCAGTGCGTCACCATGAATGGCAAATAGCTCCTTGCCCGCGAAGTCGCCAATGAGGTCGACCTTGAGAGGGTTCAGTGCCTCGTACCAAGCGTCAATTGCTTCGTGAGCGTCTTCGGAGTAGGATGTCATGATGATGCGTGGTTCTTGAGATGTTATTGTAAAGAAGGACGACCGAAGAAGGAGATGGGTGGGTTCAAATACGCCGAGAGTTTTGTGAGTGGGTAGTGTGTTGAGGTGTTAAAGTGTTGATCTGACGCGTTGTGATTTGTTTGTTGGCCTGCAGGGAGCAGTGTGCGCTGCGCGTGCAGCAAGCAGGCCTCCTGCATGTGAGCGACGGCACGTTGGTAGACTGTATGTGACAATTGACCGCCCAGGCAGCAACGCGATTGCCCTGAGCGACGCCTGCCAACCCCAACAGACCTTTGTGCATAGCCCTACCTGCATCGTGCAGGTGCAGATGGAGGCAGGCTCGACCCTCAGCGTCTGTACATGTAACCAACAGCCTGAACTTCGAGGCGAGCCAGGAAACTTCCTGTCCACACTCGTCTCGGCAGGGCCAATGGAGTCCGCATGGTCAAACAGCACTTTTCGACCTGTTTATCACACTTATCATTCCTTGACTCGCTCGTTGGTTGCGGCAATGTCTTTCAGTTTGTCAACGTGCAGCCCTGTTGGAACGAGCACATTTCCTCATTGAAAGGCTTTTAGATAACAGCCCTAGCGGAACGTTTCATGATCGATGTGTGATTATTGCCGCCTGCACAGGAAGTAACTCTGACCCAATATCAATGGTCTCGACTCTGTTCTAAGAACGAGGAAAATTAAAAGGCAGTGCATGCTAGTATCAGAGGCGAGAACATGGGGTATGTCTTGTGACGAAAGATGCCATCCACCGTCAAGGTATAGATGCCCTGCTCAGCCTCGTCCTGACGCTCAGACAGCTTCCATTCAAAGACGTGCGACCTAGCCTCGTTTGCAGTAAATTCGTGAAAGGCCCCTGGGATCACAGGCTTTGAGCTGTAGCGCACCGTCAGAGTCTTGAATGGGGCCGGTCCCTGGGGAGTTCTGCCGAGCAGGAATTGGTATATCTTAGTGGGCGCAAGGGGAATTCCGTCTGGGCTGAAGAGCTTGTCCTCGTCTTCGAAATCGTGGAAAAGCTCGAGATGTCGGAGCCGCTTGAAGCATGCCAGGGCACCGTAGATGGGCTGCGGCCACGCGCCCTCTGGACAGAGATCCACAGACAGCTCCTCGATGTGTGGGCAGCCCCTTGAGATGGCCACCAGCTCCTCCGCACTGACGGACTGGCCCCATTCTACCGGCAAAGGTCCTATTGTCTGGTGTATCTTCAGCTTGCGCAGGCTCGGCCCATGTCTCAACAGGTTGCCCAACCCGATGTGAACAAACTTGCGGACAGTGATGGCTTCAAGAGGGCTCGTGACCTCATCATAAAATATCTGCAGATCTTCTCGCTGCTCCATGGCCTTAGCCCTGGGCGTACCCAAGCCCAGGTCAACTTCCCCGGAGGGCCGTGAGCCATGGCAGGAGCTGAATCCCCAGGTCCGAGTCCGCAGTCTGCAGACGCCGCAAACGGGACCAGTCAAAAATTCGACCCCAGCTCACCTCTTCGCGCACGGGGAGCGGAAAACCTTTGCATTGTTGCCGAGACCCCGGCACCCAATGTGGGAAGGGGCTTCCGTAGAAACAGAGCGCCTGCTGTGAGGGCCGGCCGTACGGGTACGCAGCGATCTCAAGCTCCTCAAGAGCAACGACCGGCGGTTCAGCATCAGTGAAGCCAAGACCGGTATACTCCTCCAGTGGTGTCAAGGTGACACAGGCCGGCCTCGGCAGGCCGATATTCAGTTTGAGTCTGCGAAGGTCGGGGCAAGACTGAAGCACGCGCCTGAGGGGCAATATCGTGTCTAAGCACCCCGCAGCGGTCGTATATTCACACTTGACCTCGAGTGAGTAGAGGTTCGTGCTGTCTTTCAGCTGTTCGAGCACATGAGCTTTGCCGTTGCGGCGGGTGACTGATGTGACGTGAAGACGAATCTCCGGCCGGTCTCGTACATACACAAGCGCTGGTTTGGGCATGGCATCCTCATATTCCCAAACCAGATCTCGCAGGGCAGGCAGTTTTATGATGAAGTGAGCCACTTCAGTCATCAAGTCCGGTGTGGCGCCGGAACCATTGATGGCGAGGCGGCGGATGTCGGGCAGGAAACCGAGCTTCTCCAGGTAGTTCATACGAGAGCGGACCTGTTTCTCCTTCTTCACATCATTGGCCCATATCCGCAGGTTGAACGTGATCTGTCGATGTTGAGCATGCCGGGCCAGCGCATAGAAACAAGGGCTCACGAGGGCCAGCGTCGATAGAGACTTGGGACTGTCAAGAGCAAGCACGTCCACGACCATGGCAAGAATATCAGTCCCCAGATCTTCTAAAGAAGGGAGCCCGGGGACTATCCGGGTGCGCCGGCGTCGTTGTTTTCGCGTCCTCGCAATTGCCGGCTTTTTCGGAGGACGCCGACCTCTGGAAGGCTTTGTGCGTCTCCAAAGAATGAACCTTCCCAACGAAGACATACAAACGACCATGGTGATGATTCTGTAGATGAGGAGTGATGCAGGCGCTGCGGGTCACTACTAGGAGGCGAGGGGTGAGAAAGAATGTTGTGCAGTGACGAATTAATCTCGATTCAAAAGCCGTGATGTGAAGGTGCAATTCCTGGTTCTCGCCTCGGGGCGCCCACGGCTGCCTTGGCCCCCAAGTTTGTAATGGTCGATGAGCTATGGTACGCTATGCTGACCGCAGAAGCACCTACATGATCATTTTCAGGTCCCCAGATAAGAAACTTGTCTGTGCAAATGTCCCCGCTCTAGGCAGGCAACGAGGCAGACAGCTCTTCGCGAGAGAGCGTTGAAAACGATTAGCCATTCCAGGGGAGCCTACATCTTGACGATGAGCATCAGGTCACGATCGAACCAGCTTATCGAATCTAGTCACGGTCAACTTGAAAACAAATCTCGTTCAAAAATTATGAAGGCAGGCAGGGACGTGGAGGAATAATGGAGTGTGTTCTGCGTCAGTAGATAATGGTGATCTCTGGTTAAAGGTTGGCCCCCTGATCAAGAAAGGAATCAGTGAGGCAGCCCTGGTCGCGACGTTGCAAGAGGAAGTGATGGTCTGCGCCACAGGCAAGGCGTGATCGACCGATCTCGATCGTGGCTCACCCTTTCAAGCCACAGACTTCATCCCCTGTCCGCTTACTAAAGCGGTACCTTGTACCAAAGTACATTTCAGTAGTCCTTACATGGTATGTACCGTATTATGGGCATAATTTTATGTAGAAAATTAGCTACTATGGCAGCTCCTCTTCTCCCTCCACTCTCAAATCTAGCGCCGCCTGCTACTCAGGTAGCGCACGCTCTGGTGGCCCGCCATAGCCGCCTCTCATCTCTCATCACTGTCCTATCTCTTTTCCTGGTTTTCGCCCACCAGAGTGGTCCAGCAATGACTGCCGGGAAATGGATCACGAGTTTTGTGAGGGGTGTGCTCGCGCAATACGACACCATGCAGCTGCTCATGCAGGTCGTGCAGATGCTCGACGGGCTATGACATAACCCCTGTCTTCGGGCCCCTGTTAAGAAAGAGAGTCTTGGGAAAAGGTTATCGTCCAGCCTCCCGATGGGCGTGGATGGTCTGTCTCTCTAAGCCGGAAAATGGACTTGCTGCACGCGATTTCTTTCACAACCCACAAGAGGAGGACAAAGGAAGGAAGGGAAAAAAAGAAGAAGAAGAGAAAAGGGCAGATCAGGACCCGCAGATCAACAACCCTTGGCGCCAGGCTTCTGCTGCTGACCGTTGAGGATGCCTGCGGATTGCTCACCGTCCCGTTCCCTCTCGACTCTCTCCCTCCGAGGCATTTCGCTCGACATTGAGGAGGGTCCAGACGAGCACTGCCCTCTGCCTGCTCCGTGCATTGTTTCCTATTCCATGGTCCCCCTTCTCCTGCCCCTGTCTGGCCTCGTCGGCCAGTCCCACATCGAAAAGGGCCGCATGTCGACATGGACAAGAACGGGCAGCCAGGGGGTTGTTTGTTGAACAAGGTCGCATCCAGCTGCCGTGGCCTTTTTCCCTTCCCGGGATGTTTGTCCCAAAAAACCTGTCTTTCTGTGCTGCTCCGCCAAATCCTGCGCGCCCGTCGCATATCAGACATAGATCCTGCTCACACATAGTGATCCAGCAAGCCACCTCACATCAGTCAGAACCTGCCGCTGTACAACTGTAACATGTCGAACCTCTCAGGGTTGGACTACAATCCACATTCTTGTCACGACAGAACACAAACGGCCCTTCACTCGTTGGCCACAAAAGCCCCCCACCCGTCAGAAAGGAGGGTCCTCAGCCTCCAAAGGGGGGCTTAATCCGGGCTTATTGCCTGCTCCAGGCCTTATCTGAATTGCGGCTCCACAAGGGTCAAATCGTCGCTACAACCTTGTCACAAGTCACCTTGAACGAAACAAAGCTGGACGGCTGGCTGCTTTGCGTTCAGTTCAGGTTTGTTTTTTTTTTTTTTTTTTTTTTTTTTTTTTTTTTTTTTTTCTCACAGCGGCGCCCCCCCCCCCCCCCACATCTGTCTCTCACTCAACCCCCCTCCCCTCTTCTTTGTGTCGCTCGCTCCATGAGTCCCACCACAACCTCAATTGTTTGGTGGGCTGTCAGAGGAGCCGAGTGACTGTTGCCCCAGAAATTCCCCTTCTTTTCTTGTCGCCCCAGGAGCACCGACCAGGGAAGCCTTGAAAAACCTCGGGGTTGCCCACCACCCCTGGGCCCGCCGCTGGGCAATCAATGGCAAGAGACGACCTCGCGCATCTATTCTCACTGCCACTCTGATCTGATCTCTCACACTCACTCCTCGGCTGGCTCCTTCCTGGTCTGGACCACTTCTTGACGAAAAGCCAGAAAGAAAAAAGAAGAAGAAAAAAAAAAAAAAACGCCACACATCACCATCGTATCAGATCGATCTGCTCTTCAGGGCCCCTAGTCACCAGAAGCCGCCACGGGATTCATCCTGGGGCCAAGACATCGCCAATCTTCAGATCTCAAGACCAAGAAGATCCCTCTCCAAAAGGTCGCCTTTCCAACAGCCCAAAATCATACGAGAACGACCCTTCACAAGGGCACACTATACACTACCCACATAATGCGCTTCTCTCATCTCATGACCACCACACTGACCGGCGTGGCGGGTCTGGTCTCAGCGGATACCTCGTCAAGTTCCAGCTGCACAACCATCACAAGCAGTCTCTCTTCTTCTGCCTCATCCTCATCCTCCTCCACCGTCTCCGTGACGCTGCCAAACCCAGACGACCCCTGGATCTCATCAACATCCACGGCAAACTTCACCGTCACCGACACGCTGACCACCTACTCAACCACATCGACCCCAATGGTCATCATCACGGGCAGCAACAGCACCTTCTCCGTCTCGCCCACGTCTACACCAGCGACCGTGTCTTCCAACGTGGCAGCCGCCGGTGAGGGCCTCGCAGGGGACAGCAGCATGTTGGGCCTGGTCATCTTCTTTGCGCTGACGCTGTGTCTGCTCTGAGGACACGGGCCGAGGCGGTGGTGGTCCTGCGTTGTGAATCCACACAAAGGGGGCCTTTTGACTTGGCTTTACGTTTTCGCCTTGCTCTGTTCCACCCTGTTCCTTGTTTATTCGAGTCTTTCTCTTTTTCTTCTTCTTCTTCTTCTTCTTCTTCTTCTTCTTTCTTCTTTTCGGCAACACGAATCATGGGACGGTTTTTCTTTGGCACGACATGATACCACCAGGGATTGCATCACGAAGCATCATGGCAGGGCACTGGAGTTTTTTCTTGGATACTTGAAAGTACCCCTTGTGAGGGACTTCTTCTTTCGAGGGCATCTTGACATGGTTTGGAGGGAGGGGCGGGGGTGATTCCGACACCAGGCATGGACCAGCCGGTCTGGGATTTTGGGTCGAGACAGACTGGCTTAATGCTTAATGTAGACAGGATCTATGGAGAAAAAGCATGTTCTGCTTCTGCGCTTGCTCTCACAACCTCTCGCTTTTTTCTCGACTCGTTCCGCCTAACACGGTCACTTCTGCGCCGGTGGTTCTTGCGCTGATGAGCAGCCTAGTCTCCTAGACGATGACATGCGCTCGCTCTTTTGCCCTTGTTTGCCGCTCCAGACGTCTCTACAGATGCAAAGCCGCTTGCGTACCCATCGCAAAGCCAACCCCATTCCTTCACCGCGCACATCGCACACCGCAGTCCACAACGGCAGTAACGTTGGACGCAGGAGTTCCATAGTGCGCAGATCCGCAACGGGATCTCTTCGAGACGGACGCCTCTTCTGTGAAGGGCGTCACGACATTGTGTGTCCACAGCGTTGTCGTCCTGCCTTTCCCCTTTTGCTTTCGCCTCGGCCTGCCTCTCTGGGTATGTCGTGCTTGCGACCCCTCTTGCCCGTGATTCGCTATTTACTGGAGGAGATAGCGCCCGACCTGTCAGCCGCGACGGTCGATGGGTCGGGAGGCCTAGGAGATGTGTGCGCTCGGCGTTGGAACCCGTTGTGTCTCTCTTTCTTTGAACTGTATCGCCTGGTCTTCTACCGAGAGAAGTTGTGCGTGACCGTCCTGTCATTCAAGCGGCAACGGGAATCTGCGCGGGCGTCTCGTCCTGCTCGGGTTCTGGCTCGGGGTCTTCGGGCTTGGGAAGATTATCCTGTGGCACAAAGAAAAGAGGTCAGTCTGACCACCCAACCGAATGATAACAACTCCGACACACATGCACAAAATGTCTGTGGCGCAGAGAGGGGGAAGTTCTTTTCCCCCTTGCACCGGAGCAGCGTACAAGCGAGAAAGCACGGCACGACAAGTGGGGGAGAGGGATGCCTTACCACCTCGTATATGACGCGGATCATCAGGCTGCAGCTGGGACACACCGCGATGTCTGTCTCCTCGTCCTGGAGGTCGGCAAGGGCAATCTGGAAGCGATCGCCGCAGGGGCATGGGTAGAAGTAGGTCTGCAGGGCCTCGTCGTAGGTCATATCCTCGATCTCGACCTCGTCGTAGACGGAGATTTCTTCTTCGTCGGACATTCTGGGGGTGAGTCTGATGTTACTACCGTCTGGCTGTTCTCTGTTTGTTTGCTTGTTCGAAAAAGAGAGAGGACGTGTGGTGCGTGGTTGAGTTCGAAAGGGCAGAAGGTGGGTTGTGGTTCGCAGATGCTGCTCCAAAAAGTTGAGTCGACGGCGTGGCAAAACCTCCGAGGGCCCTGTCAAAAGTGAGTAGTGCCGGCCTAAGGCGCTAATGGAATTCGGGGGTTGCCGTGTATAGAAGGCGGTCAGTAAGGCCCCTGCACTAAATTCATATAAGTAGTGAGCCCCGTGAGCCTACATCCTCTCATTCATCATAGCACCATCCTTTTCAACCACAACAGCATGAGTGAGCTCATTTGAAACCATTCCCTCATGTAGATTTGGTCCATTCTGATAATTAAAGAATTGATGCAGACACTCTTGGACCTTCCGGGATGTGCATGTCTGTGATGGAGCATGTTGTCGAAATGTGATTGGCCTCTTGATGGGACGCTTTTTACCATCTGGTTTCGTGCTTTTGAATATTAGATGACTCTCCATACTTGGATGTATTTTGCAGACTAGGTGATAGTATATTTAGAGAACTGAGAGCTCTCTTCATGGCTTGTCTGCAACTGAATATGATGCCTGGCTCCGCAAGTGGAAATCACTAAACAAAGCAACTTATATCATCAATATTTTATTAATATTGGGATGCCTATAACTTCTGCTGGTCTCTGCTGCATGTTAACAAGTATCACGAGCCAATATCTAGAGCATACAATCTACACCCAGAAATCAACTGAGAAGCTAGTGATCTCTCCAAGCAATCATTCTCAGATTCCCTACCTGGCTACAGGCTTCCACAGACTTCGAGTGTGTTCTCGTTCATCATATTTATCGTCTATCACAATTCAGACGATATCCTTCTCCCGAGCTCCCCAAACTTTGGCACCCCCAAGATTAAACATGATTCCCAGTACAGCAGTGTCCTTGGGCCACTGTCCCTCCCAATCACCTTGTCAAAACAATCAATCCTATGCGAAAGACACCAGTCCAACATACCAGCCACAGACACGCTCTCCCCACGAAACAATTCATTCCCAATGAGTCCTCCAGGGGTCAGCAATACTTCATACTTTGCACTCCCCATAATCCAGCTGATCAGTCTCTAACACTCTACAGAACATGTCTACAGCCTCCGGCCAACCAGACAAACCTGATGATGCAGCTGGCAACGCTGGTCACACCGTCCTCCCCGGAGCTGATCCCTTCAACCAGACCACAGCCCTCACCATCATCAACATTCCTCTATTCGCCACCGTACGCGACCTCATCCGCGCCATCATGGCCGTCGGCCCCACCGGTCGGATCTTATTCGCCCGCATCTACAACGGACGATCATCCTCCTCGCGCGGCAGCATCAACAACGTCCTGGTCCCCACCACCCACACAGCAGCAGCCAAGGTCGCGTTCGCCACGCGCGCCGAGGCAGAGCGCCTCTTCGAGATCGCACAGCACGGCTACCTCCAGGTACAGGGCGTGATGGTGCAGGTATTCTGGAGCAGGGAGCTGTGGACGTCGCTCGAGTGCGCGGGGCCCATCAGCCGGACCTTAGTGCTCCAGGGCCCGCGCGAGGTGGTCAATCAGACCCGGCTACGGCAGTACTTCCAGAACAGGCTGAGAAGATGCGATACGGAGTATGTGGCTTTTGTCGGACTACAGCACGAGAAGGAGGATGAGCGGGAGAGCGACGTTGTTGGTGGGGAAGAACAGCCCGGTCTCGTGCAGGCTATCTGGCGGTTCGGCAGTTGGTTTGACCAGGCCGAGATGGCGGTCGAGTGCCTCAAGAGAGACTTCCCCCGCCTGGTCAAGGTACGCTATGGCTATGACCCTTGCTGCTTTTCACCTGGTCCAGCCGCCTGGCGTGTTGAGGCCTACACGTAAAGAGTGAGGACACCTCGTGCGTTGAGGATTCAGAGGAGGATGTTCGTAACGGACATCAAAAGAATAAAAAAAAAAGGAGGCCTGTCATGACAGCAAGTGGTGTTGCTAGTTATTCCTGTAGATCCAAGATCTTCAATCCGAAATTGTGTCCCGCCCAATATTATCTTATGATATCATACCAAGTGCGTGTGAAGGGAGAAAAGAAAACAAAAAACACCAGATGAATAACCCTTCACCCTCCAGATGTACATTCTCCTCATAGAAATCCCAGCTAATATACAAATACTTCAAAAAGTATCCAGAAAACCAACTCCTCCTCACCTCAGCTCAGGTGATTGAACAAAAAGATGGACAGCCTCGTAATCTCATCCGCCTCGCGCCGTATCTCGGCGTCGTCCGGCTGGTGATGCTTAGCCTCACTAATAAGAACCTGCGCCTCGAGCAGATCCCCCGACAGCCTCGCCGCCTGCGCCGCCTTGTACAGCAGCTTGGCCCTCTGCCGCGCGCTGGGCCGCCAGCCGGCCCCCAGCGCGCTGCTGGCCAGGTCGGCGGCGCGGCAGCTCCCGTGCACCCGCGACCGCGCGTGCTCCATGTTGAGCTCGTCGTCCTCGTCCGAGCGCCGCATCTCGCTGAGCACCGCCTGCGCCTGGTTGCTGTACAGCGTGAACAGCAGCTCCGTCATCTCGTCCACCACGCCCGCGCCGTACATGGCCTTGACCCGCGGCCAGTTGCGGCTCGAGGACAGGCGCCGCAGCCGCGCCGTGGCCGCCAGCCACCGCTCGCCGGCCTCGAAGAAGTCGCCGGCGCGGAACAGCGCGTTGCCCTTGTCCTTGAGCTCCTTGACCGAGGCGATGAACTCGGCCGCGTCGGGCACGGCCTCGCGCCGCATCTCGTCCACCGCCGAGGACGCGAGGGCGCGGTCGACCCTGCCTGTGATGCTGACGCGCAGGTAGCCGTGGTAGTGGTCGCGGAAGGGCTGCAGGAGGCGCCTCTGCGCGCTGAGGGTGCTGTAGCTTGGGTCCGTGGTCCTGTTGAGCGGGTCGAGGATGTCGATGAGGTGTTCGTCGGCGGCCATCTTGTACCCGCCCACGGCCGGATCCGAGAGGTCGTGCACGAACGCGTCCAGGTCGCGACCCAGGATGAGCAGGTTGCATGTGTTGTACTCCTGTAGCCCCTCCTGTTCAATGACATCCTGGTTCACCACCCGATACATCATGGCTGCACCATGAAAGTTTCCAATCGCCGGCCCGGTGGCGACTTTGGTTGTCACCACCACGATGTGCACATGGATCTTGGACAGGATGTGGATGATGTTGAAGCCGCGGAGGGCGATGCACACAAAGTCGTTTCGTCGGATCATTACGGCGCGGGCTTCCTGGTATACCTGGCGGCAGGTGAGCAGGATGGGTGTGTGGAACAGGTGTGTGATGACGATGGGCCAGTGCTTTCTTTCGCTCTCGGTGAGCTCTCCCAAGGGGTCGGGGCAGAGCAGGTCTGCGTAGACGCGGTCTCTTATCTCTGCGGGAAAGCTCAGAAAGCGGAGGGCTGCCATGATGACACTGTGGTGATGAACCTTGAGACGCGGTGGGGATCGGCTCGGGATGAATCGAATAAATGATCATGAGCAAAAGCAGACCCTCTTCTCTCCCTCTTTCTCAACGCTGTGCCGAGTTCCGTTGTTGAAACGACTCTTTTTGTACAGGCTGTCACTCATGAGTATGGCGCAATCTCGAGCAGTCGCGAACAATCTGGCGCGGGGTCAAAAGGCCACCCTGGCTCACGATCCCCTCATTGAAGTCGCTGATGTTGGTCGCAATAGTTCCTGCAGCCCGGCCTTGCCTAGATTATGAGCCGTTCAGGCCATGGAATCTCAGACGCTGCAACGACACCTCAATCAAGAGATGACAGAACTCTTTCTTCACAGGTGCTGGCGGTCGATAGAGCCTTTCAATGCTCAGTGCCGAGCTCCCCGATGCTGCACACGAGATGTGGTTGCGTTGCAGGAACGCCATGTATCCTTGGAACGATTTGGGGATGTCGAGTGCTACGTCGTGGTGGAGATCAGGCGTTGCCACATTTCAGGGCTCCTGCATCCAAGATCACTGCAGATGAGCGCCAAGGGTTAGGGTCTATATGCAGCTTTGTCCCTTGACTGCTTTTGTAAAGCATATGGTAGTATGATGGAAGAGGGAAAGGGCAGCAAGATCAGTTGGAAATGGATGCTAGATATTAGTTATGCAGATCTCCAAGTAGCCTCATAAGGTGGTCGTTCATAGTTAAGAACGGGTCTCTTAGCTTAGTATTATTAGTGTGCAATTCTTGGTAGACGATATTAGTCAACCAACACCACATCCAGAGACTAGTAGTGGTATTGTATGATTCATGTCTATAGACATGTAACTAATAATCCCTTGGGGCTCTATATCGATTGCCTTATGCACATGGCTTTGGGATATATATGGTCATATGGTCAAATGACTCTGAGAATACTCATGAGTGGAAGTAAATATTTGATCACTTGACATGAACTTCCTTGTCTTGTCATTCCCTCTATTTTGTTGTCATATTATACAATTAACAATCATCAATCAGTGTTGGTCCTCACCTTGGCCGCTCCACACGAGAGCAGCGTCCTCCGAGTTGCTCAACTCCCCCATTTTTTCTCCTTGCATGTACCAGCCGAGCCGCGAACGTCGCATTGTCATCAGTCCGCTTCGTCCCTAGAGTGACTAGGGTCCTTTGTTCAACCAAGATCTGGGGAATATCATTGCCTCTCCGTGCAAAGACAAGTGCTGGGGTTACGTTGCATACAATCCGAACTAGGTATGTGTCCTCTGCCTCCTCCGTCCTGTTATTCGCAGTCAGAGAACCCATACTACTGGAAGCTCCGAGGCCACGGCGGTGATCTCCGTCCATGATCCGAAACTGGACAGACCTCACATCTCGCTCCGCCTTATCATATTCCTGGATCTTGAAGTCCTCGACCGTTTCGAACGCGGGCCAGTACGCATACTGGTCACGAAGGAATCTCTCGTTCAAAGAGAACGCTGGCTCCACAATCTTTTCTTTAAGCGCACCCATGAACTTGTCCTTGTCCCTAGCAAATACGTCGAGTACCCCTGCCAACTGCCGGACAATTCGTATGATCCCCTCCTTTCGGCCACTCTTCACTGCCTCCAAGTAGTCCTGTTCGAAAATGTGATCCAAGAGCTGGCTTCTCCATGTGAGGAGGTGGAAGACATCTGTGGAAATGAACCAGTCAGACAGAGGTAAGCTCTTGGCTTCTTATACAATGGGGTGATCCTGGAATGATGATGACTCACCTTGGGGCGTGCGAGCATTGGTTGTCAGAGATGCGATGAGGTCATACACAGTCTCGACATATCGGCCCGCATTAGGATATTCCTCGTGTTCCAAGCAGCCCTTGTCTCTGTCCTGCCTCTCCTCTGGCGTCTGGTAGAGTGTAATGAGCTTGTCGCCTTTGGCCCAAAAGACCTCCGCCAGGAGGATTCGCCAAATCAGACACTCCACGATCTCATCATCTTGGGCACCTGGTGTTGTCGATAACGTTCCAAGATCATGGTCAACATTCTGCTTTGCATGAAAGATCTGGGCGAAAGGAGACTCGCGTTGTGCTGGAGTTGGCCGCCGATCAACAACCGTCCCCTGCAGCGTACGTTGAGCAAAGGCCCGGATCGTTGCCACGAATTGCTGGAAATCCTACGAAATCTGGTCAGCATCATTTTCCCGCTTCTCTTGTGAAATAGAATAGTTGAGATTGGCTTGTCATCGTCGCATACCCTGATCAAGTCCTTGCTGTCTTCAGGGCTTCTGTGCATCTTTTGTTCTTGCTCGATATCTCGGTTGCGACTCAACTCTGTAGTCATCTTGTCTTTGATCTGCACCTTGCCCCTCTCAAATTCAAGCTGCCGCTTCATATGTTTCTCGGCGTCCGTCCGGAGAGCATCATTCTGGGCATTCAGAGAAATTAATTCGTGGTTAAGGTTTATGATTCGAGTGTCTTTCCCCGTGGCTTGTTTCGTCTGTTTTCGCACTCGTGTCTGGCGTTCAGAAGAAGCCTTCTGACCACCAGGGATCGTGGCCTTGCCTTTCCGGTTAGCTTTCCATCCAGAGCTGGAAGTTGGTTTCGAAGACGAGGTCTTCTTCGGAGGCGCCATGGCGAAGTTTCCAGGTGGCGAAGCAGATTGTGGAAATGTGTGATCAGGAGATTTGGGCGTGCGAGACGGTTTCGAGAAGCTGCATACCTTAGGTTGGGAATGTGGAATGGATTTTTTATTCTCCTTATGTGCTTTCTTGACCACTTTTGCATGCGTAGGCTACTTAGGCTTGCCCTTTCTTTGACGCCAGCGAATTCGGAAAAGCTGCCCTTTGATGAACAAAGCTATGCTGCCGCACTTGGTTTAAGTAGGATTTCCATGGTCTGTCTGTAAGTCAGGGCTCCTTGACAAGATAAAAAAAGAATATGAAGATCCTGATTCCTCGATTCTGAGCGGCCAGCGCCCTATGTGGATCTTACGCCTAAATAATCATCATAACCTATGTTCGAATAGCCACGATCTGAATATCTGCGACACATTCTGGATCTCATAACAAATTGAATTCGAGCAGCCAATAGCAACCAGTGGGTCCAATCAAATATCTTGTTCTCCTTGCCAAGAATGATGATTCGAAGTTTGCTGTTGAAACTGTCTGTCAAGCCTCCGGATTCCAAACGAGTCGTTGCGGCATCCTCGAATAGACATAAAGACTGAATGAATATGACCAAGCAAGGTCTTTATCAACTAATAGCATGCTCCATAATACTCTGCAGTATCTTTCCTTTCTCCTCTTCCCCAAGAAAACTAGCAGTCACAGAATTCCTTGCTAGATCTCTCAGGTTTTCCAAGCTCAGACCAAGCTTCTCGTGGACCAAAACATACTCGTCGAGACATCGCGATCCAAACATGGCCGGATCATCAGAACTGAGGGTGCATAGGATGCGCCTATCAAGAAACAGCTGCAATGGGTGCTCTTGAACTGACTTGCAACAGCCAGTCAAGACATTTGACGTGACGTTGACCTCAAGGGGCACCTGCGTCCGAGACAAAATTGCCATCAGATCCTCATCATATTGCGCCGTCAGCCCATGTCCGATCCTCTCTACACTCATGTCGAGCGCTGTCCGGATCTCAATCGGCCCCTGAACCGCACCAGTAGCTTCACCAGCATGGGCAGTCAGCCGCAGGCCAGCCTTCTTGGCTTCAGCATACTCCTCATGGAACCACTTCATTGGGCCTCCAACCTCGTCACCACCTATGCCAACCCCGATCACACTAGGGATCTTCTCTCTGAGACATGCTGCGAGCCGAAACACCTCGCCTACGTGCTCACTGCCCCAATGCCGACTCGCATCTGCAATCCACAAGATCGACGGGGCCATTCCCCCTACTTGGGGGTCCTCAAAGCCTCCAGCCACAGCATTCTCCAAGGCCCTCATGACATCCTCGACTTTCAGATCAGGCTTCCATTTCAGGATATTCCCCCACGCCACGTACACCTCCGCATGTACGACTCCCTGCGCTGCGAGGTCACGAACCATCTCACGCGCGACGAGTGCATAGTCGTCCGGCGTGAGCAGGCGGTCACAGACCAGCCTGAAGGTCTCGAGGAAGTGCTCGAAGTCTCTGTACCTGTAGAGCTCGCGGGCATCCTCGAGGGTCATTGGCTCGCTGTCGTGGCGTGCTGAGAGCACCACGAGGGTCTCCGGCGTCACCGTGCCCTCGAGATGTAGATGAAGTTCGCATTTGGGTAGGGCGCGGAGCCAAGTCCTAACATCGGCAGTGGGTTGGGCTAGGGCTATCTTCTGGCAATCCATGATATTGTGTCGAGCCTGAGAAAGGTGTCAATACCTAGGAAGGATTGCTATTATCGAGGACTGGGGATGATAACGAGCGAGAGTGGTACGAGTGTTGTAAAGTAGGTTGTTTCGGACTTTGAGTCATCACGAAGCAATGGACATAAGCAATCCTTCTCAATCTGCTGAAAAATCAGCCTGGACACGTGGCCACTGACAGATTAGCGCGTCAAAATAATCAGTGATCAAGCCATCGATTGACATAACAGCATGAAGGCTTCACCAGGCAACGGATTGCCTTGCTAGGTAATTAAAGATAAATGCGCTTGGGTTTTAGCTCTGTTCTCTCCTGTCCTATCATTAATCCAACACTTCACACGGCCGAAATCCGAGATAGGTACTCGCGCGTGGCACCCAAGTGATTTGTTTGTTATTCGACATATCTGGTATCTCGGTGGCACTTTGCCTAAGATCGTGCCAGGCTTCGTCGAGGAATATGAAGCCGAGTTTGCCGAGCCAGCTGTGGTTGCCATGTAGTGGTCCAAATCGTTGATCGCTTCGTAGACTTCTCACCATCTGTGTTCCTTGATGTTGTCCACCACTGACAGTTGAGCAGGTGATCTCAAGCACAGTCGTGTTCCTAATTACTCAGCCTCAACGCGAGACACATCTCGTTCGCCCAGCCCTGAATTCATACCTTGAACAGTGCCGTAGTCAGAAGACAAACCAGGCGTGAAAAGCTCGAGTGCGTGGAAAGTTGCAATACTTGATGACTATACACATACCTACCACAGGACATATTTCTACAACAGCGAATACTCTTGAACTATCACTCGTCACCAATTAATGCATGGGTGATTGTTACAAAAGTCTGCATCGTCCTGAAACCCGAGCGACAGTATCACGCCATATTGTCCCCATCGCCGACCGGACAGAACGGGTAGCCATACGCGAGGCGGTAGTATTGCCGCAGTTTTCCCCTTAGCAGGAGATGGTGATTACTTTCTGCATCTTCTCATGCATGCCGCGATTGCCGGGCGGACGGATCCCGGGGCAGCCCAACGCGATGAGACCGGGCAAAGACACCGCGGGGTGGAAGGAAGGGGAGACGTTCGGCTGACCAAAGGAGAAGCTGCGTATGGCCTAAACTCCGAAAAATCTTTCGGCAATGCAACGCGCATCTAGTGTGTTTCGAAGTTACAAATCATCATTTTGAGTTGAGCCAAAGTCAAAAACCTCTGGTTGGCAATACGTGGATTCCCTCTGGTCCAATTTTAGGTATCCTCCCGACCCGCGATTAGCCACGAGACAACACATGTGCCTTGTGTGGAATCTCATGCAATGGTGTTCACAGATCAGGCATAAGATCGACCTGATTGCTTGTCACGTCAGGAATTATTGCACCGGGAATCACACCCTGCGCGCGCGTCGACGAATCGGGAAATCCATTGATCTCCCGAACAGCCTCTGATTTGCGCCATGGCTGTGTGTGTGTGTGATGTATGGTGGTATGCAGACAGTGTGCCCAAAAAAAAACCTGCCTCATGATGTTCTTGTGATCGTCATACCCTCCAGCAAGATGGTGTATTTCGAGTTAGACTGTGAGACTAATGATTCTCCTTTCCTCGACCGAGGCAGCTTCTGGGTAGAGCAGAAAGGACCACGGAACTGTGTACATACTGCAACTAGCTAGACAGACAACTTTTGTTATTGTGGTAGGTCAATCCTGTGTGCTGAGGGCGGAGGGCGCCGCGGGTAAAGTTGTCTCGCGGTTCCGGAAGGTGGCTAAGTCCCCAGCGGGGGTCGCATCATGTGTTTCTTGTCCTACGTAGCTAGCTATGTAAATCACCATTACGATATTTCAATATATATCAGTCCAAGTCTTTGCAGTTGGCGAGTGAGCCTGTAGCGTCATGTCGGAAAAGTATCCCCTCGGCGTCTAGACGACATGGCTGATAGCAAACCTCACGCCCGGTTTGGCCTCGACAAGGAGGCGGCGATTGCATCCGGTGGCATGGACGTGCATCATGCCGGCTCAACAAATAGCGAGGAGAAGGCTCCTGAACTGGAGCAAGTCGAGGACTCCCAAATTCAGCCAAGGTCCCTCGGAAAACGGCAAAGATTCCGCCGCCACTGTGCCAGGCGTTGGTGGTGGTGGCTCATCGGCTCTATTGTGTTCCTTGCAATCTTCTTGCCATGCTTGTAAGTTCAGTCTTTGGATTGTCCACGACGACACCATGTTTTGCTTGAAGACACACGCGTCAATCGTGGAAGAAAATACGATTTTCTCGACTAAGAAACACATAGGTTCCTCAAAATTATACCGGCCATTATACAGGATATGATTAACAAGACAGATCTTCCAATTCTGAATGCCACAATCGGAGCATATTCCGAAACAGAGCTGCAGTTCAGTTTCAGCACTGTTTTCAAGGCCCCAGGAAGCATAAGTGCTCGCATGGAGCCTTTCAACCTGTCGCTGTATAACACTTTCACTGAAGGTTACTATCCTTACACATACGTAACACTTCCAGAGCAGGAACTGAAGGGGTCCACGGACATATCAATCGATTCAACTTCACCAGTCACTAATTATACTGAGCTCGAGAAGTGGCTGAATGCGACCTTGTAAGTAAATATACCTACCGTCTCATTATTTGAACACGTGTAGTAGGCATCATGCACGCGAATGGGCTCATCTTGACATTTCCATACAGTTATGGCGTGACCACCGAGATCAGCTTCCATGGGTCAACGAGAATTCACTTCGGTGCCTTATCTGCTCCGATTTCTATCAAGAAGACTGTGACAATTGCTGGCTTGAACCAACTGCAAGGCTTTGCACTCGACTCGTCTGAGCTTCTCAGCACTCCAGAATCAGACGGGAGCAATCTGCTTGGCAACGTTACCATCCCGTACGTGAAGTCATCCCATCTCATTGACTCTTATATCAAAGTTACTTCTAAGGTCAGGGCAATGGCTTCAAACTTGGCTTGAATCTTATCAACCGTGCACTCGTGTCTGTCGATTGCTGAAAAATCATCTCGTGGTGGATCATTATAGCAACCCTGGGCCCGTGGCCATCGAGTTCGGAGAACTCATTTTCAATGCAGCTATTTCGGACATTGTAATCGGCAACATGAGCATCTCAGACGCAACGCTCTACCAGGGCAACAATACCTTTCCATTCACAGGCATTATAGACCTGAACACAGTGGTGAATAACTGTAGGTCCCCCCATTTCCTTCGCCCCCCTCTCTGCAGTCTTCTTGACACGAAATCCTTCCGTATGCTGAATAAATCTTTTGACTTGGGATACAGACAACACCATCATGGCAAATGCGTCAAGCAACGCCTCCGACGCCACCCTGGTCATGGCTATAACCGGGAACAGCTGTCTCGTCAATGGTCAGCACATCACGTATGTAGAAGCGGTGCTTGACAACACCACAATGTACTCCACCGTGCCGGTTTCCGACTTTTAAGGTTAAATTTTGCCGTGGTCTGACGGGTTCGAAACCATCGGGAAATTGGCGGTGTGTACTCGAGACCAATCGACTTGGGGAACACCTGGGCAGACGTCGTGGTCGACTCATCGGATGAACGGGAAACGGCACAGGAAACAAGGGATCGTGGCATGAGAAGATATATCTGGCATATGATTACAGTGTGGGATCTTCATCCTGAGTGATGGAAACGAAAAGGACAGGGCATCAACGCAGGAGAGGGACATGCACAGCCTTCGACTAAGGAAGGCTAATGGAAGTTTGAGACTCCACCAAATGGTCGACATGTCCCGAATTACCCGATATCCTCTGTATTTCCCGACATGTTCGTCTACATGGGACGCAGCGACACGTTTTCTTCAGGGCAAGCTTCCACGAGTGATTCCTGTGATGATCATGTCTGCCGTTGACCTTGCCGTTGTCCAGCGGATCCTGGCGAGAGCCACTTCGGATATGGCGACAACTACTACCAATATTGCCTAATAAACTGCACTAACCAAACAGTACCTAGGTACGTTGGATTTGCTCCTTGATGTGTCCCGTCTCCCTCGTGTCAGCACTAATAATACCCAACCACTCTCAGTCAGAGATATTCCCTCAGTAGTAGATACGAGGGTTCGATACTTTTTATATCCCCATGAGCCGCCCGCTTGCCTAGTTTTCATATCACCGTCTGTTCCCAAAAATCAGCCCTACCTGTGCAGTGCAGTGAACGAACACACGCGCTCTCTGCCAACCTCCCTCGACTCTCCCCCAATCACACCAGCGCCACTTGTCTGGCCAGCAAGATGGTGCCGAACCGCCCAAACAACCATCTATGGGTTCTACTCTTGACGCTCCTTGGATTTCTAGGGCTGTGGGTCATGCGCATAGAACCAACCCTGAACGAGGTTCCTATCGCGTTCGAACAACATGTCGAGGCCGCCAAGCTCGGTGACGGATCTGATCTAAGGACGGAATACACTGGCATCGGGTCCCTGGACCATGTCCTGTCCTTTCTTGTCCTGGCCTTCGCCGCTGGGCCTCTGGGCCTCGATCCGGCTGTGAGGTTGCAGCAGCTGCATTTTCTTCTCAACTTTTTCAGCTTCATCTGCATATGGAATATCGAGGCGTACCGCCCGCGAAATGCACGGAAAATATTCACCTTGTAGGTCTGCCCAATAAAGGAACAATGGCCAAGGAGTATTCCTGGATAGCTAATTTGCTCGTCTTGAAACCAATATAGCCCAGGGACCTGGGCTGTATTTTATCAGACCGTCGCCGGCGCGGCCGTGGTTCCCTGGTATTACGCCGCCTGGATAACATCATCCGCCTCCGAACAGCCGCACAAAGAGCTAGACGAAGTGCCCATGCAAAAGGCAAAGATCATTCTGCCCTCGGCCGTCTTCTTCTACCTCCTCCCCACGCTCGCCATGTACCTGCCCCAGGTCGACCCTTGGCTGAAGCAGGCGGTGGTTGCATACTGGCAAGTCTCGCCAATCGTCGTCAGCATAGCCATACCCCTGTTGTCTGTCTTGGTGAGCGACCGGACTTCAAAGGGCCTGTCTGTTGCCCGCCATCTTCAGCGGACTTACGTGGTTGCATTTGGTGTCTCGGCGCTGGTCCATCTCTACGTGCTGCTCTCGTGCTACTCGTCGCTCGATCCGCAGGTGTCACTTTACCAGGTCTTCATACCAGACCGCAGGCTGTGGAAAGATAGCTTGACGAGTGGCTTGCATTATCTCTTCCAGTGGGACTGGTGGGCTGTCTATGCCGCATGCGTGCTGGGGTGTGTGGTTGTGATAGGTGACGTACAACGCAAAAACGGTGACGGCAAGACAGGAGGGGTTTATCAACTGGTTCGAAACGTGATCATCGTATCAGGTCTTGCTGTTCTCACTGGTCCCGGGGCTGCCATGGCGGCCGTCTGGTGGTGGAAAGAGGACTTTGAACAGGGCCCCAAGACCAAGACGAGGACTGCCTGATTCACTTACAATGAACCTGTGTTCGCATCATTTACGAAGTGTCCTGACAATCAACTCCTTGCGGATTTCTTGACTTTGGCCACAAAATCATGTCAAGTCGTACATGCCAAATCATTCGTCGGGACTGTCGATGCGCAAGTTTGAAGTATGTGCCGTGCTCGTGGCGCTGCACATTGAGCTGATGTCCATGAGCCGTATGCTCCTGCTCGGAAGCACGATGATTCTATTTCAAATTGCTCGCCGCATTGTTTCAAGCATGTCAAGACTTCCCGGGACAGGCCTGGCTGTGTACAATAAAATGTATGTAATTTTTTCATTCCATACAATCTCGGTGGTACGATTAAAATCGGATAGTCTTCGCCTCGTCCTCTAGCGGTAAAGAAAGGAACCATCATCTAATTACCGTAGCCCATGCTGAACGGCCCCTCTTCCTTGAAGAGGTGCAGCAAGCTTGGATGGAGCCAGATAAGAAGTCAAATGGGTATGAATCGCAAGACGGCCAATGCAGTATTACCAGCTCAGCTTAGTACTCAGCCTCCAGGTCTCCCTCATCGCCCATGGAATCGGCAGCAACCTCCTCGTAATCGCGCTCAAGAGCAGCGAGATCTTCCCGGGCCTCGGAAAACTCACCCTCCTCCATACCCTCACCAACATACCAGTGAACGAAAGCACGCTTGGAATACATAAGATCGAACTTGGAGGACAGAGCGGACCAAGCCTCGGCGATCGCAGTCGTGTTGGACAGCATGCACCTGAAAAAATTGTTAGGATCTTGTCTCGAACGAGTTGAGGGTAGCAAATGCTTACACGGCGCGGTTGACCTTGGCGAGATCACCGTTGGGGACCTGCTCAGGGGCCTGGAAGCAGATACCCAGCTTAAAGCCAGTCGGGCACCAGTCGACGAACTGAATGGTGCGCTTGGTCTTCAGGGTGGCCACAGCAGCGTGGGCGTCCTTGGGGACGACGTCACCGCGGTAGAGCAAGCAGGTAGCCATGTACTTGCCGTTCCTGGGGTCACACTTGACCATCTGGTTGTATGGCTCGAAGCAAGACATGGTCATCTCCTGGACCGAGTTGGCCTCGTGGGCAGCCTTGGCAGCAGAGATGACGGGGGCGTAGGCGACCAGAGGGAAGTGAATACGAGGGTATGGGACCAGGTTGGTCTGGAACTCGTTCAGATCGACGTTGAGGGAGCCATCGAAACGCAGGGAGGCGGTGATCGAAGACACGACTATGTGTTTGTCAGCAAAAGCTATCTACAGTCTTTGTGCGCACGCAAGGACATACCCTGGGCAATCAGGCGGTTGAGGTTGATGTAGTCAGGGCGCTCGAGGCCGAGGTTGCGACGGCAGATGTCGTAGATCGCCTCGTTGTCCACCATGAAGGAGCAGTCGGCGTGCTCCAGGGTGGTGTGGGTGGTAAGGATAGAGTTGTAAGGCTCAACGACGGAGGTGGCGGTCTGTGGGGCGGGGTAGACACAGAACTCCAGCTTGCTCTTCTTTCCGTAGTCAACGGAGAGGCGCTCCATCAGCAGAGCGCCGAAGCCAGAGCCGGTACCACCACCGAAGGAATGGAAGACGAGGAATCCCTGGAGACCGGCGCAGCTGTCGGCGACGCGGCGGATCTTGTCGAGGACGCCATCGATAAGCTCCTTGCCGACGGTGTAGTGACCACGAGCGTAGTTGTTGGAGGCATCCTCCTTGCCGGTGATCATGTGCTCCGGGTGGAACAGGCTTCGGTAGGGACCGGTGCGGACCTCGTCGACGACGTTGGGCTCGAGATCGCAGTAGATGGTTCGCGGGACGTACTTGCCCTGGCCTGTATGATTTGCAACGCGTCAGATAGTGTTCTTCCAGGCGCGTATCAGCTAGCGAGGCGCATACCGGTCTCGGAAAAGAAGGTGCTGAAGCCGTGGTCGGGGTCAGCGGCCTTGCGCTCTTCGGTCAGGTATCCATCGGGCTGCAAGAGATAACGCGTTAGTAAACAGCCAGCGCTCGAAAGGGGGATGGTCTCTGGATCTTGAAAACGCACCTGGATGCCGTGCTCGAGGCAGTAGAGCTAGAAGAAAACATGTCAAAGGTCAGTGACGGTTCGTTTGGTGGGTTGTTTCGCATGATTGGGCGCGCGGCAATATTTGTTGACATGTTGACGGTGGCGGGACAACTCGGGGGCGACGCGCAGATCTCTGCGACACAACTGCTCAGGACACAAGCTTACCTCCCAGCACGAGTTGGCGATCTGGCAACCAGCCTGGCCGACTAAGAGACGGAAAAAGAATCAATACACAATCATCATCGTCAGAAGGTATCGCGGGGCGAAGATCATCCTGCAGGGGGCTTTCTCCTTGGTGAGGGACCGGCGGAGAGACGCGTGACGGAAGAAAAAGGAGAGGGAAAAGCTCACCGTTGACGCTGATAATCTCACGCATGATTGCGACGACGGCTCAACGACACGAGATAGACGGTGGTTTGAATGAATGGGACAGACAACAGAAAGAAGGGAGGAGGAGAAAAGGCAGCTGTGGGCAGGGTTGGCAGCTCGTCAGTCTCGAGAGCGGGCGGCACGACGGTGAGGATGGGATGGGAAGTTGTGTTTAGGGTCTGGGAATCAGGTCGCCGCACGTTGCTCCTCAACCTTGCAAGGGTGGTGTGGGGTTTGTTGGTATTCTTTGGCAGCAGCCTGATGAAATTTTGGGTGCTCAGTGCTTCAGCGGTCAAGCAAGTGTTGCAGTGCTGCAGTCAGCTGTCACTTCTTCCAGGCTACCACTGTAAACCGGCAGGGGGTGGGGGGGATTTTAGGGTCTCCCTAGGCCTGTGTCGCTGTGTCGCTGGGCTCCATGGGTTCCGCGGGAGAGGGCAACCGCAGGGGTGTTTCAGCGTACAGCGCACCTCCCACTCACTGCTGGACAAGAAGACACCTTCTGCCACAGCACCACACCTGCGAAGATTGGCGCTATCAATCTCGCTCCTGTCATTCGACGACTGCTAGATACGACACGCCCATTTCGGCAAGCGCGTCTCCCCCTGACTACTGCCCTGTACCATCTCACAGCAGTTAGCAGCAGTGCTACCAAGGCCGTTGCCCCCCCCACCTGCCCACCTACGAGGTAAGTTGGTCCCTGCTTCGTAGCTTCTCATTCGCTGAGAGCATCTCGCGTAGAGCGTGGCGCGACGCGGCCTAAGCTTCTCCAATAATAATGCCGGTGGACGAGAACCCATTTCAAATCTTTCACTCTTGCTCATCTCCCCTATAAAGGACCTGCTCATCCAAGGAACCGTGCACATATTTTTGCTAGCTGTTCCGGGGGCCTCGTCAGTCTCGGCCTGGATTTTGAAGGCAGTGATCACGGCATATGGAAGATGTAAGCCAATTATGACAGCAACGCATTTTCTCCGCCCTCAAGTCGGGGAGGGATTTCACGCTTGATTTCTGAAGCTGGTCAGATTAGTCAAGGCCGAAATCGCTGCGGCCGCCGCAGCCAGGCCTCAACGAGTCTTTGCCACATCTCCAGCCCCTTTCCGATAACTTGAACCTTATATACCGTGTCCATCATGTGTGACGTGCTCAAAGGATGGGTCCTTTGGAGAGGGCTTACTTTGTATTTCCATGAGTATGATTTATGCATGGCATAAGTGGAAAGTGCTTGACCTTGTGCGCTACATCCGCAGACCATATTACGACCATGTGTGCAAAGTAACGAGAGCCTCTGGTTCTTTGACCAACTTCATTCTCGCCGGAGGTGTCCATGGTCTTCTCCGCTCCGACCGTCCTTGGAATAAGAATTGAAAGTACAAGGTAGAATATGTACAGCAATGCAAAAGGTTATGATGCTCTGTTCCACCAATTAATTACTGCTGTGCAGACACCAAAGGTGGGCGGAAACAATCACACATATCTTGCTGGCAACTAATGCCACGCGCTGATCGGGTCCACAGATGTGCAGTGCCTATCACTAGACATGCAATATCATTGACAGGCTCACTAGCATGGACGCCGTACATGGCACACAGGACACATAGGTTGACACCAACATTCTTTGCTTTTTTCAAGGCTGATAATATTTTGAAGAATGTTTTGGTCCTTTCCTCTTTAAGAACATGCCATACTGTGCTCATGAAGTCTCGGTCCTGTGCGGCGCTGATTTTCGGCATGTCTTATACACTATGATGAATGGTCTCAGTTGGCCAGGGCCGTTGGTGCTGGTGCTCCTGAGATGTGTACACTGCCATGATCGGTTGTCTCAGACCAAAGCTGGGAATCAGGAGGAGGGCGGCAAGATCCGTATGCCTCGTCTGAAATTCTATAGACTACTCCCACTTTATCACCTTACCAATGCTGTGTTTCATTCCTCAGCACACACTTCTCACACCATGTGTTTGTATTGGAACTTTCAGCATATCTGGTAAAACCTGTCTATGATACAGACCCTTATGGGGTATATACTTGCATGCATTATTCAGCACATCAAGCAGAAGCGAGTGACAAGGATTCGCACATCTTGGGTGAGAGAATATGGTATTGCAAGACGGAATGGAAATCAGCAGTTGAGCTTGTATTGGCTCTGTGATTGTTGTTCAAAAACGTGAGTTGAATATCTGTCCTTTCCAGAGACCTTCTGTGCAGTATCATGTTGCAGCCTAGGAATCCAGCCACCTGGTCCAAGAATTCTTGGCCCATGACTCTTGCTCTAGATCCTATTCATCCTGAGTGGGATGCCAAGGATCTCATCACAGTACCATGAATTGCATACTATGTAGTTTGACAGAAATCTGTTCTCTTGTGAACATCAAGTTCTATTTCAGCAGGTTGCCGCAGATAACAAGATACAGTGCCATAATAGCAGATGCATGGCTCGAGGTTGATCTAAACTTTAGCGCTAGACTGGGAACAGATCGGGGTCACAACGTGTATAGTGGACACCTAAGACGATCTCAGCGTGAGGCTCAGGCACACCAAAGTACCTGCTGGCCCTGCCAGCCGTGGTACACCATCCCTCCCGGGACCTGGGGACAGAACAGGGGTGCTCTGTGTCAAGAAAACTTGTCCTCTTTGGGGGAGCTCTCCAGAACACTGACAAAGACGTAAATAGTAAAGGCCACATTCCCACTTCCTCATCTTTAAACCACCTCTGATGCCGTCTTCAGATGGCCCGCCCATTCTCCTTCTGTAACATTTCCAATTTGCTTTTCCTGCTATCACGTTGACCTCTCCTTTCAACATTCCTCTGGCAGCTTCACTTACCACAGTCCGCCTGAGCGATCTCTCACAAACGGAGTGGGCGCAACACCCCACCATCGAACCCGCCCACCATGGCGAGGACCATGTTCTCTCCCCTGCGCGTCATTCTATGCGCCATCTTCCTCTTTACCACACATGTCTTCGCTGCCTCTGCAGTGTTGGGCGTCGACCTCGGCACGGAATACATCAAGGCTGCCCTTGTGAAACCTGGCATTCCTCTCGAAATCGTCCTCACCAAAGACTCGCGCCGAAAAGAGACCTCCGCCGTCGCATTCAAGCCTTCACAGAATGGCCCCAAGGCCGGTGTCTTTCCCGAGCGACTGTACGGCTCTGACGCCATGGCCCTCTCTGCCCGCTTCCCTGGCGACGTCTACCCGAACTTGAAGACCCTCCTCGGTCTCCCAGTCGACAGTGACGAGGTCAGGGAGTACGCCGCCCGACACCCCGCCCTACAGCTCGAGAGCCACAATGTGAAGGGGACCGTGGCGTTCAAGAGCAAGGATGCTTTCAGCGCTGAGGAGCAGGCGTGGCTGGTCGAGGAGCTATTGGCCATGGAGCTGCAGAGCATCCAGAAAAACGCAGAGAACATGGCGGGACCGGACACGACCGTCCGCAGCGTCGTCCTCACTGTGCCGCCCTTCTATACAATCGAGGAGAAGCGCGCCGTCGAGACCGCTGCCGAGATGGCTGGTCTCAAGGTGCTGTCCCTCATAAGCGATGGCCTGGCCGTGGGTCTCAACTATGCGACCAGCAGAACCTTCCCCAACATCAACAAGGGCGAGGCGCCGGAATACCACATGATCTTCGACATGGGCGCTGGATCTACAAAGGCCACCGTCCTGAAGATGCAGGCTCGTGAGGTCAAGGACGTCGGCAAGTTCAACAAGACGATTCAGGAGGTCGTCGTGCTGGGCAGCGGATGGGATCGGTCTCTGGGCGGTGATGCTCTGAACGGAATCATTGTCGATGACATGGTCGAGAAGTTTGTCGAGTCGCCCGGGGCTAAGAAGGTCGGAGCCACGGCTGAGGGAGTCAAGAACCACGGTCGTGCCATGGCGAAGCTGTGGAAGGATGCCGAGAGGCTGCGGCACGTGTTGAGCGCCAACCAGAACACCCAGGCTAGCTTCGAAGGTCTCTATGAGGATGTTGACTTCAAATACAAGACCACGAGGGCTGAGTTCGAGGCTCTGGTTGAGGCACACGCTGCTCGAGTTGGAGGCGCAATCCAGAGCGCTCTCGATATGGCAGGCCTGAATGTGGCAGACCTCAACGATGTCATTCTCCACGGTGGTGCCACGCGCACGCCGTTCGTCCAAAAGGAGCTGGAGAAGATCTTTGGTACCGGCGACAAGATCCGCAGCAACGTGAACTCGGACGAATCTGCTGTCTTCGGTGCAGGATTCCGCGCTGCAGAGCTCAGCCCCAGCTTCCGTGTCAAGGAGATCAGAATTTCGGAGGGCGCTGCCTATCCGTCTGGCATGAAATGGACGGATGACAAGAACAAGGCCCGTCACCAGCGGATTTGGACCCCTACCTCTCACCTCGGAGCGGCTGCCAAGGAATTCACGTTCGCCAACAACAAAGACTTCTCGATCGAGTTCTACCAAGAAATTCCTGCTTCTTCTGCGGACGTTACCCCCGGCATCGAGGAGAAGGCTACCAAGACCTTGAGCACCAAGAACCTGACCGAGACGGTCTCGATGATGAAGGAGAAGTACTCCTGTGAGCCTTCGGACATCCAGTTCAAGGTCAGCCTGCGTCTGTCCAGCGAGAATGGCGAGGTCGAGGTTACCAAGGCTCATGTCGAGTGCGAGGCTGAGATCGTCGAGAAGGAGAGCTTGATGGACGGCGTTAAGAACTTGTTCGGCTTCGGCGACAAGAAGGACCAGAAGCCTCTCAAGGATGGCGAATCTTCCGAGTCTGTTGAGGAGGCCTCTGCTGCCGACTCGTCGACGTCGTCGTCGTCATCATCATCTTCTTCCACAACATCCACGACCGAGACTACTACCGAGGCTGCGTCATCTGCTCCGGCCTCTGAATCTGCTGAGGGCAAGGAGAAGAGGACAAGACAGATGGTCTCCATCAATGTCAAGTATGAGCTCCCAAGGACCGGCGCAGCACAGCTAGATAAGCTCGACATTCTTCAGTCCAAGGACAGACTCAAGGCGTTTGAGCAGTCTGACAAGGCTCGCCGCCAGCGCGAAGAAGCGCTCAACCAGCTAGAGGCCTTCACCTACAAGTCCCGAGACCTGCTCGATAGTGAGGTCTTCATCGCTGTTTCTACGGAAGCCGAGCGGAAGTTGCTCGAGGAGAAGAGCAGTGCGGCTAGCGATTGGCTGTATGCCGACGGCGCCGATGCCTCCAAGGACGAGTTGAAGAAGCGGCTCAAGGAGCTGCAAGATATCGTAACACCCATTCAGAACCGTATCGAGGAGGGAACTGAGCGTCCCAAGCTGCTGGGCGACCTGAAAGACGCGCTCAAGCAGACAGAGGAATTTGTGAACAATATCAAGGATAAGATCGCCGAGTACGACGCGTGGACATCCTCTGCTTCAACGGCAACCTCCTCGTCCGACTCGTCTACAGTCACCGCCGCCCCATCTGGCGACTTCGATGATCTGGAGGACGACACCACGACTACCTCTACCCGCGCTGCAAAGATGGAAGATGTCCTCAAGGAGCGTGGTCCCGTGCCACCGCTCTACACCCTCGATGATCTAAAGGAGACAGAGGACATCTACGCCAAGATCACGGCATGGCTGGAGGAGATCGAGCCCAAGCAGGACAAGCTTGGCGCCACGGACGACCCAGTGATGACGGTTAAGGCCCTGAAGGAGTGGCGCCAGAAGCTGGACAAGGCAGGGATGGACCTGGCCATGAAGAGCGTCAAGAACTTCGACAAGAAGAAGAGCAAGTCTTCCTCGTCCAAGACCAAGAAGTCCAAGACCAGCAGCACAACGAGCAGTACTGGCTCGGACCGGACGATCGAGATAGGCAAGGATGGCCAGATGCCATCTGCCGAGGAGCTCGAGGAGATGATAAGGCAGTGGGAGCAGCAGGAAGGTAAAACTGCTGCCGAGAAGGGCAGCGAGGAGAAGATGAAGGGGGAGTACGAGCACAAGAAGGATGAGCTGTGATCCTGATGTTCCCGAAAAGCTCAAGTGTTTTGACTGCATACATGGTTACATTTTAGATACGGCGAACAGACTAGAGTAATGGAGTTACCGGTCTCTGCTTCATAAATCCTCAGCGAAGAAGAAATTCAAGAGACATTGCAGGCTGGTGTTTGCCCTTGGACTACAATGCCATGTTTTCTTCCCTAAGCGAAGCGACTCGAATCACCATTATCATCAATATCACCATGACCAGCTTGTCAAAGAGGCGGTCCGCCGCGTCCTCAGAGCCAACCCTCCCCCCCCCCGGGCCCCCGGCCACAAAAACCTTGGAAGGCATCTTTCTCTCTCTCGTTGTCTGTATTTGATCTGATTGCAACAATATCAAACAATGGCTTGAGCTTCATTGCATTTGATGTGCGTTGCTGCCTGCGCAATATAGCCGTGTGGGTTGATTCAGCCTCGTTGGTCGAAGACGGGGCCGTCTCTTGGAATCGCTTTGTAACCCACCGGCCCTTGTCATTTGGGCAATTCCGGTTTAAGGGATATTGTTCGGTCTTGTGCATCTCCAAATGACCTGCAAAAGATCCTGGTTGCACGTTTCAAGTGCTCTGTCGCTAATGCGGCCAGCCGTGGAGACTGGACAGTCGTAATCGCGTTGATTGGACCAGATGCCGCGGGTAACATGGAGGACGGGAAGGCAAGCTCGGCGAGGACACAGAAGTCAAGGAGACTCGCCAGCAGTGGAAATAGATTGGTTCCTCTCAACGGTCTCGGACGGGGAAAAGAGTCTCGAGGACGTGTTGGCTCGGGAAGTGTATAGACGATGCAGCTTTCTGGACAGCGTTTCGACAGCCTTGCAAACGGCAGCAGCACGTCCTCCCAGGCCCGCCTGTCCCTTCCATTTCTGGTTATCAGGACACCTGCATACGCGTATCTCTCCCTCAAGCAGCTTAGGCAGACATCTGGGGAGGAAATTGCCTTGCTGTCTCTCCCCCTTCCACCCCGCAGTATCCGCGTTCCTTCTCTTTCTCTTCTCCTCTAAACTCGTTTCTGTCCAGTCCAGCTTTACCTTCTTCTCACATTCCTCACTTGTGTGTGCATTCGCCCAACTCGAATCACCTGCAACCACTGGCAGCTGGATCTACCTGGCTCACTTGAAGGCAGGCCAGCAGCTCCTCCTACTCACATTTCCTTGTACAGGAAAAGTTCTCTCCCTTTCGGAGCCTCCCTTGAAAGCTTGACTCTTGTAGTCAGAGCACACCGACTGTCACCTCCCCATCGTCATTGATATCGGCCACCTCTCTTTCTACCTCACGCTGAGCAAGACACTCAGCTGTCTTTAATTCTTGACCAGAACACCTGTGGGTACTCCTTTCTTCCCTTCCCAGCTCTCTCTAAAGATGGGCGTTCCCTAGACGCATCCTGGGGCACACTTTGGTCACCAACCATTTCCAGCAGTACAGCCTTACATATTTGTTACTTGTCCTTATAAGTTGCCTCAAACCTGATCAACGAATACACAGGAAACGGCCCTCCACTGCCGACATCCATTCCAGTGAGAATTATCCAAGCAGACTCAGCGGCGTGGTGGTGATGGAGCATTGACTGATATTGATCAAGCAGTCTCTACTTTATTTCACTGCCCTCCTCAAGACCTGAACATCTTCCTGCTTTGGCCACATCGCAAACAAGTCCAACAGCAGTCGCAATGCAGGTCTTGACAACCAGCATGTCAGCCTACTGGCTGGGCATCTTGATGTTCATTACTGTCGTCAGCAGCTCTCCCTCTTTCTTAAGCCGCTCCTACAATGGATTCAGCCTAAATACCATTCGAAATGCCAACTACAATCCCAATGGTGTTACTGCCAAGCAGAAGGCTGTCCTCAAATACGCGCACCTAGTTGACTTCGATGTCAACGCATTCGTCACAGTTTGTGAGTGTCTTCTGCTTGCCTGCTGCACCATAGGTTGATCAGGTGTGCTCACAAGCGAGGAACAGCGAGCGAGGTCAGCGGCTTTGTAGAGGCGAATGATCGCGAGTGGTTGTGCCCTGTTAGCATCGGAACTCCGGCCCAGACGGTTAACCTCGATCTCGACACTGGTTCCGCTGACCTGTGAGTCCTCTGACATATTCCATCATTATCCTGCACTGTACTCTTTACGGAAGAGATCCTGACCCTGTGCCCGCCGATAGTTGGGTCTTTTCTACTGATTCGGCCACCCGTAAAGGTCAGCTTGGAAACCGCCGAGTCTACGACGCTGCCAACTCTACGACTTCTGGTCCCATCAATGGCAGCTCTTGGTCAATCAGCTATGGTCAGTTTCGCTCCCATGTGTGTTTGGCGCGCACGAAGTATCTAGCTGACAAGAACAGGCGATGGCAGCTACGCGGGCGGCAAGGTCTACACAGACATCGTTCAGATCGGCGGTCTACGGGTTTCCAATGCCACGGTTGAGGTAGCTAGCAGCTACAGCTCGAATTTGGTCAAGGATGATGCTCCTCTGTCCGGTCTGATGGGTCTTGCCATTAATCTCACCACTACCGCCACGCCGGCAATGCCTCCCATCCTCAGCCAGCTCAGGGCCCAGAGTATCGAACACATCGCTGTGGACCTACAATACCACGCAAACGGTACGTATAACTTTGGTGCCATTGACCACTCGGCCTATCTTGGCGAGATGACATACCGCCCTGTCAAGCCTGGCAAGGGCTACTGGTGGATCGAGCTGCAGACGATGCGCGTGGGCCAGTCCAACGAGACCATGATCCACACCTGGGATGCGATTGTCGACACGGGCACGAGCTTGTTTCTAGGCCCATCTGATATCGTCAGGGCGTACTACAAGGCTGTGCCCACCGCCGAGTACAGCCAAGGGGATAACGCATACGTTTTCCCCTGCAATACGACGCTGCCCGATTTTCACTTCGGCTTTAGCAATGACTGGAGTGAGTTCACTGTCCCGGGCAGATTCATGAATTACTCCATCGCACCTGTGGCCGGCGCCCCTTGGTGCTATGGAGGAATCCAAGAGAGCAACATGGGCTTCTCCATCATGGGTGACGTCTTCCTCAAGGCTGTTTACCTCGACTTCAATGTTGCCAACCAGACTGTTGGGTTCGCGTCGAAGCATCTGTACATGTGATGACAGCAAGGCTCCCGAGACCCTTCCCAAGTCATTCCCCCTTTCAATTTCTGGCGCTTCACTGTTCAATCATCAGCTAGCCTGAGCACAAGACTTCCATTTCTCACGCGTCTCAGCCATGTTGTTCTTTGTCTCACCCATGGCCTCAGCACTGTTGTCAAGAGACTGTAGTAAGATAGACAGTGGGAAGTGGTTATACCAACATGTTGTTCTGCTTTGGAATTGACCATGTTATTATACTACTACCTAAGGGACATGGACATTCTAGAATGGAGGGGCCATCGGTTCTGTATTTGCTTCTGCCTTCACAGTCTATTTTTGAGGAATTGGAGGAATTACACTTTCTAATTCAGAGGACGATCAGGGGAATATGTGGTTTTGCGAATGGGCACCTGTGAATCAGTAGACATATTAATGTCATCGTATGCGCCCCATTGTCTCAAGTTCTTCTGGTGTCACTCCACTTGCAGCTCATTAATGTGCAGTAATTTACAAGGCTTGATGTGGTGCCAGTGTACCCTGTGATAAAGTTCATTTCCCCATATTATACTAAAATTGTTGATATGGGAAGCCAACGAGATGAGACCCAATAGGTATCAAATATGCATGTAATCAGCTACCCACGACGCATTACCAAGCAGGGCTTATCTATACACATGATACGCGTCGATAACCAAGAGTCATCATCCTCACTCAGCTCTCTAGAGCACCAATACATCCTTTCCCTCTATCATCTCTGCCTGTTGTGCCTTGAAACTCTGGAGGTAGGAATGAAAGCAGGGACTTGGACCTTCCCTCAAGAACCAGGCAGTCTCTCCTTCCTCTCCTCATCGTCATGGTTTCATCTTCATCAGGACATCCAAAAAATCAAAAAAAGCTGTCCTCTGTCCATCCTTACCCAACCACTCGTGTATGTCTTTGGCCTTTCAGATGTTTGTGTCCGACCACCCCAAGAGGACTTAGATTAGACTGGAAGAGATAGAAAGAAGAAGCAGAGAAGTCAACAAAATCCGCACCTCCCAGTCTCTTATTTCCAAAAAGGAGGGGGGTTTGGATAACACAAAATCAAAGTCGATCGGGCTAGACAATGTTGAAAAAAATGGGGGTGGTCGATCCTTGAACGCCGAAAACGAATGGCTGGTTGAATTGGCTTTGATGGAATAAAAAAGTGTGTTCGGCCGTGCGTGGTACATTCACCATCTATCCTTGGGTGAATAGGGTGTAATAATAGGTTTGAAGGGGAAAGCTGGAGGTCGAGCTGCGGATGGCTAGGACATGTCCGGAATTATCTCATGATCGTCGATCGAGGGGTGCGTTTCTTCGCTGCTGCTGATGGCCACTGAGGGAGCCATGAGGGCAGATTCTCTCGAGACCACGTCACCGCCTGATGTTCTTTTCTGGATCGTTAGAAGGGATTGTAGTCCGTCACCCAGGCTGGAAGTGCTTGTCGTCTAGTGATCCTGTTCGCCGTCGCCATCTGAGCCGGGCACAATTACAAAGTCAGCACTTCCGCTCTCGGACCCAATGGTTCGCACGCTCTTGATGGATCTGGCGTCGGGTGCAGTTGGCTTGGAAGGAGAGTTAAGAATGGAGTGCTGGTGGTGGTGGTAGTGCTGGCTTCGAAGCTGCTGGGCTTGACTGTGAAGGAAAGTTGGGCTCGCCCCGGTCCCAGGCCCGGCGGTCCCAGCTCCGACAACACCACCACTACCGGCAGTGTTGCTCATCATCCGCGGGAGCAGCAGCTGGTGACGGTACCGGGGATAGTCTGGGCCGAAGGAAGTGGTAAAAGGGTCGGGAACAAACTCGTATTCACCTTCACTAGCGGTTGGCGTGGGCGGCAGGGCCCCAGGGACCGCCTGCTGGCTCGCCTTGGCCGTGCCCGGTCGCGACCCGCCGTGTTTCTGGTCTGCTGCTGTGGCCATGAGGGTGCTGTCGCTCGGCTGGGGGGCGACCTGCCGCCGTTCAGGAATGGCGGCCTGAGGTGCTGGCGCGTTGCCGTTGCGCCTCAGCCGCTCCTCCATCTCGCGGATTCGCTGCTCCAGAAGCTCGAGCTCGGTAGCTTGCGTCTGAACGGTCTGCTTGCTGTTTAGGGGGTGAAAGCTTCTTGTCAGCCCTTGGCTCTCCTTGTTCTCTCCTCTTGTCTCTCTCCCTCCTCTTTTGTGCTTCGTCCTTCCGGAACAGGACTGTGCAAAGTATATAAGTGTGGGGCGAAGGGAGGGGAATTCTGCTGCTCGATTGTAGGAACAAATCAAATGATCTCTGCTCGCTGGGTTACACACCGCTCGTCAAGCTTGGCGTCCAGGTCGGCGACGCTGTTGTCGATACGAAAGATGCCCTCGAGCTCGGCGGAGAAAGAGCGGGCGATGGTACTGGAAGAGGCATGCATATATGTCAGCCCTTCTTCTTCTTGTCTTTTCCTCCCTTTGGCCGCACGTGGACACAACGAGAAGAGGAATGGGGATGGTAAGAGGAAGAGACCAGAGCGTACGATTGAGGACGGCGGGCATTGGGCTTCCAGTCCTTCTCGAGATCCTCGTCGGAAACGAAGTCCACCTTTGGCGCCCCCCTTGGCGGGCTGGACAGGAGTGCTGGTGGGCGAGGTCGCCATTTGCGCAGATAGTGTGCTTGACGATGTGTCGGATGTGTTTTTTTTGTGTGTGGTGGCCCAAGCTGCTGCTGCTGCGAGTGCCTGTAGGGACGGAGAAGGAGAGCGAGAGGGAGCAAGAGGGAGAAAGAGAAGCTGATCCGGGATGAAGACCGCAGTGGAGACGTCAGGAAGAGCGAAGCTGTGGTGTCAAGGTCGAGAGAGGCGAGGGAGGCTCTGGATGGTGGGATAAGGGCGGAGTGGCCGAGGGAGAGGAGAAAAAGGGTCGTGCTGGATATTCTTGTATGAGTGAAGATCGGGGTTATAATGAGTTGGTATTAAGCGAGTCGTTGCAGTGAAAGGGGGGTCCGGTTTATGTTGGACGTGCCCACCTGCAATAATACAAGCATGGCGGTTTGATAATAAATAGCACTAGCCTAAGTACTTACTTTACCTTCAGTACAGAAACCCAAACACCGCTGCTCAGCAGCTGACAGTCTATCGCTTCCCCCCTGGCCCCTGGCACGTGCGGGACCCCTACCCCAAGTTGCTTGGCTCGATTGGTACTACCCGCAGTGGGAGACTCCCTGACCCAATGGCTGCCGGGCTAACCATTCGGCGGTAAAACTGACCACAACAGCGCTAGGGACCCGTCCCTTGGGTTACTCGTAGCGTTGAGGGGCAACCTGCCACAGGGCGTTGAGCCGCCAACCGCTGGAATCTCTACAGGCAGGCCCTGTAGTACGGTGGTATGTATTGGTGTACTGTACTGACCTAACCACCCCTGGCAACCAAGTTGGTAGGGGGTGGGGGAGGGGTCAGTTGGGCACCACCAAACCCGCTCACCTGCACCTCTTAATCTTCCAAAATCCTCCACGAGGCCAGGCACAGTTGGGACCAGCTGAGAAGAAGAGAAGGGGAGAGGGAGGAGAGAGAAAACATGACCATCGAGAATCACCTGTACAGACAAGGACGTCGCCAGATATCAGGTGCAAATGTCAGGCCTGAGACGCTTTCTTTCTCACCGAGAGCAGCAAGTGCCCGTCACATCGGAATGCTTCTTCCAGCCGCAAGACTCATCGAATCAAACCTTACGATGCAATGAGGATATCACTGGCAAGAGCGCATTGTCTTCCCTCTGCAGCAACGCCCCTTTCATCTGAGCCAACTGGCCACCCCTTCATGCGGCTCAAGCCCAATGCATAAGTGTACCTACGGAGGAACGCCCCCTTATCTGACTAACCTGGGGAAAGATCATCCATCTCCCTGCGATTTTCTGCTTTGCATAGTAGCATTCGCCTCCTATTTCCGGCATTCACCGCTCGCAATCATGGGTATCAAATCCATTCGCAGGGCTTCTGTTGGGCGCCTGAGTATTATCTGATGAGTGGCAAACATACTTGCGTTCATTCCTCCCACGCAGCGTCATTCTGAACGACCGCAGGATTCTAAACATAGACGATTGCTTTGTTTCTTTCTCAATCCCTAGAGAACATGCGCGCCGATCATGGCTATGCTCACAACTTTGACTGGTCTTGTAGGTCTACTTCAGGGATGTGCTGCGCGCCGTCGGATCACCCCTCCTTATTGTCGTCGACTATGACGTCTGGCTGGCCTTGTTTTTCGATGTTCACTTCCTCTCTGATCTAGTTGCCCTCCCGATTCGTCCTCCCCTTGCCGTCTTTCTACGCCGTATCGCCATCGCCAATTTTGGAATGGGAAAGGGCCCAATATTGAGCTGCGACATTCTGAGGGGCTCGAGATGGTGCTACGAAGAATCCGAACTCTCACCGTGCGAACCTGATGGCGTCAAAGGCAAGATGGGCATGATTCGTGCTCATGTGATTCGCGAGTCCAGCTGATGAGATACATACTGTAGTACCATATCTGAGCTGCGGAGTCTGCTCCATCGGTTGCTCTGAAGAACAATCTCTTCAACAAGCATAGGTAGATCCCTAGCACCGGTGGTTATTATTACGATGCCTATGGTGCTCTAACAACGCCCATCTCATCCTTGTGTGCCGGATCTGGTGCGCCCTGTGGGCACAAGAAGAAACCTCCAGCACTATTACACCAACCATTCTTATAAGTGGCTGTTTGTTTCCTCCGCCCACTGCGATCTTCCACGACTCCCATTCAGGAGCATTACAGTAGCACATTCGATAGCCAGCCCCTCGTCCCCCGCCTGTTTCTATCACTGCTTAGCCAACATTAATCTCATCATTTACGGGCAGTGGTTGACGTCGGAGAATTAGTAGGAGAGGCCCTGTAGATAATCTATGCTGCACGAGCCAGGGGCTGCCATCATTTGGCACAGATCCACTGCTTATTTCCACATCGCGCCTCTAATTTTATCCGCAGAACCAGCGCACGACCCTCTCACTGTCCTGGCCTTGTTCTGCGAGCTGCTGCTGTGTCTACCCCACGATGATGATCCTGTTGACTCGCTGCTATCATTTATACTATGGTCGAATCCTCGATGGCGGCATGGACCGTCGAGTCATGCTGTCGAGTCACCAAGTGAAGTCATCATTGACACGACCTTAGAGTCCAGCCTTCCGAGGAAGCGCATGTCAATAGATGGTCCTTGTGATGCTCGACTTCTCATAAACGTGCGGCTCTGCACCTGCATCTGGGGGGAAAAAACCACGAGTATGCGATCCATCAGTTCTCTGTCATATATAGCCCTCATTTTCTCGTTAAATATCGAAAACGGAGTAGTGCAAGATGTCCGTCATGTTTGCTTCAGGCTTTGGAAGAAGTTGCTTGCAGGCTCGGCTGCTGGGCTTTCAAGGTTGCTTTCTGTTCGACAGGATGACCTCGAACTTGTACAAGACCAAGGGGAAGAAATGTTGATTGTCTTTCTTCAAACGTGCTCTGAAGAATTGGCTTGCAATCATCGTCGCAGACTTCCAACACCTCCAGCACCCAACAAACACAAACACACAGTCAGAGCGATGATGATCTGTAGGTAAGAGAACGAAGGAACATTGGGAAGAAGCGAGTACACACTTGGACGATCCAGGCATAGCTGAATTATGTCAGCAATGTGGCAGATTTGATTGGCCTGATTGCCCTATCTTCGGTGCCGACTCCTGCTACGAGCAGCTCCCATAGCTGACCCGCGCCTTCCCCCCAACAAGCAAGGCAAACGCCGCCAATAGCAGTTAACACGTGACAGTGGGAAAAAGCTATCCAGCGACGACGACCTCTGCGATCGCGAACGGCCCAGACAGCCTGAATATCCACATTCACTTGATGACATCATCCAAATAGCCATCAGAATCCTTTTCAGCACTCCACTGAGGCCTGTTGTATGTTTTTGAACCGTGTCTTGACGCGTCTTGCCGCTTGTAGAAGGGCCCTCTCGTCTGACCGACCCGCGAAAGCAACATAGGGACGACGAAGACGACGACAACGACGACTTCAATCGTTCGCATCGTATTGAACCGCGTCACGCCAGCGCTGCATCACATAAGACGCACCTGACCCGAGCAGTCGCCCGTCGGTCACCGTGGCGCCCATTCATCTCTTGCAGCGACGAGATTCTCCCCTCGTTGATTGGCGGGAGGGACTCTGGGGGATGGTTCACGCGACATCCTACACGCCTCTGGAGTCGCTACTATTATTTACATGGATCCGCACCCATGGCCTCGAGGCATTCGATGCTGCCGCGTTCCCACGCCTCTCCCACGATCTCATCAATAACGACACCATCAAACAGGATCCCACCTATGATGCGTCACGCCTGACACCCGAGTCCCTCAAGGAGCTCTTCCTGCACCTGCTGCAGGAGGAGCTCAACAAAGACGAGGCCGCCCCGAATGAGCCTACTCCTGCCGATGGCTCTCTGTCTCCAAACAGCAGGAAGAGGAAGCGTCCTGGATCTGCGCCAAAGGTCACCTCCCTGATCGAGGCTCGCCAGCATGTCCACAGGCTGCCCGATGCCGAGGCGGTGCTCTATCTCAAATACAAGCAGAACGTGACTCAAAAGCTATGGCAGGAGCAGCAGGCCATGCGCCGGCTCGAGGAAGAGATCAGGCAGCTCGAATTGCAAGAAGCTGAGGCCCATAAGAATGCCGCCAGTGGTACTGGTGGCCCGAGTACACCTGTTGGGAGAGTGGAAGAACCTACGAGTCGTCTACCGAGCAGTGCACAGGCTGGTGGTGATGTACGAAAGCCGCCGACACCGCAACCTAATGGAAATGTTGTTCGGCCGACACCACCCACGCCAGTGCAGGCTGCCGCACACAAGAATGTGCAGCCACCACCGCCGCCACAGACGCCATCTACCAGGCCGCCGTCTGCAACACCCACTCCTCTCCAGCCGCTGGCTCAACGGCCACCTGTCGTGTCTCCAGGTCCTCCTCCCCTTGGCCCAGGTGCAAATATCGGACCACAAGAGCCTGCCAAAGCTCCAAGTGCACCCCATCCGATCTTGCAACGGCCACCATCACAAGGTTTACCCCACCCCCCGCCTCATACAGGGCAGCCCATCTCTGCTGCGCCGCCAGCAACTGAGGCTCTGCAGAAGCCAGCTTCGGCGCCAAAGCCGGCAACGCCGAATCAAGCATCGCAAAGTCCTCAAATCCCAGCGCCCATGCCAGGCTCACTTAAGTGGGAGCCGCCCTATCAGCCTCGTCCTGGCTCTCAACAACAGAGATCACCCTCCAACCCTCCCCCCGTCGCTCCGCCACAACCACCACATCACCCCCCGCAGTGGAGTGCACAGCATCCTTTACTTTATTCCCGACCACCACCAGCACCGCTGCAACCTGCTCTACCAGGGCAGCATCAACCTCAGCATCCATCCCAACAACAAACACAATCCCAGCCAGCCGCACGCCCCATTCTTGCGGCTTCTCCTCAACCAGGTGCTCAAGGTCCGCCTCTGCAGCCGGCGCCCATGAGATCTCATTCGGGGTCTCCCGTCACTCTGCAGCAAGCCGTTGGTGCGCCTTCGCCGTTACCAGGCACTGCACGCCTGCCGCAATCACCATACCAACATCATCAACAAGTATTCCCACCACCACAGTCACTTGCACCTCATCACAACCGAATAGTGCCAACCGTGGCGGCGACACCCTCGCCTGTTTCGCCTGCCAACGCTCCCCAGCAGCTATGGCCCAAGTCTCCAGCCCCGACACAGGCACATCAAGCCGGACCTCAGCCAGGCCAGCCAGGTGCCCCAGTTCCCCATGGCCAGCCCATACCGCAACCTTCGGGATACAATTCGCCCTATCCCCAGGGCCCGCGTCCTACTGTGCCTCCCCCGCATTCTTCCTCAACCTCCACAGGCTTCCACCCCAGGCCCTGTAGCCCGGCGTCCTCATCCGGTCTTGCCACAGACCCCTCTCACGATGCCATTTTATGCGCGCCCTCAGGGAAGCGGTACAAAATGGACCGCAGCGCAACCGACGCCCTCTACCCCGGGACCTATTGTCGGCGAGGTGCAGAGCCCTGCTTTTGAGCCGCTGAGCCCTGTTCTGCAGACTGCCAGTCTCACAGGGCCTTCTGCCAAGAGGCAGCAAAAGCCAGCGGAACCCGACGCGTCAGGTGCAAAGAGACTGCAGAAACCTCCCCGCGGTGCACCGATTGGAGAGGACAATCGGCAAGACAAACGGGCCCCCTCGGTCACATCGCCACGTGATGGCCAAGACCAGATGGAATCGGAATCTACCACCAAGGTTAAGCGCGAGGATGCGACTCCCAGGCCACTTGAGGATGCTGGCGACACGACAGCCGACGAGAGTGTCTCTGGTCGCCGCCAGACTGCTTCTCCACGCACATCCAGAGCTGCTGGAAAGCGCAAACGCCAGGATTCGGCCACCCCCGAACAGCAGCAGCGAGCAGCATCCGAGTTCCAGCCGCATCTTCAGCAACCACCTCCTCAACCTGGCATTCCAACACACGTGCTCTGGACTCGTGGCTTCCCCCGAGTTAGCGCCTCGGCCCTGGGACAGATTTCAAGTCACAAGAATGCCAATATGTTCCAGAATCGGATCAGACCAAAGGAGGCTCCAGGGTATGAGGGGATCATTTACAAGACACAATTCCTAAAAAACATTCAGAGAGCCATCACTGCGGGGCACAAGGCAGCCGCCGCCGCCGCCGCTGCCCTGCCGGACGGCGATCCCGGTACCAGCAGCGTTTGGCTGCCCATCAGCGAGGAACTCGTGCCTCCTCGCGCCATCATCAACAGCGCGCAGCTCGAGCGCGAGCTCATTCACATGTTTGCGAACGCCATCATGTATAATCTGGATCCGGACCGCGGCCCTGGTCCTGCCTTCATGCAGGGCAGTGGTGTCGGCGAAAAGGGAGCCACCGAGGCGCATGGCCGTGCCCAGAGCCACGGTGCAGGTGACGCACCGAGCATGATCGGATATAAGGTTGATGAGAATAGCGTGGTCAAAGACACCCAGTCCATGTTCGCTGAGGTCGACAAGCTGCTCATTGAGCTGCGCTCTACAGAAGCGCAGCCTGGCATTCCACCTGCGCCTCTACCACCGGGAGCCGTGCCTGCCAGTGAGAGGCTGGCGCGCGGGTCCATCGCGACAGTCACGGACCAAGGGCAGACGCCTGGCCCAGGCGTGGGTGGATCTTTCGTGGACGAAGAAACCGAGGAACAGCAGACAACGGATCGTGAGAATGACGGCACGAGTGGTACAGCGAAGAGGCGACGGCATGCAAGGGGCTGAGCTGAACGAGGGTATTGCATGCCCGGTGTCCTCGCACCCTAAGATATTGACAACTACTTCAGGGTGGCTCGCATTCACAGTCCGCTTACGATAGTCTACCCCTTTTTTGGATGGCATTTTATTCGGGCGGGTCTTGAAGCTGGCATGGCGGCGGCATTACCTCCTTGCTTGTCGGAGGGACTCGGGCTAGACCAAAATAACAGTCGATGGGGTACTGACTGACCTTTAGCAGCTTCTAATACAGAAATTTAATTCATCCTTTGCGAGGCCTATCGAGGCAGTGAGTGAGTCCCTTCGAGCCCAGTGAACAAGGAGAGAGGGATTAAGAACGAGGGGGTATCATTTATCGCAGTGCTCGGATCTAATAATAGTACACTACACTGTATCATATCATCATCATAAATCTTCAAGCCTTCCTGCTGGGGCTCGTGCCCAGCCGTCGTCCACGCACCATCACCTTCCCAAAGGTCCCCTGGCTAAGCCTGTCGAAGGTGCGCACCTTGAGATGCTGCTCATGCTGTGGACTTGCATGACCAAAAGTCTTGTCTCCACCATCACTCGACGACGACGACATGCTAAGGGGCCGGGAGTACGCGGCATCAGGGATCGACGGGAGTTCCGATTCACTTCCCCATCGCCCCTCGCCCTTCTCCTGGATGAACGTCTCCCAGTCCCCCGAGGATCTCACAGACCGCTGCGTCCACCGGGACCGTGAGGACGAGCGAGATCGAGCAGTGGTGGAGGAGCGCGCCACGCGGGACAGCATCCTCGACACCCAGCTCGCGCGTGATGACAGCCTCAGGACGTGATCTGCCTCGAGCTCCACGGGCTCGTTGTATCTTGTATAGCCCGACGGTAGCTTCTCGGAGCCTGACATCTCAAATGGAGGAGCAGCGGGCATCCCGGTGTCTAGTTCCGCGGGGAGTTCTCGGGGGGAAGGGATGGTAGGGAGAGCCTTGTTATTGTTGTCTCGCGGGTTTTCCTCGTCAACAGGTCGCCCGCCTATCCAGGCTCCCAGGCCAACGGCCCTCGGGCCTGCGCCATCGTCGTCTCTGGACCGCCGCTTCCAGGTGAGGTTCCAGAATTGTTGGTTCTGATCTTGACTGGATCGAATCTTGAAGAGGCGGAACAGGCACAGGGACACGACGATGAACAAGGCCGAAAGCACCACTGCTATGACTGCCACGGTGGCTAACCTGTTGTCTTCGGTGCTCGATTGCATTGCACCCAGTGCTGAAGTCTGGGATGAGGGAGCAGAAGCAGCGCTCGAGGCTGTCGTTGAAGTGGGATCTGTTTCAGTGATGATGGTGCTGCCGGCAGAGGTGACTGTTGTGGCCACGACAACGCCTCTCGTGGTAGGCGTTGAAGTCGCGGCGTTTGTGAGTGCAGCAGGCACGGCTGCTGCGGTCAATGTAGACGAGGGCACGCTGGAGCTGGTAGCAGAGGAAGAAGAAGCGGAAGAAGACAATGTCAGGCCCGGCGTAAGGGGATGCGTCTCGAGGATGGACAGGTCAGACTGCTGAAAACGGATCTGCAGAGGAGGGCCGACCGTGAAGAGGGTGTCGCCATTGCTGGTCGCCCCCCAGACGCCACCCCGGAAGTCTGTCAAGTCGGTCGTGCAAGACTGGCCGCTGGAAATGCGCGTGAATAACGAATATCGTCACCGAAGGGTCTGAATCAAATTTTGCTCGTGGCACAAGATGATGGATGATGCTTGCATCACTTACCTCGGGACGCAATAGGCTGCTGTCTCGCCTGCCCGAACAGCTGGGAACCCCTCAGTCGTCCTGGTCGTCGTGATGCCACAGCCCGGGCCGACCTCGAACCCGCTCGGACAGATGGCGGGAGAGTAATAATGAAAGCCTTTGTTCTCGAGGTTGGCCACCCAGCCTGGCGGGACGCACGAGGCGGGGCCTGAAGTCGGAAAGGGAGGGAATTGAGAGGGATCTTTGCTGCTCGTCAACAGCCACGTTGTAGCACACGGCGGAGTGAATATGGTTGTGAGGGCTGCAAGTGGTGCAGTGATGGAGGCAGACATGTCGTTCGTTCCCACTTGCAAACTGCCCGTCACCTCTTGGTCTTGTCCATGGAGTGTCAGATGAGAAGCGTCGGCGGCAGCAGCATGCTACGTATGTGCATTTCTTTGAACCCAGATTGACTAAATTACGATTCTCACAAATTCCTGAGGTAGGTCAGAGGGCGACAGTAACACAAGGAGGGGAGGGTAATGGAGATTTAACAGCTGCCTTAGGAACTTTGAGGCACGTAAGTTATTTACACCAACGCCAACGTCAGTTCCCAACCCCTCCATCCTCCGTCTGAACCATCTCAAGTCGAGCAGGTGCCAAAAAGGCTTGTGAGGGCGCTTGGGCATCCTGACAACGATCAAACATTGAACTCGGTGCTGAAGAAGTTCGGCTTGGAGCCTAAGTACTACGGCGAGGGGCTCGGACAGCTTTGCCAAAATAACGATAACAGCGAGATGGGACGGCTCATGTATTGGTCCAAGTGTAAGCGCCCCGGGCACCGGAAGGATGACTCCCTGCAGATGTGACACTGGTGGTCCGGACGCCCCAAACCAAGGTAAAACTTCGAGTTGGCAGTTAATCTAACTGCGACGCGATCCTGCGGGCGCACGAAACCCCCTCAATATATTCATACAGCCTAGAAGGTGGAAGAAAAGAGAGGGAAAGGAAGAAGAAAAGAATAGCAAAGTAAATTTTGGGATCTTGGCCCTTTTCGAAGAGTTGCATGCCCCGTCTCGCATTGGCATGGCCCGCTCGATTGAGGGTGACACCCAGGTGAATAAGAAGATGACAACGGAAGCAGACGCTGAAACAGACCCGGACACTCGCAGTCATGATAGGCCCCGATGCAACCCATGCATGGTCCCTTCTGGGCCAGCTGGACACAAACAGTTAGTTTGATTGATATATTGGAAACTTGATTGACGGACAATCTCTACCCTCCTTGGCAAAATCTTGCCGGGCTTTTCTGAAACTGGGAAACGGGAATAAGAATCGGGCACGAGAGCATCTCCTTGGCTGCAGTGACAGGCTTGCATGCTGAGGATTTTGATGGAGTCAGGAAATCCACAATAAAGTCAAGTTATGTAACTATCGAAACAGCTCTATTGCATCAAGCCAATCCAGCCCATGATTGATTCTTATCACGAGCTGGCCTCCTCAGGATCGGGCTGCGAATTCCCCCGAAGCTCGGTCTATCAACAGCCGTTGTCAACACACAAACTGTAAGCGCACTTGCTCAACCATCCATGACGCATCAACGACGCCCTGAATGCATGCCACTATAAGGTGGTTGGCTGTCTGAAGTATCTGAAAAAAGAAGAGACTCACACCGCATTTTCTCAAGGACGCCGCCCCCAAAGGCCGCTACCGTGCACTTTGTGCGACCCGTTGGTATTGATACGAGAACAACTCCGTAAGCAGATGCGGGAACTATTGAGCGTCTGCATCCTAAAGTGCCCGGGATATTTCTGTGCGCCACCTGAACAAGATTCCGCATGGGCTGAGGACTATCACATCGCTCAAGGACGCGTCACTGCTTACCAGCCGGGTCAGCCTCAAAGGGGCCCAGGGCGCCTCTGAACTTTACGTATTATGAAGTAGCCAACACAGATATTGTACGCACTCCCGGGACCGCAAGGTTGCACGGCAGAATACACCTGCAGTGATATCCACTCTTTTAGCTAGGAAGACATATCCAAGCGAGCTTTTACAGTGGGCTGCTGAGATGGCAAAGTCCGGAAATTGCTGCAAAAGCAATCGGATCCGATATCTGTCCCAGGGTGGGAAGGTCAGTGCTGCCCGGCTCGGGAGGGCCATTCTGGGCGCTTCGAGGCTCTCTCACTGCCGAGAGGCTCCACAACTTTGCTTTGAACAACCATACAAGAAACATCAAATTGGGTTGTCCACGTCAGCCTCCACCCCTTCTCGTGCATAGCATCATATAAGTTCCCGCGTTTCGGCTCGGAATGCTACTGCTTTGGGAATGATGATGAACTTGGAAAGAAGTCTTCCATGCACAATTGGAACTCATTACCACCCTGCATCACTGGTCCAACTTGCTTGTTATCGGATCCGAGGGTCCACAGCCTCTGGGTTCTCGTCCTTCTCCTTCTACGAGGAGGATACACATTGCAGATGTCGAGAAAGAGTGACGTCTTGATTCTTGATGGTACGATTCTAGGTCACTCACGTACATACTTGAGTCATTTGCATTATATTTCTCCAGAGAATGAGCATGACCAAGAGCAGGCACTGCAACTTGCACACACCGTGATACATATATCGATGCAAACTCTTTTCTCTTGTTCTCCACAATTATCAATATTCCAAGCCTGGAGGGCATCAATACACTCCTATTTCCGGTGATTTGCCCGATGCCTCAACGTCGACTTGGACTCTGCAAGAATATAATAGTGGCTCCACCTGGTCGGGAAGAAACAACCCCCTTGCAAGGAGGTGGTGACCATGTTGGCAATATTGATGTTATTGTACTTTAAAATTAGGTACTTCGCTTGAAGGATGGCTGCGTTAGCAAGCTTAAGACTATGCTCAGGTAACTACCTAGGTAGTATTGCGGCTCAATACTTGTCCATCAACTGATTACCGAGTGCTTACTCTCGGACCTCGCATGAACCAGGGAAGGGCAATATTGCGGCTTCGAGAAAACCTGGCTATTCTTGGCTGAGCGTTGACAGGATGTACCGTGCATGCCGTGCTCAAACTTTGTGAAATCTGTACTGTGACAAGTTGCTCGATTCACATTGCAATTTCCGTTGCTGCATTCCCTTGTCTCTACGCCACGTGCACCCAAATTGTGGGCAATGCCACACCCTATTTCACGTAAGGAATAAGGTTATTCGTATAAACTTCTACTGAATTACTGGTCAGTCATCCATGACAGAGAAACATCATCATGGGTCCTAGCACACAAGCCTATGGTGCTTGTTCAGAAGCCCCAATGCTCGACCCCACGATCATGCTTCCAGCCCGTGTTCTTCCTCCCACGGATCAGTCGTGATTGGCCATAAGAGAACGATTTCAACCATATCATAACCTCCTTGTTATTACATTCGCTAAAGAACAGTGCACTTCACACTTTGCATCCTGAGACAAAGTCTCTCTTTGCGGACCAATATTGGAAGTGTCCGCGGCTAGGCATGCACGACACTCCCTCCCTCCAACACTAGTGGACAGGTCCTGTAGTCGTTCATCGATATCATGTCTGCTTCTGGGGGTATGGAGTTGCATGGGGTCTGCCGCCACGGCGCATACACGAGATGTGATTGATCATCGAACCTCGCAGCATGCGAGGTGGACGACAACGACGTCGTCGTCGTCGTCGTCGTCGTCGTCGTCATCCTCACTGTCGGAAGCCCCGCTGCAGGATCAATAGTCGCCTCGTTCTTGGTCTTGTCCAATAGTCTGTCCATTTATGGTAGATGCGAATACCTTCTACGCTGCGAAGCATGAGTGCTCGTGAAGATAAAAGGATCGTCATGTGGCGCTTTCAAAGCACGAAAAGATCTCACATCAACATCACATCACTCTCACTCTCCTTCTTCAGCTTCTTCGAGCTCTTCAGCTTCTACAGCATCGTTTATTTCGAACCACTTTCGTTGACCAGTTCGTCTTTCATTCCTTAAAGATGTTCAAATACGCTCTCTTGGCCCTGTCGCTCACGACGGGCGCCTTCGCAACTTTCATTCCTCATCATCATGATCTTCACCACGACCTGAAGCCCAGAGCTTCCTGTGAGAACACGGCAACATCTCGTGACTGTTGGGGTGACTACTCCATCGACACCGACTATTACACCACGACCCCAGACACTGGTGTCACCCGGGAGTACTGGCTGAACGTCGAGGAAGGTCCTTGTTCTCCAGATGGAGTTGAAGTGAGCACCTGTATGACCTTCAACGGCACCATTCCGGGTCCCACGATCTTTGTAAGTCGATGAGGAAGGAACTTTCCCCAGGACAAAGACTCTGAAGTCGCCTGGAGCTAATCAAGCACTATTATCATCAGGCCGACTGGGGTGACACACTCAAAGTCCATGTGTACAACAACCTGACAACGAATGGCACTTCAATCCACTGGCATGGCCTCCGCCAGCTCAACTCGTCTCATATGGACGGTGTGCCTGGTGTGAGCCAGTGTCCCATCGCTCCAGGCGAGGACATGACCTACGAGTTCCGCGTGACGCAGTACGGAAGCAGTATGTTCCTCCTCAGTGATATGCAACTTGTGATTCGGGGAGGTGAATGACTAATGCTGAAACTTTGCACTTTCGATAGCCTGGTATCACAGCCACTTTAGCCTCCAGTACGGTGAGGGCCTCTTTGGGCCTCTCATCCTGAACGGGCCGGCTACAGCAGACTACGATGAGGACATGGGCCTTCTCTTCCTGCAGGACTGGAGCCACACTCCGGCCTTTGCGCTCTGGGATACTGCAAAGCAGGGTGGACAGCCCACAATGGAGAACGGTCTGATCAACGGTACAAACACCTACAACAACAGTGGCACCGTCACGGGTCAGAAGTGGGAGGCTACCTTTGAGGCCGGAAAGAAGTATCTCTTCCGCATCGTCAACGTTGCCGTGGAGGGCCACTTTGACTTTAGCATTGATGGACGTAAGTAAAGAGCCTTCTTGACCCTGACAAAATTAGATCGTCCTCTAACCAATAATGTCCCTAGATAACCTGACCGTCATCGCCAACGACCTGGTCCCCATCGTCCCGTACACCACCGACAGCCTGCTTGTCTCCATCGGCCAGCGATACGATGTCATCGTCGAGGCCAACGCCGAGGCAGGCGACTACTGGCTCCGTGCAGGCTGGCAGACTGCCTGCGCCACCAATAGCAACCCAGACAGCATGACTGGCATCATTCGCTACGACAGCTCCAGCACCGCCGACCCGACCACGACGGGCCACACCATCAGCACCTTCTGCGGCGACGAGCCCATCGAGAGCCTGGTCCCCTACCTCAAGAAGGACGTCGGAAACATTGTGAGCACGTCGGAGGAGGACCTGTACTTTTCCTTCGGGAGCTACTTCACCTGGACCCTCAACGGCTCCTCTTTCTACATCGACTACACCAACCCGACACTGAACTACATCTTTGACAACAACACCAACTTCCCTGCGGAATACAACGCCGTCAACGTCGGCTCGTCTTCCTCCAACGGCTCTGACTGGACTGTTGTCATCATCACCGATGAGGTACGTCCCTTTGTTGCTTCCTACTTTCCTCCGTTTTACCTATGAATGCTTTTCATGCTTCCTGTATCTATATACATTTCATACTGACTCTTCACAGACCGGCTTCGGCATTTACCACCCAATCCACCTCCACGGCCACGACTTCTGGATCGTGGGCTCCGAGGCCGCCGCCTTCGACATGAGCACCTTCAAACCCAACACCACCAACCCGGCCCGCCGAGACACCACCGTCCTTCCCGCCAACGGCTACCTCGCCCTGGCCTTCCAGCTCGACAACCCGGGCGCCTGGGTCTCCCACTGCCACATCGCCTGGCACGCGTCCGAAGGCTTCTCCATCGAGTTTGTCGAGTCTGAGCAGCAGATCTCGGCCACGCTGGGGGCCTCGGCGAGCGCCTTCGTCAAGGACACCTGTGAGACTTATAATACTTACAATGCGACCGCTGTATTCCACCAGGATGACTCGGGTATCTAACACGGTGGAGAGTGGTTTTCTATTTCCTGTTTCAGTGACTATAATGGTTCAATCGGCATTTAGCTGGTCTGTATCAGGGGGAGGAAAGTGAGTGTATAATGTCTTTTTATGTTGGTAATGATGCAATGCCAGTGAAGATGGTTTATTGCTTTTTTTGTTCTAACTTCTTGTCTACCTTTGCTTGTATTAATTAGTACATATTGCCTTTGTTTTTCGTTCATCTGTTCTACTTCTTCCTTTGCAACCTATTTTTTACAATCTTTCTTGTCCAGAGTTGTTTTGTTTACCCTAGGGTAGTTTACGAAGTCTACCAGCTTGTCCTGCATTTTATGCAATTTATAGATTGTAGATCAATGCTACCAGACCTGTTTGAAGCTTGAGTCAAGACCTAATCCGCATCGATGTGAATATGTGAATGCCTCTCGTCATTCATTATTGGTTGTTGATTCCTTGGTGACATGGGATAGCTTAGGAAAAAGCCAAAGCGAAGCGATAGGAGGACAAAGAAGAAAGGCCCTATTATCAACGAATATCGCATTTCGATATAAATCTGACCAGCCCTATGTCCTTTGGCAGCTTGTTGGTGGCAGTCCCAAACCACAATCAGACCCTTAATTATAGCAAGGCACAATATGTACCTCGCAGAGCACCACCTGCAACAAGCCCAAATCTTAATTATCGGACAACATGAGCAAAGATGACACTGACTTCAAAGCTGAGAGCTAAGCCAGCCGCATATTCAAGACTGGACTTGGTCCCTGAATACTTAGTAGACGATAATAATCAAAGTAAAACACTCACACCAGGACTCGACTAATTAATCAATGACTTTGTGCTAATGCACATGCCTCTGGCGTGTGACATGAGAATGTACTGAGGATATTCAAACCGCAATCTATATGATGAGGATTTAGATTGTCCTGAAGGAGGTTATTAGATAGCCGTTCTGGTTGTCGAGAATGACTGTGCTACAGTGAGTAACCATCTGTCTGTCGGCTCTAAGTGGCTCGGTCCAGCCTGACTCTCCTTCCTTATGAGTGAGCACTGTCACTAGGCTGGGGAAGCACCGATTTCGGTCTTGATGCTATCTAGTGGAAACTCCATGGCTGTACAACTCTCGGGTCTGATTGCCATCTGTCTGCTCAACACTATGGGTGAGAGTGCCCTAGTGAGAGGCTTGCCCACGGAGGCTGTATGCGCGAGAGTGACACCAGCCTACTCATAATAAAGGCCACAGTAAAACAAATGACAAGGTAAAGCCTAGAATAATTGAATCCGTCTATACGAACTTGACATGACCTCTCCTTGCATGACCCAGAGACATCTCCCTCATGGACAGTAGTGGCACACCTTGTACGTCCAGAACGGAACACAAAGATTACCAGACGTATATGACGAGACCTCCTCATGAAACACTTGCAAAATCTTTTCTCGTCAGTGGCCCAGTCACAAAGAAAAGAAGGTTCTCACTCTTAATCAGTGGCGTCGACGCCCAAGGTGACACTTACCATAACGCCCAAGGTGAGACCTACCACCTGCTGTCATGCAGACGGCACGTTTTCCTTCATAAGTCCAGCAGAGATCCTGCCCTCTCAAGACGTACAACGAAACTTTGTGGACATGTTCCACCGGTGCCCAGACACGCACACTTGTGCCGGACTTGTTTGGGCTACAACACACGCACCAGCATCTTGTTCCACCTGGGATACAAGGCCGGAGAGAGGTTTGGGGGGGGGGAGGTCTTGTCTCCAAGGAGACGAAGACGACGGTGGACAGTGTGATCAACACACCGTGCTTTTGCGCGTCGCCTTTGTCTCACAGTGAAACTGTCCAAGAGTCTCCACCCCACGGGTGCCGTTTTCTCCTCTCTTTCTTTTCCCAGCCTTCAGTTCCCTGCATCGTGTCTTTGAATAGAAAACAGTGAACCCCTGCCCCTCAAAAAGAAAAGACTTCATTTCGTAGATCCCGCTCGGCACCTACCGTCCATCTCCGTGGGCCGCGGCGGGACAACAATCGGATAACAACGAGGGTTTCGCAGCGAGTGCCGTCTGGGCCGCCGTCAATCGAGCCGTGTGGACACCCACCAGCAGGGGAAGATGATGACACACACGTCCATTGGGCATAGCAAAAGCCCACCTTGTAAGAAGAAGTTGAACGGCATGACCTCGAGACACCTTTCCCTCGGCTACGTATGCTCGACGCGTGGTGTTGGCTAAGACACGCGGAAGGGAAGGCCCTTCCCTGTGGGCCTGTCAAGACGAGCTTGGGATTATGGCATGGGGAAAGAATGCAACAGACAACGTGATGCTGTGGTATAGTAACATGTACCTGAGGGGGTTGATCTGCCCACTCACCGATTCCACCCATCCATTCCAACTGGAGATGTATCGAGGAGGTGGAAACAACATCTTACCGAGACTGGTGGTAGTGGTGGTGCGTGATGCCTGTATCTCAAGATGAATGCTGACCTTTCGTGTGAAACGTTTCCCCAGATTTTTTCGCCATTGCACAACATGAGAGTTCAACGGCCGCAGACCCCCCTCTCGCCCCTTTGGTCTGGACCCCCCTCCCGGGCTTAGATTCTGGAAGCTCGCACGCGCTGCCCGACTGCTTTTCCGGAAGGGCCGTGGCATCAAAATCTCCCTTTTGCGGAGCCGGACTGGCTCGGCTCCTGGAAATTTGTAGAGCAGCAACCCCGGAATGAGGAGATTGGCTGTGGGTCTTTCCTGTCAGCCGCGGGATGGGGATGCATGGGCAGTTGGGAGGGGTCCCATCTCTCTCTAGCAAGGATGATGAGTCTTGAAACGTTCACATACTTTGGTACTGTGGTAGATCTGCACGGGGGGGGGGCACATATTCTGGAGGGGGCCGCGCGGTGTGCGTGTGCGTGTCTGTGTGTCCGTACCGCTTCATGGTAGCAACCTCCCTTTTCGGGCACCGCGCATCTTTGGGTGGGATGTTTCATGTTTCGACGAAACCACTGGTCGGCATGCTTCTTTCTCAATTTTTCCTTATTACTTTATCAACCTGCCCACAGACCAAGCTTTGGCCGATATACCCGACAAACATGGGGATGGTTACACTTCGCAATCCTGCTATCATCTTGCGTAGTCTTTCTGATGCACAAACAGGGACAGATGCCAGACGTCGACACGGATCAAGATGCCGGAGCCTCGGAACTTCTCAACCCACATCGTCGCCCAAAATGGGATTGTCGTTTTTTCTTCTTTCTTTCTTCTTCTTATTATCCTGGGTCGTCTAAAAATGTACATCGTACCAAGATTGGTTTTGTGTAGTAGTAATGCAAAACGCTTGGTGCTGACAGCGGCGAGGGGAGGTCCAGGCGGGCCACTCACTGAATGCCCTCGGACGGTTCGCAGAATGATTCCGAAGCCAGCTAAACGACCTAGAACCTGACTTACCTACGACGATTGTTCCACCACCAAAATCAATAGCATCTATAGGGTGACCCGGGGGAAGCGTTTTTGGCCGAGAAACAGGGGGGGATTGTTGTTGTTGCGACGGCGGATCATGAAGAGGCCAAGTGCGAAAACCCCCGAGACCACGTACCCAAGTACTGATTACTACTAGAATTACCAGTAGTAGTATAGCAGTGCCGGCCTCCTCTCACACACCCTCTCTTCTCACAACTTGGCTGCTGAGACCCGGCCAGTCGGTGGCCGCACAGACGGCACCGGGGCGACCGGCCCATAGGTTCTCTTGTCCCCTTCCCATGGCGGCCACGAAGCCAGTTTGACTGGGCTCGCGTCATACGCAACGCCGGGGTCTGGATTTAGAACGGAAGACTTGTTCCATGCTTCATGCGCAAAAGGCTGATACACTTTGACAGCACGTGGACTTGGGTGCGAGCGACCGAGCCGAATAGCCTGAATCGGTGGACGGTTTCGTTTCATAAATCGTGCATGCATACAGAGTGAGAGTACCAATGCATTGGGTGGTGTGGGTTGAGGTGTGGTGGGCATGGCGTGCTTCAGAACTGCAGCAGCGTACTGATCTTCCCCCGGGGGTGCTGTCTTAGCAGTGGCCCGAGGTGACTCCAGCCAGTGACAGCGCGAGTGAGCACTCGCCGCCTCCCGTTGGCTGACAGACGCGCAAGGGGGCGGGGGAGAGGGGGAGGGGGGGGTCACACTTGCATACGCAATGCATTTCCCCCGAGTGTCTCAGCTCAGGAGGCTCCAACAGTCAGTCAGCTGGCTGAGGCAGTTGGGGCGCTCATTTTCTTACTCTGGCAATTCCAATATCCGACACTTTACTCATCGCGCTTGTCCACTGGTTGTCATCCTTCGGCTGGGTCTCTTTTTTTGCTTCTTTCTTTTTTCCCATACTATCCTAGAACACAGTTGGATGAGACGAGGCGACTGTTGACAGGTGTCGCCCTATCATCAAGCTGACGACGCCTCCTTATTCCCCCCCCAAACCTGAATTCTTACCGGATGAGGAAACCGTGTGGCTAGAGAGGCTTTCTCTATTGGTGTTCGCGTCATGGGATTCGAATTTACCATGCCCAGCGCTACTGCACGAAGGGAACCCTGCGGGGACGCCTACTGCCTATCGGCGGATGAACTCTTCGCAGGATAGCCTGTCCGTTGTCCGGTAGCCATGTTGCAGCAGGTTAATTGATGAATGGCGTGAGAGATTGGTGGAATACCACGATGCTTTTTGAATGACACCCCGTAGTGGCAAGTTGACGGCTTTTTACGAGAAGGTTTTCGTAGTCGGCGGTTCGAAATATACTAGGACATCATAGCAGTGCATTGACGAATATCGCCTCCTTGCATCTCTAGATTAATTCCTCGGGTTCAAAGTTTGGAAAGATGAGGAAGGACGGGGTCAGCAAAGCGGACCAACCGCTGAAGGCAGAAAGATGCTCTCGGCGGCAATTACCGCCAGTTTGTATATGGTGAGGGGGTCTTTTTTTTCTCTTTCTTTTCTTCCACATTCATAAGAAAGAGAACAGGCCCTTGCGATCTGCACAATCCTTATCGGCAACAGTTTCGCTGCTTCGCTGCTTCGAGGCGAGATCGGTGGGGTCCGGGGTAATCAACCAGCGCTGAGCCGAAGGATGGCAGATGCAGACAGCAGGATCGAATGTTGTCAAAGTCTGGTTAATGCTACAAGCTGACGAGGCCCTCTCGAGATTTTTTTTCCTTCTTCTTCTTTCGACAGGCATCCGTGGGGAGCTTGTTGTGAAGAATCATATGGCCATCTCGCAATACCTTGCAGTAAACTGTAATATACGTGAGCCACCACTGGCCCAAACTTGAGACGGCAGCCGAATCATGTAGTCCACTGATCTTGGGACTGAAAATTGGAGCCCTGCAGAGAAGATAAGGTTCATCCTGTATTGTGTAGTACTGCAAGTCCCCAGCGCAAAAGGCGCGCTACGGGTCACAGCACAGGAGGTGCGCATGCTGCCGTGATCAAGTCGTTTTCTTCCGAGCACGACAGGACCGGACGCAGGGCGTACCTTCGAGATGGTGAGCACTGATCGACACGCCCGGATCCTCTTCTACCGTCCTGCTCCTGAGCCGAAAGGGACAGGCACTATGAATACAAAATTTTCGCTCCCCTATTTTCCCCCCCTTCTCTTTTCTTGAGCTTCCTGTCGCAGCAAGGAGGATCGACTATACAGTAATCCTCAGGAGACAGACCCATGCAGGCAGAATATTCGCCGATGGGCTTTCAGGGTCCGGGTCTGGCGCAAGGGAGCTAGGCCAAATGTTCCTGAAGCAGCCATGCGATACGCCGTCTGTCTGCAAGTTGTGTTGTGTTGTGTTGCGTTGCGTGCGTCTACCCGCACCCGCTGTCCTGATCAGTCGAGGTGGCCGTTTCAAAAAAGGACGATCCCTTCCGAGTCTTCCTCCTTCCGAAAATCTGCCCAGGCCATGCCAATTCTTCCGAACGTTTGAAAGAGACGATGTGAGGCTCATGGCGTCTGATCCGACCTCCGACTAGGCATGCCTTCTGAACAAGGGCGATGATCCATAGCGTTCATTGTCTTTTTCTTTATCCCTATTTTTCTCACAAAGGGAAGGGGCCCAGGGACCAAAGGTGTTGTCACTTCGTGTATCGTGTATTGCTGTCCCTGGATCGGTTTTTGATCACGTCACGGTGGGCCTTGGTCTCGTGTCAGGTCAAAAAGAGTCTTTGCAGACACGGGCGGGGTTTTAGAGGGAGGGCGGGCAAGAGAGAGAAAGAAGACAACCAGGCCTGCTTCGGGTCGCCAGGACCAGGGCGTCGCGGCGATGACGAATGCAGCCTCCCGCTGTGGGCGACCCTTATTCAATATTTAGAAACTTTCGGCACTGGACGAGGCTGTGTGAGGAGGGCCTATGAGGCTGCGTAGATGGAACTTTCTCCCCCTCTCCTCTCTTTTCCCTTTCCCGACAATAAAACCTGCATCGCGATGTCGAGACGACGGGGCGAAACGGTGTGAACATCTGACTTTTCGGCCGCGTAATTGGCTTTCTTCTTGTTTGGTTTAGATCTTGCAGATCTCTTCGATCCCTAGATGATCAATGAAGAAGGGAGAAGGATGGGCAAAAAGATGAGAGACATTCACTTGCCCCCCGTATTTTCAAAAATGCACTGGCACACAGGCACGAGGGCCAGTGGTTGGTGGTCGAGGTGGCGCGGTGGCAGGGAGACGATTCGTGATCAGGGAACTTGCCTCAATCAAGATTTTGCAGACAGGCTGTGGATCTCGCTCCGTAGAGGCGAGAATTTGACCCCAACCAACCCAACACACCTGCCCACTTTTCATACGAGGGAGTACTGAGGTATCCGGGTACCTCGCAGTGGCTGCTGCGCCAGCAAATTTCTGATCAGGTGTGGCTGGACTTACCAACGACCCATTTGAGGTTAGCTCCACGGGTCAGGGATGGGCAGGGACGAGAACGCCCCCCCTCCCAGCTGAAGGAAGGTCCCTCCCTCCCAATCTAGACCCGGTTGTGCAATTTACGTGTGAACCTATCTCTGGTGGCTCCTGACATGTGCTGTGGACTGCTAAGGCCTTCCTCATACAACTATGCACAAGAAAGTCTCACCTGAGAATTTCTCACAGCCGGCTCTCCCCCAGCTTCACTCCCCCGCATGGCACGAGCTCTGTATCCGAGTGACACGCCCCCTCCCCCCTCTGCGACATTACTACTGTGATGATAATCATGACGCCAAGAACAAGGTCATGCCAGCAGTTCTAGGTGTGCTACTATTTGCGGCGTCACCTAGCGCATCACGTTTTGAAAGACGGGACGACAAGACCGGTCCCGTTAGCATGGCCTTAGGGTCCGGGTGCCAAACATGCCTTTTCGTCTAGTTTTTTCTTTTTTCTTCCCTGCCTTTATCTCTGTCTTGAGGCCTTCTCGTGACGTTGATAGTATCGGAGGAGGTTGGGAATCACGCACATGCATCGACTGATCCATCAACTGCTGGGTGGTGGTGGATATGCTGAAGATGGGCCGCGACCTTTGTTGGAACCCGTAGTGGGAAATATGGGTCAACCTTACAACAGGGCCGAATTGAAGAGCCGTGAGACCCCACGCGACGGCGATCGTTTGGGAAAACAGGGAGAGGGAGAGCTGAAAGAGTGGTGATGACACAGAGAGGGGCCTTTCTGTGATGCGGATTCGCAAAAGGCGTTTAGGAGCTCGTCCTCGCGATAGGGAAAGAGATATCGTCGTAGTATTGTAGGCCATGATGACCTCACTTGGACCCCCTATCGAGGCTACTTCTGGCTCTAATGCCTGTTGCCAACTTTTTGAGAGCATGATTCTTGTCCTCTGCAGAGAGATCGGACGGATAAGGCTGTGGCTGATAGCGACGGGGAGGTAGTGTGTACGTTCCAAGGCGTGGCAGGATTTAACTCTGCCGAACAGATCGACAGCAACGTGTGAGGCTTAACCCAAACCTAGAATGGACAATTTGACAATGTGCCATATTACTAGTATATCGCGCATCAATCAGATTGATATGCATCTCATGTCTGTATGTAAAGGTCTTGTTTTATACATAGTAAAAATAGCCACTCTATCCCGGGCAGACCCCAGCACCATGATTCAGACGTACGTATTCAATATGCATGATACTGGACTGTCCATTTCGCGGCGAGGCTTGGATGGGGAAGGGGGCAAAAGATGGGCTCCCGCTCGTGTCGCTGTGCAAAGTTCCAAGGTCTGCTTTGCTACGTATGGTTGACAATTTGTACCCCGTCCAGCTGCTCAACGCTGCTATACCCCTCCAGACTTCTTGCTATTGCTCCTTCCCGCGCGTTGCCGTCGTCACCCATGCAGATGCCTTGCTTACACGTATTCAGGTTCTGTGGTACCTCTCAGCCACACTGCACCCTCCTCTTTCCCATTACCGGATAGGTGATTCCATGTACCAATGTACCGAAAATACAGCGCTGCCACCTCCCTGGCTCCGCGCGCTACTGCCTGCGAGATGATACCCACCCACCCCTGTTGGTGTGTGCGCCAGGCTCTTGCCGATTTTTGCTTGGACCGCCTGCAACAATGCCTGCGGTACCTAGTACGGCCAATTTATTTCGGCTGTCCGCGACCAGGTTGACCCTGAAGCCACTAATATTCCCCTGAGCTGTTGTTGCCCTGTACTGGGCTTCGTACAGGCCCTGTCGCCTGCAGGTGCCTCTTCTGCTTCCCGACCTCCCGTCCCTCCCTCCCTCCCTGCAGGTTGCTTGGGGGGAAGAGGGGGGGGGTTGGTGGCAGCGACCGCAGACGCCGCGTAAAGACACAGAGAGAGGCGAGGATGAGGTTGGAATAGATAAGGGAAATGTTCCCGTGTTAATTAAATAATTTTAAAGGGGTTTGCTGCAAGCCCAACGTCAAAGTGGATGTCTGTTGCTCCTTGGCACATTTACCGCTACCTCACTTGCACCTTACCTTACCTTCTTCTAATCGCTGTCCGTCATAACACACCCACCGTCTTTTTGCTCTTCTGCTGGGGGAGCCCGTTCTCTTGCTGCTAGGCCAACCAAAGACCCGACCCAGGCCCTGATCATCTCAAGCGGCCCACCCAGGCCATCTCTTTTTTGGCACTGTCTATCACTGGTGGTGTCCGTGCCCCCCTGGTCGACTTGGTCTGTTAGCCGCCCCCTCCCCGCCAATTGAGTCCACTCTCCTTTTCCCTCCACCCCCCCCAAGTGCCAATCTACTTATTTTTTGGGTACTCGACCACCTCTTCTCTCGACTTCTTTTTTTCTTTTACTACTCTATTTCTCTCGTTGTACATCGTCTTCTTTTTTGGTGGCAGCACAAAATCTTGTTTTATTTTCTTTTTCTTCTTCTTGCCGTCTTCTTTCCCCTCCCCCCACCACAGAAGACTGACCAGGACGTACAAAAGAGATAAGCTACCGCTTTACTTGGTTGCTGTCTCGTCCTGCTTGTTGTCGTTGGATCCTACGTCTTACGGCGCACATCATCGCTGTCCACCTTGGCCTTGTCTACTGGCCCTCGCCTGTCTCGCCTTTTCGTGTGCAATCAGCGGACCTCAGACTCGATCTGATCTGACCTGGCTGACTGGCCTTCACTGGCCCCGCCCCCAAACTGCTTCACCTTGTGCTGTGGCTTTCTGGTCGCCGGCTCTTGTTTGACCTGATCCGGTCTCGTCCTTCGTTTGCCTCCCCAGTCGCTCAACCATTCACCAGACACACAACACCACAAACACATCCCGTGGGTAACCAGAACGAACCGTCATAAACCCGCCTCCCTGTCGGCCAGAAGAAGACCTCTTGGCTCCGCCTCGAAGAAATCGACTAGTATACAAGAACAGAGAGGACCCCTTTGCACTCCCGCCCCTCCTTCGCACATACGCTCGTGCACTGGTCCACTCCGGTGTCGAAGCAAGACCAGGTACGATAGGAGGAGAGACTAGAGAGCACCCAGCAGTATAGTAGGGTTGGTCCAACTCCCAAAACAAACACTTACACGAGAGGAATCACAAAGGCGGCCGGATGAACTCACCAATCTCCCTCTCCTCCAAAGACCTCAAAATCATGGGTGCCAGAATGCCCCCTCCGCATCGTTTCCTCAACATGCGGAGTCCTTTTTCCCGAGCGGTCCTGCTCGCCGGTTTCGTCATCGCCATGATCGTCCTGACCATGAAGGCCAACACATACGACGTGCGATCCGCCGTCCTCAAGGCAACCACCACCGCCAAGCAGGCAATAACAGCACAGCGGCCCCTGGACCCCTCGAGCGAGTTCCACGGTCTCGACTCGGAGAACTACTGGCCCAGCGTGCCGACCAATGCCTCCGCCATGATGAACTGCAACTACGACACCCAGCACCTCAAGAAGCTGCAGGACCGGTACGAGCTCGGCGAGCAGTTTGAGTACTTCAAGCGCTACGTCCAGATCTCCCGCCAGGACATCGACAGGCAGAGGATGACCAAGCTGGACCAGTTCTTCCTGCCCAACACCGCCAAGACGGTCGACCTGGGCAAGAAGAACTCGAACGAGCAGTGCCCCGAGCCCCTGGTTGTGCCCGTCCCTAAGTCTCCCGCCCCCGACACTGCGAACCTGACCGACTTTATCTTCGGTGTCTCCACCACCTACCAGCGTTTCACCGACAGCGAGACCAGCCCCATTGATGACTGGACCTACTGGCTCACCGACAGCCATGGCAGCTCCAACGGGGGCAAGCTTGTGCTCCTGCTGCTTGATGCCACCGACGACGAGCTGTACGACGCGTGGGACCGGCTGCACAAGGTCGGAATTGATGCCGACGTGTTCCACTCGGACAGCTCCCTGGAGATGGCTGTCCGCTACCTGACGCTGGTGCCAACACTGTACAACCACCGCGAGCGTCCCAACAAGAAGTGGCTGGTCCTGTGCGACGACGACACCTTCTTCCCCTCCCCCAACGCCCTCGTCGAGGCTATTGCTGCCTATGACCACACCAAGCCTCTGTACATTGGTACCTTCTCTGAGAACGTCGCCCAGATCGAGCGTCACGGATCGCAGGCATATGGTGGCGCTGGCGTCTTCATCAGCATGTCCGTGGGCGAGATGGTTACTGAGCTGTACGACCAGTGCAAGACGGCACAGAAGCTTCAGGAGGCCGACACCGGCTACGGGCCCCAAGGCGATATCCTGCTGCGCAAGTGCATCTACGAGAACAGCGACGTCCGGCTGAGCCTCGAGAACGATCTCTGGCAGCTCGACATCTATGACGACCCCTCCGGTTTCTACGAGAGCGGCATCAAGCCTCTTTCGCTGCACCACTTCCACGGCGGCGCCTACCACATTGCCTATCCCTTCCAGTACACAAAGCTTGCCCATATCTGCGGCGAGGACTGCTTCATGCAGCGCTTCATGACCCAGGACGATTTTGTCCTGTCTACTGGCTACAGCATTGCTCAGTACCCTGAGGGCGCCGACTACAACTGGGACCAGTTTGAGAGGACCTTCAACCCCAACGACGACAAGAACTGGCTCCTGGACCACGCATTTGGGCCTCAACGTGGATCGCTTCTCAAGTCTGGTGAGAAGATCGCATGGGAGCTGAAGTCGGCCTCCCTGAACGACGACAACACCGTGTCACAGGTGTACGTGCGCAAGGCCAAGGACGCACGATGGGTCGACGCCGAGGGCTGGCCGATGAGCCAGGTTGATGGTGTCATTGAGCTTGTATGGCTGCCATGAGCGCCATGAGCTTCCGTTGTTACCCTACAACATACAAGCTCTCTTGCTCGCGCGCATCGAGTCTGGGCCGGGCGAGGAGACTATCCAGGCTGCTCGACGGGATGTGGCCTGAGCGTCAGGGGTCAAGAAGTCATCAGCTGTCAGCACACTATTCTGAGTTGTCGGTGCCTCGACCGCCGCAACACACAACGCACCAGATTTAGCGTGTTCGGAACACAGGCTAGGCCCTCACTAGATCAGCCACCGGCCGACGAGATGGCTACAGGATGCGCCCATGCCATGAGCAGCCCAGGCCCGGACTATTGTCATCATGCGCAATATTGTGCGTCTGTACACGATCCTTTCCATGCCGAGCCTGGTCGTCGACGCTGGAACTTCGCTTCTACCCCCTCCACCCTGTTGGGGGCTTACTTCGCATACCATTCATCTGCACCCTTTTTACTTTCTTCGTTGCCGGTCCTTCCACGTCTCCACGGCGAATGATAATGCCTAATTCTCGGTGGGATCAGTTCGGGTGCGCACCTGCACCCCAAGGACCCAGGACACGACAAAACACTCGACAATGACCAATTACACACCAACGCTCAATACACCACACAAAAGATTTGCATTGCATACGGCGGTCAGGGAGACATTTTTGCCTATGGCGTTCAGAGTTACATGCAGCGCTACTTTCGCATAAAACACCTATCGGAGGTGCTTCATACTACTACACACACCCACACGCATCGTTTCAGGCGTTGATGGGGGACGTATTTTACCACAATCATTCCTTCCGATTTCGCTCAATTCATTGGAGATCGTTTGGGATAGACTTTCACACCAAAGAGCATTTTTTTTTCTCTTTACATCTACGTTTGAGCACAAGAGACTGGCTCTGTCTCGTGGGATGTTTTATGGGGGCGTGATGGGTAGCCAGGTTCAGCGCCTGTTTTTTTTTGTTCTCTTTTTCTGCGCAGTGGATTCTTGGATCGTGCAGAAAAAAGAAGCCTGGAAATGTCAATGAAAGAGCGCTACAAGCTGAAGCGAGACGCTCTGTTGGGATGATTGTACATATGGATGTTTTGACGGGAGTAGATACTAGATGGATGGTCAATCCAATCAACTATGTTCAAACACCTGATCTTGTTCACTCAGTGCGAGTTGTGACATTGAATTGTGCTTGAATCGTGCCTGGTTTGCTCATTTTGTAGGAGTAAGCATCTACTACCTCCATCACGGCCGGTAAGCGATGACCCCCCTCTCACCCCCGTCTACATATCCTGCATCTATGCAATAGTGTTCAAACCTCGTTCGTTAGGCACATGTCTCTATCTCGGATGCGACGATGCTCTACCATGCATACATGATACCCGCCACTGTACTAGGTACTTCTCACATCCCCAGTCCGAGAATGGATGCTGGGAACTTCGGGCAGAGGGCCCTGAACCCCGACGCCGTCGCACTTGGCAGCCCTTCCTGCGTCTTTCTATCTGCACAAATTCATCCTATCTCACTTGATTCTCACCCGGACTTTACTGTCTGTCTGTTGAGAGATGGGCGAACTTCCCACACGCTTGGACCGTCTACATCGGGAGCGGATCCAAAGACTGTGCAGTGATGGAGCAATGTTGAAGAAGAGGAAGAGGTTCCTCCGGGAGCATTTATGCCGTCCGGTGTTTTTCATACTGTGGTTCGACGTAAGTTTCTAAAGTCCTGATTTGTGGGAGATGATGCGTTCGGCAGGGATTCTTCAATTTTGCTCTTTTCCTTTTGCAATCACAGGCAGAAAAGAAAGAGTTAGCTCTCTGTCTACATGTCTCAACGATAACGGTGGCCTGGGTGGTAAGTGAGGCGGCGAGGGCGGGAGGAGAACCGCCGGTGCCAAGTCCCCCCCCCCCCCCCGCCCCCAAGGTTGAATTGTATGAATGTACAGTACTGTGGTATGGCCTCTTGAGCTGCGTCAAGTAGAGGAGTGTCTACCACACACCCATCAAAGTCAAACAAACATCACTATCGGTCGCCGGCTACCGCAAGTCAGAGGGGAAAGGGGAGGGGGGGGGACAACGCTAAATAGATATGAGGATTGTCAATCGTCCGCCACCCCCCTCCACCGCGGAGTATTTTCATAAAAGACGACGCTGCTATCTTTTTTCTCTTGACCCCCCCCTCCCCCATGTGGACTCATAATATGCAACTTTTGTGCTTAGATTAATTTCCGGCTGGCCCTGGCGGTGGGGGAGGGGGGGGGAGGGGGGGGGTTGGTGTGTATGGGTAGATATCAACTACTATAGTACACATGCACCTGCATGCTTCTGCTACTGTACCTTGCCAACTATTGACCTACCCACGCCAAATTTCTCCCGCCCTTGCATCGTCCCGCGTCCAGCACGCCACAATTTCCTTGTCACCATCCTGAATGGAGATGGAGTGTCGGGGAAATTGATAGTCGTAGGATGGTAGCCATAATCAGCCGGGAAGGAAGGGGAAGGAAAAGGGAATGGATGATTTGGGGAAGGAGGAAAAAAAGGTCCCCCTTGGCGCCATCGAGACGGTCTTGTCAGGAACTAGGCATGCAGGAGGAATACACACCAACCCAGGGCTTGGACGGGAGGTCAAATTAATCATGTTTCGGTTGCAATGCCGCCCTTGCTCGATGACGGAGCCTCAACCTTATTTTGTACTATTGAATAAACATTGTTGTGGTATTTAGGTTAGGCTTCAGGGCTCAACCACAGGACGAGGCTGTGAGGGTTGATAGCTGCCCAGAGGAGAACATTTGATAGCGACCCAGAATTCATGGCGCAACAGCTGATACATATTCAAGAGCGAAATCAGATTCATAAAAGGATGAAATGAGAGATTCTGCGTTTATGCTATGAAAGTCAAAAACTTAGTGATGCGGTTTACAAAGATGCATAGGTATCGTCCCAACGCCATGCCCGATCAATCGCAACTGATGCAAAGAATGCAGGTCTCTGCAAATCTGCTCATGAGGCTTGGCCGCCCTTGGAATCCCCTGCACCAGCCCTAGAAGCAGCAGCAGCATCATCCACATAGGCAGGCGGCTGCTCCTGTGCACCGTCCGCGGCACCGGAAGCCATCTCTGGAGCCACCTCCGAGTAGCCTGGCGGCGCACCGGCCATGCTGTTCCTCCCCTGCCTCGCCACCTCCTCGTCCAGCTCCCTGCGCTCTCTCTCCTCTCGCTCACGGTTCATCCTCGCCTCGTCCGCGGCCTCAGCGGCCTTGGCGCGTGCCGAAGGCGTCTCCTCCGGTGTCGCAGCCGAGGGTGATCCCGCTCGTTCTCCAATGTTCATCGCTGCCATCCCGGCTGTGGCACCGGCCACGTTGCTTCCATCTGCCGGTCGTGCTGGCTTCAGCGGTGGTTTCTCGTCAGCTGCCCTGTCAAAGACGGGATCGTAGCCAGATGGGTATGCAGCGGGTGCACTGCCCATGCCGTAGCTACTATAAGGATCTGGTCCCATCTGATTTGCCCAGGTAGGGCTGCCCTGCTGCTGGCCATGCCAGCCCTGCGCGCCCTTGATGGTGTCAAAGAGCGGCTGGACGAGGCTAGGCCAGCTGTCCCTGCCTGGCACCCGGGACACCTCACCTCTGAGGATCTGTTGGACCGAGACTGCACCGCCGTAGAACGCTGCGTTGGCATCTTTTCGCTCCGTGACGATCGTGCCGTCGACCTGAACACCAGCGTAGAAACCGCGAGATTTGACATATGAGTAGGTCGGTTGCTTCATCGCGTTCCTGAAGGCCGAGGGTTTGCGCTCCCTGCCGGCCTGAGGACGCTGGGCAGATCCCGCGGCAGCGGCTCTTTGATGATCCGACGCCTCTGCTGTTTTCTCGGAGGTCGACTCGCTGAAGGTCGGCACGCCTTCGCCCTCCGCATGGCCCAGCTCATCAGCCTTGGTGTATGCGTTGGGCTTGCCGTCCGCCTCTCGGGCAGCCTCTCTGGTCGGTTCAGGAGAACTCCTGCCCTTGGTCTTGCCCTTGTCCTTGCCCTGTGGAGTCGCAAAGTCAACACTCCCACCTGCTCCCCATGGGCCCGCGACAACAGCCAGGTCTGAACCAAGCGACATCCTTGTCTGGGTGAAGGCCTCCAGCGCCTCTTTGGTATTGATGACCACAACACAGTCATAGATATCAATGCCCATCATGAACCCAGCCCCCACGCTATGCACCTGAATGCCCGAGGGAGGGGACCAGCTGCCGTCGGGGAGCCGTGCGACGAGGACTCCAGAGCCCGTCGCGCCCGAAATATGGAACCCCGCGCGGGCTGTGGTGAAGATGGCCAGACCGACGGCCCTGCTGATGACCTTGGAGGGGATTGTAAGGAGGGTGCGGTTCTTCTTGGGCTTGGCAGGTGCGGTGGTGGGCTTGCCCTCTGCGTCAGTGATAGGTGCCTCGACGGTCTCCGGGGCTTGGGCGTCGGTGTAGATGCCGTCCTCTGTGATTGGTTCTTGTTAACATTTCTTCCCCCTCCACTCTATGAACTTGATCGATTCTATTCGACTTACTGCAAAATGCTCTCAGTATCCTGCTCGCCTTCTCGACCTCCTTGTCCATTGTGCTGGGCAGGAACGCCTCTGCGCCCAGCTTATTCGCCAGCGTGTTGAGAGGTACAGCGGCCTTGCTACCCATGGCCGCGAAACGCTGTCCCCAGCCGGCCTTCTTGGCCGGTCCATCACCGCCGGAAGGAGGTGGCGGCTGGTGCGGGGTCGGCTGCTGCTGGTAAGACTGAGGAGGAGGGTAATCGTAGAGCTCAGACTGGGAATCAGGAATAGGATATTCGTTGGGGTGCATCGCCAGGCCGTTATGACCTGGTGGGGGCCCAGGGGGAGGAGGAGGGTAGTACTCTCCCTGCGGACCTGTTGGCTGACTCTTGTCTGTCATGTTGATGACGTCGGATGATGACGGATGGTGATTGCCAGAAGCAGGGAACAGAAGTAATATCGCGTAGTAGCAGCGACGGTGTCACAAGCAGTGATTGATGGTGGTAGAGGCTGAGGGAGAAGGAAGGACGAGTTGGAACTCGTGTTGCTGGAGGACAACTACCTTGAGGTGATGAGGATGTATTTAAAGTTCTATCTGGAGGGGAAAGTCCGGATCGTCTGGAACGCGCAAGACGAGCTTGGCTTTGCGGCTCAGACCTTGGAAGGGCGAAAACAAGCTTTCACGGCAGCTGCATGTGCGCGTGCGTGTTTGTGCGTGTGTGTGTCACCAGCCAGCGGTGCCAAGATTGAAACCATCGCACTATGGTAAGAATCATACATCGTACCAAGTATTGTGGCAGTACTACTATAGTGCTGTACATAGCATGCGCTGTACATGTTGGATACATAATCAGCTGGAGGGGGAGGGGTTCGTCGGGGACACTGACATCATCCCCTGTGGCTCAGAGGGTACCGAGCCTGAGGGAGCCTGGGGCTGATTGGGTGCCACCTCTACAGAGCCCCACCGTGGCGGGAGCTTTTGGCGTCCCGGGAGCGAGGCAAGAGCGAGGTTCCAGGGTCTCAAGGCACCATCAGGGTCCCTTCTCTTCGGGTTCTTAGCGAGAGTTTCTGTCCATAGGGGCTTTAGAGGGGGCTCGCTTTCGCTCCCCCTCGTGTAGGGCCACAATGCCGTGAAAGAACTTTTGGTGGTATGGAGTCTCGACTCAGCTATAACCATGCCATCGGGCATTTCCATGCCTATAATTAGCGATCTATCTGCTTCTATCTTCTCAAGAGCAGTGGATACAAGGAGCCATATGACATGCGACTGAAGAGGGCCGCTCACTTTCAGCCAACATCACCCTTACACAACTCTCTATCACTTTACACCTCGGCCTTTCAATACACCTTCAATCCACCGGCGACTTCCCCATAATTCCTCAAGAGCTGCGCCCTTCTCTCCTCACTCCTCACCTCGAATCTCATCTCAAAGCAGCTCGGCTCGAGAATGACATGGCTGTTGGTCGCATGCGTGTCGATCGGCACCTTGTCCCCCGTGACGGAGTCGATGGCCTGACCCATATTGAATGCCCACAGCAGGCCCGCTCCAGTCACGAACAGCTCGTCGTCCACAATGTCCATGCCGAGACACTTGCGCCGGCCAAAACCGAAACTGTGCATGCCAAACTTGCTGTCGCGGAAGTTGGGGTACTTAGACAGCGGCTCTTGGTAAGTAGGGAATGACGGATCGAGCCAACGGTCCGGCCGATAGGTCTCCGGGTCGGGGTATCTGGACTCGATGCGGTTGATAGCCCTGTTTCGTTGGAGACATTAACATTTAATGTTGGACATGGGATGTGGTTTGTGGTATGTGTATCGGGACGCCTGATTTATTTTCATTTTTCCACGCTACTCCCCTGGCCCCTCACTCTGGAGTGTCAGAAATGGCGAGATATGTGTTGCTGACCGCCCCCAACTCACCACACACCACACCATGGGCAGATGGCACCCTGAGATGCATATTGACAGCAGTGACGTGCAGCGATTTTGTGACACAGATAGGACTGGTTACACCTGCTTGGGGAGCGAAAGGGTGGGGTGGTGCAAGGCTTACCACTCGCAGGCCAAAATGATGGTGTCCTTCTTGATCTTGACACCGCGATACTCATCATCGCGTTCAGCCTGATGAGGCACTCCTGGGCAGTTAGGCACAACCATGTCAGCAGTCACTCAGCAACACAGGTGTCGGGATGGGAGCCTACCCAAAGGGACGCCAGATCTCCACCGGATCGTCTCCTTCAACAGAGCCCTGACGACAGGCATCTCGGCAGAATCTCCAGCGCAGGGCATGCGGTCTCCACAGACACGGTCGATCTCTTCCTGCGCCCTGCGCTGCCACCCCGGGCTCAGCGCCATGGCCATCAAGAAGAACTTGAGCGGGCCGGCGATGGTTACTACGCCAACGAGGTTGAAAAACCCGATGGTACAGGCCGCAAAGGTTTCTTGGTCCTTGCTCTGCTCGAGGCTGCCGTTCTGCTCTCTCGCCACCTGCTCGATGTACCTGTAAGCCCACGTGTCCTTGGGCAGCAACCCCCTCCGAAACTTTTCTTTAGCGACCCGGTAATTGTCGGCCCACCATGTGCGCTGGGCCGCCTCGCGCCTGCGCTCGAAAGCCTTCCACGGGTTGAAGGGGTCCGGGATGTGCCAGAGTGGTGTTATCGTGTTTACGACCGGGCCCGATACCGACATGCAATGAAGGGTGCATTCGGCGGACTCGCCGTTCTTCTTGCCCTGCGAGGCCTCGTCCCACGCCAGCCGCGACATGATCCGCCCGCAGTGCTCCCGCGAATGGTCCAGAAAGCGGACCGGGTCCGAAGCGAGCATCATGAGATAGCGTTTGGTCTCGGCCTCGATGTGTCCGTAGAAGTGGTGTTTATGGGCTTCTGCCATGGCCGCGTGCACCCACTTGCGCTGCTTCGTCCAGTGATCTAGGAGTGGCGGACGGCGAGAAGGGTCAGTAATCGCTACGTCGTCGTCGTCGTTGTCGTCGTCGTTGCTGTTAGGGGATTAGTTCGAGCGATGGCGACAGAACTTACCGGTGCGGTCCATCAGGGCAACGTAGCCTACACCCTGCTTGTGGTCAAAGAGGGCCCTGATCTGCGGTCTGCCCGAGTAGATGTCGCCTCTCTTCACAAGGAGCTCCTCTGCGATGGTCTCGTCCGAGACAATGACAAAAGTCTGGCCGCCCATGCTTGTCTGGTAAATAGGTCCGTGGATGTCTGCCCACTCTTTGAATTTCTTCCACATGGAAAATCTCGGCAGATCATGGACCCTGCCCACGATGGGGAACTGTCTCGGGCCTGGAAACTTGGCGACTTTCTTGTTCCGCCATTGTAGGATTCGTTGTACGGCAGATAGGAGAAGGCTGGGGATAGCCAGGTAGAGGATGATTAACGGTACGTCGAGGGCCATCGTGAACTGCGGAGTCGATCATGTGGCCTGGTCTTTACATGTCATGGACATTGACTAGAAAGAGAGCAATGAAAGCAATGATGAGACGGGAAGCGAGCAAAGGGGAAATCTCAGCCTTTTGATATGAACCATGATTTCCACTGGTATCCGCCCGTGCAAGACGACGCCCGGCCCGAGGACATCGATTAAATGGTATCCTACGTCCTCAGTCGTCAGCTGAATAACGACCAGTGACCGGACTCTCAGGAAATAAGGTTATAGTTATTGGTGCGGCATCTCTGAATCCTTGGGGCGAAAATCTCTCCACATGGCTTTAAGCAGGCTGACCTCCTGCAGCACATCTTACATGTATCTGCCGTAAGTGGGGTCGGATTGGGCGGTAGATGTGCAGCCCTCATTTCCCGTCAAGTATCAATGTTCTGTGCGCAATAGGAACTTCATTTCAGAGCTGGGCTCATTGCCGTCATCCTCTACCAAGAACCAACATCTCTTTCCCTATCCGACACATTGCAGTGTGTGAGCGCGCTCGTATCTAAGCTTCCATATGAAAGTTCCTGAAGGATGAGAGGAGCTGAGGAGTTCTCCCCTACCATAGCAGCTTGGCGAAGCAAGGGGCTCCTCGAATGTGACAAGATTTGGGCAAATCACCCGCCTGATGTGACATCGGATGGTGACAGCACATACTACTTTCCTCCTCGCCCACCATCGTAGGGGTCATTGCCACCTGCGGTAATCACGCAGGAATGCTTTGCTTCTCGCAGGACATGATGAGTGGTCGATTTAAGCATTGGGGATGTCCGTAGATTATATGGCACATGCCGGTTCTGGACCCGCCCGCAAGGTTTCCCCCCCAAACTAGTTTCATCGGGAAGACTGGTGATTTTCAGTGGAATACTGCCTCCGGCTGTCCGGATCACACCAACCGGGGCCCCCGATGGTAGGGAGTGTAGTAGTTGTTGTATATCCCTTGAGCACTAATGGGTCTTCGTATGTGCCGTCACTTGTGCGAAAGAACCCAGCTGACCGATCTCGCGCTGGAGTTTCCAGTATGGCAACTTGGGGAACAGACACATGCTGGTTCTTGTATGCGTCTCCCGGAGCGAAGCCTACGCTCGCAACCGAATGCGCCTTTGGCCACAGGGCTTGCCATTGATAGACCCCGGACGGATGTCCAAGTGAGCAGCGAGATACATGGCATGGCTGGGTGTTCACCCGTGAAACACCCCACTGGATGTAGGTCATGGCGATGCAAAGACCAGGGTTGTCCGTCTCGCCTCGGAAAGGGAGAAGAAACGGGCGCCATTGTCTCGGTACTGGGACGGACTAGCACGTCCCAATGCCGAAGAGTGCATTAGGGTCGTCGGGCGTTGGTTGAGAACAAATTCAAGACGTGAGCGGCGTCGGAAGTCAGATATGGATGTCCTTGCCTCTCTTCTTTCTACTCCAATCGGACTTCGACTCAAAATTGGGCTATGTCGTGCAGACAATACGATGACGGAACAAATGCCAGTCAGGTCGCCAGCTTGGCTCTTTCGAAGATAAGAGTGAATGCAGAACTGACAGCAGGTGTTTACTATCTTTTCAGCACGACCATAGAAGCCTAGACTCCGGAAGAGTCCAATAATAATTGTAGTATGCGTATATCGGCTTCGAGGTGTCTGTCCCTCATTGACGGGCATCAGCGGAATCTTGACGATGGGTACCCAAGACCTTTCCGCAGCCGTGTTTCACGACCTCGTACTCTCGTGTCATAGCTCCGGGACTATCAAGGACAGTCTATATGACTATCCATTTTCGAAAGACAATAGGGCGACCAGCAAGAATTGTTGGTCAGTCTAGGGCTCATGCAAGAGAAGCGATTCAGCGTCAAAATTGACCAGCATCGGGAGCCGCTGCAAGCTAAAAGAAATGGCTGTGAGTTCGAAGTGGTGCATGTCGCTGACAGTCTGGATGTAGCTTTCGATGCGCATGGCTGACTGATGCAAGCCAGGCGAGTGCATTTACGGTCGGTTGTCATAGAATCAGCTGTGCGTCTACAGGGGAGAGGCTTATGAACAAATTATGTAAGCATTAATGTCCAGCAGCTGGCCCCCACCTGCTCCACTCCAGCATTGTCTCGCTGTGTGCCTGCTCATCTGACAGCCTGCCATGCTGCCCCTCCACCACTAACGGCAGCGCTTGGCAAGGCCAGCTTATGCTGGTAAATGAGGTCATTCTCTCCAACGGCCTAACACACCTGCTTTGGCAACCGTCGCGCCTCATCACACTTCGCCCGTCATGTCATCGTGAGTCCAGAATTGAGTTGCAAACTTTGCAGAAAAGTCCTACACAGAGCGCGGTGTGATCTTTGGTATTTCCAGCTACTGATACAGCCATGCCTCCTAGCAACAACCAGCTGTCCCTCCCCTTCCGAAAATCAACCCAGCTCTCCCTATCGACAGCCATCCGCCAGTACATCTCCAAGAAATATGATCAACACCCGGATATGTTCCGTCATGACCTCGAGGTCATCGACGCCCTCCGCAGAGATGCGGTCAACATCCGCGAGGCCCACCCCAGCGGTATCAAGAAGCTTCAGGTCTATGCTGCCCAGCTCGTCTGGATATCGGGCAAATTTCCTATAGATGTATATACCTGCTCCCTCTAGCCCCGCGTGCTGGAAATCGAAGATTAATGGTTGTTCCTTGACAGATTGGCGCAGACTTCACCTGGTATCCCGCCTTAGGTTACAACACGGACCGGCCCCTCGTCCAGAACAACCTCAAGTACGAGCTCATGAGCGTCCTCTTCAACCTCGCCGTCCTGTACTCCCAGCTCGCCCTTGCCTCGAATCGCTCAAATACTGAGGGTCTGAAGGTTGCTGCCAACTACTTCAGCCAGGCAGCCGGCGTCTGCAAGCATATGAAGGATGTGGTTCTTCCCGAGCTGCGGATGTCTACCCCTCCCGAGGACATGGACGAGAGCACCCTGGAATCTCTGATGCAGCTACAGCTAGCACAGAGCCAGGAGTGTTTTTGGCAGAAGGCAGTGATAGACGGTTACAAGGACGCATCGATATCTAAAGTGGCCGCCAGAGTCAGCGACCTGTACAATCTAGCGGGCGAGGCTGCTATGAAGAGCGAAACCATCAGCAGTGCGTGGATACATCACATGAGTGCGAAACACCACCACTTTGCGGCAGCTGCACAGTACCGCGCTGCCTGCGACTGTCTCGAGAAGCGCAAGTACGGCGAAGAAGTCGCACGTCTCACGGACGCTGTAACGTGCGTTGGCGAGGGGTTGAAGGAGAGCAGGGGCGGATACTTGAGCAAAGCCGTCTTGGATGACTTGAACGGACTGAAGAAGAGGGTGGAGGAAGATTTGAAGAGAGCAGAAAAAGACAACGACCTGATATACCTGAGTAGGTTACAGCAGGCAATGTTCCTTCGTTCCGAGCGATGCAAATCACTGACTTGTGCAGATCCCGTCCCCTCGAAATCCGAACTCAAAATCCTTGACCGCGCCAACATGGCTGTTGCTCGTGTTCCCGCAGAGGTCGCCAATCCGACTGAGTACCTTGGTGACCATACCGAGTTTGGATCACCTTTATTCAGCAAGCTTGTTCCATACTCTGTTCACGTCGCAGTATCCATATACGAAGAGAGGAGAGATCGTCTGGTCAACCAGAACATCATCCAGGAGCTTGAGGTTCTGAACGAGAAGCTCCACGAGATCCTTTCTTCCCTGAACCTTCCAGGATCTCTTCAAGCATTGGAAAAGCCCCTCGGTCTCCCTGGCACTTTGGTGCAGCATGCCGAGGAGATTCGTCAGGCCGATGCGCTCAGCAGAGTACAGAGAAGCTTTGCCGATATTGACAAGCTCAGGGCGAGCGATCGTGCAGTCTTTGACGAGGGCAAGTCGCTACTGGCGAGCGAGGAGGAAGATGACCAACGGCTGAGGATGAAGTATGGCACGCAGCGGTGGGTGAGGCCGGCAAGCCAGGAGGATCCTCAAGGCGCCAAGTTGTGGAAGCAGGCTACCGACGTTGAGGGGTATTTCGCTTCCAGCACATCGAGTGATGCAGTAGTGCGAGACAAGTACCTCGCCGTGGAGAGCACACTGTCTATCCTGGCTGGGTCAGACCGTAGCCTGATGGACGCCATCCCTCAAAGCCGGAAGACCGAGATTCCAGAGACTGTCAAGCCGGCCTTGGGTCGGCTACGTGGCGCCTTCAATGATATTCAGCGACTTGAGTCGAGACGCCGCCGACGCGCAGAAGCTTTGCGAGAAAAGGCCAAGGCAGATGACATCAAGCCAGACATTATGAAGGAGGCTGCACGACTTGAACGCACGTACCCCAATACGCAGATTGTGCCTGCACATTTCGAGGAGTTCTTTGAAAAGCGCCTTGATAGCATGTACGAAGCAGATCTGCAGCAGATCGAGAGAGAGGCGGCAGAGCAGGAGAAGATGCTCGCAGATGTGACGCGGGCGAACAGGGACTTCGAGGCCCAAAAGAAGACCGCGGGCGACAGAGGTAACAGGGAGAGAGAGGCGACCCTCCAGACGCTCGACAATGCGTATTACAAGTACAAGGAGATTGTGAGCAACGTGGAGGTGGGCAGGAAGTTCTATAATGACCTGAGTAAGATTGTCGGGTCGTTTAGGGATCGATGTCGAGACTGGGTAGCTGAGAGAAGGAAGGATGCCAGGGCCTTAGAGGAGTAAGTTGTCCTCATGCCACCTACACAAGGACTACTTGAGGGACCCGGACTGACATGTCACAGTGAGATTGCCATGCCGCCATTATCATCGCTCTCAATCGGCCAGCAACAAGCTCCGCCTCAAGCTACATATCAGTCCCCAACAAGCCCGCCACAATCCTTCTACCACAACACTATCCCGGCTCCTATCGCGCCGGTGTCGCCACCTGCGGAGGCACGCATACAGTCTTGGGCTCGAGAGGATGACGCACAGCCGCCTGAACAACCTCAACCGCGGCCAATGCCCCCACTTCAGGCAATGTGGCAGCCGGGTATGGGTATCAAGTTCGCACCGTCGCCGGCTCCTGGTGGAAGCGGGCAAGCTCCTGGTCAGGGTGCAAGTGGCCCTGTCGGAGGCAAATGGGACCCCAGTTCTGGAATCCGATTCGGATGAGGCAACGAAGGTCAGGGCTTTGTTCTTTGAAGTGCTGAGAAGAGCCAGTCAATTGCTTCACAAGCAGGACTGTCTTTCATAGTCTGCGGATTGGCTTGGGTTGTTATCCATCTAGACATCCCAATGACTTTTAGATGGATAGCAGGATGATTTCTCATTGTCAATTACTGTACAGTCTCAAAAGAAGATACCCAACTGCTGCATTGCAACTGAATTTCAAGCCATTCGCGGCTACTGCTCTGCATTGTAGCTGTATCAACTCAAATACGTGCTCTCCAATAAATCTTGAGGCCCTGAAGACGAACCCGCCACAGCTAGAGCACTCCCAAGTTATGGATGGAGTTGGGTTCCAAAGTTTGTCAGTGATGATCCTTCCACTAAGTATGTATAAGAATATAAGATACCATGTTAGCTGATGAAGGCTGTCTCGAAACAGGGGGTTGAGAGGCTCATCTGGAGTAAGAGAAACACGGACAAGAATAAGTAAAGTAGCTACCTTATAATTCAAAGCTCTGAGCTCGCAGTAAGAGCGGCCTCGCGATGTTTCATAGGACCTTTTTCCCTTTTGTTGGGGGGAGGGGAGGGGGCGTCAATGTCTGTCGGTGAAGGTTAGCTATGGCATATTCTAGGTATGCAGAATAAACAAGACAAAACGGCATGATGATCTGGATATGAACAGGAATGTGTAATGAAAATTCGTCAGCCAAATGCTTTAAGAGAGAGTGACTTTGATTCTCCTTACTAAACTTGACATTGTTTAAAAAGAACATGGATTAGTATGGGCGTGTTAGTCAGATAACTCTCAAGCAAAGGAACCCGGAGGGGAGGGGGCTTCGGTTCGTAGACAAATGATACTTACGCATTCACTCACGAAAGACATCAATAATTACCAGAAACCCTTGTGAAGCCTCGCCCCATAAAGTACCCCAGGTTAGTGGGATGTGGGACCTCTTTGAGAAAGCAGATGCACCAACGGGGAAGTGGAATGAGACGTACGGCTTCTGTTGGTCATTTTTATGACACGACAGGGTGTATGAGCGTGAGTGCATACAAACCTCATGTGTCAGTCAAGGTTCCGCGATGATGAGGGGTGAACAAATAGTCATGACATTTTTGAAGACGGACGTACCTTGAGGTTGTTCATGAAGCTTGCTTGATCTCACCTGGCTTTCTAAGGGACTACAAGATGTTAGTCAGTATCGTACCAGAAGGATCTGATGATGTGTGCGAGTGCCTAGGGGGGGTTGTGATTAGTATGCTCAGGTGGTTGCCCGCCCACCCACATGCCTAGCTGAGAATAAATGGCTGCAAGAACTTGTTTATATGTTGTGGAATAGATCGGTATGTTAAGATGGTAAGGTAGATGATTGCCCGCCCGCCCACGTTCCAAATTGAGTAGAAGAATAGATCGAGAAGAGAGATGGCAGTGGTAGATCAAGCTGCAAAGAGCTGTATGGTTATATGACGCCCACCCGCCCACATTCCAGATTGAGTAGAAGAGTAGATCGCGAAGATAGATGGCAGCAGTAGATGGCAGCAGTAGATGGCAGTGATAGATGGCAGTGATAGATGGCAGTGATAGATGGCAGTGATAGATGGCAGTGATAGATTGAGCTGCGAAGAGTTTTATGATTATATGGCCCCCACCCGCCCACGTTCCAGATTTGAGTGAAGATGGTGCTAAGGATGTTTGAGTGCTAAGGATATTGGATGCTAAGAATGTTTAGATGGTAAGGATATTTTAGATGGTAAGGATATTTTAGATGGTAAGGATATTTTAGATGGTAAGAATATTTTGAATGATAAGAATATTTAGATGGTAAGAATATTTTAGATGCTAAGAATATTTCAGATGGTGAGATCCCATTAGATGGTGAGGATAGCTGATGGTGAGATGGAACCATGTTGAATATGGCAGTGTTTATATGGTGCCCTCCCGCCCACGTACCAAATTGAGTCAGAGCATAGATCGTGTATACAGGTAGCAGTTAGGTAGTAGATGATAGTAGTAGATGGCGATGGCAGAAGTACTATATGATAAATATTGTTTCATGTATGGTAGACATATGGGGGGATTATTTGGCATGGGACCTTACCTCGGGACTTACCTTGTGACTTACCTGGGGAGAGGAAGAAGAGGAAGACCAACTTGAGTTCGATGAGGAGGACAGCGACATACTTATACTCGCAGCCTTGGAAATGCCGTTCCACTCAGGCCGATTTCATGTTGACCTTTTGACCATCATGCGGGCAGACGCTGCGTGCTAAATTCACTTAGGTGCGCCGGCGCGATCACGAAAGCCACAGCGCCAGCCTCACAACCACACGGTGCTGTCCTAGCGCTTCCTATCATCAGCATTCGGTTTCTGCATTAGTGACTAGGGCATCAGATGCTCTGGTAGAAACTGACCGACCTGACGATGCGAGCAGTGAAATGACCTCATGACGGACGCAGTACTGTAATGCACATACCCCGCCTTAGAGCTGTATGAGGCTACAGTGGTAATTCAGATGCCTGGCCGATTCGGCTCATATTCACAAATGCACATAGTAAGCTTGCGTATCTGTTTGTTTGACAGCGTATGGAAAAAACTCGAGTATAAGCATGTGAACCTGCCCAGGTGATGGACGACCTCATGCCCCGATTCGTGGAATGGAGTACTCTGGCTACCTGGAGCACTACGAATGAGCTTGTGGTGATTAGCCAACTCTAAGACTTCCAGAGAGCCAAGCTTGTCAGGTCACAAGATCATATGGCTATGGAGGTACCAAAACTATAATGGTCAGTATAGAAGCGGGACCAGACGTAGAATTCTAGAGACTTGCTCGACTAGGAGTGAAAGTGGAAGACGCGTTCAGGTATTCGTCATCATGATTATGTGACTCACATATTGAATTGCCCAGGAAGGAACTGAGGCTTTTGCTAATAGAACATAGTATCACTACATCTTCACAATGTGCTTCATTTCAAGTCCGTCATCGAAAACATAATTATCACCAATTAAGCCTCATCATTTTTTCAAAAAAAAAAAACCAATTATTTCTCTATAATTAAGTCGTGCTTCTTCCTGATCATAACATCTCACAGGAATGTCGTTCTGGGCCGCACGTGATTATTTGCGTCCTCTTTGATTCCCTATGCCTGTGAGAACACATCTTGAATCCTACGCGAACTTGTGTATGCCCAGGTGGTCGGTCCTTGGGTATTGTTCAACACAATTGACTCAGAACTCCTAGTGTCAAGGCCGATTCTTCCACCGTTGAATTGTTGAACCGTACAGGGGTAGCCCTGCATGCTCCACTTGCCAGTATTCTCCAAAATGCGCTGTGGTGTGCCTGGTGGTGACTCCTTTCTTACCACAACGTAGTACCAGAAAGCTCGACAATAGCCTGACCCCTGCCAGATTATTCGCCATGTCTGAGACACAGCAGCCGTCGGGTGACAACACATTCCTCCGTGAATCGTATGGCCGACTTCGGCAAATCGTCGATGCTCGGCTGCAGGATGATCGAGTGTTGCCCAGCTCAGTTGATTACGAACAGGCAAGACAAAGTCTTGTGCTACAAGTCTTCTCGCGAGGACGACAAGGGATAGGTCGCGAGAGAACTTTGAACCATCTCTTGCACGATGTGGTCCCTGGACTTAACAGCCAGAACCTCTCTGGCCGTTACTACGGCTTCGTCACCGGCTCCAGCCTGCCGATCGCCGAGGTCGCTGACAACATCGTCTCAGCACTCGACCAAAACGTCCAGGTTCACCTCCCTGGGCAGAGCATCTCCACCGAGGTCGAGAATGCCACCCTGGAGATGCTGATAGACCTCCTGCGCCTCGGTGTCCCACAAGACTGGCCGGGGCGAACCATCACGACCGGTGCCACGGCGAGCAATATCCTTGGTCTGGCCTGTGGGAGGGAAGCGCTCATACGGAAGAGATGTGACTCCGTACGGCGAGAAGGAGGGGTCTCGGAGCTGGGTCTTCTGGCGTCTTGTCGGGAGGCGGGCATCCAGGAGATCCAGGTTCTGACGAGTATGGGCCATAGCTCGCTGTCCAAAGCAGCAAGCGTAGTGGGCCTTGGAAGTGCAGCTGTCAAGGAGCTGCGGTTCAGCGAGGACGAGCCGTGGAGGCTGGACCTGTGTGCAGTTGAACGTGAGCTACAGAGAGAAGGAGTGGCGTCGATCATTGCCGTCAGCGCTGGAGAGGTCAACACTGGGAGATTTGCGACTTGTGGGCGAGGTGACATGATGAAGCTCAGGGAGCTGGCGGACAGGTACAAAGCATGGATACATGTCGATGGTGGTATGTCGCTTATTATACCGATCCCTATACCTACTGATGTAATGGGACAAGCAAAGCTGACAGGCTCTATGCAGCATTCGGCCTTCTCGCCAGGATTCTCCCACAAGGAGACGTCCAGTTTCAGAGACAGATCAGCGGCGTTGAAGGCCTCGAACTTGCCGACAGCATCACAGGAGACGGGCACAAGTTATTCAATGTGCCCTACGATGCAGGGTTTTTCTTCTGCCGCGATGCTACTATCCAGTCCCAAGTCTTCCGAAACCCCAACGCCGCATACCTCACATCATCATCCTCATCTTCAGCCGATCCGCCCATCCAGAGCCCTCTGAACGTAGGCCTGGAAAACTCACGCAGGTTCCGTGCCCTCCCGCTGTACGCTGTGCTGTGTAGCGAGGGCGAGCAAGGCCTGCAGCAGATAGTCTGCCGGATGGTTGATCTGGGCAGGAAGGTGGCGGCTTTCATCGAGGGCCATCAGGACTATGAACTGCTCCCTGCCGATGCCGAGCTGGACAACACGTGGATCGTTGTCCTGTTCCGGGATCGGAGAGCCGAGTACAACAACGCGCTGACGGAAAGGATCAATCAGACGCGCCAGTTCTATGTCAGCGGGACCAGCTGGGCGGGCCAGAAGGCCACACGGATTGCTGTGAGCAGCTGGCGGGTCGATGTTGCAAAGGACGTCCCTGTTGTAATGGAAGTGCTGGATCGGTTGTCCAAGGAGCCGCCTCGATGAGGTCAGATAATTATTTTGTTTAGGAAAAGTGCTTCAATACAAATTTACACGTGACCTCATTTGTCTCGCATATTAAGCCCGTGGTATCGAGTTGTCTAGGTTTACAAAAGACAGGCGTTTGTATTGTTTAATCCGATTCAAATGCAACAGCAAGGCTGACTGTTGCCGCGCGTCCGCTGTTACATTTCTTGAGTGCCATTATCTGCCCAGGTGATGAACATTACAGTAGTACACTGCACCAATGCCGAGCTCCGAGGTCCACAGACTACGGCCGTGCAGTATCAAAGCCCGAGAGATCCATCGCTCTCAGCAGTGCCAAATTGAAAGGGTCCATAGGCAACAGTGAGTCAGTGCCGTGAGTAATTATCGCCCTAGCGCGCAGATGCGCATGGGAAGGCTTTGCACGACGTATTATAGTGTATGAGAGCACGACAGTGCACCAAATGAATTTTTCAACAATGGAAGAAAAACAGTTTAATCATCCAAATTCGAATACTAGAACCCCTACTCTGTACCTCTCGATTTCCGTCTTTGCTCTTAGACGACAACAGAATAATAGTCTTCTCCACAAAAGTTAATCCATATCGCCTATGTGAAAGCAACCATGAGCGACCTATCCTTCCGAAAAGCAACATCATCCGACGTGCCGTCCCTGCTGAAGCTCGTCCAGTCTGCCTACCGCGGCGAGGCTAGCAGGGAAGGCTGGACCACCGAGGCTGACCTCGTGGTGGACGACCGCATCGACGAGCCGGGCCTGCTCGCTAAGATCAACCAGCCCCACGGAAGAGTCCTGATCACCTTTGCTGCAGATGCCGGGCCTGAGCCCTTGGCGTGTTGCGAGGTCACCGCCCTCGAAGGGTCGAGCGAGTCAGCGACACTCGGCCTCTTTGCCGTCAATCCGAAGTTACAGAACGGGGGTATCGGGCGCAGGGTTCTCGCAGAGGCGGAGAGGTATGCGAGGGACGAGATGGGCATCACGGTCATGGAGATGAACGTTGTCTGGTCGAGGGAGGAGCTGCTGGCTTGGTATGAGAGGCGCGGCTACAAGGCGGTGGAGGGCGAGACGCGCCCGTTTCCGCATGATCACCTGCCCAATGGAAGGGCTGGGGCGTTGAGACAAGACTTGTATTTCAAGGTCCTGAGAAAACAGTTGATCTGAGGGACAATGTGATCACGCTTTCTTTTGCCTTTCTACTTTTACGAGCATGGAGTACTAGAGCTATATTTGAATTTACAAGTGATGACGATCGTCCACCCCGATGAGCTCTCCCATAATCCCATCTCGTTCTGTCGTCGGAACGTTAACTCCTCTGCGCGCGTTGTTGCCGCCACCACGCCTTTGGTGACACCGGATACCTCTGATTTCTGATGTGACGAAGTTCCGAATTCTGCAGCCAGAAGACGAGCCATACGGTGAGCTCGAGCCTCATCTTTCCACCACAGCAGACCATCTACCTGCTCTTTCTCTTCAGAACGCAACTTGTGATATGTCGGATCCGAACCAAGTTTGTGAGCAGCTGGTAGTCCCTGTATTGATCCCTTCTCCTCGGTGTCGACTAATTGACGGCGGTGGACGATCCTCGATTCTTTGACGTAGACATTATCTTCCCGTCTCAAATCCGCACCAGAGAGTGTCCAGCCGCGCGAGATCGGCACAGCCTCGTCGGGCGCAAGATATAGTTCGGACAGAATTCCTCCCCGGACCACGCCGTTTCCTCTACTTTGTGAACGGTGCCTGCAGACATCAGCCAGGAACCCTTGAATCAGAGCAAAAGTTTCCTGGAGCAGCTCTTGCTCCTCTTGAGCTGCTCGCTTCAATTTTTCTTGATGAGTATCGATGACCCGCCGCGAGGCCTGGTCAACTGCTTGGGCGAGAGACGTCTCGAGCCCGGTCAGTGGCATGAAGATGGTATCACCACTAAAGGGTCTCGAGGACTTGGTCGGACTTTCTGTAGTGTACGGCGGAGGAGGTTCGGGGGACCGACGGAGATCTCTGGATGTGCTCCCGGATCGCTCGTATTGCGGCATCGTGCTCGAAGCTGTTCTGCAGAGAGGGTTTTGTACGAGTGGCAGAGCTGCAGGCAGCGGATTCTTATCTGGAGGTCACGTTCCGAGCAATGGCGTGACACATTCTTATACGAAAAGAGAGAAACCTGACTGATAGCTTAGTGCACAGGCTTTACTTGTGCCGTTCAAGCGTAGGTAGCTTCAGCTAGACATGTGGTAGTGCCAGGTGCCTTCAGAATAAGTTTAGTGCAACTCATAGTAGAATATCCATGCCTCTAGATCCCACAAAAAGTTGGTCAGAAGAAGGCTGTATGGTCTCATGAGAGGCAATCTATGACCGTATCGATAATATAACAGATCAAAGTGGCCTTATTATATGATCATTAGCTTGCTCAACGCACTGCATGTTCATTGATTCAGAGCTTTTGTAACTTGTCACACTCAATTTTAGTTTGCCCGCTTATGAGCGGCGAAGCAGAATTACTGTGTAGTCAGTAACAAGTTCGAGACCAGGCTTATAGCCCAATATCGGTATGCTGCGAGCGCAGAGAGCCTACATCTTCTGGTGTATTATGTACTGAACCTTTCGGCAGATCAAGTCAAGGAAGATGCTTGTTGACTGTGCCTAACTCAGTACAATTATTCCGTGCTGCTCTTTTCTTCTATCCAACTATCTTTGTTTCTTGTGTATAATTGTCACATGCTAATAAGTCTAGAGGTTCTCGCTAAGCCTACCGATCACATATGGTTCCCACCTTTTTACTTCTCCGTCGACGGTTTCTCTTTGTCAGAGAAGAACTTGTATAAGAGGACGGCCCTGTTCCTCATTTTCTGGGCCCGACAAGGAATGCGAGGGAGCAGGTCAACAACATTCCCTCAGACTCATGCCGGACCACTGAGATTGCCATGTCTACATCATGCCTCCCTTTTATAAGATCTCGGCACCAAATGAGTACCTCGCCATCACTGGCGTAGGGATCAACACCGTCAGGATATGCAAGTCAGCCATCATATGGCCTCTTCAGAGATATATTCGCTTCAGGTATAGTGCATGCTGTCCTTGGAAGACCCTCGTCTAGCTGCTCCAGCGTGTTGACACCAGAGTCTTGCACCACAGTGTACAACCTCACGACTATGCCATTGATCTCCAGGCCATGACCAAGGAGAAGTTGCAGTTCCTCCTCCCAGTTGTGTTCACAGTCGGACCCGATGTCGACGCCAGGGGCAGCAACTCGTCTGGTTCTCGAGAAGCAAATGACCAAGACGACGGTGATGCCCAAGATGAGCGCTACGACCGTGGTGATTCTCTGGTAAAGTATGCCATGCTGCTAACGGATAATACGTCAAGGAAGTCAGCTCCCAAGACCAACGAATTTCTAGAAAACATCATCAAGGGTATCATTGAGGGCGAGACTCGTGTGCTTGTGTCGTCCATGACCATGGAGGAAATTTTCACGGAGCGTGAAGAGTTCAGTACGTGTATTTAGTGTTTTGCGTTGCGAGGAACTACAGAACCACTGACATGTTGCAGAACGCCGAATCTTCCGCAACATCCAGGGCGAGCTCGACCAGTTCGGCCTCAAGATCTACAACGCAAACGTCAAGGAGCTGCGCGATGCCCCCGAGAGCAACTACTTCGAATCCCTGGCGCGCAAGGCCCACGAAGGCGCCACGAACCAGGCCCGCGTCGACGTGGCAGAGGCACAGCTCTTGGGCAACGTAGGCGAGGCGAAGCGAAAGGGCGAGCAGGAGCGGGAGATTGCCAAGATCAACGCAGAGACGGCCGTGCAGAAAACGGAGCGGGACAGCGACAGGGCCGCCGCCGAGGCGAAACTGGCCACGCGCAAGACCGTCCTCAGCCAGAACGTCGACATCGCCAAGATTGTGGCCGCGCGCGCCACCGAGTCCAGGGACGAGGAGCTCAAGCGCGAGGTCGGGATCAAGCGCGCCGCTGCCGAGATGGAGCGCCTGCGTGCCAATGATGTCGTCAAGGCCACCATCGCACGTGAGGCAAAGCAGCAGGCGGCCGACGCGAGAGCGTATGAGACCCAAGCGCATGCCAAGGCCAACGCCGACGCCCGCGTCTACGAGACGGAGGCGGATCTCAAGGCTGCCAATCAAACTACTGATGCCGCGGCGTATAAAACGCGGACCAGTGCTGAAGCAAAGGCGTTCCAAATCCAGGTCGATGCCAAGGCGGGCGCTGACGCCCGCGCGTACAAGCTCGAGACGGAGGCACATGCAGAACTCGAGGCGGCCAAGCAGGCTGCGGATGCCAACGCGTATGATACGCGGTGTGGCGCTGACGCTGGCAACTATGCATCCATAAAGAACGCAGAGGCGCATTCGCAAACCATGCTCAAGGAGGCCGAGGGCCTGGCCGCGATGGCCACTGCGTACGGCAGGCTGGCTGACGCCATGGGTGGACCTGCTGGTCTTCTGCAGTACCTGATGATCAAAGATGGTACCTATGTCCAGCTTGCCAATGCCAATGCCAACGCCATCCAGGGACTCCAGCCCAAGATTTCTGTCTGGACTACCGGAGCTGAAGGTCGCGAGGGCGGCTCGTCGGATAGCACGGAGACTATGCGCAGTAAGCTGGTTCTTGTTGAAGTATGGAAACATTAACTGAGATCAGATACTGACCAACACTCCCAGACGTTTACCAAATGCTGCCTCCCCTTATGACAACCATCAATGAGCAGACGGGCATCACCCTTCCAGAATGGCAATTTGGCCGGATGCGCGACCGGATGGGAGAGGTGGAGAAGAGCAAGCAGATTGTGAACCTGAATTGTGAGAACTAAGATCAGGATGTCTTTGATGAGAGTATAATTGTTCAATGTAATCAGCATCTGATTTCTCAGTTCGATGAGCCGAGGACAGTGACAGTATGGTTGTTTTACAATGAGGTTCAGTTTGGGTTGTTCTTGCTCTATGGCGCTTCTGGGTCCAAGGTGGCCTAGAGTGCTTGTCAGGCAGGCCACTGAGTGATTTATGGCTAGAGAAGTATGATGACTTCAGGGAGCACATACTTGGTCTCTGTAGGGATATGTCAAAGGAGAAGCTGGGCTGTGCTGTCAAGCAGATTGCTCGAGCATTTTTTGTTAATAGATGACGAGATTCCTTGATGATTCCTCTGAATAGCCTCGGGGAAGTCATGAAGCCATCTCCAAGTGGAAGGAAGAAGCTCAGTGGTGATGTAGGACTAGAGTGTTTGGTGCACACTTCCCATACCAAGTAGAGGATGTAAAGGGGCAGAACCTTTCTCATCTCCTTGACGGCCCAGCTCAAAAGGCAATCGATGGAGCTGGAAATACTGGACATGAACTGCAACAAAACCTTGGGCCCACGTAAAGACACGCTGAGGGATCTAGCTTCTTACTTGCACGTCAGTTGATTGCAGACAGCTGATCCTCGCAGCAGATTGTTGCGCGGATGAGAGTACTGCCAAAGAAGGGTAATACTTTCCTTCCTGTGCTGAGACACGACGCTTGACCAAACCCTAAGCACACGCACCTCGACTTGGCCTCTGTGAGAGAAACAATATTCCACCTTCTTGTCAAAATATCATCAATTTCTCAGACACCAAGATCAACTCCGCCTTTCTCACTGGCCAAATCTAACTTCCAAACAAAGCAGCGTACAGACAGAGTCGGGGTCAGTCAAACGCCTCGACGACGCTCGCAACCTTTCCGACAACGCGTCGCGATCTCTGTTGTCCGAATCGACACCAACACGACTGACGCAGGTGAGTCTGTTTCACGACAACGCGTCGAGAAGATAGGGTCAAGAGATCTGACAACTGGCCGGGACATTTTCGCAGCGCTACCCTCGAGGCGCCCGTATCACATCCAAGATGCCTGCAGAGAAGGACCTCAACAAGGACCTCGAGCGCATCTTGCTCTGGGGTGGATCCGGCAAGGATATCTGCTTGGCCCGTTTCATCAGAGCTGTCGCGGTATGCCATCATCCCCTCACCCACCCTCTCCTCGGCAGATGCCTTTGTGTGTGTATCCAGAGCTGGCTAGACACTAACGCGCCTGTCCTTGTAGTGCCACCTGAAATCTGACAAGAGCCCTCGTGCTGGTGCGGGCGGTTCCAACCGCATGGAGATCTGGCGTCTGATCCGACAGCTTGAGTGTGATGTCTTTGCGGTCCCTCCTTACGACGAGGAGGTGGCCGACCACATCCGCGACTGGCTGAATGAAAACAAGTGTGCCAATGACTCCAGAGTGACTGCCAGCTTCGAGCGCCTGCTGGCAACGGCGGAGAAGGACAGTAAGACCGTCATTAAAGCACTGGCTAAAATCGAGGAGGCCCAGGCGGTGGAGAAGCGCGAGAAGGAGGAGAGCAAGGGCCAGGAGTGGAATATGGTCGAGAACGCGGAGGCTCTCGAGGAGTGGGAGATGATCTAAGACACGTCCTGCAACGTGCCCAGTCTTCCCGTCCATTGCCACGGTGGCTCCCCAGTGGCCTTCATCTTGGTGGTCCTATAACTGGTGCCAACACCTCCTCCTGGGGCATGGGCAGCTCGGTCCTCGTATCACAAAGTTACGGCTGAATACAGTTAGAGAAGATGAGAAATGGTGAAACAGAAAACGCACTCCGTAATGCCATCCACTCAGGGCAATCATCTGAATCGTGCTGGCACCGTTGAATGGGAGACTAGGTAGTGGTGATGGTGAGCAAGGCTGCTAATGGTCATGTCCTATCATCAGTCAGCAATTCAAGCAGCCGTGCTCTCCTTGGAATCTGAGTGGGCAAGTTCACTGGCAGGGGCAGCCTTTGCATATAGTAGCTTCTGTTAGTGCACTGTATGACGATCTGCTCTGATACTTATCGTTCAGTACATGCTATTCTGACAGCTTTCCCTAACAACCAGCAGCCCTGGCAGTACAGCTCACTTCTGGGGTCCGTGCCATCCCTGGCTCTGCACAGACTAGGCCTGTTCAGACCCGTTTCGACCCGAGCAGAGCCATTTTTCGCGCTGCTTGTCCCGTCCAAGGCCCGAGGCAGGCTAAATAAAACTTTTGTTGTTCTTTTTACGCCGCAGCATCGTCAAGAGCATCACCGCTCCCTCCACTCCAGCCTCCCTTTCTTTCCACGAGATCCAATTCTTCTCATCTCCACTCAGTTTTTGTTCTGTTCTTTCTCTATCTCTTTTTCGTAACTCGTCACCCAATTCCCTCTTCCACAGTCACGATGGCCTCGCCTACGCAGTCCACCGGCTCGACCAAGGTCGATGCCGTCGTCCAGCAGGCTGCTGCTGCCGCCCCCGGCCAGCTCAGTGGTGTCGCCCTCTACTCCAGATTCGCCCTTGCCGGCGCCATCTGCTGCTCAGTGACGCACGGTGCCCTCACGCCCGTCGATGTGTACGTCCAGATCCTCGTCCTTCTTCCCCTGCTCGTCAACGGGGGCTCAGCTTTGCGACCACGTCCGCCGTTTGCACACGTCGCCCTCCACCATAAAACACAGAGAGCTTTGTCGAGTGCAAACGGCAGGTAAGTTGAGAGGATACACAGCTAACAATCATCTCTCCTCCAGCGTCAAGACCCGTATCCAGCTCGACCCCGTCACCTACAACCGCGGCATGATCGGCGGCTTCAAGCAGGTCATCCAGAACGAGGGTGCCGGTGCTCTGCTGACCGGCTTCGGTCCTACCGCCGCCGGTTATTTCCTGCAGGGCGCCTTCAAGTTCGGAGGTTACGAGTTCTTCAAGCAGCAGTCCATCAACCTGGTCGGCTACGAGAACGCCTCCAACTACCGCACCGGCGTCTATCTGGCCTCGTCCGCCTGCGCCGAGTTCTTCGCCGATATTGCCCTCTGCCCTCTTGAGGCCACCCGCATCCGTCTCGTCTCCGAGCCCACCTACGCCTCCGGCCTGATGAGCGGTTTCGGTAAGATGCTGAGCCAGGAAGGTGTCGGAGCCTTCTACGCTGGCTTTGGCCCCATCCTATTCAAGCAGTAAGTCATCGAAACCCACTCATCCTTTACTGTCCTGTCTATACTTGTGCCAGGCTTGCTCACACGTTCCCTGCCAGGATTCCTTACACCATGGCCAAGTTCGTCGTCTACGAGAAGGTCGCTGAGGCCGTCTACCGCTCGTACCCCAAGAGCGAGATGTCCGACAGTGCTCAGACCACCGTCAACCTGGGCTCCGGCCTGATTGCCGGTTTCGCCGCCGCCATCGTCTCCCAGCCCGCCGACACCATGCTGTCCAAGATCAACAAGACCAAGGGTCTGCCCGGTGAGGGCACCATGACCCGCCTGGTCAAGATCGGCAAGGAGCTTGGTCTCCGCGGCTCCTACACCGGCATTGGCGCCCGTCTGTTCATGGTCGGTACCTTGACCGCCTTCCAGTTCGCCATCTACGGTAAGTCCTCCTCCGGTCTATCTGCCCCTCCGCCTCCCACCCCAACCTACACCTTTCAGCCCACCCCCGTCTTCTTTTCAACGCCTCTACTGACTCCTATTGGCTTAAAGGCGATGTCAAGAGATTATTGGGAGCGCAAGGAGGGGTAGAAATTGCCAAATAAATGCAGTAAAACGACATGAAAGTGTCAGAAATGATGGGGGTCGATCAGGAGGCTTGCGGTGGTATGTGGTGGAGTTGGGCCTGGCCCGGCAGTGGCAAGGATGGGGAGTTGCACTCATAGAGGGTATGCATCCATCGGGCTGCTTGACATAAAAAACTTTTGAGGCGTTTTGCCTGGGCTGTCCTGCATCTAGAGGGGTTGGCGTCCTGGCGAGGACGGGCTCAACTGTTCTTGTCGGGGCCATCTTGATAGGAGCCTAGGCTTAGAGAGCGTTTTGGCAATGATTGGCCAAAAGCTTTGTGTAATAGTCCTTTCTGTTTGCGCGAGACTATAGACTGGGAATTAGACGTGATTGAAGATGCCATAATCGCTGCTCACTAATAGGTCTGCTAATATGGTCCGAATCCCACACATTTCGCTTCCTGACCTAGATATACTAGATTCTTAATCAGCATCTCACCTTGTACATCACCTTCCTACGCTACGATCATAGGTATACGTCCAGGCTCTGGCTCTCCGAGAACACTGCGATCTGATATAACAAGCCCTGTCACATGTCCTGGAGCATAGCGAAAGTGCCAGCAACGGAGAGTGCGCGAATAGTCTGAATTATTAGCTGACATGATGCCTTTCTACAGAACACGTAGTTGATTGTAGGACCTAGCCTGAAGCTCTGAGTATTCAACAACAGCAAAGATGGCTAATAACACACATTCTGGGCTGCTGTTGGGAATGGCAGGCGCAATGTAGAGTATTCACGGCTAAACCTTGGGAATATGATGAAAAAAGTGACCAGCTGGCAGCATTCGCGAAAAGGTTCCCTGTTGCGTTTCTGTCTAGCGAAACGATGATGGCGCTGTGCGAACAGGGCGAAAACGCATCGCAGGTCTCAGTGCTGCGTGCGCTCCTTGCTGCGAAGCATGGGATGTTGTGCGTATGCGAGTCCGACTGTTAATTAGCTATCAACATAGACCGTCATCATTTTCACCCTACTTAGCTGGGAGTGGTCAATGCTGGACGACGACGTGAAACTTTGATTATGTGGCGAAAATGTTTTGAACGAACAGGTCAAAGAAGAGTTCAGGAATAAAACGCAATGTCAACGGGAGAAAGTCTTCGAAATCTACTCGAGATGCGAAGCAGAAGAGTCAAGATTGGCCAGTAAAAGGAAACTGAAGTCTATTAACTTGAATATAGGATTGTATCCATACTTAGGTAATTATTATATCAACAAGTCCATGGGTTAATATCACACCTCATAAACACAATCTAGGTGCCTACACTGATACTCCTTACTCCTAAGCATGGTTTGATAGCCTTTATTCTTGTACATGTGCTTTATGGCTGAAAATGGTGATAATGATATGGCAAGTGATTCTTGTCTCTACATACCTACCTTGGAATTCTGAGACCAACTTGGCCTATCTTAATCGATACATATGAGATACCTAGGTATTCATATATGACAATCAGCGTAGTGACTTCCCATGTCAGCATGACTAGTAGTAGCAAGGCTGTGTGATAATTATTACCTGGCACAAACTAGTCTGAGATGGCCTTGAGTGATGTACCAGCTGCGAATCGCAACCCTCTCAAGTTGACGTGTTGTTGCACAATACTGCTTCACTGAGCATCAAAGAAAAGCGAGGTAAACATGGAGAGGGAAAAATTTTCAAGGTTGTTCTTCCTTATTTGTTTACTTTCTTGAGGAAGGAGTTGTCTTTGTCCTTGGCTCTTAGAGCTCATCACAGAACACTATAAGGCATGGTTTTCCAAGTCAATCATTCAAGCTTTTTTCTTGTTGTGGCTCCTCACCACTTATATACGAGCTATTGAGACAGTGTGATTAAGACCGATAGAGATGAACTCCTCAATATGCACTATTTAATGAGTGTATCATGTCCATTAAAAAACCTGATGTATACATGAGTAGGAACTTACAGAGAGACCACTATGCAAAGATTACCTGCAGTGAATGTCAGCTTCAGCAGCCCTGCAATCGATATGGGCCGGTATTAGTAGCCACCCACTGGTATGATAACCCAAGTGATCAAGAGTATATTCATAGATCCTACTGAACAGCTCCATTCTCACGAACCCACTGCTTGAAGGATTGAGATTGACTAGACTATTCATTCTACTTGATGGACCAAGGATTTAGCACCTCAGACCTAGAAGAGGGCCAGATGATATCTTCCAATAGCCTGAGCGTTAGAGCTGACATTGAAGGAAGGATGAGAGACCGAGAGCTGTGAGGGCGCCACATCCACAAACAATCGTACGTGAACAGTTGACCGGTCTCGGCAGACTCAATTTGGCCTCACCCATCACCCAGACAAATTCATGCCTGCAGTCCCGCTCGCTGGGCCGTACTCGGATGAGGAGACGTCTCCCACATATATTCATTCATAGTCATAGACAGTAATACTACGAACCAAGAAGAGGAGATATCTAATTGACGTCTACATTGCATGAATACCACCCCCGAGATCCCGTCATCTGGCAGGATGAGAACTTTTGCCCCCACGAGATTCCCTAGCCTTCGGACATCTCGAGTGCCTGGAGCGGATAGCCAGGACTGCGTGAACGCCGACACCAGGCGCGAAACTCCGCGCATGCCGCGAAGGTGTTTTCTGTGAAGATCTCATACCAAGCATGGTGAAGATGATACCCACCACGGACGTCAGGCTCGGGTCTTCATGATACCGCTGGTTGTAAACTTGCTGTATTTTCAAGACCCACACCCGCCAGACCGATCACCGTAAAGGTTTTTGTCCGTCTAAAGGGTGGAGGGCATGGCATTTCTCGCATGTCAGACGACGAGAAGAGGAAAAGTCTTTCTTTGCCAGTCAGCAGTCGCAGAATATCGGAGAAAACATCTGGACCAACCCCCCTCCCCCCAAGCCTTGGCGTGGCGGTGCACGACGGTTGGAGGAGTGGAGAGGCACAGTCTCGTCTCGATAACAAAATGGTGGTGTGTTGCGCTGTCCCTCCCTCTCCTTCATCGTGGACACTCCAGGAGCGGGCCTCTACGGAAGCGAGAACGAGCCAGGAACCTCACCAAGCAGCAGAAAAACAAAGACCTTTGTGTGTTCAACAACAACAACGAATGCCCCCACAATCCCATCACGATGCCTACAAAGAAAAGCATGTGTGGTCGGGGACCGTCGGGGTTTCAGCACCCGTGTACCGGCTGTCCGATCCTAAGGTTTCGGGTGTCTCTTCAACCTTAAAAAAACACGATCAATCACAGGTTTACACAAGGCCCCTCTCTCTCTTCTTGATACTGTGACAGGTGTTTGGTTTGGCATGTGTGCAAGTCCTAAACAATACGACATTCCGTATTGGACAAAGTGTCGGGCTGGGGTAGTCCCGCTCCAGCCCACGGCAGCGCACGGCCAAGCCTCGTGGCAGCCCTCTTGCGAACTCGTCTCAGGGCTGAAAGTTTTCCCCTATGAGAGTTTCCTTATCACCGCGTCATATCTCACGTGGAAACAATGCACGCGAGCACATTTGGGATAGTACGATGTTTTTGGTGAGGGCATGGCATGGCATGGCATGGCATCGTAACGTGTCCACGGTCAAAACCCGACAGGGCGCCCACCCCTTCGATCGGCACGGCACTTGCAGCATTTGGAAGGTCTGAGGCATGACAGCGATGATCTCATGTGTTTAGAATGCGTGTTCTTACACGCAACACATGCACATGCAAACTCAAAAAAACAACAACAACACGCGCACAACGTGGGGCAGGACAGAGATAGAGAGAGAGTATGGACCGAGGCTACGAAAAAGAAGAGCACTAATCACCTGCGTGGCCACGTTTGCGTGGTATTGATCGCCTTGCGTGCGACGAGAGCTCAGGGGGCAGGCAGCAGTAGAACCCCATAACCACCACCACCACCATCAGGCTGCTGGAGTGGGAGCCATATGTCGTGCGAACACACCGTCGTGACGACGAGACCCAAGGCGACGGACAGGGTCGGCGCAGATGTGCTCCGACGCATGTTGGCACGAGGGATTGGGGTACCTTTTTAAGAGTTATGCGTGGTCAGCAAGCTGAGCATATTCAGCGCCGCCACATGCTGCACCCACACGCATCTGGCTACCCTGTATGATTTCCTGTCTCACGGGGCAGGGAGAGGCCAGAAAACCTTGCCCAAGCCACACGATCCTGTATTTGAAGGAGTAGGGAAAAGGGGAAGACAGATAGAGGCTTTGAACATGCATGTGTCCGGCACTCGGCATCGCACACGTGGATTCAGTGATTCGCCGGGCCGGGAGGATCTCTCAGGGGGGGTCGTGAGCGAGCACATGTGTTTGCGTGTTTGTGTGTGTACGAGTGAGAGAGATATACAGAGAGGGTGTGCGCTTGTTTGTGTGGATGTGCACTGTGGTGGTAATCTGCATCTTTTGTGCGCTATCGTTCCGCGCGCAATCTCCCCATTACGAACCCAGCTCATCTCTTCTCTCGGAGCCGATGTGGCATTGGACTTTTGCACCCTGGACATTTTTTGCTTCTGATTGATGGCCACCCTCTAAGTACCAGTATGAGTAGTATTGGATGAGTTGAGTGAGGATACTCTGACCTTGACACCACCAGGCTTGATCCTTTCTATTGTCTCTCTATCTTCTCTCTACGATGTGACTGTACATAGTACCGTACTACGATTCTTCACTGATAGCATGTGCTATGGTATGCATTTGTACTCTGTATTGTCTGTGTCAGTACCTGCTTATTAGCCTCGGCCCGCTGCCACGGCCATATTCGCAGGTTTGAACCTTAGCGCCGTTTATGTTCCCTTTTCGAGGACTTATATCCGCGGGGCGGCCACTGATGCTCCGCTGAGAAGAAGATGGCGGCTAGACTCGAAAGACAAGGCCAGGGCCAGGTCGAGAAGAAGACGACCGAAAAAGAAAAGGAAAAAAACGCAAGCCTTCACTCGTGGTAGGCGATTGGTTCATTCCTCACGATATGCGCTTGGGTTCTTGAAACGGTAGACAATACCTACACATTAAGCGCAGGGGAGAAGGTGAATCACACAGGACCCTGGACTCGACCAAGCAAAAGGCTTGGCTGGGGGGGCGCCGCCACTGTGGGCTCTCTCATATAGGGTGTTTTGAGCTGATGAGCGTTTCTCATAGGCTTGTGATCCTTCCAGAGATAAGCAGCGGGAGCGAGATGGGCAAGGGGAGAGAAAAAAAGACAAGAGATCCGCTGACAGGCTCTGACAACCTAGATGAAGAGGACAATGAAAAAGGAAAAGAGAGACCAAGAGAATAAAAAAGAAATAAAAAAAATAAAGGACCCACAGCGAAGCCAACGTCAGTCCCAACAGACGGGATCGTCGCGCCCCTCTCCTCGTGGCCACTGACAGACCACTTTGACCATTTCAGAAGGCAGGGACCACATATTTCAAGTCCGGGGAGGTAACGCCTCCGTACAGGTGAATTATGCCATTTGTCCATTCCGCTCGACTCTCCCCACGAGTATTTTTGCCCCTCTCACGTCTCCTCGGCACATGACCCACCGGGGGAGCCCTCAGTTCTGGCTACTATGTACAGTAGGTGATTGCGCTGTAGTTGGCGCGGAGGAGCCCAGGGGCGCAAGCCTGCATCCTCCTTCTGCCACGCGACTGGCCTGTCTGTCTCGCCTGTCGTGCTTTAGAGTCCCCCTCTTAGGTGCAGCGGACGAGACGGCATCATCTCTGTGTGCCGCATTGGCTCCAACCAGCCCCGTGCTGCCCACGTCCCTTTCCATTTCCTTTCCCTTTGGTCTCTCTTTTTCTTCTACTACGTATGGGTTCTTGTTCCTCCTCTTCCCCGTGCTAGGCCCAGAGAAGTCGGACCCGGAGCTTGACCACACCCCCCTTCCCCTTCCCTCCTCTCTTCCCTCCCACCCTTCCTTTTGTGCTTCTGTATCCCACCAACCCTCTTCGTATGTGTGCCTGTGTGTGTGTGGCTTACACACCTCCTCAGGCCAGCGTGGGGATTGTGATAGTCTTTTTCTTGTTTTGTTTGTATGCAGGCGACATGCGCTGATAACGGCACCCGGCAGGATTTTGGTTGTGTGTGTTATTGGCAAAACCCCAGCCCAGCTTTGCCCATTCTGAATTCCCACCCCCCATTCCCCATCCATCACTCTAACCCTTGAACGAGGGTCGATTCCGAAGTGGCCCTCTCTTTTCTGTCTCCTCTCCTGCCTAAATCAAATAGCTTTAAATGTCGACATGGGTCATCAAAGTGACTGCAGCCGGCCTCGCACGATGCGCCGGCCTCCCACCTTGCAACTTTGTCTCCCTCTCTGTCCCTTCTCTCTCTTGTGTCGTGGTCCCTTGTCCCTTGTTCGTCCGTCACTCCATGTCTATAACGAGCAGCTGTCGGACGGCGTAACGCTGCCTTCTTGGCTCCGGTCCTCTTTCTTTTTTCTCTCATCCTACTTATCTCTATCTCTTGTCTTTTTCACCCACCCCTCTCATCAGGCTGCAGTAGCCGGATCGACCCGGTCGATCCGCCTCGGAGTCCGTATAAGCCAGCAGTAGGGAGAGAGGGGAGGGTCGAGCTGCCATCACCTCACGTCGTCCAGGGCCAGGTGACGATCAAGGTCGGCCGACGGCTCTCTGCCGTGGCCCCCCCTCCCATCTGCTGATCTCATCTCCTACCCCGGGCCACATCGCTGCTGGGAGCAGAGAAAACGCAAATAACCCACCCACACCCACATCTGAGCCAGCTACCCTTGGTCCCAGCTCCCTCCCGAATATACTTTTTGGATATATCCTTGCGGCAGTCGTCGACTCTCGTCTGTGTGGCGTCAAATCTCAATATCAACTTATTTGAAACCAGGTCAAGTTGAGGTCACGAGACCAATACACGCAAAACAATCTACCCCATCGATTAAAGTTCCAGCAAAAAGAAAGAGGCGGAAACACCCGTTGTTCGTCCGTCCGCAGCGTCCTCGTACTTACTTTGCGCTCGGACGGTAAGACGGCAGAAGCAACAGACACGGGAAGACAGGAAGAAGAAAAAAAGAAAGAGGAAAAAAAGGAAGAGGGAAAACAAAACCTATCCTGAGCAGAGCCAAAATCTCACCTCAGTACTGGTCGTGAGACAAAACAAACGAAGACCCCCTCCTTTTCCGAGGGGAGACCCTCAAAGTACAACCAGCGCCCATTGTCCTCCCGTGGGCATGTCGCCAACATGTCGGTGCTGCCCATACTTGAACCGCGGGAGAGCGAGGACGGCATCATAATAGTCGACAGCTCGAGGTTATCATTTTACCCCATCACCGAGTGGGATATACGAGTCATCATCGTCCTCTGGGTGCTTTTTTTTGTCACCTCGGTTTTTGTTTTCCTGCGCCTATACTCGCGGGTCAAGATCCTCCAGTTCTATGCCCTCGAGGATTACCTCTATAACATCGCTTTCGTGAGTCAAACCCAATTTACCCTCTTGACGGGATGGAGAGACGTTGTTTGGAAAGGCTGGGGCACGTCGCCCCCAATACAACACCGTTATTGTTCCTCCGGACCAGCAGACGAGCGAGTAACAACTGACATGACCGGCCCCGTCCGTCCGTCCGTCCATCACAGACTATCCTCCTCGCCTACAATGCCATAATAACCTTCTATTCGTACCACGGCCTGGGCAGCCAGCTCCTCGACGTCATGACGACAGCCGACGTGCGCCTCGCCGTCGTCTTCGAAAACGTCCTCTTCGACCTGGCCTCGCTGGGCCTCCTGATCGCCAAGTCCTCGCTCATCTCGTTCCTCATGCGCCTCGTCCCCCAGCACCACTCCCTCTTCTGCTGGCGCGTCCTCATCATCGGGCCCCTCTTCGTCCTGGGCGTCGTCTCCCTCGGCGCCATGCTGGCCATGTGGGCCCGCTGCTTCGGCGAGCTAGGCGGCTCCAGCCTGCTGTGCACCGACATCACGAGCGCCATGCACTGGATGCAGGCCGCGGCGGGCTTCTCCGTCGCCGTCGACCTGTGGTACGCCGCCATGCCCTGGTACCTGCTGCACAGGCTCACCAGGCCGAGGCGGGAGAAGTATCTGGTGCAGGGAAGCATGAGCCTGGGTGTCATCGCTGCCGGCTGCGGCATTGCAAGAGCACTGAGCATCTATCCTGCGGCCACCAATGCAGATGCCAAGTCTGGTATGTTGAAACGTTGACGCTCTTCTCCTCTCTTCCTTTCTCTTTTTTCCCCCTCTCCCTCTGTTCGATTCGAGTGCTGACTCCTTTCACCACTCTCAACAGCCGCGATCCTCTACCTCTGGCACGGCGCCGAGATGGCCGTCACCATGATCTGCATAGGCATGCCCGTCTGCCGCCCCGCCGTCAGCTCGATGCTCCAGGCCCTGGGGATCCGGGTGCATTCCTTTCGGACCACCAAGGAGCACAACAGCAACCACACAGGCAGCAAGTACCACCAACAGACATCGTCGTACATCCGCAACTTTGGCGCCAACGCAACCTGGGAGGAGGCGGTGGGAGCCACCGACGTGGACTCCTGGAGCCAGCGCAGGATCCTAGGCGTCGGCGACACCACCTCGGGCGCCACCGGAGGGGCCGCGCGCGGCAGCGTTGTTACTGCTGCCGCTGGCGCCAGTGGCGCTGGCGCTGGGAAAGAGGGGTCCGGTGGTGGTGAAGCCCTAAGCGGGTCGAGGAGAGAAAGCATCGTCACTGCGGGGGGCATGAAAGAGTTTGAGCTGGGCTATCCGATGAGAACAATGAGCAAGAGTGGGATCACGGTAACAAAGACGGTGGATATCACAAATGGTAGGGTGGATGCGCAGTGAGTGAGGGAAAGAGTCATGTCGGCGTTCTACCGACCTACAAACTTGATCCTTCTTCATCTACCTCCCATGTCTTTTTCTCGTTTTTCTCTCACCAAGTCTTGTGTGTCAGAGCGTCTATTCATGTTTGTATTTTCACCCAATTGTTGAATGATACCTTATGGGCATATCAGATGAGGCATCGTGATAGCCCGGAGCGGGAGTTAGGATGGCTGGGCGGCAATTTCAGTCTATGTATGACAGTCTTCATGTATCGTCTGTATATCGAATAGCTCAATGCTTCTACGTTGCCATGTGGTCCTTTTAGATGCCAAGAATGGCCTCTCGTTGTAGTTGAAACGAAGACCGTTACCTGGTAGCCCACTCAGCTGGCCATCAAGTCACAGCCGATCTGCCAGCATACGCCCTGTGAACGCCTTTGACTGCACATTGAAGAGAGTCAGCCTCGAATCTTGCGAAAATATAGTCATAGTCGGCTCTTTGGACCCTTCGAATTAGTGAGCGTCCCAATGCAAAAGTACAACGCCCACAAGTTAGCATTTGAAGTTGACTACCTGGCTGCCTCGCCAGTCTGACTCCTATGTCCTTTGGTTCCTATTGCCCTTCTGAGATCAATACTTTCTGTAGCGAGGTGTATCTACTGGAAATATGAAAGAATCGAAAGCTGAGGAGCACTGAAACGCTACTCGAAGCGCCACAGTCCCTTTGATATATTCATTAACCCCAAATAAACACAATGTAGAACCTGAGGATATCATTTTCTATTCTAGTGGTGATCCACTTGAGGCAAGTAGCAGAATATAGAGCTGAGAAGCCTGGTGAAGACAAACTGTGGGTAGCAAGCTTCTTGCTGAGCTCATTGGGGGTTTAGCTAGGCTGCCATTTTGACTGATACTCGATGTCTTGCCGCAGACAAGTTGCATCCACTTGGAAGCGGCTCACCTAGAGTTCAAATAATGATGTTTGCAGATACCAGCATGGAGGGTGCCATCCTCATTTGGCATTGCAATATGGCCTGATCCTACATTTGCGTCAGCTTCTGGCTGTGCTATCCCTGTGGTTGAATCCAACTTAGAGGTAGAAAAGGCTCAGCCGGGACTCAGATATCAACCACTTCAGATGTGGCAGAGATATGGCCGTGTCTAGTCAGGGCCACGGCCCTGAGCTCTTCGCCTGCTTCACTTGCAGCACCTTCAGCTGGAGATGAGAGTATTGAGCTAGCTCATGTCTCAATCACTGCAGAGCTAGAGACACTACAGCTGGGAATGATATTGTTTCTGAGTCATATTGATGTCCCAAAATCATGATGAGCGCCTGCCCAAGGGTTCTCAATGAGCACACGCATGGCCCAACTTGCTGCAAGCTTCCTGCCTTGCTTGTGTAACATGCATTAGGGAAAAGGTTTGAGGCTGGAGAGATTTTTAGAAGAATGTGATTTGATGTGCAGGTATTTACATGTTTATTGCAATAATTTTAACACAACAGAGGAGCAATACATCAGACAATGCATTCCAACACGGATAGTTTGTTCTCTTTGATACTGCTAAAGTAATCACAAACATCTACTGATATGTTTCTAGAGTTACTATTGCCGAAGATAGATACTCAAGCATTTTCACATACCATAGACTCACAGAAACAGCACGAGGCTGTCACCATACAGACTCAGTATCAGCTCACTTGAGCAAGGCTGTCACTTCTTGGCTCACATCCTTGTAGCCTCGAATGTCTGATGGGGCTGTGTTATACTGCGGGTGTGACCTATTGAGTCGACACACCTGGCCCTCTCTGGCCTCACTACCCTCGAGGGTATACAGTCTGCATAGCCATCAGTCGTCACTATCGCGAACCTCACACCTGGTCAGGGCACATCCTCGTCTGGGACTTGACGATGTAATCAGAGAGCCCCTCCCTCTTAGCTCCACTAAACAAGCCCACCACGAAGTTCCTTCTTTTCTATTCACCCAGCCTCCAACCCTCAAAGTCTTTCAATTATCTTCCAGCAACTGTGTTTTGCCCTCCTCCTATAGTCTTCCAAGGCCTTCAATCCTCTTTATTGTACGTACGTTACCAAGTGTATCTGTAAGAGGAGCATCAGCTAAACAACAACACGAACAGACAACGCCAACATGTCCGATCACAGAGGTAGCTTGTTCCTCCCCCAAGAGGAGGATTGCGACGGCTTCGTCGCCATGCACGACACCTCCGTCCCCCGTCCTGCCACGCCCGGCCCAGGTGACCAGTTCGCTGGCTCAATGGACGACTTCGTTGCCTACCACGCAGGTGAGGAGGCGGCGGGTCAGACGGAGGATGTCGGCGTAGGCCAGATCGATGACGCGATGGACGAGATCACCTATCAGACCTTCCCCGACTTCCTGGCTGAACACGGCCACCCACCGCACGATGGCCATCCGGGGTACGTCGACCCTTCGCTCGACTGGGACGACGAGCGTCTGGCCCAGGAGGCGCAGGGCTGGCGGAAGTGGTCTGCATTGCATTTGGTATTATGCGTTCTCCCTTCTGATGTTACCGACAACGACAAAAAGCCCCAATGCTTCCACATAAACAGTCTCAGGCTCCAGACTTCCTTGATCTCTCGATTTTGCTACTAACGAAATGTTTTTTCTCAGGAGGATCTCGACCCCGACATCCCCACCGAGACCTGGTACAAGATGATGAGACAAACAACATCCTTCCTCGACCTCCCAGAGTGGCCTGTGGTCGTGTTTGGTCCTAAAGGCAGGCTCGAGAATTTATTCAGGAAGGAGCTCGCCAGTATTGCCCAAGACGGTATGTTTCCTCTTCGCTTTGAAGCCTCGATACTGCTTTCCAGGACGGTCAAGCTGACACATGGGGATTTGTAGAAGCTCCTTTTACTTGGGATGCGCTCGCCACCATGACCTTTAGGCTCATCATGACGAACCTCCAAGCCCTGCCGAAGCCCGGTACCCTCGACTTCGTCCGGATGTTGCAGTCGCACATCCTCAAGCATCACAACGCCAGCGCGTCCGACGACGAGGTCCCACTGCTGGTTGCTCATGTCGATCAGGCTCATTTCTCCCTGCGCAAGACTCTTTACGCCCTGAACATCCCCGGTCGCCACAAGTTGTTGGAGAACGAGGGTTTTATAAGGCTCAGTTCTTGGGACCTACTGGTCCCAGAGTGGCTAGGAGGCCATGTCGAGCCTGCCAACCAGGTCGTCTTCGATCAGATCGGACAGTATGCCATCGATGACATCTGCATGCTCGAAGGTCTGACTGAAGGCGCCAGGAGCAGGGTCCTGGCATACGCTATGGACAGAAAGGCTGAAGAGCTCTTTGCCGACGTTGTGGAACCAGAGCCTCATCATGATGGCGAGGGCCGGACGCTTGTCCCAGAACTCGTTCTTCTGGCTGAGGAGAGCGCAGCGTTCGCCCTCTTGTCCCTTTCCCAGGACATGTCAGTCGCAGCACCAGAGGCATTCACCTCCGACATGCCAGCTCCGTACCTAGCAGGATCTCGAGCGACAGGGGCCGAGACTGAGGAAGAGGCTCGGGAGGCTGAAAAGATGAAACGAAAGGCCGACAGGAAGAAACGCAAGTCTCAGAGACACAAGCAGAACAAGATGATGAGAAAGCGCGCAGAGGCACAAGCAAGGCAGGCCCAAGTTGACGACAGGGACCCGCCTGGCGACGAGCTCTTGCCCACCAGAGAGTCTCTGACTGCACCTCCTCAGATCGAATCCTCGCAGCAGCAGCAACAACAGCAGCACAAGGTGGTTTGCGAGCCTATGATACAAGGCATCACGACTCCTGATCCTCAGAAGGTAGGTGATTCTGTCGAAACCGACAATGAGGAAGTCAAGACCGGTAGCGTCGACAGAGATAACCACACTGTGGAAGTGAGGACAAGCTCGGTAACTTTGCTGCATGAGGACGCCGAACCCAAGGCCGAGAAGGTTTGCGACGTCGAATATGATGGCCTAGCCAAGGTTTCTCCCAGGCCTGAGTCGCCGCCGATGCCCGCGGACGGGGGAGACGCATCACACCATGTCGAGGAGGTCCTAGATGGATGCGACGCCGTCACAAACGAGGAAGCGTTGTCACCCAAGTCTTCGGACGCAGAAACCTTCCAACCTGTCAGTCGGCCGAGACTAAGTCGGGCGCGTACCCAGACCCTTCCTGATACCTGGCGCGCACCAGAATGTTGGCTATACCCTTTCAACAACCCGGATATCAAGCCTGTCGAGCCGTTCAGCCAGGCAGGGGAGCAGGCACCTCTGTCACCGCCAGGCCCAGCATGCATGCCTCAACCAGCACTCAGCTCCATGGGCGTCTATCCCACGGGGCCCCGTCCACAACCACCACCACCAAACGCCGATCAACCACTCCCAGCCAATGAAGTGTTCGACTCTCGGGCAATCCTTTATCCTCCTCCCCCTTTCTTCATGCCAGCTAACATGCTCTTCCGCATCACACCTGCCGTTCATCAACCGTTCCTCCCGGGCCATGGGCTGTACCACATTATACCCGCTTCGGATCAGTCACTTGAGTTCTTATCGGCCAATACGCTGTTCCAATTGGTGACGGATGCTCCTCAGCGGCCCTTCTACAACCAATCTGCCTGGCATGCCACAGGTCCTCATCCAGGTCAGCAGCATCACCCCGGCCCACCCCCAAGTCGGCAGTATCGTCCTGCTCCATACTTCGACCCGGCTATTGTTCACTGGCAATAGAGAACAAGAATTTCGTAATACGATTCAATGTACTTTCGCTGCAGAGGTCTCTGTCAAGATGGACGAGTCGGCGCTTTTGGCGGCGTTGCATATCGCGGCGTGGGCATCGAGGGCGATGATGGAGATTGAGGAGGCAGAGATAACATGACGCATACGCGAACAGGCCAGAATGATATTGGCAGTAAGCGAGATGACAGAATCCGGAGTTCTGAATGGACATGGCAGAAGGATTCTCATGAACACATTCGAGAACAAGGAGATGGTTCGCGAAGAAGGATGCTTGCTAAAGGGTTCGATGAGTGAGTCGAATGAGTGTCTGTATAAGGACAAATCAACCGCATCATTTTGAATGCATGATTGACTCAAGATAGAACTCCTCATAGTCCATAATCAACGGTGCTTTTCGAGGCTCTTGTTGAAACTTTGTGTGGATGAATGTTTGATCTTGAGAACTGCTTTGGCGGTTGTTGAGGCCTAGAAGCCTGTTAGTGGCTGAAAATAGGGTCTCGCTGTTTCCTAGGTACCAGCTTGCTGGCTGGCTGGTTCAGGGACCCCCCTCTGAGGACACTTGGTCCGTGCATCATCAACGAATTACAGCGTTCCAGGATCCCTGAAAGAGTAACGTCAGCGCTGGAAATGGCAAAGTGGCCTCGCGACGATAGACACTGTAATAATAACACACCAACGACAACTTTCTTCCACCACACCACACAACCACCACACATCGCCAACACCCGTGTGACCTCTATGTGAGGGCGGACAGCTGCTCTGCGGCACGATGCGCCGTCTCAACCTGGTACTCCTAGCTGGCCTGCAGCTGTGCAGTGCCAAGCAGCCCGGCTTCAGCATCCACGATGACATGCTGGCCTATCCTCAGGTGCGTCTGTCTGCCCTGAACTGACCTGGTCTAAACCTGCCCCGGACTCCTCGGGAATCATTTTTGGAACGTGCAGCTGCTTACAAGGGTCTCTTTTTCCAGTTCGAGGTCATCTTCACCGATTCATTCGTCTCCGAGCTGGATGCACAGCGGCTCGTCGAGTCCTCCAGGTCCGCCCAGACGACATATACTGCCGACTTCTCCTCCCAGACCGACCTCACGAGCCAAATCCGCGAGTCCGCAGCGGCAGACAGCCCCCGCAATGGCGAGGCAGACGACGGCATGCCGGAAGTATCAGAAGACTACGAGATCATGACCATCCCTCCCTCAAGATACCTCTGTTCCGTGCCGGTGCTCGCGCCACCGCCGGCGCCGAACCAAACTGCCACCGAGCTGGCTAAAGCCGAGGAGGCACGCGAGCTGGCCCGCGCAAACAGCAGGGGGTGGGAGCTTATGAGCGGTCTCGACAACACTTGTCTCTACTACATATCGGGCTGGTGGAGCTACAAGTTCTGCTACGGCCACGATATTGTCCAATTCCACGCCCTCCCGGGCGGCGTCAAAGGTGGCATGCCTGTCAGAGACCCCAAGACCGCCGAGTATATCCTGGGGCGCGTCGAGCAGCGGCCCATTCCGAGGAAGAAGGCAGGGGCAAGACAGAGCAACGCCGACAGCGAGCTGCAGACCGACCTGGACAGCGCGCAGAAGCCGATTGGCGGTGGCGATTCCTCGGAAAGCCGGGCGCCGCCCAACACGGAGCTGCAGGTCAAGGGCGACCAGCGGTACCTGGTCCAGCGTATGGAAGGCGGGACGATCTGCGACCTGACGGGCCGCGACCGTACGATCGAGGTGCAATACCACTGCAACCCGGGATCCGCGAACGACCGCATCGGCTGGATCAAGGAGATCACGACTTGCTCCTACCTCATGCTCGTCCACACCCCGCGGCTGTGCGAGGACGTCGCATTCCTCCCTCCCAAGGAGACCCACGCGCATCCCATCAACTGCCAGCTGATCATCGAATCCGAGGAAGAGATAGCTGCGCTGCGGCTGAGGAAGAGCATCGAGGCCGCCGAGCACCTGAGCGTCGGCCAGAAAGAAGACAACCAGGAGAAGGACGCCGGACAGGGGGCAGGGACGCAGCAGCAAGGCGATAGCAGGTTCAGAGGCATGGAAATCGGCGGCACCGTGATAGGCGGGAAGCAGCTGCATAACACGGAAGACGGCCAACCCCTCCCGAAGCTGAAGCCCCCTAAGGGCTTCATCCCGGGCAAGGGCACTGCGGAGTCTGGGCCCGTGGTGGAGACGCTCGCAAAGGCCTTCAGCAAGTCTGAAGGCGGCGAGGTAGAAATGCTGAGCGACGAGGAGCTGGAGGAGCTCAACCTCAGCCCGGAGTCGATCGAACAGTTCCGCAAGGAGCTGGAGAGGATCGCAGGCGAGAAGGGCTGGGTATTAGAAGTGGTTGAGATGCCTGGCGAGGCCCTCGAGATCAGGGGCATTGTGGACGATGATGATGACGAGGAGGAGGCAGGTGAGAAGAAGGAGGGCGAGGACGAGGGCAAAGGAAGTGAGGGTAGCGAAGAGAAATTCTTCAAGGAGGAATTGTAAGGTGGGTTGGCTTGTAGTCTGGCACTGGATCTGCCCTTTGAACCAGCAAGCACTTGAAGAGCATCTTGTAATTTTTGGCCCACCCTCCTTTTCCAGACACCATGTCCAGTGTCTCGTTAGATTCCTTCAGCAACGTGCTGGGCATTCCGAAATGAAATTCAATTGCATAACGCTGAATCGCGCAGACCTACTCGTGTTGCTGCAGGCAAAGACTCATTACCACGACCACGTGCCAAAGAAGGGGCGTCGAACCGGGGACAGTATCGATCGGGCCGACTGTTCGGACAAAATGTCCATGGTAGCGTGTTCCTGAAGGCTTGAGGTCTTCACCAGCATTGCGGCTCAGCGGCAGCTCTCAGGGGTGTGAGTGGGTCGATGGGTCCATGAAGAGGGCTCGAGCCTCTCTGAGATCCCTTCGCCCTGCAGATCAAATGGATCGCTTTTTCTTGACTTATGGGCTTTTTACTTTTTCTCTCTCTCTCAGACACTACTTAAAAGAGAGAGAGGGGCCGAGCAGACCAGGCAAGACAGGGCTGGCACTGATGTGTGGCTGATCCTGTTTGACATAAGTTAAGATCTGTTCCGTTCTGTTCTTGGTACTGGGTCCTGAAATTGCCGCAGAGCCGACGCTGACGACAGGTGCCAAGATGCCGCGAAAAAAATAAAAACAGGCCATCTCAGCATGCTGGAAGGATCAATTTAGAGTAGCCCGGAGAGGCACACACGATGCCAACAAAAACAAGCGAATGACGATATACCGCTCGTGACAGTGAGTGAGTGGGCAACTTCCGAATCAGGTGACGAAGGCGTCTTGTCTCGATTCCATCGCCTCTCACGCCACCATCCGAGTTTTGGTAGGTAGACTCTGCTCGAGCATAACTATTACTTTGCTGTATTATGTCACTTAGTATACTTACTATACCTGATGCTACTGCTGCTACTGTTACTACTGTAGCTGCATACTGCATAGTGCAGTAGGCTGCTCCTCCTGGGCCCTGTAGCTAGTTTAGTGTTGAGCTATCTCACCACCCAGCAGGGCCTGAACCCTTGTAAATCTTTCCCCGCATTTCCTGCATCGAGAGGGAACAAACGCCCTGTTCAGCGGCCCAAGCGCTACCAGCCTCTGCAGCCACAGCGCCGACAGGCAGTGCCCAACAACGCCGACAGCGCCAACAAACACCCTAACGGCAACCACTGGCTTTGCCCCCCCCCACTTCCCAGCGTTACAGCGCCTGGCCATCCACCCCTCCAGCGTCGCAGTGCCGCGCTGCAGGCCAACAAGCAGGTGGGCCGGTGATTGGCGAGATCTCATCCCGTGTGCCGCCAGGGCCAAGAGCCAAGTGCAATGCTATCCCATCCTCCTTTTCCCCTCCAAAACCAGCTGCCTGCCTGCTCTCTCTTGCGCAGCCCCCCTCCACATCCCAGCAACATCGTCATCTGTCCTCCCTCGCCCAACCAACCCACCCAGCAAACAAAAGAAGCCAGGAACACACACAGCCGTGCCAACCTCGTCGACTTGCTCGTCCTCCCTCTGCCCTCTCTACTTTCTCTTCCCCCACCACCGTCGCCTGTCCCCGCTTCAATCCTCGCTGGATCCAGCAAGTCACCTCAGCAGCGAGCAGCCCAGCACACACAGCTTGGCCCCTCCATCGATCACCCGTCCTCGAGGACCTCGGTGGTTTGATCTGGTGGTGACACTCACACAAGCTTCGAAGAGGTCCAGCTCAGCCCCTCTCAGAGTCTCACCCACCCCGCCAGCCTGCTGCTCCCATGACTCGCCTTGGTCCAGCGGCCACGTCGAGATGATGAGCAAGGCTTGAGCGAAGCGGACGTTCCGACCCCTGCTGCTGTCGCTGCTGCTGCTGCTGCTACGGAATACACGACGGATCATTGTGGCCCCCCTCCCCCATCATCGGCTCTCTGTCGCCTTTGTCGCATATCGCCCTGTGCAGCCCAGCCCAGCCAGCCAGGCAGGAAAGGATGAAGACCGAAGACGAGTGCTCTCCCGAACTCATCTCTGCCGTGCCGCTAGCCCCCACCGCCGATGCTGATGCCGCCACTGCTGCTGCTGCCCCGGTGTCCTCCGACGACCTCGATGCTGCCGCCGCCGCGGCGCCCTCTGGATCTGCACACGACCCTTCAGTCTCGTCACTACCTGCCGCTACTGGCCAGCCTGGCTCACCAACCAAGCCACTGCATCAGCATTCTAAGAGGACAGTGTGTGACCACTGCCGGAGGCGACGTATGTGTGACTGACACCCTTACACACTCACATACGTATATACACATATACACAAACCTTCCCCTCCCTTTCCCTGGTTACAGTCTCATCTTACACACTGATCTCGTCCCTCCGTCACTATGATGGGAACCCTCGTGTCGTCTCCACACCATTGTGTGTATCCTGATGTCATGAGGGGTAACATGCTGCAAGAAACCCTCTCTACCACACACACACACACACACACACACATATATATATATATATATATATATCGCCACTTTCGCCATGTCGAGTTCCTGCCGGGCTCTCTTGCACTCATACTGACAGCGCTCTTCAGGAATACGATGTGATGGGCAATTCCCATGTCAGCAATGTATCAATGCCACGTTAAACTGCAAGCGGGACCATGTCCCTCGAAAACGTGGGCCCAAGCGTGGTCATGGCCGGGTAATGTAAGCAAGCCTCTTCTCAACTGACTTTCCTGTTCTTTCTCTATTACAGCCCGTCGCCCAGGATTGAGTTATACTGACCCGTAATACATTAGCAATGAATTGAGAGCACAAGAGGGCAAGGACAACAACAGCAGGGACAACAGTCCAGAGCTGGAGCCCGGCTCTACGACCTCGCAGGTACCACAGGACGTATCCTGGAGGAACAATGCCACAGACCCTCGCAATGGGCCCGAGCCCAGGAGCCTCTTCACCTCAGACCAGCTACAGCCCCTCCACCGTCCACACCTCCAGCTCATTCCCAAGTGTGTTGATCTCTACTATGAGCACATCTATCCCATCATGCCCCTCTTATATATGCCAGCTATAAGGGCCATGATCGCCAGGCAGATGACCGCACCAGAGAAGAACCTCATTTACGCATTATGTGGTCTCACGTGTATGCACATGTCGGGCAAGAGTCTTCACGTGGACGGCCCTGCGTCGTGGGAGGATGCGGGTCGTTTCTTTCTAGACGAGTGCGTGTCCAACAGGCAGTCGTACGACTTCATGGAAGACGCCTCTATCAGCGCTGTCATATCGTCCTTTTGGTTGTCGACGTCCTTCTTCGAGATAAATCAGAACCGAAAGTCGTGGCTCTACCTCAGGGAGGCTCTGACCTTGGCACAGGATATGGGCCTGCACGACGACTCCACCTACGCCGATCTCTCCCCAGAGGAGGCCCTGTGCCGGCAGCGAGTCTTCTGGATCTTATTCGTGACGGAGAGGTGAGTCTCTAGACTGCCCCCTTCGGCTTTCCTGCGTCAGCTCGCTCACGCACAACCAGGTCCTTCGCCATTTTGCGGAACAAACCGATCACCTTCAAGAAGACGCCCTCGTTGCCGACAACGAGGCATGCTTACGAGTCCCCAGATATCCACACGGGCTTTCTCCAGCTCGTGTCATCCTACACGCCCCTCGACGAGTCATTCGTATCGGCCTGGAATGACGGTTCCGATCCTCGTGTCTCTGCGACTACCTACCTTGCCCTGCAGAACCTGCTTGCCCAACCACCATCTTTCCTCCAGCGCTCCCGCGCATCGACGCCTTCTTCGGACTCTCAACCAGTCTTTTCGGCACCTGTTACAGCAGCCCCATCGGCTGCCGGCTCAGACGAGGAGGCCGAGATGGAGATCGTGCAGTCCGAGCCGACCGCAATTCAGAAGGCCGATCTCCTCATCACCCAGCAGTGGCTACGTCTCATCGTGTGGCAGAGCTCGTTCCGGCAGAGCCTGCTGAGCTGGACGGCGCCCCACGAGAGCATGCACTTTGCTTTTCCTCTGGCCATCGCCCGATCGACTGCGGGTGTGTTGCAGAGCTTGCCGAGCTCGGCTGTCGAGGTACACGGCATGGGCATGTTTGAGAAGATATTTGAAATCGGAACTTGGTGTATCAACGTGCTCGGCGCCATCGACCGCGCAAGCTCGACAGGCACGCCCATCAGCGGGATCCGCGGCACAATGGGGATGGACTTCATCGGAACGGGCGACCTCGGTGTGTTGGGCGTGAGCAGGAAAGGCGTTGCTATCGACCCGCTCGAGTTCTTTGTTCGCACCCTCAGCGCCACCCCGAACAGCAGGACGCAATTTGCAGAGAGGCTGTTGATGTTCGCGCAGGAGAGGCCCGGGGGCATGAGGATGGCCCTGACACCCTCTCTGAACTCGCCTGTCCTCCCGCCCGAGGGCATAACGTGGCCGAATTTTGAGAGCGGCATGGCGAACAGCGATGTGCCTATGGGTAATGTTCTGGGCGAGGTCGTCAAGGACGAGGCCGATATTGACACTGCTGATAGTATCTGGCAGCTGGATGGCGCCATGAGCCTCGATACCAGCCCCTCTGTGCCGATGCCCTCGCTCTTGGGCGATCCGATCCTCAACATCAACTCGAGCTCTTTTCTGACGGGGAGTCGCACCAACACCAATGTATTTGCCTCTGGCAGTGGCACCAATACACCGGCCACAGCTGGTCAACAGAGACAAGGCCCTCCAGCCTCCCTCTCGATGCCCTCGCTTAGCACGTCCATACCACTCGTGGACTGGGGCAACGACCTCAGCGCGGCGTCAGCGGACTGGTCATACGACGTCACCAGCCCGACCGTCGAGTCGACAGCTTTCAGCAGCAACACCAACGGCAACAATAATAATAGCGCATCAGCATATAACAGCGGCGCAGGGACGCCGATCGGTACATTTACGCCAGGAATTTTTTCACGGCAGGAGTCCGGGGACAGTATATACCAATATCAGGAGAGGCGACCGCAGCCACCATTCAGACCTGGGCTGGGCAGCGGTGGGGGCAGTAGCAGTAGTATCGGTACGTCAGGGTGACTGACAAACGCACAAGAGAGTGAACTATCTATTCGAGCAGCTGGAGGATGATATGATTGATTGGGTCGGAAACGTTCAGGGTTTTCTTTCTTTTGAAGCGGGCCTATATATCTGGGGCGGGGGCGGGAGCGGCAGGGACCGGTGCCGAAAGCTCCGGCTTTTTGGATTGAATCAGGAGCGACGTGCGATATTCAATGGCTGGATGATTATTCTCTTCTGCTTTTCCTTTTTGTCTTAAGGGGGGGGAGAGGAAACGGGTCTTTATCACATCAGCGTTTGGGGAAAACCAAAAAAATAAGTCGCAATTACAACGTTATAGCGGCACCCAATACATCCTCTCGGAATGTCTGATTCCCCGACGGAGTAATGACAATGATGACGGGCTGCTACGAGCGTCCTTTCTTCGGAGCCGAGAGACGAGGTGCATGATCGGAAAGACCATATCTCTCCTGTTCACTGCATTGACTGAGCCCCTCTTTCTTTTCCGCACCAGACCGCCGAGCCCAGCTACCTACCAGGCTCTCCTAGTCGATTGTATACGAGAGGATCGGGATAATGACCGTCTCGTTGGCGGGGATCACGCAGGTGGCATTGTTATACACGTCCCGCGTACAGGCGATCTCAAAGTCCACGCTGCCGCTTGCCCTGATGGCGCTCCCATTCGTGCACTCCCATGGCGTCATGGGATCGAAGTCAATATGTCCTGACCCAACAGCCGAGTTGCTATCACCAATACTATATATCCGAAGAGAAGACTCGGATTAGTCGGGTACAACGCCAGTGACTTGCAGACAAAAAGGCCGGGCATGGGGTCGGACAGGGGGAAAAGAAAAAAATAAAAAAAAAAAAAAAAAAGCGGAAAAACTCACAAGTTCATATAATAAGCAACCCCGCCACAAAACACAATCCCGTCGCCGACCTGCCACCGCCGAATAGCCTGCGGGTTCGTCTCGACGCAACTCGAATACCACGGGTACGTGGACTCGATGCCGATGGTGATGCTGTCCGGTGGCCCGAACCCGGCGGGCTGCAGGGGAAGGCCGACAAGGCAGGCATTGAGGCCGCACTCGAGGCAGGGGCCGGCGTTGCTGTCACAGGCGATCGTTTGGCCCGAGGCGCTGCTGTTTATGCAGACGTTGGCTGCATTTGATGGGATGTTAGGGGCTCGGTTGTTTTATTATCTCTTTCCCCGTCCTGTGTCTCGGGGAGGATGGCCGAAAGCTTACGGACGTTGGACTCATCGGCACAGTCTAGATTGTGCGACGAGTTGAACCACTCAAATGTGGTAACCTCCCAGGCGGGAATCACGTCGCATTCTGGGGGCGGCGTGAGGGACTGTCGGGGGTGGATGACCTTTGCTCTGGACAGGTGCAGGCAGGAGAGGAGGAGCAGGGTGGCTGTGTTTTTGTACATTCTGCTGCTGCTGCCGATGTTGATGCTACTGGAAGAGCAGGGACAATATTATGGTCCTCAGTAGTTATTTTGGTAAAGCTTGACGAGTCTCGGGCGTCAGAGATGATGTAACGGATGCATGGTGGTGAGTTTTGAGAGAAAGAAATTGGGATATCGTGAAGCTTATGTATAGTGAGTAATATCCTAAAGGTTGATGATGATGATGATCCTCACACACGGCTTAACCTTAGATTATTACATCACGGATGGATATGTGCCCCAGCCGAGGAGATGCTTCTCACCGCAGAGATCGTCCACGGGCTAGAGGTCAGAGCTGAGCACCCGGTATCAGCGCAGGGGCCGGGGTAGAGAGAGCGCTGGAGATAAATTCGTGAGTCAATACGAAGTGTGACAGCGCACACACACACCTAGCCAGCGTGCTAAGGCTTGCTGGGTGTCACCTCGTGGCGCGCGTCGGAATACAACGTTACTGGACCGGCCACAGAACCACGAAGAGTGGCCGGTAATTCAAGCCTGGTCAGGAAAAGTTGTTTCTGACGAGCGGAAAGGAGGGAGGTAGGCGGCCCATGTTGGGCGGCTAAATTCGTGGATTTATTCGTGACGGCGCCGCAAAATCCATACGCAGCCTTGATTAATAACTGAACAAAATGAAGGGAATAGAGACCCACGTTCCCTTCTTTTCTTGCTCAAACCATCAACTGCTGTACAGCAACAAGAAGAAAAGAAAAGAAAAAAGCAAAATGTTGGGATCCTCGTTTCATCAAACCGGCAGGCTAGCAAGCCACATTCGCGCGTCAACTCAGCTCTGTGCCGAAGGAGGCGTCATGTCTCAACACACGGGCCGCGGCGGTGAGGGCGTATGAATGTGTGTGCGCTGGTGCTAATATAGGTGAGAACGATAGTGCGTCCTCGGCTCCAGGTGGGTGCATCCTCGTGGCCGAAGACGGCAAAGACGGCACCAGTATTATGTATCAGAGTCGAACACAACGTGCAGCGCAGCTTACACTGCTGTGGCTTCCCAGACACCGTGTGCAGGTTGGTCATCAATTCGTGCGAGAAGGAAGCGGACGGCGCGTCATCCCTTTCACCGCCCTCTCTGCTATCGCTCATCAGTCTTCAAACGATGTCTCCAGCTCTTCATCAACGTCCACCTCAACTTGAATGTCAACGCCAGCCAGCCCGGCTCCTCGATCTAGCACGCCGAAAGCTTGAAACGTCATGCCCGTGGTCGAGTCGTGCTCTTTACCCCGGGGCACCTTCTCGGTCAGTGTTCTGAGCGCCTCGGTACGGATTGGGACGAGCATGCCGTTCAGCATATTCTGCCTGGCCCTCGTCGCCGCCTCGCCGTCCCTCTGGAACACGTCGGGCGGCTTCCAGTCAATGTACACGTTGCCGTGGGTGGGACGGACGTGGAATCCGCCGTTCTGCGTCTGGAAATAGTAATGACAGAGTCTGCAGGTCGGTTTGCTGGAGCCGATGTACTTCCACGAGTTGAAAAAATTGGATGGGTGTACCAGCCCCTCCCGCATGAGAGACTGGAGCACGACCAGCTCCGCGTGGACGATGGGCTGGAAGTTCTCGTCGCTGATCATCTCCTGCATGGCATTGTCCAGATCCAGCGACCTCGCGTCCTGCACAAGGGCGTTGTAGTACAGCGCCATGTCCGCGCTCTGCGTCATCGTTCGGAGGATCCTTTCGGCCTTGATCTCATTGCTGTAATCCCCAAAGGGGTTGTCGTCCGGCCTGGATGACTGGACAAAGACCACCTCGTGGTTCTCGAAGAGGGTAGGGAACGTCTCGGCGGCTACGAGCAGGGCCTCGACGCCGAGGTCATAGGAGCGGAGTCTGCCGGTGTAGTGCCGCAGCTCTGACCAGCAGTTCGAGCTCTGGGTCATGTTGCTGTGGGTCATCCTCTCGTCGAGAATGGTGGAATTGGGGTCATTAGTGTACGTGTGGAGAAGGTCCAGCAGACATCTACAACGTTGAGCAACTAATGGAGGTGCAGGTTGTCAGTATCATGAGCCGTTGATCTGGAACAGCTGGCTGCTGCTTGGTCAACTTCAAGTAAAGTGTGGCTCACAAACGTCCTCATCGAGACGCCCGAAGTCAGCTTCAGACGCTGCTTTTCTCAGCGCGTTGAGATAGTCCAGAGTCCTCGTGTCTGTCGGCTTGGTCTTGATGCAGGCCCGGCAGGCTCTCGTCAGATAAGTCAGGTAGCTGTGAACTCTTGTTCGACCATGAGCCAGTACTTTCCTGAACAGAATCTGTTGGAGCTGTTTCCTCGGCAGGGTGATGCCGTGCAAGGTCTCCAACAGGTCCGACACGAAATCTGAGATCTTGGCCAGGCGGCTCTTGTTCATCCTATTGCATGCGAACCGATACTGAATGCGGTCTTGCAAATCAAGCACGGTGAAGGCCGTGACCGAATCGCCACCAAGCTTGACGTCGCAGAACTGGCATAACCTGTTCAAGAAGTTCTGGTACCTGATCTCAAAGCTGTTGTCGCTCTGCCACGTCGGGTTGTGGGAGGCAGGCTGCCTGTTGATTGCATAGGCGCCAGTGACAGCCTGGAGGAACACAACGGCTGTGTAGAAGCGATGTCGAAGTTTCTTCTCGATGGGGGACGGTACTCGTGCGTTCCACATGGCTGCCTTCTTGTTGAGTGGCGACCCGTTCTTCACTGCTGGGCCTGAGCGTCTCTCAGCGACGAAGGTGTTCATGACGAATATCGACCAAGGTAGGGTTCGTTCGGTCCGAGCCTGAATGATCGATCCGCTCCCGCCCGGCGTTGACAAGCTCAGGCTGTGCTGGCTTGATGTACAACTAGATGGCTCAGCTGCTCAGGTATATCAAATCTGTCATAATTACGCCATCAGGTGAGCTCAGAAATGGTGCCTATGCCTGATAGAGCAGGAATACCGTCATTGTCTCCGGTGGTGTATGGGCGGGCAAGAATGTGCACAAGCGAGGTATGTAGTTAGGAGACAGCTGAAGTGTTGCAAATTGTACGAGAAGCTGCTATCAGCGTGATATATTCACTACCGCGACAGCATGCTAACCCGATTAAGATGCCTTGCCAGAGACTGATATGTGGATGGCACGACACAAGCACGGTGTAAAGAGGCTAGTGCTCGGTTTGTTCATGTCACTGTATATTTTAAGAATAATTGCACATTGGCAGCTGAGTTTTTGGGGGGGGGGGGGGGGAAGGGTCGTCATGGGAGACCATGCTTTGGTGGAAGGCCTCCTGCATACACTACAGTAATGGTGGAAGGTCTCCTGCATAAAAAAGTGGGCCCGTATTCAGCTGTTTCTGGCAAGCCCACGTCCCACATTTGTATCCCCCTCTCCGGCTCCGCACTGACGACGCGGGCCTTCCTCCTTCTCTTCTTCTGTCAACCCCACGCGCCGATTATCTGAGCTCTGCTCTGTCGCTACAAGCAAAGATCTTGATTGAAAATGGAAGACAGCACGTCCGACGATGAATCAACTATCGGGTTCGCAGCCTCTGCCGGGCTCGCTGCGTTGCATGAAGTTATGTTGCACTCTGTGACAAGTTTCGAGGACAACATGGATTGGATGTCCTTGGAACCGAGTGCCGGGCGGTCCCCTCCAGGTTGGTTACTAGGTGGCAGGACTCCTGCTTTAGGTTCCTCTGAAGGCGATATGCTCACCTACCGAGATAGTCACGGACATGTTCGAATTCGGCAACCATGCTTATCCCGGCTCGACTGAGGACAAGCTCGATGATGGGAGCCCCTCAAGCTGGGAAGACACGTCTTCTCATCCTCCACAGGCCTCTTTAGGGCGTATACAGTATTATACAATGCCCGCATCTCCACTGGGGCACTCTCTTCTGTTGATGGACGACTCTCCTGGCGACACCTCCACGGTCTCTGACGCTACGCTGCCTCCACTTGATCGATGCCTTACCGCTGACAGTCTTGACTGGGCCTTTCCAATGCAGAGCCCGGAGATCTATTTGGATCCGGAGCTATGCATTCAGCCTGGCAACCTTGTCCAGTGCGACCCGGATCCTGGTTTCATGACAGGCTCTCTCGACGACTACTGTTACCCCGGCATCCCCGTGACCTCTTCCTTCCCTGGCCCTGCGAACCTGATGTTCGACGGGGTTCCAGTTCAGGACTCTTAGAGTCCTCCCGCTCCCTCTGTCACGGGGTCTGAGGACTACCAAGTACCAGATCTGCACCAACACTTGACGCTGGCTCTTGCCCAAGAGATTCCTGATAACGCATGGCACATAGGCCAGACAACGGCCACGGAGCTGAACACTGCACAGATGGTCCCAGGCCCTGGCATGGGCTATATTGATCTGCCGGAGGCAGCATCTCCCGCAGTGGGCGTCGATACACCACCCGGCAAATGGCCATCGATGGAAGACCTTGAAGGTATTCCGGGTCCACCATATGAATGTCCTAATGCCGACTGCGAGCCCAAGCCATATGCAATGAAGAGTAGCTTGAAGTGAGCTAAACGATCCTCTGTTCTTTTCTTTCTTTTCCCTTTTCGGTATTGTTTTGCTCTAGTCTCTGCCTTTTCGAATTGGAGACTGACAATCCGTCTTCTTTGTCAAACAGAAAACACTATCTCATTCATACGAAGCCCATTATGTGCGAGATTAGCGGATGCCCAAGATCAGTTCAGGGTAAGGGATTTGCCACGACCAATGATATGCAGCAACACTGCTGGGTGTCACATCGCTCGCATGCAGTTGCGAGGGGCTTCCCGTCACCCGAGGTTGAGTGCAATCTTTGCCACAAGATATGCACGAGGAAGGACAACTTACTGAGACACCAAAAGCTGGCATGCCCAGAACGGCCTCGTGAAAGCGTGGACCCTATAGAGAAGGAGGCTGATACTTGATAGCAGTGGTTGTAAGGCGCTTGTGGTGTCACTTTTCTTGGTTCTGATGGATATTAGGATGATTTTTGAGTCTGTTACTTCTTTATTGGTGGAAGAATGTGCACTGGGGATTAAGAATTGGCGAGGACTGTCGACTTCCGCTCCTTATCTTGTCACGAATCAATTTTGAATGTCTTGGTATCTCAGTCCATGTCAAGTATTAATATGATTATGTTCAATTGCTGCCACAAGCCCTTGTCTGACCGTGTCTCGACTTGCTGAGAATGCTCCCAAGGGGGCTTAAAGTTCCCCATCAACATATATTGTGCATTTCTTCCATATGAATACGAAAATGTCCGAGCAGATAGGGCAAATGATCCGCTGTCAGCATCAGGGCGGATAGATGGGTACAAGCCCAGCCCTTGTTCATGCAACTGGCTTACAAGGCGCTAACGAAATGCGGTTCTTGATGTCTTTGTCCACCTTAAACCCGAGAATGCTTCACCAATAATGGGAAATGCGATGCATGCAACTGGCTTACAAGGCTGAATGTCCGAATTCTACTAATCGAGCAACAACCCATGACCTCAGCGTGACTCCTAGATCCCGAATACTATAAAGTCGGCCTCCCAGACCCAACTCTTGGGGTCATGTCATTGTCAAGCGTTACACCGTCCAAGTCTACTCACTTTTGAAAAGAGTATCCTCAATACTTAGTCGCGATCACAGCCATGGGTCAGCTGAAAGGTCACACGAAATTCAATCCCGAACGGGATATCCCATCCCTTGAAGGAAAGATCATTCTCATTACGGGAGGTTAGAAACATTACGCTCGTGAGATAGTTATAATACGTGAAGACTTGCTGACACACATCAAAGGTACTGCTGGGCTCGGGTCCGAAACTGTCAAAGCATTGGCCAAACACTCACCGCGACACATCTATTTCACCGGCCGGAACTCCTCAGCAGCTGGCGCTCTTATCAAGAGCATCAAAGCGGACCATCCTTCTGCCTCTCTGTCATTCTTACAGATGGATATGACCTCTCTGAGCTCCGTGAGGACTGCTATCGACGATGGCTTCGCTCATGACAGACTTGACATCATGATATGCAATGCCGGTGTCATGGCGAAGCCGCCTGAGCTTACCAAGGATGGCTTTGAGGTGCAGTTCGGCATCAATCATCTCGCAGTAAGTCTTCCACACCAGCGCCGTCTTGTCCTTGTGCAGAAGACGAACGTGATCAAGTGTGCTTCTTTATAGAATGCAAACCCATCACCCGACGCCTGTTTTGCCCCCCCCCCCCCCCCCCGACATCCCCTTTCTTTGCCCTGTTTTTCTTGTCAAGAGCAATGCACTAACAGCACAATAGCACGCATTGATGATTCGTCAGCTCACTCCTGTCTTGTTAAGGACAGCGCAGGAACTAGAGTCGGACGTGAGACTGATATGCCTGACAAGTACAGGATGGAGAGGCCATCCGAAGCAAGGCGTGGACTTTGACCGAGTCCGCACAACACAAGAATCCGCGGGCGGATCGTGGGTTCGATATGGGTCAGTTCTCAGTCAAGGCTCACTTCCTCGCGGGTACAACGTGGGAAATTACCATTGCTGACCACTGGAACCCCACTCAGACAATCAAAGCTTGCCAACGTCGTATACCCAGCTGAATTTGCCAGGCGGAACCCATCCGTCCTTGCTGTCTCGGTCCACCCTGGTGTCGTGGTGACGGACCTGGTCAACGATCTGAGCAGGGTCAAAAAGACCTTCGTGTATGCTGCAAACTGGGTGCAGGGATCTGCCCTCTTGTCACCTGAGCAAGGCGTGCTCAGCCCGCTCTGGGTTGCCGCAGGAGCGAAGAGGAGGGAGGTGGTCAATGGCGCATTCTACATGCCTGTCGGTGTACAGTCCAATGACATGCTCGACAGCGTGGCTGCCAGTCCGGATTTTGCTAAGAAGCTGTGGCAATGGACCGAGGAGACACTGGCGGATTACTGAGGTGAGCCTTGGCTTGTCACAGCATAGATATGGGCCAATGACATCTGGTCGGCTTTATTTTAGCAATCTCGATGAATTATAGTCTTTCTTTGCCTCACTTGCGCCACAAGATTTTAGACTTGGAATCAGAGCTCCTGAAGGTTAACCAGTTCTTGCTGTGGGTGATTGCAATATTCGGGCCCAAGGGATCATTATGTTCCTTTGTTATACCTGTGTAAGCCTGGCTGTCAGAAGGATCCTTTGGGCTTACCATGCACGCATAAACTCCAGACTCAGCAACTTAGAAATCCGAAATATTCCGTGTGGTAACTATGAGAGTCACACGCCTGACACTGCGGCCGCCTGCCTGTGATTTCTTTCCAATGAGACATCGTGCCTCTTAACCACAAGCCCTCGCCTGCGCCGGCGCCAAGCCCACGCCGTCGGCCTCCTCTTCATGCCTACGATATCATCAAGGCAGCACCTGCTTCGGTCATCAGCCGCGGGGTTGCGCTTACGCGCTAGGCGATGGCAGCTGCATCGTAGCGGCCCCAAAAATAACCGCCAACAGGCAGGACTGCGAAGAAGCTTATACTGGTAGTGCTCACTTTCCAGAGGGCTTCGCGGCCGTACCGGGGCGCAGTGTGCTTTCGGCGCTCCGCCTCAGCCCGCTGGCTTGCACCAGGGCGGATGGACCGTCCTCCGTGTGTGCGCCGGGTAGTGGTTTTCCGAAGGCGATGCAATGCTGAGTCGAGCGACCATATCATGAGATATGTATGAAGTGCTCTTTTGAAGGCGTGACATATCTTTCATCATAGGTATAAAAGGGACTCTCCCGGCCCTTCTTCGAGTTTCATTCGAATAGCATTATCAGCATCGCAATCAATATTCTCAATCTCAACACTCAAAGGCAACAAGTAATATCTTATTTTCAAACAACCTACACATTTCACTCACTCCATCAGTCAGTTCATAATGCATGCCCAGACTATCATCTCGACTCTCGCAGCGGTTGCGGCCGTCCGTGCTGCCCCTTCAACCACCGGCCACGATCTCCCCTCTCGCACCGTCCCTCTCACCGGTGTCACCCACTCTGTCGTCGCCGGTCTCGCCGGCCAGCTGATCTTCGACCCGGACAACGTCGTTGCCGAGGTCGGCGACATTGTCGAGTGGCACTTCCTCCCCAAGAACCACAGCGTCGCCCAGTCCTCCTTCGCCAAGCCGTGCGTCCCCGACGCCGACCTCTACGAGCCCTTCTTCAGCGGCTTCCAGCCCACAGCCTCTGGACAGGCCCCAGATGTCTTCCAGATTGTGGTCGAGGACACGGATCCGATCTGGTACTACTGCGCCCAGACGACAGGCAACCACTGCCAGAACGGCATGGCCGGCGTCATCAACCAGAACTTCAACTCTCCCAACACCTTGGCTGCGTACAAGGCCAACGCGGCAAAGACTGGCGTCAGCGTGGTTCCTCCTGTTGTGCAGGGAGGTGTTGTTGAGCCTAACCCCAACCCCGACGGAGGTTTCTAGAGTTTTCATCGGGGGCGTCTAGTCAACCTCTATCACAGGGGAAGAAAAGAGAACATCAGAAGTTGTGATGACTTGCGGCTGCGATCAAGCTTCTGTTCGCCTTTGTTTCGGATTCAGTGGCTCAATCCCACGTCAACGATCCTTTCTTAGTGGAATTAATGTTTTGTGTTTGTATTGAGTTGGAAATATGCGTTGGAAGGCTTTTTGTTCAAAGACTTGAGGATCATATCTTGGGCCCCTCACCCTGCCATTCACTTTTGGCTCTAGCTAAATATTTATTATTCAGTTGTTCCTGATAGAATACTTCTTATAGATATCAATAAGCATGTTCTGTTTTCTGGTAACGTTTCATTATCCGCTAGTGAATTACCAACGCTTCTCATTTTTGGATAGAATACCACGGGCTCTCAAGTTGGAAATTCAACATTGCTTAACAAATTTCCAGATATGCTTATTCTTGTGTCTCCCACTTTTACTATATCCAACGACACGGTACCTGGCTACTTATACTACTGATTTGATCAGCATGCCTTACGGTATGAATGACTCTAAAATGTATTTCTCTAAGTTTGCTTCTATAGGAATGGCTATGTACGTCTGCGAGTCTTGAGCTGGTCACTTTCTTCAAAGTTAATCAGCAATTATCAATTCCCTTAAGAACCACGACCGAAAGTCAAAGTACACACTTCCACAGCATACGAAGTCCGTGGTATGGAAGTCATCATGAGCCCACGGCCTACCCTCAAACTTGCACGAGCATAATGGCTCTAGCCCTATATCGACGAATGCGACACCACGTCATCGCTCATAATGCAGCGCCTGGTGCGAGTCAAACGAGCTTCTGAGTCACATGCCAAAGGGCAAGGAGCTTTCTCAAAAGCAAGCACGTGAACGGAGCACGATCGGTCCGATAAAGGAGTCCTCTGCAGCCCTTGCCATCACTGTGTAAACGGGACGATCTCAAGATACAGGACCTGAGATCTTCGACAATGTGGTTCGCACCCTGAATACCAGGCAATGCCGAGAAATGGACTTCAGGCAACCAACCAGCCAATGACGCAAAGATCAGATCATTGTCCGAGGATCGTCGCCAACGGCAGACGGGCCTGACACCCTACTGTACGCAAGATAAGTACGACGTAGTCATGAAAAGGGCGGGGGTCAGGGAGTGGTGGTGGATGACTGCAGCTGCTGGAGATGGCTCGCAGGGGGAGGTGCGGCGGCTGAACAAGGTGCCGTGTCGGGTCTGCTTTGGTGTCCACACAGCAGAGCAAGGCTCTAAGGATTTAAAACCAAAAATCTGGTCTGCACGACCACCATTGATCATATTCCTCATGTATGCTCGGGATTTTCCGGTGTCTTATGCCGGTTTGCTGACAAGAAACATTGGGGTCGACGACACGAAGTCAAGGCCTGTTGAAGATGATCCGAAAGTCCCCACTACATGCAGCGTGGATTGTTTGCTGCCACATCAGCCGCTCGCATTGACGTCATTGGCACTATCCTGGTCTCTACCATGTACGAGATGGAAGAATTCGTACCGTATTGTAGCTTTTTACAAGTGTCGCACGGCGTCTTGTTCAGTTTTTCCACTTGACACAGCTGAAAAAAAGATATAATGATGACCAAGCAGTGTGAAGGCTTTGGAGGTAAGTAACGCAGATTAGATTGAGCAGGGAAGGTGGGCTACAGGGAACTGTGACGTCATCCCGAAAGTAGGGTCCAAAATGTTGGGTCAGGGTCCAAATGTGAGCGTGTCGCATCTCGAACTAATAATCACCATGGAACTTTCAAAAATTGCCATGCCATGCAAGAAATGCCCATCCCGACAGGGCAAGGCCCCCCATTCTGAGGTCTGCTGACCAGTCTAGTCGTCCTTCTCGGTCTGACATCTTCGAAATGGCCTGATTTCACCTCGTATGTTGATGCAGATCCCTTACAGATGTTGTCTTTTCCTCCAGTCACAAGCTTGATGCCTTGATCAGCTGACCAGCCTGTTCTGAGTTCTTCGGCAGCCATAAAATCCGCCGTGGGTAAGGCATCTACGAGATCGACACGACTCGTTCTCTAAGCGAGAAGATATATGGCTGACGGGCCGTCCCTACCAAGATATCGCAATTATGCCTGTTGCTCCGTTGCCGGCGGTCTGACCAGGCGGTTTCCGTCTTCTCGAGCTCTGAGAATCATATATAGATTGTATTAATCCGACCAGTTCACTTCATTTGCTCTGATGGCTCTGTATTACGCCGTCAGAACTGTCTTCTCATGCCATCCGATAGGCCTATAAGCCTCGTGAACTGCCCTTCTCTCTAGAGTCTTACTGTGGACTTTGACCATCATTATCACTGCCTTTACCCTCCGCCTCAAATTTCGCAGGTATACCCCGTCTCTTTCACGTCTCAGCGACAATTTGACTACCTAAAAGCGCCCCTAGTCTCCCCCCCCCGGCAAGCCCAAACAAGATTAAAAAGCAAAATTTGATTCGGCTTCGTCCTTCGAGTACTCGTCAAGCAACCATTGTAACCCTACAATGGGCTCCCCCTCCACTACGGATGGGGTACAATACCTGAACTTCGAGTACGTTTCACAGCCGTCATGCTGTGCAGTCTGATGCGTCACGTGTCACGTTGCCCATCTCTATTCATCCTCTCTGAAGGTGCGATGCTTTGCTCTCCGTGAGCATTGCGCCCTCCCTCCCCGAGCCGCTGACCAATTTTACCCCCACCCCTCTGTACACAGCAACGACGGCAGCCGGAACAACAACAGCCAAAATCTCCCTCAGATCCGGCCTAACATTCCTGTGCCCCATGATCCTCAATACTCCCTGAGTTTGTTCACGTCTAGCACTGAAACACAGGACAGTATTCGGGGGGCACTTGGCTTGCGGCAGACGCAGTCGAAGCGCCAGTCCATTGCCCGGATGGGAAAGATTCTAAGTGATATCGACAATGTTCTAGCATCCAAGTGATTGGGCAACGAGGTGCGTGCAGCCCCTCTACTTCAAATTAGCCCCACATGCATGGCAATTGACCTTTGCACAATCCGACATACGTCTTGGAGCATTAAGGATGTGTTAGCTAACACTTGAAGCCTTGACAAGTTCGCGCATCTCCACTCACAAATCATGGGCTCTGAAAGTGCTCACGGCAAGTCTTCAAACATCTATTATGTGTGCGAAACCATGCTTGGAGTTATACTGCATGTGAAGAATCTCAGGCTTGAGGCTGTCCTGGTGTTAGTTATTATGGCCCAATTCATGATGTTCCCCTCTTGATAATCGGCACGTGCATGGGTGAAAGCAGTGATTAGTGCCCGTGATACTTGTCGTAGCCTGTCCCTGCTAGTAGTATCCGCCCAAGGCCCGGCAGCGGGGCTGGTATGGTGCAGATGTCCGGGTGGGTGCAAGTCTTTCCGAGATGTTATCCACATTGTCCGAAGTAAAGGTACTTTCGACGACCACCGTCTCCCGAGTATCTCGTAGATGAATGCTCTATCAAACTTGGATAGCCACCTTTTTCTTCTTTCTTTCATCTGTTCAACATTTGAACCACTGACAAGAGAGAACTGTCCGTAGTCGTCGTAGCTATTGACTCGCAGTCAAAACCAACGAATCTCTAGCGGTGCCAGATTTATTTAAAGATTTCTCTAGCTGGAATCCCGTCTGTGGATCATCTATCGCGGCTCCGCCCAAGTAGAGTGAACGGGATCCACTTTAGAGTCAATCTTAAAGTAATGTTATGAAAACTTTTGAATCTCAGTCTGAGCGATAACCAAATTCAGACTCCTGAAACGGCTGTTGTGAATTTTTTCCCCAGTGCTGGAGATGTCTGGCCGGGTCGTGAAGCCACTGGTCGTCGGGTTCATATCACTGAATGTTTCCCTTTTTGGCATCCAACACTACTACACTCGACCTCTGTCACCTCGAATCGAGGATCCGCTATCACAGAGTAAATCTAGTTGGTCAAAAATCTCTCAAACAGATCCGCTCAAGCGTTTTCGAGGTGAGCCATTTCAACAACGATTGAGATGACCGTTTGTCTTTGTTTTGTCTTCTTTTATGATTCTTTTCCTCGATTATTTAGCAAAATGATCCCTTTTCTAGACCTAGGGTTCTGACCGAACAACGCCGCATACTCACCACTTTCTTATATAGATCTTCGTCTCACTGATCAGAAAACCATCCTCGATGATCTTCTCATCCAAGACGATGACCAGAAGAACAGAGGTCCGGTATACAAAGTATTGAACAGCCCTGGGAAGGGCGCAGGCCTGTTCGCAACAGAACACATACCAGCCGGTGGCAGAATACTCGAAGAGAAGAATGTCATAGCATGTGGCAACGATGGCGAAAAGGGCGGCTGGAAACTCGGTCCCAGAGATCTGCAGAGCTTCGTGGGGCAGGTACTCAGCCTCTCGCCCCAACTGCAGAGGGAGATGTTCAAGCTGCAGGGCAAGCAGGTCTTATCTCCTCCTCTGATGAACTACTATGGGAAGATACTGAGGGAGGATGTCTACTGCGCGGACGGTTCGCGGCTCTCGTGGCGAGAGTCGTTGAGGCTACAGGACGCCCTGCGGATCTTTTACACGAACGCTGCCACGCTCTATGAACCTGACTCTGCGTGGTGCCTCCGGAGGCCTGCGGAGCAGGAGGTTGGTGATGGTCTCTTTGTGACCTTTAGCCGGATCAACCACTCATGCGACCCGAACGCGGCGTGGGATACTGGGCGGAAGGCTGGGGTTATGGAGGTCAGGGCGAGGAAAGACATCCAGGCTGGTGAGGAGATCACGATTGCCTATATCGGCCAGCTTGATGAATCAGTCACTGAGAGACGCAGGAGGCTGCGTCGGTGGGGGTTTGACTGCCAATGTGATAGATGTGGGCCTTTGGTTGGGAATGGTTCGAAAGACAGATAATAGTTCCAAGCTGCTCGATACCTACATGATACATTGATCATGAGGCTCCCATCAGCTAGCTTCGGAATTATTTTGGCTTGGTGACCAAACCTTTTCTGTTTTCTAGGAAAATATCATCCTCGCGCAGCCTGTACATCTTACGACCAAGGTCTACTGACATTTCCACCTCTTTTCTGAGGCAGAATCACGATTTTGACCAATGCTGGGCGCAAAGAGGACAGCAGGGCTTCCAGAGTTGGCATCGTAAGACATGACAGTGTACCACTTGACAACATCCTATTAGATCCCACGTTGCTTGATACAGACTCTTTTGACAGGGCGGAATGTTTCCACTTACGTTCTTGATGAATACGTCGCCGACAACGAATAAGTTCCCGATATCCGTCAGGTCAATTCCAATAAGACCGCTTACGCAGTACTTGGACGGACCACTCGCGGAGACAGCAAGGTTCGACCTGATCTCATCCACAAGGCTCTGGTTGCCCAAGGCGAGGTCCACAATGTCTTCATCCGAGATGGTGCCGAGGTTGAAGTCGATGGGGTTGATCTTGAAGCTCTTGCCTGCAAATTCGAAGGCCGGTATGTAAGAGTCGGAGGTGTTGCAAGGGAACATGCTGTACGGTGCCACAGGTTCAGTAAAATGACCCTAGGGACTAGATCAGTTGTCAATGAGCTCAGACGGGAACCCCGCTTACTAAATGATCTGTCTATCGACAGTGGTGTTGTAGGTGCCTGGAATCTTGTCCATAATCTCCTTGGCCGTCTGTGGAGGAGCGACAATCGTTGTGGAGCCAGTGTCGATCGCAGCCTGTCCAGAGGTATTGGGGCCGGCCGTCTTGCCATTCACCGTCACCTTGTCAACCGCGACTTGCCAGTACGTCTGGGACGTGACAGGGACAGTCGTGAAATCACCAGTATATTTGGTGCAGTCACGGCCGCCCAGAGCCATCTCCGAGTCATTCTCGGTGCCAGATGCAATGCGGCCGAGGTAGAAACCAAACTCCTCGGCATCAACAGCGCCCTCGGCAATCAGGTTCTCAAAGAAAGTGGTGGCATTATCCTGTGCAATAGACGAGAAGGCCATACCGCAGATTCCATCGGCATCGATTTCCTCAAAGCCAGCCGCCGATGTAACAGCAAAGAAGGTCTGCTTAGGCGATGTGAGCCCTCCAACCGTCACATCGTCGATCCAGTTTGCGCCCTGTGTCGACCCAGAGCCGTACTTGATGGACGTGTTGGTGTGCAGAGATGTGCCGCCTTCATCATACTTTGGATCGTGAGGGTGCACGCAGCCATCCGCCACACTGCAGCTCTGTCCGGGAACCCAAATGTCCGACGAAGCAGTGTCGAAGATCAACTGAAAAGTCTGGGGCTTGCCATCGCCTGCGCCCACGACGGCGGGGCCATAGTATATAGAGTCCTGGGAGGTACCCTCGTACTGATCAGTCAGGGCCACATATGACTGGCGCCTGGCCATGCGACGAGCTGAGACCTGGGCAGCCTGCTGCTCTGCCACCGGCGCGTAGTAAGGCAGCATGGGCGATCCGTATTTGGCCAGAGTATAATTGAGAGAGGCGAAGAAGGCGGCAACATTCGCTGAACCGTCGGCCCGGGTGACAAGATGCTTCCTGCCCATCGACACCTTCTTAAGGGACGACGTTGTGGCCTCGGAAATCGTTGAAGATGGCAGAGCCAGTGCTCCCGTAACGAGCGACAGGACAGCGATTGACCTCATACTGGGCATGTTGGGAGGCAGTGACTTGGTCGATGAGGAACGAGAGGCGTAAAGCGAGGGATATGGAGAGGGATACGGAGAGGGATATAGAGAGGGTTACGGAGAGGGATCTGGAGAGAGGACGAGAACAATAGGTGATTTAAACTTAACCTTCTATCTCGTATAAGCAATTTAACCTTAACCTTCTGTCTCGTATAGGTAAGTTGATAATGCCAGACAGCAGCACATCAACCTTCGTTCTTCAACACAGCCTCGGATGGACGGGACGCTGAATTAGGCAGCGTGCAATATACAGAGAAGCATGTTCCTTAGGGCGCCCAGTGTGGCCTGCCGCAAATGAACAATTTAAATCTGCATCTATCCAAACTCATTGGCACATGCTAGCTTGTCTATGAGATTTGATCATCACGGAGCTGCAGTCGCCGGATGACTGCCGAGCAATTTTACCCTGCGTGCGTCGCGGGCTAATAACACCTACCATATATAATTTACAGCTGAGCGCATGAGTCCCAGGGAGGAAACAACTATGCGCATATTGATTCCACGGCTCGTTGATCTCTACTATACTCATTGGCCTGCTCTGCTGGCTCCTCGGTGTCGCTCACTCCAGCAGCTTCCTCTCCGAGACGGGAAGTGGGGACCGTCGTCTTTTGACTCCTGGAGTCAACCACTGGCACAGGTTTGAGTGCCATGAGCATCGGACTCAAGGTCAGTCCCGAGGAGATGATCTCCAGCAAAGACGTGTTACGACTCCTGACGGTCTTAAATGATCATGCTGATGACTGCCATCGGCGATGGAATCTCATGGGGGCTGGAGTCTTTAGGTGAGCCTAGCAAGGTCGAGTGCGTAGAAAAGTCTGAGGCGCTGTAAAGTGTAGTAATGATTATCTTGTATGACACGGAGCACAAAGATAGTCTTCCGGTTGACATACATATCGTCCCTGTCCCAAGGCTTGCAGAAACAGAGTGACATGGTGTAAGAACTATTGGCACGTGCAGGCCTCGATCTTGTCCGTCCATTGATCGAGTCCGGCACCGCTACAGTGTAGTCGACGTGCGAGCTTCACTCTTGCGTGTTGTCGACACGCTGTGTCTGTCTGGAGAAATGGCGTCCGACAGGGAACGTCCTCACTAGATGTATTGTGAGCAATGATCATGTCGGGAGGATACTGGGTTGCGAAAAGCTTCTGCCGTCGTGGTGCCGGGTGGAGCGTGGCCCGGGAAAGACGCTTTCCCTGATACCCCTAACCCTGACATGTATGCCAAAAATTGTACGGACGTCGCTACCATAAGTCTTGATGAAGCGAGACAGGGATTTTAACCCTTTTCGTAAACTTAACACAAGGTCCTCATCCCTATCTTCTCTACCTTCCATCTTGGGATAACATAGTTATAAACTATTGTTACGGCTAAGATATTTACTTTTATTCGTTTTAGCTATTCTTATTAAGTTCTTCTTACTTGTATAGAATATTTATCTAGGTGTTTCACTTAGCAGGGAGAAAATAGATAAAATAAAAATGTACTTCTAAAGATTGATGGTAGCGACGTCTGTACAGTAAAACATCTCTGGAGTACACACTATGTGTCGAAAGAAATAAAAGAGAATGCTGACTTTTTTCTTCTTTGTTCATTAAAGAGATATTATTGATATTTCCTGCGCCCATATCAGTTGCTTCAACGGTGAAGTCGTTTGGCATTAATGCAGGACAAGGTGATCCTGCAAGGGGACCCCTGCTTGCACGTGACGACGCGCGAGGTTTCACCTGTTTACTTGGTAGGTGGCCAGGGTGGCCTCCCCTCCCCCGTCATCAGCACCATGGATAGTGTCAGCATACATGTTTCTCCACGACCGTTCATCCAGTGGCGTTCAATGGTTGAAGCATTGCTGCGGTGATAAGTTGGTTCCTTTCATGTTGAAATGCAGTGTTATCGCATCATAATTACTTCACTTTGATACCCAAATTATGTCACGGCTTTCACGCGACGCGTCCCAGCCCGTTCCATCCTCTCCTGATTTTGACACTTCCAACTACGCCATCTGTGTACCTCTCTAATCCACGTGGTTCGAGATGTACCGTCGCCAATCTGAACAAGAAGAGCCTCGAGAGGCCCACAATACACGTCCGCCTCTATCTACGGCTCGCTTCACCGAGCTCAACCGACAGCCCCACACGCCCTCCCCAACAGCAGCCACACATCGTCGAAGGACCAAGCCGAAGGCTGCGCCGAGATCAACCACAACTTCACGAGCGAAGCCGTTATCTCAAGGTTCAATGGATCGTATTTTGAGACACCCTGAGCTTCGGCTCAGCAACGGCTCACCTTTACGTGATGCTCGGGCGGGCGCTGAGGCGGTTCGGGAGTCCTCCTCCGCTGGGCAGTCACGATATCAGGGAGCCCAGCTGCCTGATGTGGCTTCTTCATCCCATCAAGGTTCACGCCATCGCACGAACGGTCAACCTTACCCACACAAGTCCGCCTCGGGTGACCTGAGAGAGACCTGGTCATTCGTACCTGCAGCAAGAACCTTACCACGAGCATCCAACCCCGACACGAGGCTACTCGTACCGTCTCAAGCTCAAAATCAACCACGCACCTTGCTTGACTGGCCAGTGGACAGCTGGAGCTGGACAGATATGGAAGGAACTCAGGGCCCTCCCGAGGAGATGGACGACCGTACCCAGAACGACATTCGCAAGCTTCTTCGTATGCCCGAGATCGAGATTCCAAAGGAGGAGCGGGCCGCAACCCCTATGCAAATGTCCTGTAAACTGATGGAGCACCAAAAGATCGCCCTGAAATGGCTGAAAGACCAGGAAAATGATAGGCATAAACGGGGTGGCCTGCTGGCAGGCATGTCTTCACCAAGAACCCTATTTCAACTGCCCTTTCCATTTTACATCGACTGACTGGTATTTCCAGACACGATGGGCCTGGGCAAGACGATTGAGGCCTTGGCTCTGATCCTTGCCCACAGACCATCAGCGCCCGGCCCGAAAACCACTCTGATCGTGGCCCCGCTCGCGCTACTGAAGCAATGGGACCGAGAGATCGCGAGCAAGGTGAAACCAGCTTACAAGCTCAGTACATTCATCTACCACGGCCCACAAAAGCGGTCTCGAGCTGGCCTCCACCTCCACCAGTTCGATATCGTAATAACCACGTACGAAACGATCGCTTCCGAGCATAGGAGATATGAGGACAACCGCGGACGAAGCTCTCGGCTCTTTGGCAGCGGAAACAAGTTCTACCGAATCATCCTCGACGAAGCCCACAAGATCAAGAACCGGTCTTCGCTGTGTTCACAAGCTGTGTTCAGGCTCGACGCCAAGTACAGACTGTGCATGACCGGGACACCCTTCATGAACAACACGGCCGAAATCTACTCGCTGATTCGGTTTCTGCATATTAAGCCCTACGATAATTGGCAACGTTTCAGCTCGGACATTGAACGACCTCTACACGCCTGGGAAGAGGATGTGCATGATGCGGCGATACAAAAGCTCCAGGTTCTGTTTCGCAGTTTCACCCTCCGCCGCACCAAAGATAGCTACCTTGATGGAGTGCCGATAATCCAGCTGCCTAAGATATCCATCTCCCAGACTGCGGCAGAATTCAATGAAGACCAGCAGGCCTTCTACAATGCACTCGAACTAAAACAGCAAATCATGTTCAACAAGTATCTTAAGAGGGGTAAATTGAGCGAAGTATATACCCTCATCCTGGTCCTCCTTCTTCGTCTTCGCCAGGCTTGTTGTCATCCTCATCTCATCAAGAAGCACGGTATTCCCGCCGAGGCTCAGTTGAACGGCGAACAGATGGTCCAGCTCGCGATGAAACTAGAAGCAAAGGTCGTCAAGGCGATCACGACGAAGAGGGAGTTCCGCTGTCCGCTCTGCGACGAGGTATCAGAGGATCCGATGATCATCCATCCTTGCGGTCATGATATTTGCACCGACTGCTTCAGCTCGATGATGCAACTAGCTGCCGAGGCTCGGAAAGGATCAGAGCAATCTTACCTTAGCATTCCTATGGATAATCCTGAGGTGGACACTGTGTGTCCACACGAAGGATGTAGATCGGAGGTTCATCCGAAGAAGGTTCTTTGCCACAGCTTCTTTCTAGACGCTCATTCGAAGGATGCGTCTGAAATTGGGGCACAGAACCCCTACTCGAATGATGAGGATACTTGCTACACTTCCGATGAGGATTCTAGCAAGGATATCGATGATGCCGCCGAAAGCCTTGTAGACTTCATCGCCTCTGATGACGAGGAAGACAGCGAGGTGTATGGTGAAGAAGATGAAGCAGATGACGGCGGTTCTGAGCAACAGTTAATTTCCTGCGTTGGCCGCAGGCCGACTCCTGGACCAGCGCTCGACAGCGACGGTGGTGAGGAGGAAGCAGGCGAAGAAATCGAGACCAACAGTCACGACGAAGACGGCGAGGAAGAAGATTTTCACTCGGCGAAGAGCAGCATGTCCAGTCCAGAACCTTCGGCTTCCAGTTTTGAGGAGGTGAAACAGAGTTCATCGGATCGATCGTCTCGGTGCGCTGGAGATATAGCTGCGAACGAGCGCGGACAGGAAATCATGGATGATGCAGACGATCCTTGGTCCAGATTGCTTGCTCGCTACCGAGCCTCACAGAAGACTGAGCCTGCGGCCGACCCAAATCATGAAGACTCGGACTCGTCGTCCGTACAAGAGTTGACCTTTAATTCGGAGGCCAAGGTTCTATCGAAAAAGGGCACATCGAAGAGGAAGCAGGGCCCAGGTCATAAGCGGGCAACTATGCCGAGGAAGCGGATCAAGGAGGAGGGCGGCACCACAACACGGAGCAGCGGTCGCAGATCGACGGCACCAGCACACGGAAAGGGCAAAATTATGACAATGGCCGAACTGCGGAAGTCCGCCACCACGAGCAAAGAAGCCAAAGCCAAATACTTCGCACGGCTCCGTGCCGAATTTGAACCCAGCGCCAAAACCGACGTGACTCTCAGCCTGCTCCGCTCAATTCGCGAGCAGCATCCCACAGAGAAGACCCTTGTCTTCAGTATCTGGACATCGTTCCTTGACCTCCTTGAGATCCCTCTCCGGGATGAAGGCTTCCGCTACCTCCGTTATGACGGGAGCATGGCATTCGACGAGAGGGACGACAATGTCAAGGAGTTCTCGGAGAATCCCAACGTTAAGGTCCTGCTTGTCAGCCTGATGGCCGGCAACGCTGGTCTGAATCTCACGGCTGCAAGTCATGTGATCGTCCTCACACCACACTGGAACCCATATGTGGAGGACCAGGCTATTGATCGGTCCCACCGCATCGGCCAGAAGAAGCCCGTCCACGTCCACAAGGTCCTGGTCGCCGGGACGGTGGAGGATCGGATGCTGGAGCTGCAGGAGAAGAAGCGTAAGCTGGTGAGCGCGGCTCTGAGTGAGGAGGGCGCACGGGGTGCGGGTCGGTTGAGCGTTCATGAGTTGAGGACATTGTTTGGCATAAAATGAAGCATTTCTGCAGTTGGACATGCTCTTTTTCTTCTTTTCTTTCTCTACTTTTTCTTAATCGCGCGGTGCGAACACTGTCGAGGTAGAATTTGAAATTTGGCAATGGCCATCTGGTCTCTCGTCTTTACGTCTTCATGAGCTATGTCCCCGAGGCGTAGGTGAGTTGCTCGACGTCTGAATTTGATTGCGCACGAATCCCCTCATCAATATCTTCTTTCTCTTTTCACCCCTTTGATTGTGATCATTGCAAATGTAAAATCTCAGGAGGCACCGATCGTCGACACTTAGGTATGAAATGCTGTTTAAGGCTCATGATGAGATCACAGAGCATGCACGTGATCACCAACAGCTGAATGATGGGCCAGTCGGGGAGTTTTAAAGGTGGCTCAGCCAAGGTGGGTCTGCCAACCAGCGGGGATTTCAGGATTGCTGCCTCCTCTTGTTACATAGCCACAATCTAGAACGTCAAGTGGGAACACGGCCTTATAATGCAGGAGTCTAGGAGATCGCAGGTTTTCTTCAACACGACAAGCCCACATTCAAAGTACTTGCCAACTGAGAACAGCGAGGTTCACGAAAAACAAAACAGAACTTACTGATGAAGGAACCATCCTCTTTCGTCTATCTAGTCAGGAGGTGGTCGGGTATGACACAGGAGGAGGCCTCGACCAACGCAGCCAACGACGAGCCGAGCAATGAGGATTATTGTATGGTTCAGAAGCACGAGATCTGGTGGCGCCTACTGGCTGACTCTGTGACAGTGGACACGTACCGGGCCGGGTATCCTAGGTATACCGCGCTCCTGAGCAGGCATTCGTCGTTTTACAACTTCCGCCGCTTCACAAGAGTTCGCATGCGGCTCCTCCTTGAGAAACAGGATGAGATTACACAGCTGGAGGAGGAGCTGGATCAAATTGACGAGCAGGAAGACCGCCCCCTGTTCCTCGGTGCGCTGCGGGCAGACATAAATCCGGAAAGACAGCGTGTACTTCAGTCTCTGAGATCTGCTCTGGATGAATACGGTGAGGCTGTTGACAGTTCTGAGAGCATAGGGCTTGGCTTATGGTTCAGTAGATGACATGATGGAAAGAAGCCGGCGCACTCTATCCTTGCCGCCCGCAACGGCAAGAGACATTGACAACCTCAAGACATGGACGGACGCAACGGGTTGCATCAGTCGCCGGGAAACCGAGTACTTGGAAAAGACGCAAGATCTGGCCAATCTCACTGGCAGTTCTGACACGGCCATTACCTATTGCCACACACTTGTCGAGGATTGTGTTGGGTGGTTGGATGAGAACTTCGGGCATGTTAGTGTTATATAAGGGTTTTCATTCCAGCCCGGATACCAGAGCTGATCTCATCTGCAGTATTTTCCAAACGCCAGGAAACGGCGTCACAAGCCTACCCCAGACGACTCGGTCCTGATTCTCGGCCCAAAGCTTCGACGCCTCAGCCGGATCCTAGCCACCGTCATCGCGACAGTGATCATATTGATCCCGACCGTCATACTGCCGACCATGTCGACTTTGGTGGGCCAGGTTCTAGCCGGATCTCTGTCCTGTTGTCTTTTCATCTTGGTCGTCTCGGTATTCACAGGAGCTCGCACGGGTGAGATATTTGCGGCTGGAGCGAGGTGAGGCATTTTCTCAGCACGTAGTCCATGCCACAAAAGCTGACAGTTTTCGTTTTGGTAGCTATGCTGCGGTCATAGTGGCGTTCACAACCCAGAACTCGACTCAGAATTCCTTGTGACGATCCACGCAGTCGTAGAAGGCTTGGACTTGAACACCGATCTGATCTCTTCTACTAGCCAATGGATCGGGTGCAAGCAAACTGGCCCCGGGTGTTGATACGTATAACTTGTCAGCATATTTCCAAGGGGGGCACTGTTTTCAGAGTATTTTATGGTGTTCTGCAGTGGTGAAGAGACTTGGAGAACACGGAATCTATTCAATAGCGTACAACCACAATCCAATTTTCCCAGAGAATACGGCCAGGGGACAGGTATCTTGTTTCTCGGGATGCTTCGTAGTGATAATGCGAACGCACGTACTTGTGATTGGGGATAGACGCTGAAAGTGGGGTCGTTCAGAGGAAGACCGTCAAATGTGTGTGCTGTGTGATTGAATGACTTCTATTTCAGCAGTGACTTTTCTATATCAAGATGATCCCTTCGCCCGCTCCTCTAGGCACCCATAACTCCCGTTCTATCCTATTATACCATCGCTTCTCGTTCAGTTACACATTTCACCCTCTTCGCGGTCTCTGAGCTATTTTCTGAACCTCGATCCCCAAGACGGCATGTGGTATACCAGTCCCCAGCCAGTCGACGAGATGGTCTGCGAGCTCCTGGCTAAGTCCCTCCCGCATTCTCAAGAGCACCTGGAAAACCGAATCCGCTTTGGCATCACTCCTTGACATGATGTCCGAAGTTGGCGGTAGAGGTTTCAAACGCATCGGTGCACGTCCAGACTTGAGCGTGACGTGAACGGGTGTTGCCCACAAGTTCTGCTGACGGGCGCATAGGTGACCGTGGAGGTCGGATATACTGACAGAACCCGTGCGGGCAACAGCCTCTCGTATTCCTCGAATCATGGTCGTAGTGAACGATCTGGGCCCGGGGGATGGGGTCTTCATCCCCATGGCAGCAGCGGCAAGAATCTCAAATCTGCTCTGTCCTCTCCATGGATCGCGAGCTGCTTGCGCAGCATAACAGCAGTCCAGCAGGAGAAGGACATCTGCATTCGACGCGCGCATTTCGTCTTGAATCCGGTACCAGTCGAGTGTTGGGTCGCCCTCGTCAAATCTAGCATATCGTTCAGCACAGACCGCGTCCCGAAACGGAGGACATGATACTCACGCTGCCCAAACAGATCTACACTCTTCTCCGCTGTGTCGATCGTCGTTCCGGTCTGAATGGCCCCCATAATGAACAATGAGAAGAGACGGGCCGCCTTCCGCGTTTGCGATCTCTGTAGAGATCTTTCCGAGTAGCTTGTAATACCCGACCTGGGCTTGTGTTGGGATCGCGAACTCCTCTACTGGATACCGGAATACCTCTTCAAACATCTGGCGCACAGCGCGGCCTTCCGTCTTGTAAACCTCGGATCCATCCTCCCAATATACGACCAGGACCTTGACTCTGGAATACGTCCCTTGTTGCACGGCAATGTTGAGATTTGCGTTGAGCTTGAGGAGTAGTGCACTTTCGGTGTTAGAGGCCATTGTTGTGCGAGCAGTATTGCTACATATCAATAGACCCGGGGATATAAGGGCTGCCAATTAAGAAACAAATCGTTTAATTACCAAGTCTTTTCGAAAGTCAGGCATAGAGTGGCAGTGAGGATGTTAGAATCAATTATCTATAAGAAACACCTCAACATCAGCCGTGACTTATATGTCGCTTCAATAGCTTCATGGTCTCCTTGGAGGCCGGTCTCCAGGTGTTGGCCGCAGCAACACTAGGGTTCCTAGGTACTGTAGTTATTCCATGTCCATGATGGCGATACGCCCGCCCAGTGAGCGTCCAATGGTGACAGCGGGGCACAGCACAGCCCCGTAAATTGAACTTCCAACTGCATAAGTCAAGGCGCCTACACATACCCTGGTCAGTCCCACTTGACCGGCATATCGACCTCTACTCTATGTTACATTGTTTCCCTTTTAATAGAATCATTTTTTAATAGCTTTTCGTCCAATTCATGGATTGAGTGTGTACTGATAGACTATCTCCCAAATTCTAGGTCGATTGCGCCATCAGTTAGGGAAAGCTTGCTGAAAGTAAGCGAGATATCCTTGTAATTAGTCAAAAGATCCCATTCAGGGCCGAGAAGGCTTGGTTGGTGACAGTGCGCTGTTGTCCGCGGAATGTTGCCATTCTTGAGAACACGAGAAGAGAAATGATGGAACGATTGGTACGTGGGAAACGAAAGCGCTCATTACGTCCACATTGCATAGAATTTCTAGATACCGCCCAATTGCTCTCTTGGGCCATCAGTCCTTCCAGCTCTCAACGACGTGTGTATGCGACGAGTCATGGGCATTGCGCAGAAGCCAGAGAGTCCATGTTCCTGTTGCACAGAGATATCCGATGTCTTCATCGGATGTTTGCAGGACTACTCGTCTGCACCATCCGATTTGAAATATGAGATTCCATATAGTTCATGAATGGGATGATATCCCGAAGGAATGACATTTCGGATTAGATCTCACCCCGCCCAGGACTCGGAGAATAATTGCTGTCTTATGACAATAAGTGAGAGGACCGCAGGTGGTATTCATTGTTACTTGGATGCCAATACTTATTCTTTAATTAGTAGATTGAGTTTCGGGAGGAAATTATTGACTCAACAGCTTGCCAGGTGATATCAAGTTGGGATAAAAGCCATCGGTCTCTTCTATCTCTCTCCCTGTCCGCTGTTATTTTTTTTTTTTTTTTTCAAAAAGGGAAACAATAAGTTTGCAAATACTGCATCAATCTACCATGTAATTACGCGTGCCTCTTCTCCAGCCTAGCCCGCTTGAGCCTCTGCTGCAGTAACCACAAGTCTTCCCGCTCAGCCTCAAGATCTGGAATAGCGCGGTATCTTGAGGCGGGCTGCTGAGCTCATACCTGTTCCGGCGCCGAGAAGTCATCCTGCCATGCAACCATGTGAGCACGGAAAGACCATGCATCTGAAGCCTAATTACTAGTCTGATCATCTAGCCCGACCGTGATCACTGTTTCCGGGAGAGCGGCTTGCATGCACCTCTCCAACGTGGAAATGCCTATAAACTGTCGAGTACTCTCTGTCGCTCTCGAACTTATCCGCAGTGCCTCAGGATAATTTCCAACACCTTCTGAAAGTTTGTAAAATGGCACACTCGACAGATTCAGCCGCCTCCGTATCGGCAAAGAAGCCCGAGTACGACCTGCACGATCTCAAATGCTACACGGAGACTGGCGGGATCATCACTACGACAATGTTTGACCTTCCGGGCTACCGAGTTGTGCGAGTTCTAGGCACGGTCTATGGCATGACTGTGAGGACGCGTAATTGGGCAGCGGGGTTTGGCATGGGGCTGAGTACGTGGTCGTCCTAACTGCCGCCACCCTCCTTGAGATAGTCAAGATGTGCAAAGATTGATCCGAGTGTGATAGATATTGACATTCTGGGTGGACAGAAAGCATGGTCGGCGGCGAGCTCAAGTGGCTCACGAACATGGTAAGTCGTGCCAGTCATGATGATCTGCTGTAGACGCAGATTGAAAACGTGAAAAATGACGTCCCGCCTGACTTCATCTAGATGTACTCTGCTCGCAACGAGGCCGTCTCACGAGTATGCGACGAAGGCCGAAAGCGAGGCGGCAATGCTGTCATTGCGATGAGGTTTGACATTGCCGACTTGCCGCCTCGCTACACGCAAGTCTGCTGCTACGGCACTGCGGTCCTGGTTGAGAAGGTTGATCCGGACGCGACCGATGCCCCTCAACTGCATTCGACGGAGGCTTAGATTTCGATTTCGTTGCTAGGTAGTTAGTTGATTGCCATTGCTTTGCCATGGGAGGTGCGCCAATGCGAAGTGCCCTCAAGCATGCTCCGATGCAATGTTATGCTTGATGTGGTCCGGCGCAGTATTATTTAGTCCAGATGAACGGAGAGAAGCAAGCTTCAGGAGTATGAAACTTCAATGCTATTGTCCTCTAATCATCATAAGGCGACAGGCTTAAATGGTGTTCCTCCTAGTGTCCTGCTCCCTCTAGCCCACGATGCCAATCTTGTCCAAGTTGAACCTAAATCACGACCTTGATGCTCATCCTAGGCGGCACTCCTAGCCTTTCTCGAAGTGGTGAAACTTCGCGTAACCAAATCTAATCAAACGCCATCCATGAAGTATTCTGTGCAGGCAAGAGCCATCAATTGTATTTATTTTTTGCAAGTGTTGTATCGTCCTAGTGGTGACTGGGTCGTCAAGTCCGACGTGTAATCTTTTTCAAGATGCTAGATCGGAGACTTGGTCGTTGGGCTTCTTTCGAGGTCGACGAGGAATCTGTTCGTATGCGAGTGTTAGTCGACAGGTCTGTCTGCGTGCATGCATGGACCAAACGTAAGCTATAGAACCTGCATACCCTTGAGTATAGATTCAGAATCTGTACTGTAACGGAGTTCCTCCTCTTTTGCTTCACTGGCCTTGGCGTCTTGTGAGATAGGCTTTGGGCAAGGCTGCGACGAAGGCTTGGAGGGGGATTTGGAAGAGCTGGCAGCAGATGGGTTGAACAGCTTCTTTGAGTCGTAGCCCTCATCTTCCATGGCGGCCATGATATAGCCAATCTCAGTGGATATAGTCATCTTGATATTTTCTTTTGCTTCTTCCTTTCTGGTACGGCCTGGGGATTTGCTGGTGACGCTGGGGCTCTCGTGATGATTCCGATCAATTAAGCCTGTAATATGCGAAACAGGTCGAAAGCTCGGGCTTGGTAGAATTGAATAATCACTCAATGTGGTAGACCGTGGAATCTGGGAGCCTTACGACTAATATATAGTTACGTCTACGTTTGTCCTGGGCAATAAGATGGCCGAATTCAGCTCCGAGTGATGCTAGGAACCGCACAGAAGTCACCGCGCCAGCCAGCCCGCCGCTCGGCTCTGTACCTTGAGTCACCGGCCCCGCGTCCAAGGAGAACAAAAAGTTCACGACGCTCAGGCTGAGAACACTGAGCTTGATGTGAAATGGGGCGGGCCAGCGGCTTGGTCTGCTATAGCGGCTTAGTCCTGCGCCCTTCTTGTGTCAAACCCGCTCGAAGAGCGCTGTTGTACAAGGTGGGGCCGAGCGCCGAGCGCCGCTGTCGGGGGATCTCATCGCCAATGCGTGTGAGGAATCGAGTCACGGAACAGGTTAAAAGATGATGGGTACACAGCAGTAAACTAATTTATGACACACCGCTGGAATATTCTGCGCCGTGTCGAGTACCGAGTGGTTTTGGTCGGTTTTTCCAAAAGGACCGGTGACAAGACTGGGCTGCGGTCTGCTTCTGACATACGCTAATTATGTGGCCGACATTGCGTGTCTTTGTGGAAGAGGGATGATTGAGATGGTTTAAACAAGTACAATCTCGGTTCAACATCGTAGAAATTAATAGATGTTTGTATGCAAATCATGTTCCCTCGAACAGTCCAGTTACCCATGGTAATAAGCACAGTCACTTCTTGAAGCAGGTCCAGCAATTCTTCTTCTTTTGAGAAATGCATCTTCTTTTCCTGTACTGTCTCGTTTCCCACCCTCCTGAGCTTTCCCCGTCCCGCTTCAGTCCACTCTCGTCCCTCAATTTTCTTGCCGGTGACACATGACAATTAGTGCGGGCGTACCTATCCACTTCCCTTCTCTACGTGCGCTTTGAACTTTCTGTGAGGCTACCAATTGGTAATACTGTATAGCTGAATGTTAAAAAAATTATGGAGCCTGTGATGGCTTCAAGCTTGGCTGCTCCGCCGACTTTCAAGCGTCTCTCCACCTTCGGTCCTACCCCCACGCGTCCCCAGAAGAACTTCTTTTTGATTTTGGCTGCTCAGATCGCTCTAGGACCGAAGCATTGATATTAACTCTTCCTCCTATGACTCTATTTCGTGGTATTAATAATATCAATCATAAAAGAGGCTGGATCAGTTCTTCAGCTGTTCCCAGTTCTGCATACAACACATTCGACCAGGCCTCCGGTGGTCCCGGCGCTGTGGCTTGGGTAAGTAACACTGCAGAACAAAGAGTCACCACTAGGTCTCAAACTCGACACAACTCCCACAGACAATTGTTTGTGATTCATTATCCAAGTCCATTTACCTTGCCCAAGGAGACAATGTAGATTACATAATAAGTTTTTCACCTTTCAGGTGGGCGGCGCATCAAGACTTCAGAGACCTTCATGACAGGGTGCTTCCAAGCAGAACGAAGGGGGGGAGAGACGGAACAGAAGGATTAAAAGGCTGCAGACCCAGACAGCTGGAATCTTGTTAAGCGCGCAGGGGTTGCATTGTCAAACCTTCTTACGCTTATTTCTCAACCTCGTGAATCGGGGCCCGGCAACGGGACGATCAATCGTGGATGTGAAACCGCAACCGCCCCCTGTGTTGGCTTTTTGGCTGCGATGCGGCTCCCAACCAGGGGCCCACACCCTTGTGCCAAGACGAAAATCAAACGTCAGCAGAGACTCGCCAACAGGAGATTCTACAGCATCTTGGCCTGATGGCCTCATGAATGACCGCCGCCCACGCCGCCCCTCCAGGCCCGTCCGTCTCACCTTCTCAAGACGGCGTGGGGCCCCCAGGGCAGAGTCTGAGGGGAATGCCGTCCCAAGGAGTGACAGCCATCCGGGAACGAGATATGCCCACTGCAGTGGACCTCCACTGACAGGCCTGACTTCGGGTGACACCACCACCACCATATCGTTCGTCCTATCCCCAATAATCGTATTTTCTCTTTCGTTCTTCCTTTTCGGATCCTTTTCTTCTTCACGTCAGACGGGCAGGTGCTGTGCAACTTTGTCAATCGTTACGGTCTCTGTCCGGATCCGACACGTTCCCTTCTTCCTCTTCTTCTTGCATAGGCTGTGCCTAAGTCTGTTTTTATTTTCTCCATACGATCTTTCCTGCAGTTGAACTGCTTCCAAAACTTCAATAATACTTGAGATTCTGTGGCAGGTCTGCATCACGACTGAACCCGATACTCCCATATACACATCCAACAGAGAGCCTCCACAGAAATCTGACAAGATGCGTACTCCTCTTGCCGCCACCGCCTCCTCGCTGAGGCTCTTCCTCCTCCTCATCTCGGCCGCCTTCTTCTCGTCCGGCGTCCTGGCCGGCCCCATGGCCGCCCGCCAGGGCAGCATCAAGATCATCTCGCGCCAGACCGCCGGCAGCCCGCTGTTCACCGAGCAAGCCTGCCAGCAGTACAGCCGCATCGCCAACCTGTCGGCCATCGGCAGCAACACGACGATGCGGACGACCTTCCTCGACGTCAGCCCCGTGGGCACGCTCTCCAACTCGGCCATGCTCAACGAGGCCATCAAGAACCTCCCCATGCTGACCGCCGACGTCCAGCTGAACGAGGCCTGCGGCAACCTGACCACGGTCGCGGCCACCGAGGCCGCAAACAACTTCACGAATGGCATCGTCGCCCAGTTCACCTTTACGGGCAACCATGCTGCGATTGTTAATGGTCCTGTCATGGCTGGGGTGGTTATACTGTGTCTGGTTATTATGATAGGTCCTATCTCGGCCCTGTGAGCCGATATATTTTTTTGGGGGGGGGGGGGGGTGGAGCGTTGTGGGAAACAGCGAAGGGAACTAGAGGAGTTGGATCGGTGGGCTTTGACGAGAGATGTTGGGTCCGGAAGACAATGCTTGAGGTTGCATACGGAGTCTGTGGCCAATGTTTTATTCTATTCATCGCTCCTTTTTGAGGATCTAAGTGTGTCCTTTGTGGCAAACATTGTTGTGAATAGGTTAAATTTCCTAATTTCCAAGGAATGCACTGGCCAAGTTCCCAATGAGTTCCGTAGAGTTAAGTTGTGACTTGTTCCGTTGGGAGGGGTGACTCTCCTCGTTCAACTTGTGTTTGTTTCCTTTCTCAGTGCTAGAGATTATGTGTCAGGTAAGGCAACTGAAACCTTGAGAAATAATTTGTCCACTCGATATCTTGAAGAGCTGGCAAACGTATCTTGCGGAGGGCGAAGTTGGATGCCTGCTGCACGATGTCTCAAGAATCAATTTGGGACAAAGTCTCATGTATGTCAAGCAAACTGAAGCAATATTTTGTTTATTAGCAATTATAGCTGACAGTCTCCCTCACCGTTGGCCCCGGCCCCCTTTCCCCCAACAAAACCAGCGTATTTACACAATGAATGTAGAAAGGTGGAGAGAACGCCACTCTGATCTCACTACCTACAAGAGGTGGAATGAAGACTCTCCGCAAGAAGCAGAAAAGTCTAGATACGCATACACAATTACAAGTCTATTGAATTCACAACTTCTTTTCCATTCAAGTACAAAATCAAACAGCAAAATGTTTTCGGCATCAGCACCTGCAACAACACACAAACTGATCTGGGTTGGTCTTATCACTTGAGAGTTTCCCGCATGACCCATCACAAGAATGTCACGCCGTCAACTTGCACAGGGGCTCTTTTTCTGCGTCAGACTGAGCTGTCTGGTAGCTCATTCATCTAATCAATGGCACTGCAGCTATGGAGAGCATCATGCAATCATTCTCGCGCACTACACCATCATCTGTATGCTTGGAAACATTCGAGGACGCGACTGCGCTTATGACTTCCCTGTATGCAAATGAGTATGGATGTGGTGCTGGGTACTTTGCAATGCTTGCAACATGATATTTGCTGAGTCACGGGATGATGCGAAGCATTGATTCGTGTCGTAATGTTATTTAAGGTGTCATTCGGTGCGGTTCGTCTCCTGGCTTCCGGAGGTCTCTATGGACTGATATATCCCTTGAGATGGACGCCCTTCTCTAAGGGACATGAGGGCAAATTGGGGATAGCGAGAGGCCTTGGCCTGTATGTAAACATCAGAAAGCCAAGGCGCAGCAGCGGCAATGTAATATCAAGGAATTGCTGAGTAGCTCATTGAGCAAGACCTATTCGACCATGATGTGAGTGTCTGCATATAATCTGCCAACCTCAGACACGAACCCGAAACACAGAAACAAGTTGAGAGGATGAACGCAATCTGGCGACGTTGAATCAAGCGTCTGGCTGAGGTAAGCATATAGTTTACCGTGTCGTGTCCCAATCTTGAGGTGGGGGCAGGATAATGACCTGCTCACTTCTCATCTCCATGCGCGAGAACGATCACCGGAGAACCGGCAAGTAAAAGAAAGAGAGAGAAAAGGCTTATCTCTTGAGAGGGTCTCATGTGACGGCGATGATTAAGGGAGATCCCAATCTCGGGAAAATGGAGACTGCAGAGCTGACGGACCATGGCAAGATCCGCTGACGAAGGAAGCGTAGGATCTCTCTTTTTCGAAGAGGGTTGAGGTGGCAGCGAGGCAAGGGCAACGGCACAACGCATTCTCGTGGGTTCTGCAACAGGTTTGCAGGTGGTACCGGGCCCTGACCATCCTAATCTTGACAGTGGCGGTCTGAAACGGACAGGGTTGATCATTGGAGGTTCAGAATTTGGAGTATGGAGGGGACAGATTCTGACACCGCACCGAGAGCTGCACGGACAGTATTAATTCTCGGACCTCTGCCTCAGCTCACTTGCATGTTACCAGCCAGCTTGTGAGGTATGATGAGAAGAGGCAATAGTAGAAGCTCGCAGCAGCAGCAGCAGCAGCAGCAGCATCATGGAGGATGGTTCGTTCTCTCTTGAGATTCCAAATCACCCACCACCAAACTCTAAGCTGAGATTGGCCCCGCCGACGTGAGTTGGAAATAAGCTTCCCATGAGCATTTACCATTAGAGTGGGAGGTGGACCTTTCGGGACAACGAGGAAATGGCCCCACACGTAAATGGGACCTGTAGGCGCTGGCACAAACACGCACATACGCACACACGCACAACAAAAGTTTGGTCGAGAGGCCGCCCTCCGTGGTCGGGGGCAGAGCCAGGGGTACAGCGTCAGCAGGCACCTCGTGGGGAGTAGAGAGGGTGATGAGAGGCGGGACAGTGACTGGATGTTGGCGCTGGCGTGGGGCCGAAGGCAAAAAAGAGAGACATGCAGCATGAAGTTCGTTGCTCTGTTGGCTGCGAGTCGAACGTTGGACATGACGGGAAGGGGATTGATAGTACATACTGTACGCGCCAACACAGCCCTGATGGCTGTGTCGGTACCTAAAAAAAAACAAACGCGTAGTAGTACGACCTAGTGTGTACTCAGTGCTGCCACTCACGGTACCTGTCCGCGTAATGCAGACGCAACCCAACAGTGCCACACAACGTGTACTATGTATGTATGCACCAGCGGATGTCGGCTTCGACCACTAACACCGGTGAAAGCCGCCGGTGGAGCAGGGCGGTACAGTACTATGACCTAGGTGGTGTTGGCTGGTCCAGCGCCATGGCTCCAGTAAATCACAGGCACAATGCCGCTGGGGCGCAGCTGAAACCAATGGACCCGGACCCTCCTCAGGGACCCCAGTGAGTGTGGCCCCCCCCCTGGCCCCCATCACCAGGACCCTGCATGCATCACATTCATCCATTCATCCCCCTTCGCCCAAAGTCCCGTTCCCTCAATGTGCTTTGTTGCTGTTATTTAAATAGCGATACCCCTTTTTTCGGAGCCCTTCTTCCCACTGTCACATAGCAAAGACAAACATTCCCCTCTCTCTACCTTTTCTTCCTGCGGCAACAGACAACAGCCCTCCCGACATTCGTTGAACGATCAAAACCATTCTCGTTTAATCAAACAACCTCCTCTTAAGAAAATCCACCAAAATGCCTGCTGAGTCGATGGAAATGCAGCCCAACATGGCCGCCCAGCCTCCCACGGCCACTGAGCAGCCCGTAAGCCAACCCAATTCCCACACATCCACCACCAATTGAGCCGTGTTGCCGAGAAAAGAAGGGAAAAAAGAGGACTCCTCACAGGCATCATCGTCTTGGCTGTGGCCTCGGCGTCCCCCTCTTGGCGATCGTGTCGAAAGCTTGGCACACCACCAGGTCTGGGGAGGCCCTGTCCTGCCCAGGCCTAGGGCGCCCAGAGGTCCCCCCCCCCCCCCTTCTTCTGGCTGGCTGGCTCTTCCCCTTCTCTCTCTTGCCAATGATGTCGTCTTCAATAGACGAGACACCTGTGCTGACCCTGTCCGCGTTTACAGAAGGCTGAGGAGCCCATGACGATGTCTCTGCGTGGTGGTGGCTGCATCGAGGACGTGAGTGAACCCCTCTCCAATGACCCTTTCTTCTCCCCGTGCAACCGTCATTCTGTCTTCTCTCTCCAGAGCCATGGAAACTGACAGTACTTCTTTCTCCTTTATAGCTCTGCTGCTGCTGCTGTGCCGCCGAGGCATGCTGCTGCCTGGACTGCTTCCTCTGCGGCGAGGCTGCGGCCAACTAAAGACCGGCTCTAGACGACCACGACCCGTGACGAAAGAAGGGGGGGAGGATTTTGATTCTCTTTCTTTTCTCAAGACGAGATGCAGAAAGGAAGATTACTTTTATTTTGATACCACACTGCCAATGCTATAAACCAGCAATAGCTGAAGAATTTTCGGACCGAACTCTAGTTTTGCCGGAGCCAATACCTGCCTGGCCCCTTTTTTCCCATATACTATTGCCAATCCCGAGGAGAGTCTTGTGAAGCAGGTGGAAATTCGTATTATATCTCATTATCAGAAGACATTATGGTTGATCATATAGTCAAGATCATATACAGGGTATCTCCTCCGCAGCTGGGGCTACACGCCAGCCTGTCACTACTACCAAGTCTGCATGTTCAGGAGTACAAACGCAGCACACGCCCACGGCACCCAGCTCGAGAGCCCAGCCGCCGCCGCCGCCGCCTTGCCCGCGCCGTTGGCCTGCCTCATCAGCTTCCCGACGTTGCCGATCGTGGCCGGCGAGATGGTGGTGTTGTGCCAGCTCCCGCTGGTGAAGTAGGTGCTGTGCAGGCCCAGGTCCACCACGCCGTCGATCTGCTCCTTGAGGCTCGCCATGGTCGCGTTGGGCGGGCCGACAAACTGGTGCACGATGACGACGGCCTGGGGCAGGAAGGCCGGGTCGTGGGGCAGGCCGTTGCCGTTGGCGAGGGCGGTGTAGTCAAAGGGCACGTAGGGCTCCGGGCAGTCGGCCGAGACGCCCGAGGCGGCCGGGTTGGAGGTGTAGCACGTCTCCTTGGTGACGACGGCGCTGGCCATGCCGAAGAGCTGGGCCTCGTAGGTGGCGTTGGACACGGTGCCGGCGTTGAGCACGACCGTGTACTGGCCCTCCTCGTCCTGCTGGCCCGCCTTGGCGGCCTCGAAGGTGGCGTTGGCGTAGGCCAGCAGGTCGGCGTAGGTCGAGTAGTTGCCGCTGGCGGTGCCGACCTCATCGAACCACAGGCCGTGGATGCTGATGTTGACCGTCTCGCCCGCCGTCCAGGTCGGCGCCGTCTCCCACTTGGACCACTCGGCAATGTCCTCGCGCACGTCGGCCTGGGGCCGCGCGCCGTAGTCGGTCCAGACGTAGCCCAGCGTCTGGGCGTTGTGCAGCTTGTTGATGGCCGCGAGGTGGGTGGTCCAGTCGCGGTTGCACCCGTGCGGGATGTAGTTTGTGTCGTTGTGCACGTTGCAGTAGCCGCCGTTGAACCCGGTCGGGTCCGACGTGTTGAGGGGCCCGCTGTTGGGGTTGATGACGACGTAGAAGTGCAGGTGAGGGTTCGCCTCGATGGCGTCCACGGCGGCCTGCCAGTCCGGGTTCGTCCATGTCGAATTGCCCGGGTAGACGTACAGCGGCACCATGACCTGCGTCCGCGCCAGGACCGTCGCCGCGAGGGCGGTGAGCCACAGCAAGCCACGCATGCGGGATGATGACGACGATGATGCAGCACAGGCCGAGCGAGTATAAAAAATGACGCCTAGGCCTGCCCTCCTCGTCTCGGGCGAATAGGGACGGGGCGGAAGGTAGTTGCGCCTGTGAAACACCAAGATCAAGCCTCCTGGTCCCTGGTCTCCGTCTCACCGTGCTTGGTCAAGCAACGTCGAGATCCAACCAATGCGACTCGATATGCTCTTCTAAGCCGCCTCGGTCGTGCGCGGCATCGGGTGTGGCGGCGCACCCCCTCTCTGGTCTCTTCCCTGTGTGTCGCACACAAGAGTTTTGTGTCGGAACGTTTTTTTTCTTTTTCTTTTCAAGCGAGTGGCTTCGAAGCAGAGCTTCGGGGTGGCTTGCGTGGTCTACCGAATCATGCAGAGGACTGACCATCCATCAAACCATCAGGAGAAGCAGCTAAAAAAGAAAGTAGGGAGGACGAGTTCTTTAAACGAGGAATTTTTGACAGGCGCACCACCAGTGTCAATCCTCCTAGTCCCAATTCCCGCAGTACCCTCACCCTCATCCCCACAATCGTACTGTAGCTCGGAAGCCCTGGATGAGCTCTGTGAAGAGACGAGGAGGGAAGAAAAAAGGGGGGGTCTTCTGGGTGGCGCTCACTAGTCCAGGCCCGCAGAGGGGGGAGGAAAATGGTCTCTGCAGCGAGCCTAGAACGCATATTGAAAAGCGCTGTTGGTGCGTGTGACTTACTGCCTGTGGGCTGTGACTTGGCGCTGCCGCTAGCACATCTGGCATGCCTGTGCCTGTGCTAGCGCCTGTGTCTGGGGATTGGCAGCCTGCTAACGCCAGGGCAAGCCCGGAAAGGAGGGGTGGGTGGGTTGTGTTCGCTGTCGAGTGAAGCGTGCAAGAGGTAGAGATGCTCACGGCATAAGGGAAAAAGTACAATAGAGTTGATCTGAACTCCGAACGGCACCGAGGTATTTGCATAATGTTACGAATGTGGTCTCTGGTCGGATAAATCGGCGTGTCAAATGTCTCAGCAAAAAGGGAAAAGAAAGCTTCCAAGGCACGGCCCGCGAAGAAAAAGCCATTTCGAGGGACGGTAAAACATTCTTGGAACAGGGCAAAAAAGGAAAAAGAAAAGACGAAAATTCATTGGTGCAGCTGATAGTTTATCTCCTTCTAATCCATTCATGTATGCTTGTTTCTGCTTTGAGAGAAAACAGTGGTATTTTCCTGCTCGTATTCACTCACACGATATCTGGCTTCCTCCGTTGATGGTCAAATCCCAACCTGCCTCGGCAGCGTCAAGTCAACCAAACTCTGATCAAGGCACTTTCCCCAGGTCGGTCGCGTGGCCGTCTGTGGGCTGTACGCTTTGGTGACCTTCCAGCGCCTGCTCATTACCACAATGGGACACAGCGCCAGGGCCTCTTCCCAAATTGTCGGCTGTTAGCTCCTAGGCCCGCGTGGCTATTGACTTCTAGATTCACACCGCCAAGTCGTTAGGGCCGCCGACCAGAGCATGGCAACTTTCCCTCTCCGCCATAGTCCGGGTCATCCTCGCAGACTTTCTCCATCGCGCTGGATTTCCTCGAGATGATGATTGCGACATCATGCGCCTCATCAATTTCCCACGATACAACTACTTTACTCGGCCTTTTCGGCTCGGTATAACCATGGGTGTCGTCTTCCGAGGAGAGTAGCATGATGTGTCGACGTCTAGAACCATCGTCTCCGCCCTCTCAGCATTCACGCCGTTCTATCCGGTCCAGCCTCGCGCAGGCTCTTACTCACAAGAGAAGGATGAGCGCGTCTTGATGGGTTTCGGGGCTGATCTTTGCCTGGCAGGAGCATGGATGCACGCCGCTGTGGCACCCTCGTCCGGGTCATCCCAATGTCCACACAAAGAGTGTCGCATATACCTATACTAGGCACTTGTTGCTTTCTGGTTGTCGTCTATAAATAATGCTGCCCGGAAACATACTTACCCAACTCAGCAAGGTCTACACAACTGCGGATCATACCGTAAACTCTCCAAGGACATGGCGATAAGACTACCCGAAAATCGTAAAATTCAGCATGTTCCTAGGCTCGGGCTCGGTACCAACGGCGGCACCTATACGGCATAGGGGGCCGTGGATGCCGCACTCCGCTTCCCTGTGGGTTCCTTGCAGATCACGGTGGAAGACTCCAATAAGCTTATACATATATATAAACATCCTGATTGCATGCCATTCACTCGGAACGCTTGGGTGTGGGAAAGTTTGCACGCATTGGCTGACATTAGCATACTACTGACCACCCTCCATATCCTTCCCTCCCTGCAGCTCGACTTCTTCATCATCGCCTCCCGCTTCCTAGTCCGCATAGGCACCTCCACCATACCCAGCAGGCGGGTGCAGTCCATCAGGCACCTCAATGACATTCTCATAGTAGTCCGGGTTCGCACTGCCCGCCCACTTGGCCTTGATGGCCGGTAACACCGTCCGCCCGCTCGGGCTCTCAATGTCCAGGTTGGGCGCCGGGTACACGGGGTATGACGGGTCGTCGTTCATGACGCCGTCGTAGCTCTGGTTCCAGTAATATGAGTCAAAGGGGCCGTAGGTGGCATTGTCCCATTCGCGCAGCGTGTCGCCCGTGAGCTCTGCGACCCACGAGAAGACGTTGGCGCCCACATCCCAGCGGCCGAGGGTGTGGAGGTCCCAGTTGGCCTCGACGGTGGCGATCTCCGAGTAGTGGTTGTAGTAGTTGGTGTCGGTGGTGCCGACGAGGCTCTCGGGGATGGCATCGCCCAGGAGGATGCCCAGGACGCGGTTCTGGATCGCGTAGGTGGAGGTCTCGTCAAAGGTGACGAGGACGAGCGTGTTGTTCATGAAGCGCGTGTCGTTGAGCAGCGGGGTCAGGAAGTTGCGCGTCCAGGCGCCGGCGACGGCGACGGAGGTGTCGTGTCCATCGTGCTGCATGTTGGGCGTGATGAACATCCACTGCGGCAGGGTTTCGTTCTCGAGGTCCTCGTAGAACATGGTCAGGTTTTTCATGACCGAAAGGCGGTCCGCATTGCCCGCATTGCTGTTGTAGATGACAGGCGGGTTGTGCTTTCGCACATAGTCGTTGGCGCCCGTCTCCTGGTTGACCCAGGCGTACCCCTCGAACCCGGAGTAGGGCATGTCCTCCTCGTATTCGCCCCACGCGATGTTCTTGTCCTCAAGCAGGTCGACGATGGACGAGATGTTGGCGTCCAGAAAGTTGAAGTCGTCGTTGTCCATGCCAAAGTAGTCGCCGCCGTGAGAGGCGACATAATTGGGCTCGGACGGGTGCGTCACGCCAAAGTAGTTCGCAAGCGTGATACCCTGCTGGGCGAGCCAGGCCAGGTTTGCTATTAGAACATTGTTTGATCATGTCAGTCTGGAGCAAGTTTGGGGGGGGGGGGAGGGGGCCGGGGGACATGTAAGAAAGGAGTTCACCCACGATTACCGATGGCCAGTTCATAATCCGTGTTTTCGTTCCAGATAATGACGAAGCGGTCGAAGGCCTTGCCCTTGACATTGCTCACAGGACTGGATGTCTTGGCTGTGGCCTGCGCGGCATACACATCCTGGGTAGAGGTCGCCGTGTAGGTGTAGTACTCTTGGGCGACGGCAGAGCCAGTGGCCACGGCCAGGAGAATGAGGGTCTTGGATCTCATGGCTGATGATGTAGCCTGGCTTGAGACGGGGGCGAGAACAGCGACTGACTGGGTGCTTGTCCACGCACACACATACACACACACACACAAACACACCTCGTGAGGCAGTTCTGCAAGACCTCAAATACAGGCGAGGCGCTGACGAGTCCCTTTTATACCGATTTTACACCTGCCAGAACAGGGTAGCACACTCCCTCCCACATCTTGACCGAGAGTGGTGGGCTCCTCCTGCTGCATCTACTGGGAAGGCATCATGGCGCTGCTCGAGGGTCCAGGATGGCAGGATACTAAGTCTGTAAAGAGGGGGGGCCCCTGGGGCAGCACGAGGGCAATCTGGTTTGCTAGCACGGCATCGAATGCAACCCCATCTATCAAGGCGGACCAATGTGAGCTGTTGAATAACAAATGATCCGGCTTCTGCGCTGCAAGGTTCCCATGGATGTTCAGCGGCGTCTCGGCGTCTTGCGGCAGACTTTGTATCCACTGTTGGATGTACATCGTGGATGCTCTCCCCTAATTTGTCTCCCAAGCGGGGTTTGTCGGCGGTCTTGATAACCGTACTTTATTGACGATGTCCATCTTGTCTGCTTGAGAAACCATATCCTGCATCCTTCAGTAGTCTCATGTTGTCTTGAAAGCTTTGGAACCAGGATCATGTAGACGCCTCTCATCAACGTCTCTCCTCCAATCATGCATGCACCGTGTTGAGTGCCATGGTCCGGAATCCGGCACACGATAATGAAGATGCACCTCACCAGATGAATAAATAGTGTCGGGAAAAAAAAAAAGGAGTCAAGCGTCAGCAGCGGGGTAAATCAGCTATGCGAAGATGTCCGAGACGGGAAGGTGACAAGAGCATTGCAGAGGTCTTTGCTTGCGGGCGGTCAAGTCGGTGGTTTGTCTAGACGACAACACGTGGGTGGTGTTTTCTCAGTGGATTGGCACAGCAGTCTTTTAGGCCCTCGGGTTACTGGATGGGGCCCTGCAGCGATCGGCGGGGATACCACTATAGTATACATACAAGGGATGCTTTGTAGGCCGTTATACATAGATTGGGGGCCCTAACTGACCCCACCATCAATTTATTTGTGGCTAAAACATGGGAGGATTAGTGCACAAGAGGTAAAGTCGCCAACTTTAGATGTGCACAACCTGGCCAGCCATGGTCAGAGATTAGCCTTCAAGATACCAGTGGCAAGGCTTCAGCAGGTGTTGTCGATCGTAGTTGCCGTTATTGAAACTGAAGAGACAAGGTAGGAGCAGTTTGCTGCAATGACTAAGACGATTGCTCGGTCGGCTAGAAGTGGAAGGCACCTCTCAGATCCAGTGGATCTACATAGTCTTTTCCCCCAGACAGGGAAGCTGCCCATTCTGTATGGAAGTCGGGAGTACAATTCAACCTGTTTTTCCAGTCAGAACCAGATATATGAGAGCGAATTCAATTTTTGACAGAATCTTATATCGTAAAAATAAACACTTGACTAGAAAAGGTGTGCGTAATCCTGCCCATCAATATGTGCAGCCTCGGTGGGCAGGTGCAACAACTAGGCCGAACCATTCTGTGCTTATGTAAACATCAGGAAGGCTGCTGTAGGGTCCTGCCGCAGTGATACGACGCGTCGCGTCTAGGGCAGGAAGCCCCACCACTTAATCCAGAAGCAGCCTGTGTTGCGCCCTCACCTAAACCCTTACCTACACCCTCGAGAGCAGCTGCACAAGATCTCCTTCTGTTTCGATCTTCACCTCCTAGAAATTGGATCTAGTGTGCGGTGTTCAAGATGTCCGATTACGAGGACGAGATGGATGTCGATGTCCCCGCGCCATCCAAGGACATCACCTTTTCTTCCGACAATACCGCAAAGGGCAAACGGAGCGCTGCTAACCTGCCAGTCGAAGCAGAAGACAGCCTACCATGGTGAGAATGTCCAGAACAGCCGCTGACCCGTGAGGCTGGTTTGAGTCTCGGCGCTCCAGCTGACCTCCATGCAGGGTCGAGAAGTATCGTCCCGCAACCCTCGCAGACGTCTCGGGCCACCAAGATATCCTCGCGACCATCAACAAGTTCGTCGACTCGAATCGCCTTCCCCACCTCCTTCTCTACGGGCCCCCAGGCACGGGCAAGACCTCCACCATCCTCGCCCTCGCCCGCCGCATCTATGGGGCCGAGAATATGCGCCAGATGGTGCTCGAGCTGAATGCCTCCGACGACCGCGGCATCGACGTCGTGCGCGAGCAGATCAAGACCTTTGCCTCGACAAAACAAATTTTTAGCATGGGCGGCTTTGGCAGGGGTACCAGCGCCCTGGCCTCCTACAAGCTGATCATCCTCGACGAGGCGGACGCCATGACCAACGCCGCCCAGATGGCCCTGCGGCGCATCATGGAGAAGTACACAGCCAACACACGGTTCTGCATCATCGCCAACTACTCGCACAAATTGTCGCCCGCCTTGCTGTCGCGGTGCACACGGTTCAGGTTTAGCCCCCTGAAGGAGGCGGACATACGCGTGCTGGTGGACAAAGTCATAGAGGAGGAGGAGGTCAAAATCCTGCCCGAGGCGACGGATGCACTAGTGAGGCTCAGCAAGGGCGACATGCGCCGGGCTCTAAACGTGCTCCAAGCATGCCACGCATCAAGTCAGTACTATTTTCAAGCCAGTAGGCTCAGTGTGAGAAAGAGAGTGGGGAAAACTAACAAGCACACCAGGCACACCTTTGCAACCACGAGACGCGCCCAAGATACCAGACAAAGACATTGTCCGAGAAACCGTCAGCGTCGATACCATCTACACTTGCATCGCCGCGCCACCACCCGATGCCATCCAAGATATTGTGCAGACTCTTCTCAATACGAGCGACGTGACTTCCTGCCTGAATACGATCAATACCCTCAAGGTTGCACGAGGACTTGCCCTTGCCGACATCATCACTGCCCTTTCTGAGGAAGTTGCACAGCTCAATGTCAAGCCAGAGGTCATGATCACCTGGTTAGATGGTCTTGCAAATATCGAACACAGAGTGGCTGGAGGTGGCTCGGAAAGCATCCAGACAGGAGCTGTGGTTGGCGTCATGCGGAATGGCGTGGAACTCATGGGGTGAGCGGTGTCTCGAGAAGAAAGGGAAGGCAGATGTTCACGCACAGTGAAAGTGGAAAGGAGGGAGGGCACAAGACCTTCGTGCTTTGCATTTGTTGGCGTTCTGGTAATGGATGAAAACGATCCACCAAAACTCTGGACTCGGGCTAACTTTGTATAGCCTCCTGTCTGCTACCCAAAAAGGATCAAAGATCATATATCTAATCTATACCACACCTATACCTGAATATTCAGTTCTTCGATCGACGAGTCGAGATCCCCTTGTTACCCTCTTTCCTATAACCTCATCCGGGGTGGCATGATACCACACATGATTCGAATTCCTCAGCCCTGTGTCCTCCTCATTTCTAGCCCGCCACGCTTTCCCGCGCCGAACCATCACCATTGCTGCCAATATACCCGGCGTCGAACAAGCTCAGCACCAGGTACCACAACTTTTCCCGCACAGCATCAAAGAAGAGCGGTTTGTACGCTGGATCCGCCCTCGTCGGTCCTTCTTCAGTCCACACGGTCTCGTACGACGAGCTGGTGGTAGAGTCACGGGGCGCGCGAATTCCTACATCTGCCAGGGCTACGGTTATCTCCCGAGCCGTCTCACTGCGGTGCGATTGGATCGCCGAGAGAAGATAGGCAGGCGGCTGAAGGCGAGCGTGTAGGAGATTAGCGTACAGCCAGTGTATCTCATCGCCGTGTATATAAGGCGTGGTTTTGCAGATGGACGCCGGGAAGTGCCACGTCAGGATAGGCCCACAGGACGCGCTGGTGGCTGCCAAGAGAGATGGTTTTGACATTGCTTCTCCAATCAGGGTGGTCTACTTATGGAAACTTTTCTCCATGTTTTCTCGGTACTCGCAGTCTCGGATCGTGCGTTCATGCTCTGCTTACGTTGGTAGTGCCTTGACTCTTGGCCTTGGGTTCGGATGACGAGGTAGGCAGTGTGGGTGGAAGGAAGGATTTGGGAGTTGAAGCAGACGAAAAGAGCAGAACATGCTCTGAGAGCGAGTTTCTTGAAGAGCCCTAAAAGAGTTTCTACCTGGGCACAGCAATAATGAGAAGTGAAGGTCAAGAGCTATAGTGAAAACGTCATGCCTTCTTTTGAATGTAATCACTGCAGATGTAAAGTATCTAACCAACTCAGCCGGAACATTGAAATGCCCTCCGTCTAATACTAATGAGGAAATACTATAATGTGGATATTCTTCGGAAAGAAAGTAAGAATCTGGTCAGTATCAATGATCCACAAATTGTATTGCCACAGGACGTTGCAGCCTAGAATACCTTACTCAACACTAATTCTGCAGCCTTGTGCTTGATGGACTGCTTACCGCTCTTCATAAGCTTACTCGCGCCTTGAAAAACCACAATCTTTCTACCCCGCTCCAACAGCAGCTGCTAGTGGATCATCGCAGGATATCCTCACGTTTAATTACATCAAACGTTTCTTCTCCTTCAGCAGTCCTCATAGCTGGGCCGAATCATGATTGATACCAACCGCTGCCATGTCTGCTACTGCGAACAATAATGACAGCATTCCATCGGTCGTTGCCAGACTGACGGCCCGCAGCAGGGACCTAGATGCGCTTGGCACCATACTGCGACTGCGCGCCGGGGGCCGATTACCTCAAACGAACAGTATCAGCAACCCCAGATTTGACCCGTCCATCGTCCAACACGACGCGCAGGAGACGCGCATCGTTGTTCATACCAGATATCCTCGGCTCGTGGAGGCCTTTCTGGCTCATAAGCGGCAGCATGGCAGCCCGGTCGAGAAAGAACTCTACAACCGCAACGGCTGGACCTGGCAGAAGCAAATAGCCCGTCTGGGTAAGTATCTGTCCGTTTGCGCGTTTTCACATATGCTTACTCCTCTTTTTTTCCTTCTCTTCTCTGTTCGTCTTGTTTCCAGGACATTCGTGATTATTGACGCTTCGTGACAGTGGCGAAACGACCGCTCATGTTCATAAGTGGCGGTGACTTCACCGTGCTCCGCGATGGAACGAAGATTGGTGCCGCCGCGACGCAGTGGGACAGAGTAGGCACCGAGGCTGAGGCCACGAATCGCGATCTGAAGCTCTCCGAGTATCTGAGCTACGACGAGATCATGCTCGGCTCTCTCCTGGGTGTCAGCTCGCCAAGCTGCTTCATCAACACAGGAAGCCGCCGGAACAATGGAATCGTCGGGAAGCCAGGCGAGTACGAGAAAGGAGGGATCATCGTGGGCCTAGTCGGCGCACGCTTTGAGCGGCCGGGCCGCATGGACAGTATTTACATACAGCCGTCTGTTGCGAGGCCCCAACAACATCCCGATCTGACGTCTATCTTTCGGGACTTCTTCCTCCCTAGCGGAAGTAGCATCGGGCTTCCTACACAAGAGCAGACTGCGTTCGACGTGGAGATGTACAAGGCGCGCATGCGCATCGCGATCGACATGCTGTTGCTGGAGGCCAACGCGCGCGCCGGAGCAGCGGGAAAGAAGGCATATGTCTATGTCGTCGGGCTCGGGCTGGGCGTCTGGGCAGTTGATGTCAACCAGACGACTTATTTCGTGGAAACTTTCGCCGAAGTGCTGCGCGAGTTCGGTAGTCGGATGAGTTCCCTGGGCACGCTGAACTTTGCGTACATCGACGTGCCTCAGGCCACGCAGAGAGCAGTGCAGGATGTAGCGGCTGCTCTGTCCATCGATGTCATCTTCTCGCGTTCTGACCCGGCCGCCAAGCTGACTGGGAAGGCGGCAGGGCAGCTGCTCGTGCTCAGCTACGCCTGGGACGGCAACTCGTTTCCGGGGAATGAGTTCTGGGCGGGCATGTTGAGCGCCAGTGGCGATCCGGCTGCGGCCTGCATGAGCCAGATCTCGGAACTGCACAACCCCATCATCAACCCGGACTTTTTGGGCCGTATCATGGTACTCGATCCTGAGCGCGCCCGGTAGACACAGGAACACCACGGGAGGCAGAGCATGGCCTGGGAGATAGCTCTACATCGGGATAGAAGCGCTCAAGCCCAATGTCAACGAGAACGGAAATTGAGATACTGAGATCTTTGGGCGTTTAGAAGAGAATTTTCCACATACTATCGATCGAGTGGTAAATTGAGGCATAAAAAGCTTGATTTGTTTTCTGTGCAAGCATTATGCAAGATGCTAATAATACTTGTTCATTACTTTCCTCAAGTAATCAACCAAACGGCATCCTGACCAGTCGTTAGATCCTCCTCACATTTTAACATGAGCTGGGCACAGTCTCTCGCAATCTGAGTGACCTTCTCCGTATACCTCACGCTCTCCGCCTGTTCTTCAAACGCCTTGCGCCATCTCTCCCACTCCGACGATGTGATACTGTTCCGTTGCCCCTCCTTGACACTTTCCCGACTCTTCTGGAGGAGGTGTTTTCCTGCTAAATGGACCCAGACTGCCGCCACTTGGAACAAAGAGTCGGCCATGTATTCCCTAGACGGTGCAGGTCTATGACTGTGTTCGTTGACCTTGATCTCAGCCCCCAGTGCCTCATCAAGAGCCCAGACACTGTACATTGTAAAGTCGGCAAGCTTCTGCACTGTGATCCTCGCAATGAACGCATTCACGTTCATCCAGGCCTTAACCTCCACCGGGTGCCATCCCGCGCCACAGCCCGGTGAGTCGTTCCAACATTCTGTCGCGCTCGGGCCGAGCATAACGAGATCGGTCCAGAGCGTTCCGGGTGAATATACCCAATACATTTTAAGCGCGGTCGTCATGTTCGATGGCGGTGCCGGCTCCGGACGGGACTTCAGCCCTGCGAGAAGGTCGACGAGCTTTTGCTGCCTCTGTTCGTCGTCCCACGGGATCTTCTTGGCTGCGTGTAGTATCGTGTAGTACAGATCCCACAGCTGGCCCTCTAGCGACAACGAGTCGTCCGATCCGGTGACCCTCGCTTTCAACTCGTCGAGGTCCTCTTCTGGCCCCCACATCTCGAGTGCCTTTTGTGGTTCGTGGTATTTACGCTGTGCTCGGGCCACCTCCTCCTGCGCAACAAACAAGCGGCCGCCATTCGCCGTTGTGTACGAATGCTCTATGGGTTCGGCCAAGCGCTGGATGGCGTCGGCAAGTGAGAGTCTTTCGTGTATAGGGTCGATAAGAGTGTCTCCGATGTAAGACTGGACGATGGCGACTGCGAGACCACAGCCCTGGAAATAGGGTCGTATGCCGGCGATTTCGTCGATCTGCGCAGATATATCGTCCGGATTCCTGGTGACGGCCTCTTCGACAGCGACATTCTGCTTTACGTGGTGAGGTGATAAGCTTGGTGCAAGACTCGGATGTCCTGGTAGTGCAGAGAGATCTTCTGCTAAGTCCAAAAGAGATTCGAAAGACTCCATTGTAGGATACTTGTTTTGATTGTACGAAATGGTTATTCTACCAAGAGCTTATAGAAGTCTGTGAGCCTTGTAGTGCAGATTGGATCTAAATAAACCAATTGATTTAGGCAGACTAATAGAGGATCAACAGTCAGCCCGGTATGAGTCCCAAGGAGGCTGTGTGTGGGCATGGTTAAGGCTGATTGACGATCCTCTACTGTGGACCCCACAGCACTTGATGGATGACCGTTAGCGTACGGCGGGCCGCCATTACCGGACCACAGTCTGAGCAGTAAGCAAAACCGCAAATCATTACTGTATCTTTACCGAATAGGGATCACACTATGTTCTCCGGAGTAACGTCTTTGGCTGCGTGATATGGGAACCTTGTGCGTTATAATGGCATGCTGTTGGCTCATCTAAGTATGTGTTGGCTGCAGAAATGCCAATCTTGCTATATAAGCATGGTACTTATATATCACTCATTACCCCCTCCTCCATTCGATCCATGTCCTCTTCATTGCCGGCTAGCTAGCCATATAATAAACTATCTTGCCCCTCTCCCCCCCCAGCGGTATCATTCTTATTTTCCACGTGATACCTGCCGTAACTCCTCCACACGCGCCCGTTCGTCCTTCGTGTTCTGGGCGGCGGCGGTTGTTGTTCAAGACACCTCCAAGATGCTCTTGGTTTCCTCGAGCTGGCTGGAGCCCGTGGACAGGCTGCTGTTGACCGACGTTGCCCGATCCCCAAAGTCGAAGCGCACAACCTGCAGGCAGTATTTGAACGCCGTGTGATTCCTCATGGACATGAGCGCCGTCGTCCACAGCCCGAATACCGGTGGCATATTCTGGCCCATCGGTAGCTCGCTCCCCATGTACTCCTGCCAGAGGACCCTGCTCGTCATCCTGAGCTTGGGGTGGAACTTCTCGACCGCCCCCAGGTCGTCGATGGCCCATTTGATGTCCAGCGCCGACTTCTTTAGTATCTCTGGCTCGCTCTTTCTGGTGAGCGAGCCCATCGTGTCGAAGGCGAACTGACCTGTGCCGAAGTAGTCCACGAGATCTCGAAACATCTTCTCAACCTTGCTAGCGTCCATCCAGAATAAGAAGAATTCGCAGACGATGATGGTCTTGCGATCAGCAGGTACTAAGAGAGGATATCGTGTGAGTTCCAATATCAAACAATATTCGTGGTCGGCCTTGTTGTGACAAGACCAAATAAGTGAATCACGAGCCACCAAGAACTTACTGTCTTTGTACCAGCCATCTGTCGTGATGGACAGACTTCGCAAGCTGTAGTCGCCCTGCGGCGTCGGCATCACCCTGTTGCGGAGGTCGACCACGCTCGGCAGGTCGACATCAACCCAGCGCACATTGTCCCCCCACCGAACCCGCAGGTTCCTGGCGTCGAGACCACAGCACAGGTGAAGAACCTGAACATCCTCATCGGCATGGAGGTCCAGAAACTGCTGGCACCATTTGTCGATCGTCTTTGTCCGATTGCACGTATATCGTACCCAGCGCTGATCCTCGGCGGTGTGGGTATTGCGAGGATCTTGTTTTGTTTCACAGCGGTCGAACACTTCCTGGGCATAAGGGTCCCCGAGGATGGGATTTGGTGCTCGTGAGTCCTAAACGACTTGTGTGTCAGTATAGTGCTTGTAGAGACCGAGCATGACGATTATGGAGAGGAGTCATGTCTTCCTTGCAGTCTGGGATACAAGGTTGACAAAGTTCAGGTAATTATCTGATAATCGCCTACAATGCCACACCTGTTTTCCTTGAGAGACATCACTCGCCTCGAATGTGAGGGAAACTCACCATAGCTCGCCATAGTAACGTGAGGAGACAGAACTCCTCAAATTGGGAGAGGCTGGCGGCTTCTCTCTTCCATCTGTCAGAGCTTTTTGTGGTAGATGTTTCAAGATCCATGTTGTCCTCCTTTTCTCTCTGCTTCTTTTTCTCCCTCTCTCTTCCTCACGCACACGCGCGCGCACACACACACACACACACACACAATTATACTCTCGCGATTTCGGGCTTTTTGATCCCTGCAATAAGTGCCGTCTTCCGTTGCAAAGAATCACAGGGTCTCTCGTTCATAGGCTCACTCCCTTGTCGTTCATATATCAGGATGAAAAGAAAAGACTTGAGGGAAAAGACGTCTGTGACCCCGCCACGGCGGTTACGGCTGGCAAGAGAGAAGAGAACCTGTCATAAGTATATAACAGAATTTTGGGCCACGCGACAGCACAATGACCCCCCTTTGGGGCGTCCAGGTGGGTTACATGGTACTTTACGAGCATAAGACGACCCACTGAGCGGTGGGCCACGGGATGCCGCCGCGAGACACCAGTCCTTGTTGTTGCATGAGTATCCACTAGCCGAAGAAAACAACACATCCGTCGGCAGAGCGTGGGGATTCAGAGGTCGTAATCGCGACAGGACAGCGCCACACTTTGTTGACAGGTGCGGGATCTCGGAACCTAGTGCGCCTTGATAATTCCTGGACCATCTAGTTCTTCCGTAGAGTCTCTCCCGCGGGCTGTTGAGGACATCGACTGCTCCGAGGCCCTGTCTCCAGTCCGTTCAGGTGAGAGGGAAGCCCCCCCCCCCCCCCCCTTTGTTTACTTTTTTCTTCTTTTTCCTTTACCGCCCCGCAAGCATCAACACATGCCAAATCATACCAGTATAAATCATCAGCCTTGGCCCGTACACATGGTGTGTACCCGTCCCAGTGCGTCCAGGGACCCCCCTCACCCAAACATCGTGGATGCCGCCAAATGGCCTCGGGCCTTTGACGGGGGTCCACAGTTCGGGTGGGTTCTGACACCTTGCGGGCGTGCGCAGTCAACGGCGGCAATGCGGGTCAAGACAGACGTCTCCGGAGGGAGGAGAGGGCTCCACGTGGCCGAGGTCTAGGCGTTCGAAACGAGAGGGACGCGAAGAGTCGAGAGTGACGGTGAGCAGGGTTAAAAGCATACATTTGAGGCACAGCAGACAGGGTTTTCTTGTAGCGATCTTTTTCGTCCATTGTGCATGGGCACTGTAGCCGATAGCCGAGGTCGGCGCAGTTTTTGAAAAAATAAATTCTACATGATATGTAGTGTCTATGCTGATATATGGAGCATCGATCGATCTAGGCGCAGCACTCGAGGACATTCGGCAACTGATATCGTGTGATCAATGGGTTCTTGGGGGATCGATGACATGATCAATGGATAGAGTCTGCACTGTCCCTTGCTAAAGGCAATCTCTCTTGACGCAAGGTCACTTTGATGTCAGTCACAGCGAGTCATTGAAGACCCAATTCAGGGCACATTAATAGAACAAAAGTGTTGTACATAATATAGCAAGATTGCGCATACATCTCAGAATTGTGGCACCAAGGCTGATATCTTGATTAGACAGCCGAGCAGGGTGATATACAGTAATAGTACCTTGTTAATATTAGCTAGTGATATATCCATGGCCAGATCTGGATGGAAGAGCAGACAGGTTAAAGTTTGTTAGCCGCAATGTCACTCATAATTGTGCACCAAATTAGATGTCAAACTCTTATCTAGGCTTAACAGTCTCTGGGGATCACAAGTTGGTCAATCACCGTGAGCCTACTTCAGTGCATATCAATTCTTGGGGAGTATATTGTGCAGAGCTGTTGAAAGAACACCAACTAATGAGTGTTTGTTTGCGAAGCTGGCGTCCATCCAGACAGCAACTCGCTTAACTGTTGATGCCGGCCCAGGGCATCAGAGAAGTCAGGATAGTCCCTATTCCCACCCTCAGAAACATGCTCATAGTATGCCTCGTACAGCTTGGCGACGCTCCGAGCCGCAACAGGCAGATCCGCCTCTTCTTGCCAAGCGGGCCACCCCCACTGCACACGGCGGACCTCATCCGCCGCGAAATCGTGCACGTCGATGGTGACAGGCTCGGAGTACGAGGAGGCGTGGAGAGACGTCCCGCCCGGCGAGGTGAGACGGATCTCGCCGCGCTCGCAGTTGATGTGCCATGTCAGTGCGGGCTCCCCCTTGAACTGCTGGCCCCGACGGAAACGGATGTACAGACTGGCCCCGTCCTGGACGCTCTCCGAGGGCTTGAGAGAGGAGGTGGCGATGATCAGGTCGGGGACGTCGGATTCCACCTCGTCAATGATCTTGCCTGAGGCGTTGCGGAGTTTCATGATGGGTCGCTGGAGCTGGAGGCGAGGCTGCACGTCCGCGGCCTCGCCGAGGACAGACTGCACAGAGTCAAATACTTCAGAGTGTCACCAGTCAGCTGAATGAGTTTGCAACAGAGATTTGCCCGAGCCAAGAAGTATTAGACAAGGAGGAGGGGGGGGGGGATCCAAGTCGAATGAATACTGACAATGTGCAAAGCCAATCATGGGAATGTTTCCTCCAATGCTCCTCTGCGCAAAGTATTTCAAGCCCTCGATCGCCGTCTCGCGATCGATCGTGCCTCCAAAAGCCCGCACCTCACTGCTCAGTACTTTCCCCAGGCCTCCTCCCTGGACCAGCTCCTTCAGTTTCCGAAAGACGGGAGTCAGCCGCCCCTGCAGACCAACCATCGTGTGCAGACCTTTGTCCGCCGCCGCCTCGGCCAGCTCTCGCGACCGCGCCACGTCATGTGTCAGCGGCCACTCCACAAACACATTCTTGCCGGCGTCAACGCTGGGCCTGATCAGGTCATAGTGCGTGTCGACACGCGTGCAGCAGACAACGAGGTCGACGTCCGGGTCAGACGCGATTGCTGCTGGGTCGCCGTATGCCCGGGTGCTCGCCGGGTCGAGGCCGTAGGACTGAATGGCCTTGTTTGCAGACTCGACGCTGGAGTTGCAGAGTGCCGTGATGGTGTACTTTGATTTGCCCCGTGCGGAGAGGAGGTAGGGCAGGTGGGCACTGCTCGCCCAGGAGGTCACGGCCGAGGAAGAGAGGCCTATTATGCCAAGGCGGATAGGTGCCATTTTGTCACAGCATTCAACGATGTTAATAATGGGTTTCAGACACAAAGACCAAGTTTCTTGCCAGGGATTCCTCGTGAGGTTGAATACTTCTGGTCAGAGGACTGTTGGGGTAGCGATTTGGCAATTATTATGAACATCGAGACTGCGGAGTATTGGACTAGCATCAGTGCATCTATTGGTAATCAGCTTCCTGGCAATACACGATTTGGTCCGGATTTATAATCACCTGCAGCCAATGTTCTTACCAAGAAATCTTCATTTTTGGCACCAGACCTGCTGTGCCATGAGATCTTGTCGACTATTGTCTGGTGCACGCTTATGAGAGGCTGGAAGGGGACTTTTGTGAGAGGTTCGGATCTCAGCCAGATGTGTATCGTTGTTAGCGCTGCGCCTTGTGAATTGCTTCGCTGATGTCAATATCAGATGGCAGAAGACGGTGCTGAATACAGAATCGAGAACGAGGTGGAGGGGATTACACTCTTGACAACACACACGAAGCATTAGGTTCAAGTACAGACAAGTCCAAGTGATCCACTACATTATCTATATAGAGGTTGGGACGGTCAGCTCGCTGTGCCGTGCCAAAGTTGCAGACAGCTGCCATGCAGTTACTAATTAAAATGCAAAGACAGGCTCGCTTCCTCAAGATGCTGCTTGAGGGTGTCTTCAGTGTTCTTCAGCTCATCCTTGACAAACTCCTCCATGCTGATCTTGATGCCGAGAACTCGGTCTTCTACCTCGAGATCCACTCGGGTATCAACATCATCGCTGACTTCTTGGATCCTGTCATCCAATCTCTCCAGATCCGCGTGACACACCTCATCTAACCTGCTGACTTCATTCCTGATATCCTGAATCTGGTCTTCGAGCATCTTCAACTTGGCCTCGCACTTGTCGTTTAGAGAGGAGAAGTGGTCGTTGAGACGCTGGTCAAGCCGGTCTACAATGCGGGCTTCCGACGTCGCAAGCTCGGCACGCAACTTATTGTATTGTTCAGCGCAAATCTTCTTGCAGATGTTCTCGATAAGTGAGACGTCAAGCTGGCGAGCATCGGGGCTGTCTAGTCGACGCTTCTTAGACGACGTGGCTGCGTCTGAATCTTGATGAGAATGGTCAGCCTCGACAAGCTCGAGTGATCCTCAGGGACAGGGAAGAATGTAATTACCGTATGAAATCGGAGGCATAGGGGGAGGTGCCCCGACCTCATTGTACGATGGAGGGCATTGGGCCGGCAAATCATCGACACTGCTAGTGAAATCGACAATTTTGCCACCTTTGCCATGATAGAGACTAGCATAGTCACCGAGACGACTGCTAGGGCTAAAGTCTCGATATACAGCCTCGCAGAGCGTCGTGAGCTGAGCCCGAGACACAATACCAGCTCCGATGCAGAGTGTCAAGACACGGCGCTGAGCAGCTGATCGTACGGATCGCAGCAGGGCAGTCTGGGTCCTGTCATTGAGGCGTAGTGGCTCAGGCGGTGTGACGAGGATGGGAGGAATCTCGAGGCGGAACAACAAGAGGTGCGTCTTGTCGCCAAGCGCCTCAGCATCGGCTTTTGCTTGAGCAGGGGCGGACTCGACAAGCGACTGTATTTGTTGGAAGTGAATCACCAGGTAGACAGGGACAGGCTCGTCCTGGTGGCGTCGATGCAGAGCAATGCGAAGCCTGAGCGAGGCGCTCTTGGTGGTTGGATCAAAATCGAGGGCCAAAGACGCCGGTATTGAGGGTGATGAGGTCTCAGGCGTCTCGTCCCAACCAATGACAGCGGGAACATCGCGCAGATCAAGCTTGAGTGCCGACGACGCCTCAGAAGACGAGCCTGCTGCAGTCATCCTGTATGTTGTCTACCTGTCCCAAGTATTTCATCAGCAGTCACAAACGTAGTCTGGAAAGAAGCCCTGATGTCACATGAATCGGGTCATGTAGACACAGATATCCCACCCGCCCAGGCTTTTATTGCGTCGATGGAGCAGCCTTGACTCGAAGGGTCAGTGGAGAAGAATGAATGATGGAGAAGGAGGAAAGACGGCAGAGATGAGAAGGACTCTCCAGCGTCTGAGAGCCCAACGGCACAACAAGAGACACTAGGATTCGCGATCGGCCACCTCATCCACCAAAGACGTCTCTTTTAAAGCCGACGAATCTAAGGCGAGGTTACCTCCCAGAGCCCAAGATCTGCCTATGCACAGCACCTGGCTGGGCGTGTGAAGGTTAGATTCCTGTCGCGTGGCAGAGGGTGCGAATAGCCAATGCTCTTGAGGGCTACTGTGGTGTGCGATACAGTATTGGCGGAGAGGCTCTCGACGTCGCAGCAAGTGTTGCCAGGACTCACGAACGGCCACCTCATCCACTAGATCCGTCTCTTTTAAAGCACACGAATCCAGTGGGAGGCTACCTCCCAGAGCCCAGAATCTGCCTACACACAGCACCTGGTCGGGTGTGTGAAGGGTAGAAATCCTGTCGCTTGGCAAAGGGTGCGAGTAGCCGACGCGGCTTGCTGCTACTGCGGGGTGCGATGCAGTGTCTCGGATATGACCTTGTATCGTAGCGTCAGAGGAAAGGAGAGAAGTGGGTGGATTGGGTGTGTGTAGGAGGAAAGGAGAGAGATGTGGGAGCGCGAGGTAGCTGGTTGGGAAATGGCAGAGCAAAGAACTGTAGATGCAGAGAGGCCCTGTGAAAGGACAGGCAGGCTAAGGGCAGGCAACAGACAGGTGAAGTGGTCCCGTTGAGCTGCCTGTCCTTCACATACATTGGAAGGAAGAGAGGTAAGGAGACGACGTTAGGAGTGGAGACGTCCCAGCCACCTAATTAACAATCGTCACGTTAACCGAGGGCACGGACCCTCACTCGATTTGGTCTAAGCGCGACATCACGTGGGCGCGCTGTCCCATCGAGTTGAGTGGGGGCAAGGCGGATGTCTAACAACCCTAACCCTCATAGTCAACGAATCCTGGCAGCTGGCTCCTCCACATGAGCCGCTAAATTCATCTCATGAACCATCATCATCTCTTCACTATTCGGGGCTGGCATTTCGCCATCCAGCTCAGGCTGCCGAACTAGTCGGTCTTCAGTCATACAGACGGACAGAAAGGCAACCAACATCAATACTATCTATCTGCTGGAAACGAAACCGATAAGGCGTAGCTAATGGTCTTACAATCTGCGAAGACCCGGACATCATTCACATCAGCCGTCCTGAGTTCCACAGCCTTGGCCATCACGACGATAGATAAAAGCAATTGAGAAGAATAGCTCGGATGTTGATTCTGGTCAGATAACAGATCTAGAATACGTGTTCCTCAAACCAATCAAGAAGTGAGATAATGAATGACCGTATCTCCCTCGGCTGCTCCCAATGAATCCACGTCAAGAGGCCCGATTCTCACAATGGTCGAACCACGTGAAGCACACCCGGCGCAGGCGATCATCCAAGCTGGACTGCAGCACGTGTCAAATACCAAGAAGCCTTTGTCCGCATAATAGCGTCTATTCTCCAGCAACTCATTTGTACTCAAATACCTCCATACTTGGTGGGCGTTGAGTTGTCGACCTCCTGGACAGCTGCGCACCTTTTGCTCACCAATGTCACCACTCAAGTCCCGGCTATCGGACCGACGAAGCAACAGGTTCCTGAACACCGCCATAGGATCGAGCTCGAAAGCTAGATCTCCACCGTACCAACCGCAGAACACACTGCTGCCGGAGCCCCGGCGCGCGTCCGGCTCAAACGTAATCACCAACTCTGGAAGAAGACCGTCGTTGTCGGATGGTCCGTCCCGATCGCACGAAATTGTCGACCCTCTGGTACGAGAACTGACGTCGCATGACTGCACAAAGCCACTAGCCGGGTCGCGCGGCAGCATAGGTATAGAACCTCGACATACTGACAACATCTTGCCTCGTAGACAGTCGCGAGCAAAGTTGATTGGATCCCGAATCATCTCCAATACAACTGCACAGTGAGGCGCAACGATGCCAAGGATCCCATCCGTGGGAACATTGTGACCCTGGGACTTCAGACTAACTCCTCCCCAAACGAGGGCCGCAGACCATAAGAGGTCTGTGTGCCCTAAGCCGTGGCCGTGATTGAATGCCTGAGAGATGAGGCGTGCCAATTTTCCGGTCCATCCGCGCTCGACGCCGGATCCTGAAATGGCTATGCTCTCCATGTTCAAAGCATAAGCACTGCGCTGGTGGTCTGGAATGTTTGTCAGGGTTTGGAGACTGCCGATGGCCATAGCAATCAAGATGAAATCCATAGCCGAGTTGATCTCATCGGAAATATTCTGGTATCCTTCGGCCGAGAACTGGTACTCGTTGTGGGCTATAGTAGCAACCACCCGTGCAATCGGCTTCAGGTTCTTGTCCCGACTTGAAAGTCTGAGCGCAAGCTTGTGAACGACGTCGCTGACCTCTGCGTTAGGCCGCGTGTCTACGAGCTGGAAGTAAACGTGTGGAGCCACTTGAACGTTGTCGTCCCGATGCCGTAGTTCCCTGATGGTCCATGAGAGAGCTCGTCCTTTGTCGATCCCGGCCTTCCATAGGTTGGGCACCTTGTCCTTGTCGAGTTCCTGCGGCGAGTATTCGAGTTCCCTAGCAACGCATGAGGCGATCTCCAAGTCTCCTCCGAAGATGATATCCGTGTCTCCCAAGTCTTCTGCTGTGCTCTGATCCTGGTTCACCGATCTGAGAGGGTCAATGACAGACACGTCGGGTTGGCGGAGCCAGAGTCTGACCAGGATCTTGTGTGGACGTTCTGGATTCTCATCAGTAATGAGTCTCCGGGTGGTCTGGCTGATACATTCGACAGCTACGTCCGCCCCATTTGCCCACGCAGCAAGCGCAATCGATGTAACGCTCATGGACATTGTGTCGAATACCCGTGTTTCCAATCCTCCTCTGTTTGAGTTCGTTAGGTCGCGTGCCTCGTTCCCCAAAAGCTCGGCTATGAAGTTGATAGCTTTTTGACGCCCAAGGGCTGACCTGTCCTTCAGCTTTACAGAGGCACCAAACTCATAGGCTAAGCGACTCAAGCCAAGCATGGTTTTTCTCGATCGGTCCGAGTCGGCGTCAGAATCGATCGTTGCTCGCACAAAGTTGTCTATCAACGGCTTCGCCATTCGAGGCATGTGGACCCCATCCATATCGCTTTTCAGCTGGCCTCCGTGCACTATGGTAGTCAAGTCTCCACGTATAAGTTGTTCAAGGAGGGCCTCGATACTCTCAACGGACTCTGTGTACCTGCAACACAGCACGATGAATGTTGCTAAACCCTCAAGAGACCTGATCTTGACATCCCTCATCCACTGGCAAGTCTGGATAGACCGCATGTTTGCTCCATGCAGCATAGTTGACCTTGAGAAACACACTCTCTCACACCAACTTGGAACGGACAAGACCCGGACATCAAACCGGCTCTCTAGCACAGTAAAAATACCAGCGTCCTCATCGCGTGTGAGAGCCGAGCCGACTTCTTTCCCAATCACGATAGCCGATGCGACTTCATTTATCCCGACCTGAAGATTTTGGAGCACACCCGTTGGGCCCAGAACAAGAGTCATCTTTATTTATAGTATTGAATGTGGATTGTGAGCTTAAGTAGAGGTACGAGGAGACTCTAAGAAAGAGTTCTGAGGAGAGGGGTTTTGGTGAATTCTGATAAGTCTGAAGAGACGGACTAAGAAATATTAGCAAGTGTAGCAGCTCGACTTGCAAAAGCAGAAGATCAACAAGGACCTCAGCTTCTCTTATATTGCATTTGCGAGCTTTCATCGGTTGGACAAGCTGCACATATGCTACCTTTTTACACTTACCTTCCTCATAGCCTGATCGACTGCACTAATTCATCAGAACCGCATGAAAGCCTTGTTGCAACCATACGCGAAGTCTGCATAAATAAGCATTTAGGCAGCGCTAATAGATTTATAGGATATGCTTCATCCACGTAAGAAACCCCTCAAAGCCTCACCGCAACCACGAGCGAGATCTGCACAGCTGCTTAGGCAGGGCTGATAGATGTATAGGATATGAATTATCCACGTAACAAACGCTTCAAAGCCCCATTGCAACCACGCGCTTACAAGATCTACCTAGGTACCAAGCAACTGATGCACGGTTGTGACTTGACGGTGATATGGCTGTCGTAGCTGCTGAGGGCTTTTTATATGATCTTCGTGTGGCCAATCATCTCATTCATCCTTATCACACCTCAATATGGTGCAGCAGGCAACCCTACGTACGCTAAATATGCAGTACACAGGCCCCACCTCAGCTGTGTAATGGAAACGCATCGGTGACTTGATCAGCCATGGGAAGCTAAGACCAAGTGAGGCTTGTGAGGACAAATCTGTTGTGTATCGGGAATATACCCTGCACGCTGCCGTCTCAATGTGTTTTGTTGGCCGTATGCCACGAGTGCAAGGCTGTAGACCTGGCCCTCCTTGCGCGGTACTATCCATGGGAGAATCGTGCACAGTGTGAAGATACAGGAAGTTCACCTTTCTACTTGTCACGTTGGGATGTTGAATAGCACTGGTTAAACAACGTTGACTTGGCGGATTGAGGACATGACTGGATCTGATAGACGCGTCACACCACAGGTGCTGTTCCTCGCTCGCAACCTAGCTCTCATTTGAGGGCTCCTATCTTCCATCAGAAAGATTCGAACATACAGCTTCTTCGGAGGTCCACGTTAGAATAATGGCGGGCTGGGTCTTTGCACATAGTACTATCTTGATCATATTGAGACCTACTTTTGACCGCCGAGGATATATCCTCTGAGTATGGGATGTCAAGACTGAAAATCACACCTCATTTGTAGCCACCGTGGAACTAACCACGTGGGCCTCGTGAACAGTGCATGCCACTCTGGTGATGTGTCAAGGATGAACACGACCTAGAAATTAAAAAGGTTTTGAGACATTCAACGAATGAACGAGAAATTGGGCACAGGATCCTCATGTTTTCAGGTAATCGTGAAATGCCTGGGCTCCAGCTTCTTCGAAAGTGCCAGGTCAAGCCTCAGGACACCCCTCCCACCCCTCAGCGAGCCTTATTTAGGAGTGCCTGCCGCGTATGCATGTATACAGTATAATCAGCCAATAGATGCCTCAGGCGGGGCGACACCAAAATCTCACTTTGATATCCCCACCAGACGGAAAAGTCAGACTCATACTGAGGACCGAAAAAGTCTAACGGTCCTGGTTGTCAAAATCAAGTAATGCGTACAAGGAGCTGAGGAAGTATTCCAGTTGAACGAGGTTGACGTGTGAGGAATGTTCTCCTTGTTTTTTCTTTTCGCGTTTCTTCCGTTCGTCTCGTATTTATCATGGCGGGCCACCTGACATTGAAAGACAGTCAATTGAGAATGAATGGGCATAGAACAGATGAAGGCACGGTCGTTCAAAGTCGAAGGCCTACTGTCAAGATGTGGCGGATCTGTGTGAATGCAGAACTCCACATCAACATTCACCTGGAACTCCGAACCGCCTACCACCAGCTATTACTGCATAGTGACTCAGTCCTGCCCCAAGAGCCATATTTGTATACAATATATATAGACATGCTGTCTCCAGACTAGAAACTTTACTACAAAGATCCTTGCACTTATCCAGGTTGTATCCGTCACCCACAACACGAACCTTTCTTCTACTGTTCCAGGAATCACCGATCTATCACTCCCGGGACATAGTCCGAAGAACCAAGCCAGACCAACCAGACACTTGATAACAAGATGATCAACCACAACCTCCTCTCCAGGCTTCTCGCCCTCGCCGCCGTTGCCGTGGTTTCGGTCTCCGCCACCAGCTCGGCCACTCTCCCACTGGCCAATGGTTTCTCCTACTGCGACAAGTCTTCCATCACCTGGTACGACAGCACGCAGACCCAGCTCACAGCCAAGTGTGCGGCTGTCGAGTGAGCCTCCGTCCTCTACGAGTCCCATCTTGCCCTGGACCTGTGCTTTGTCAATGTAAAGGGCACTTTGCACCTCCGCATGTAGTATGTTTCCCAAGTTCTGTTCTATCCGCATTTCTGCTCTTCCCTCAACTCGACACACTTACTAACGTGGACTAAAAGACATAGCGGAGATGCTTTGGATTCTTGTACCTGCGAGATGGGAGATCAGATAATCCTCTGCCAGTTCCACTGCGGCATCACCTAGGCCCAGTGCCTCTGCGATAATGGCATTGGCGGAAGCGTCAACAACTCGTTCGATTGGAATAAGCAGTCACCACATCAAAAGGGGTGGGGGGGGTCGGTTAAGCTAACAACACAAATATATTCCTACATCGGCCTCGCTGATGACGGCAACGGCCACGTCGTGCTGAGCTGCCAGGACGCCGGCACCGTCGCCCTCGGCACGTTCGACCGGTATGTCGAGGAGGGCGATACTGTCAACTGCCCTTGAAGAGATGGCTCGGCCGATGAAGCTGACTACCGCCACTGGAACCGTGCAAGAGATCTGGAAAGATTGAAGAACATGTTACCACAAGCGTGCATGTATTCCGCGGCGGCTATGTGACAATGAGGTGACAGGTATCTAGCGGTGCCTGAAGAGAATAAAAATATACAACAAGAAAGAGAAAATCAAGTCTGCATAAACTACTCCAGACTTGACACTCAATACACAGAACATATCCTCCAATCAGGGACCCCTTTTTCCTCTATCGAGAACATGTCTATGACCACGTCTGGTATAATCCCCAACCTGTGTATCCAATCCCTCACACGAACCGTCTCGTCTTAACAGCCGAACCATTGACATTGGCCGCTCCTCCCGTCTGCAGAGTCGTAGGCAGCAAGGGCTCAATCACAGGCTGCCAGACAGTCTCATACAGACCAGGGCTGCCGTCGACGGCCAGGCTGCCGGGCTCCAGGCTGCCGAGCTCGGTCGAGTTGGTGCAGCAGGGCGAGTAAGGGCCCCAGAAGGGCCCAGCGGCCCACGCCGCCCAGCCGATGTACTCCTCGTTGTCGGCCATGTACGCCAGGGCGTCCTGGAGCATGTCGGCGCACTGCGTGGTGTTGGAGCCGCCGAACTCGCTCACGAGGGCCCTGATGCCGTACTGCTTGAGCCAGGCCGTCAGCGGCGCGAGGGTCGTGTTGAAGGGCTCCGTGCACTCGACGTGGCTGCCGCTGAAGTCGTAGTCCAGGTACTCGTGGATGTCGACGGCCCAGTTGTTGGCCGTGTCGTTGATCTGGTACAGGTAGTCCGAGGACGGCAGGTCGGTGCCCGTCGAGCCCGAGTTGGTCGTCCACGTGTGCCCGCCCGTGAAGCCGTTGCCGGGGGCCAGGATGAGGTTTGTGGCCCCGGCCTCCCTGATGGCCGTGACTGCGGCCTGGTCGTTCTGCAGCACCAGCGAGGTCGGCATGTCGTGCGGCTCGTTCATCAGGCCGAAGATGACGTGCGTGTTGTTGGCGAAGCGCTTGGCCAGCTCGCCCCAGAAGGCCGCAAACTGCTCTGTCGTCGCGGCGTTCGCGTCCGTGGTGTTGCCGATCACGCTGCCCGAGTAGGGCTGCGCAGACGGGTCGTTGTAGCGCATGTAGTTGTGCGGGTCCAGGATCGCGTATGCGCCCTTGGTGATTGTGATGTGATCGATGGCTTGCTTGTACAAGTCGAAATGCTAATGTTGTTATGTGAGCGGGTCATCTCGCTTTGCCAGTTGTCGGGCTGGATGTCTGGTCTTTTCAATTACATACCGTCTCATTGAATTTTGCTCCGAGACCATATGCCAGCGGACACATCCGTTCCAGCAGGAAAGCGACACGAAACAGGTTCACCTAGTCGATATAAGTCCTTGCACAGATATTGCGTATCATCTGAGGAGAACAAGGGAGGGCATTGAGTGGTCTCTCACATTGTTCTGGTCGACATAGACATCAACGGCAGAGGCGTTAATGAAGTCATAGTCGACGCCATACGTGCCAGGAAGCCCTGTGCCTGTAGTACCATACACACCAAACTCACCGCCGGACTCTGACACACCGGCGTAGAAGATGGTCGACTGCACCCCCACAATCAGGGACGAGATCAAGAGAGAGGACTTCATGATGAATCACCAAAACGTTGCTATTCCGCGATTGTATGAGGAATAGTGGCCTGGTCGAAATAAAGGAGTTCAGAACAACCCTTGATGCAGTGAAGGTAGTCCCCTTTTACTTATATACGTCTGCAGAGCAACAGGAGCCTCACTCTCCCAAGGGCTCATAACCCGGTCTGCATGTATGTGATGTAATTTATCTCAGAGCAGCCATCAACCGGTCCGTAGTGCGATTATTCCGTGGACCAAGAAAGAGGACCCGCCCCTGCAAGATGAGCGCGTCGACTCAATGCATAAATTAGCCAGGGGTACGCGAACCCGGAATCTGGCCCAGCGAAGTGGCATCGGAATCCGGGCATGGACCCTCAGCGGGAGGACGGCACGGGTCCCGAATGTAGTAGGATGGAGGCACTGGCTCCGGTGGCAATGCTGGCGACAGGGGGGGGAACAGGGGCGGATAGGATCCGCGGCAACAAGAAACTGCTCAGAACCTTAACCAGCGAGCTTCTTTAGTCTGGCCTAGGCCGCAGGTAAGTAATCAAGAGCGGCGCGACAAAGTAAAATTGCAACTTTATAGGGTAAGGGGGCCTTGAGTAGTGTGTTGACGACCCGATGTTCTTGGGACGATCTCTACGCAAGGAAGCATGTTGCTCCCTCCGTCTGACCGCCTGCCAGCAGCTGATACAGAAACGAGATTGCTCGTTGCAGAAACCTTGATGCTGAACCGCGCATAGAGACGCTGCGGAATGGGGCATAGTTTTCTACCACCGTCTTCTGATGCGGACCTTCATGTCCCGGTCCGGAGGCAACGCCGCCATCCCGCTATACTTCTCGTCGTCCCGAGCCGGCCGATCGGACTTGGATCCATCCAGGTTTGTCCACTCTAGAAATTCGAAGTCGAACTTGACCAGTAGGATCGCCGCGATCATGAGGATCTCCTGCTTGGCAAAGGTGCGCCCCGGGCAGATGCCAGTGCCCCCACCGTACGGGAAGAACATGTTGGAGTTCTTGGACATGGTGAACTCCGGCCGCATCATCTTCTTGCCCGTCGCCTTGTCGATAGTCTCCGTGTACTTGAGGTGACGCTCCGCCCAAAATTCGGAGGCCGGGTGGCCCTCGGAGCCCCAAATGCCCTCGTTGAGGTGGGCGATCTCGATGGGGGTGAGGACAAGGGCGCCCTTCCCGATCTCGTAGCCATCGATGTCCACCTTTTCGCGCGTGGTGCGCGGGAGATTGAACGACATGTGCAGACGCAGGGCCTCGGTATATACGGACTGCAATAGCGGCAGCGATAGGAGCTTTGGGATGTCCAGAGCCTGGTCTTTTGCAAAGACCTGGTCGACCTCCTTCTGCAGGGCCAGCAGGAGCGCTGGGTCTTGGGCGGCTTCCATCACGACCCACGTTGCGATGGGGAGAGTATTTGAGTTTTGCCTGAGAGTGGACTTGTTTTAGCCCTTCTCTGAACATTCAACGTTTCCGGGAAAAGTTGGCACGTACGCGAGCAAGAACGTGGCATAATACCCAGCAACGCCATCATCGTCGTAGTCCGTCTCCCGATAGTACTTGAGCATCTCTCGCGCCACTCTTGAGCCTGATCGCTCTTCCCAAACAACTTCAGAATCGGGCCCGTCAAAATCGAACTGGTCAGCAAGCCGCATGTAGTCTTTCATGATGCGATTGATCCGCTCTCTGGCCTTGTAAGGACGAGAGTCGAGCCACCGAGGAACACCAAAGAATAAGAGCACGGAGACTGCCTCCCACTCCCAGAACGCCTCAAGCATGTCGGGATGGTTCTCAACGACTTGCGATCCTAGGAGCGTGCGGATGGCCGCTTCGGCGACGTCCATCTTGCAGAATTCTACCAAGCTCAAGGTTCTCCAGGTTCCCAGAGGCTGTGCGTCGAGCTTGTCCGTGACAAATTTGTAAAATACTTCGGCCAGACCAGTGGAGGAGCGTAGGTGCGTCAGATACTCGTTGTATATGTGATGCTGCGCATAATAGAAGCGATCACGCTCGGCGAGCCCCTCGGTGCCGGGCAAAGGTTTCTTGGAGCGGCCTGTCTTGTCTCTTGTGATCTTGTCGATGTCCTTCTGGGGCATACCCCACTGCCTGGCGGCCACCAGGAGGATCAGGACATCGCTTGAAAAGCTGCTCGTGCTAGACGTGCGAAATATCTCTTGAATATTGGCGGCCCCGTGGACGACATATGCAGCCGACGGGCCAAGATAGACCTTGATCACATTGGAGTGTTGGAGGGCCTTTCTGTTTGCATAACAGGGTCAGCGAGAGAGCTGCATGTGCAGCAGGGTCTGCAGATGAGATCTCACTCTACTCGAACCAGGAACTTCTTCATGTTGGTCCACCACTGATACAGGTTGGTGACCCGAGGAATGGTCTCACTGAGACATGGTGGCTGCTTTCTCTTCGATGACCGTGCAAAGCTGAGCCACAGAACACCTATGCCTACAGCTAGGAGCAGTGCGGCGCCGATAGCTGGAGCATCTGCTTCCGAGACGCAGGCGACGTGAGCATTGCGGGCACAAAACACACGGAAGCCCTCTGGCAAGAACGAGACGAAGTAAGTTGCGCCCATGATCAAGGCATGCCAGGTCGTATGGAGGGGTCAGTTGAAGTGTTTGGCATGAACACCAGAGTGGTGTCTCCTTCGGCTTGAGCGCTTGTAGCACCACAGAATCGAATACCCCGTCTGGTTTGAGGCAGTGAGCAATGCTCCAACTGTGCCCCAGGTCGATGCAAATAGATGCGTTGTAGCAATGGTCGGCATTATACATCCCTCAAATCGGACTGTCAAAAGACTGCATGATAGACGAGGGGATGGCCGTTGACCCCGCTTATGCGAGTGCGCCACCGCCGTCACGTACGTGTTGGACCAATGTGCATGTGTCGTGCATAGCACAGGATGCAGCATGCAGGGAGCTTAATGGCCCCGCACCGGATTGGTCCCTCCATCATCTGTATGATGGACCTACCTCTGTACCTTCATAGTGATCGAAAGCACCGCCGCGTGAGAATCCTCTCCCGAAATTGAAGCCGCCGCACATGCCGAACCTCTGCTTGTCTTGTAATGCACAAGCAGCTCGGTGTGACTGCAAAAGTGCTCCGACCGTAGGCTGCAGAATACCAGCTGCGCACCATCTGCTGGAGCTAGCAAACGTCGGTCTACGATGATACCCGGGCTGCCGAGCATACTGTCTGATGATATGTAGCATCGACTACTGTGCGGCGGCCCACAGGCATGCAGTGTCTCTGGTGCTTCAACGATATCGAGCACCAGTAAGACTGTGTCTGTCAAATGCCCTCGCTTACGTCTGTATGAATGTGGTCTATGGGCACAAATCCGTATAAGATGCATCTGCTCAAATAGACTTTCAGGTGCTAGTGTGCAGGGCGGGTTTTCGTGCCGGAGCTGAGTCCCGTGAAGTGCCCGCGTTGGTGGGGTGCAGCAGACAGGCGGGGGATATTGACGATTGCTGCTACCTGTGCTTTTGGGCGCCGTTCGCGTTGACCTGGCACTCATCGACCGGACTCGGGCTCTCCATCTACCCAGACGACAATATTTGCAGGCGGATCCTTGAGTTCTGCAAAGAAGCATCTTATGTCTTCGTCACTGTAGCGAAGGCTGAAATGCATTAGCACGAAGATGGTCTGGGGCCACTTCCTCACCACCGCCTCGAGGTCTGCCCATATAGTATGCTTTGTCTTGTTGGCCTGTCCTCGGTGCTTCTCGTGCAGAAAGCTGCACTCGGTGATGACGACGGGGATGCGCTCCCGGAGCCACCATGGCTCTGCAGCCAGTGTGGCGGCGGTCGTGTCACCAAGGAACGCGAACACGGGCGTAGCGTGGGGAGCGGTGATCTCGACACCGGACTCGCGAAGAGCCTTGAGCTCGGTGCCCTTGCGGCTAGCGTATTCTGGTTTGAGCTTTCTCGAGTTCATCTTGAAGACGTAGCCGACGCATGGCACCTGGTGATCGCACGCGAAGACCTCGGCAGTAAAGTCGACTGTGCGGCGCAGGGGGACAACGTCACCGTGGCGAACGCCGTGGGTATTGTGCGTGTGTAGCCAGTGGGCTTTCGTAGGGGGAGGGACAGTCGAGGAGGGATGGGCATCTCCGGACGCACCAAGGCTGTCGGGATCGTCGACTTCATCGTCGTCGTCGTCGTCGTCGTCTTCGTCGTCGTCAGCGGGAAGCTCGGGATCGTCAGCTGTCTTCAGGCCTCCAGCGTTGAGTACTGTCTTGGCAACGAGGAAGCTATTGAGGGCCTGGACCATCTCAGTCGGACAGAAGATGTCTGGCGGGTCACTGCGCTTGATAAAGGCGGGCGTGAGGAGGACGTGGTCGCTGTGGCCGTGTGTGAGGAAGATGTGCTTGGGCCTCTGCTTATTGACGCATAATCCGGCGTCGAGCAGCAGGTTGAGCTGTGGGATCACGAAAGAGGTGTGCCATGCCGCTCGTGACTTGCCTGTCAGGACATATTGCTTGTGCTTTCCTGGAAATCGCCATTCCAGCACTTCTGAGTGAGATGATTGGGGAAGAGGGGTTGCGAAAGCAAGCTTTGCCATTCTGTGCGGGGGCGAGGAGATTTTTGAAGCAAGGGAGGAGGAAGGAAAGAAGGTGGAAATGGACGAGGTCGAAAAAGAAAAAAAGACGAAGAGGAATTTACACCGTTAAGCACGATGAATTGGATGACGCATACTGTATTTGATAAAAGGCTAGCATCCTATTTAGTTAAACTACTATAATAGCTTAATATAAACGCGAAATGTTTATAATTAAAAGCATTAAAATTATATAAAAAGAATAATTAAGTAAGAAATTAAAAAAAAAAAAAAGTAAATCTTTATAAGAATAACTGCTTATTAAGCTATTAACTAATGAATAAGCTCTAAAATATCTTATTAAGCGCTTTAAGGTTATGTAACGCCGCTTTTTAAAAGCTCTATCGCGTTCGAAAGGCGCGTTTGGAAACTCCATAAACACGTGTCAATACCTTCTATTTACCTTCGATCAGGCCGTCTTTACGTTTTTAAAAACAACTAAACACCCTCTCATGCAATGCATATATGAATATTTCAGAAACCAGCCCTCCTGTAGCTTATTCCGCAAGCCTTTTGGGGCTAGGGGAAGATGCAGGAACAACAGAGTGAGCATGAGCAAGCGCCGCGATTGGGAGAGCACCCGCGTTTGGACGCAGCCACCGCGCCTTTGGCCCCAGCGATGGCCCAGCCAGCATGGCGAGGATATTGGCCTCCATCCGACTCGACTTCTGACCAGTTCCTCGGAGAAATGAATGGCAGCCATGGAACTGCAGCTGAACCTGCCGCCTCAACCTCTGGTCCCGGCCAGCCCATCTTCAATCCTTCACCCTCGCTCCAGTGTCCGCCCCTCCCCTCGCCCACCCAGACAGAAACACCTCCTTCGACAGCAGGCCCAGGCTTGTCTTTCGAGAACCAACCCAGCAACAACAAAATAGCTGTCACTCCTACCACGGGGCCCAATGCGGTGCCAATCCAGCCGCCTAGGCCCTCAAGTGGTCTTTCTGTCAACTGGATCCCTTTGGAAGGCCTCGCGCAGGATAACAACGAAACTGGCCCTCCTCACCGAGCAATATCTCCGCTGAGCTTTCCCAGACCAAGCTCCTCGCAACCTGACACCCCTTCATCTGACCCACCGTCGTCTCTGCCACTGCCTGCGACTACCACAAACGCCCAAGCTCCTCTAATATCTGCTGCGCCTGCTGTGCCCCCTGCACCTCCTGCACCTGCTACGCCTGCTGCAACTGGTGTGCCTGCTGCACCTGCGACTCCTCATGGCATCAACGGGACAGCTACGACAAACGGCGATAATGGAGGCCCTTTTTCAAGCAACAGTTCAGCCGCAGCGTCTCCTGTTGGGGTGGCCAATCACCAGCCCTCGGCCAGTACGCCAGGCGAGGCTCCTAAAGGTGGTGTTGAGGGTGATAAAAAACCGGCCTTGAAGATGAAGAGAACAGGCCAAAGCTTCCCTGTGATTCCAAACTCCAATGGGTCTCTCCATCAGAAGAAGCCCTCTCTAACAAGTCGATGGCTGGGAACATCTCCTGCCCGAGACACTGCCGTCGAGACGCCCGATTCTACCAAATCTCCTGAGCCCACCGTTGCGAGCGATGCAGAGCAGGCACCCAAAGCTGATGCACCAGAGAAACTCGTTGGGCCGACCAAAGCTGTGGAAACCCGACCAGACCATCACGTCCTGCAGGAGCCCCAGAAGGTCGAGAACCGCGCCGGGCAGACGGTGGTCAATCTTGATGACGATAATGACATATATGACGACGACGTACATGACGACGAGACAGACGACGATATCAAATACGAGGCGGCCGGTCGTGACGTTGGTCTGGATGACTTGCTCGCCGAGGGATCTGTCGACAACGACTCGAGCAGTAATGATAGTGACACTGATAGCGATGAGGGGGATGGGGAGGACGAGGAGCCGTTGGAGCTGGAGTCCAGCAGGGAGTCATCCTCTCTTCAAGTATTCCGTGCACCGTACCAGCAAACAGACGACGAGGAGGACGAGGACGAGGAGGGTTCCGAGGATGATACTGCGTCTTCTGTGTCCTCATCCGCAGAATCCTTGCTAGTTGATGAACCTACCGCGGCGTCTCTGCCTTCCGCCAATACCCAGCCTCACAATGTTGCCTCCCCTCCAGCCAATCTCAGATATGCATCGGCTGACCGTCTCTACACTATGTGGTCAGGTATGTGGTGTTCCATCTGTCGTGCATCTCTGGCATACATGGTTTTCCCGTGCTGATTCATTTGTGCATATAGTGTCTGGTAAACCAGTCTCTGTTGCTCCTGCGATACTTCCCGATGGCTATGAGGAATGCACTGAGTTCCAGGGCTTCCGCTGGATCTGTCCTGTCAGGTCTTGTAGAATGGCCTACAGATCCTCAACAGGCTTGGGTCCCCATTTCACGGTGAGAAAAAGTTGGATGCTGTGGTTGTGTGCCCTGGCTGACCCTGCTTAGTTCTCCCACAAGCGAGCGATGTTCAATGACAACATGGACGGGACTCTGTCCTTCGTAGGTTCGTTCTCGAAGAAGAATGACATGGGCAAATACACCCCTGTTGTCGTGTCCAAGAGACCCCTGGACCCCAACGAACCGCCGATGCGCCCGCCCTCGCTGCCGGTGAAACAGCAAAGACACTTGAAGCCGAAGAACACTGTTGTTGCATCTGACCTTGTGACGGATGAGCTGCCGGCCATGTCCGATGAGACGCCCGTCACGGAGAATGGCGATCCGTACCTGCTTGGGATGAAGCGTCAACCCCCTCCGCCGGCTGATCCGCAACATATCGACGAGATGTGGGCGTATATGTCGCCGTTCTTTTCAGTGCACCGCTCCATTCCGGATCTGAACTGGGCGAAACACGTTATACATCTCCCGCGAGTACGCGAACTGCAATGGAACAAGGAGCGGAACGTTGACCACCCGTACAGAGACTCGCATGCCAGGGATGTCACGGCAATGATTGTCCAGCTCACCGGAATTGAGGCTCCTACCCCATGCGCCCAATGTCGACGTGGCAAAGGTCCTTTCATCGGCTGCATCATGATATCTCCTGAAGCTCCACGCGACGCCAAGAATAGCGTCCTGAGCTGTGCGAATTGTGAGTGCATACCCCGTGCTTCTGCATACCCAGCAGGTGGGGCCTGGGGCTAACGATGATTTGGAGGCTATTACCACTGTGGCCAATCCAGGTGTAGCCACTGCAAAGCTATGGTGGAGCGCAGGCAACAACGAAGTCGGATCGAAAAAAAGCCGGACAGCTACAATGTGAGAATCCTATCCGATCATGCCCGTGGGAGGGTGTCAAGTGCTGCTGCGCCGGGAGTAGCATCCTCTGAGATGGAGGCCGTCGAGAACACGGGTAATATGCGCCCGAAGCGGAACTTGGTGGTGCAGAAGTCCAAGGCTGCTCTGGAGCAGGCCGGTTCAAAACCCTCAAAAAACGCCCCGAAAAAGTTGTGGGAATACATGCTTCCCTATCTACCCAAGACCCTGCACTCTATCACATCGGATGTGCAAGTCAGCAGGCTGTTTAGCCTCATGCGCACGCGAGACATAGAGTGGCGAGCGAGCTGGCGGAAACATCACCTCGACGACGACAAGATGCAGATTGTCGGACTGCTCGTACAACTGACCGGGAGGGAATACGCCGATGGGAACAAGGCATGCACGAACTGCAACAAAGGCCAGGGCCCGTTCAAGACTTGCTGCGTTCTGCCGAGGGAAGCACCTTGGGACTGGCACAAGGAGGTGATGGGCTGTGCCAATTGCTTTTTCATGCACAACAAGCCTGCCTGTAGTATCAAGTCCGGCTGGCAGGGCAGGGTGGGCCACAAGCCTGCGTCAAGCCCCTCGCTGCCCCCACCACCTCCTGTGGCCGAGTGGGCTGCCGCCGCTGGCTACAGTTCCAAGAGGCCGCGGCCCACGGACTCGGACGTGATTACGCCAAAAGGTTCCGACCCGTCACCTAGTGTGGAGGATGAGGACACGAGGCCTCCAAGCAAGATCGTGAAGCTGTCCCTGAATCGTAAGTCTGCTGCTGCACCATCACTAGCCTCATCCGGTGGCGTGGGGGCGAGCGCAAAGAAAGGAGGAGTTGCCCTTGTCACAGAGCCCTCATCATCTGCGCTCATCAGCGCAGGCCAGTTTCAACCCGAGGTGCCGCTGGAGATGGAGGACTGGGAGATCGCACCCGGACGCATCCGCGAGGCGGGTGTCGACCGGATCAACAACATCGCCTTCTCTAAGCCCTTCCTTGAAACCAACCAGACCGTGCCCATCTACGCCGGCGTGGGCTTCGAGGTCAAGACGATCAAGTCTGGCCACTCGCTCGAGCTGGCCGCTGTGGCAGACAAGATGCGGCACTGCTCACTCGCGAGCGGAAAACTGCGTGTGACTATCGAAGGACAGCCCGACTTTACGGTTGGGCCGTCCGGGCTGTTCAAGATCATGCCGGGCCAAAAGTTCTCGGTGCAGAACCGGCTCTATATTGACTCGGTGCTGCATATCAACAGCATATCCTTGGATCTTGTAGAAGTATGAGCCGGACCCTCTTCCTTTGTTGATATGCATTCTGTATATATTGCGAGCGTTATATGCGCGTCCGGCGCAACTGATTGAAGAAGGTGTATGGGTGGATAAAAATTACCGTTCATTAACGACGGCATGCATGCACATAACGGTTTGGGAGATCCGGACAGGTTTTCCTGAGTGTGTACACAACAAAGAATTGGCATCCGAGCGTGTTTTGTATATGTATTGATAAGCTTCCTTGGGTGTTGTGGCGAGCTATAATCACAAAGGCAGGTTGCTGTGGTGGCCATGGTTGTGCTGCTGATGGAAGGTGGGAGAGCCTCAGATTTGGCAGGCCATGAAACTGCTCGAGGGTCTCTAGGCATCAGAACGCTCTAGAGTGAGGCTGGTTTTGAATAAATGGGGTTGCGTTGGACCTTCATAAATCGGGTGAGGCATGGTCCTGATTGAGATGACCGTGTGGTACCCAGCCAATAAAGTCTGTTCGGAGAAGCAGTGTTCTCTAGACCTTGAGTGCACGTTGCTCGGACCGAAGTCAGGTTCTCAAAGTGCGGTACGATCACCCCAGGAAGCTCCTTGATCAAGTATCCGAGTATATTCTGCCTGCATATACCGAACCAGAGCAACGTAGCTATCCCCGAAAAGCAACTCAGTGCCCAGGCAGCCTCACGAGGATTTCTCAGCCCACCACCTTTCTAGGCTGTCAACATCGCACCCTTCAACATCCCGCGGGTTCTCGATCCACCACCTAGATCCGTCTCTCGCAATCTCATTCCCATACTTCTTCAGGCTGCCGCCGTCGAAACGATGGTTCTTGACCGCAAGCAGCAGGACCACACTCCCCACGGCGGGCGCGAAGGCCTCCGGGTCGAGAAACACCGTCAGGAGCACCTGCTTGCCCGTCGACGGGTCTGCGAGGCGCGCCGTGCGCTGCTTGAACGGCTGCTTGTTGGGAGGCATGATGGCCAGCTCCACGCCGGAGAGCCAGGTCACGACGGCGAGGACGTTGACCACCCAGTTTTGCTTGTACGGCAGATTGGGGATGGACTTGAGCGGTGTTAGCTTGACGGGCTTGTTGCCGGCGGTCTTGCACATTGAGCCGGGCAGGTTTGCGCTGCTGGCTGCGCGGCTGGCGTGTGCGCTAGCTGCTTCCTGGTCGTGTGAGACTGCAATTTCGTCTGCTTGGGCCGCTGGCTTTGCAATGCTGTCCTGAGTGGTGTCTTGCCCGCTGGTGTTCTCTGCCGCTGCTCTGAGCACAGGGTTGAACAGGCGTCGTGCCGTGGGTAGCTGCGGCAAGTCCTCGTCCTCTCGCTCCTGTCCATCTTCTTCTGCTTTGCGGCCAGCTAGCACCAGAGACTTCTCGTGAGCAACAGGATACATGGCCGGCTGTCTAGACCCCGGCATCACCTGCACGCTGGCAGTATCCCAGCGGACGACGGTCATCTCTCGAACGATCAGGAAGACTTCCACGTCCTCGTCATCACCTTCCTTGGCCTCTTCCTCCTCAAGGTCCTCTTCCATGCCAAGCAAGCCGTCATCTACCGGTACAGGATGGGGTGTAATGAATCGTAGCTCGAACCAATCCAGACGGACATCGCAGCCAAGGTGGAACCGCCCGCTGTCCACCACGCGATGCATCTCCGGCGCGACCAGGGCCTGGATGCAGAGCTCGCCATCTCCTAATAACAACCGCAGTGCACGGTACCGCGGTGAGCTTGGTCTGAACTCGTCTATACCTTCCACCTGGAAAACAGAGCCAGGTGTGCAGTGCTGTGTCTCGAGTAGATCTTCGATACACGGCTCGAGAGTGAAAGGACCCGAGCCGCTGGATACCCTCACCGTGGACTCGAGAGGAGGTCTGGGGACGGACATGGAGACGATGTCCGCCGTGACATGATTAAATGATCAAGAGACAGGTAGTTATATGGACCGAGGAGACGGAGAGGAGGAGAGGTATGAGGCTGGAAGTTGACAAGAAGGGTTGTAGGAAGATAGGTGCTTATATCAGACGGCATGTGTGGTTGCTTTCAGAGTTGGATCCCAGCGTCGTGTAGGGGACGGGCCGCTGTGGCGCCGTAGTGCTTAGCCAGCACCACCCACTGTAGCACCATGCTAGCTCCTGACTCGACGCTGTACCGCGGCGGGAAAGGAGCCTGCCGGGCGGTGACCCCAGGCGCTGTGTGGGTGCCTGCCTGTCAGCCTACTGTACCGAAAAGATTCCTTGAAAAACATCGCCAACTGACCTGCCTTCCTTGTTCCGCGTTACGGAGCCGTTGTTGTTGCGATACCACACTCCGCATTATCTTTTCCATGATTCTTCCTCAATTGGCTCGGCCACTTCTCAGAGCAGCTCGAGCACCAGCCATCTACCGCTGTCGTCCCACCACCACCACCACCACCACCACCGTCGACCCTACCAACCTGTCAACGCCCCTCCTCTTCCAACCCCTCCGCACCTTCACCACAACCACCACGATGGCTGCCAACCTCCCCACGGACCGCCGCCCCCTCGTCATCTCTGGCCCCAGCGGCGTAGGCAAGGGCACCCTCTACAACCTCCTCCGCGAGCGCCACCCGGACACCTTTGCCCTCTCCGTCAGCCACACCACCCGCGCCCCCCGCGACGGCGAGGAGCACGGCGTGCACTACTACTTTGTCACCCGCCCCGAGTTCGAAGACCTGATCGCCCAGGACGGCTTTGTCGAGCACGCTCAGTTTGGCGGGAACCGCTACGGCACCTCCAAGCAGGCCATCGCCGAGCTGGGCGGGCGGGGCAAGGTGGTCGTGCTGGACATCGAGATGGAGGGCGTCAAGCAGATCAAGCAGAGCGGCATGGAGGCGCGGTATGTGTTTGTCGCTCCGCCCAGCGAGGAGGAGCTCGAGAGACGACTTAGGGGCAGGGGCACCGAGAAGGAGGAGAGCGTGCTGAAGAGGTTGAAGCAGGCCAAGTAAGGGGATTCCCTCTCTCTGTTTCTTGGGACGGTCGAGCAGCTATCGAGAGACGCTGTGAATTGCTGACGAGAAGATACACAGGCTCGAGCTCGAATATTCTAAGACGCCTGGGGTTCACGACATTATTGTAGGTCTTGGTTGACATTGTCTGGAACAGCAGATGCTAAAACTAGTGGCAGATCGTGAACGATGACCTCCAGAAGGCCTATAAGCAGTTGGAAGATTTCGTGTATAAGTCAGCGGACGCATAGACCGACTCTGCTGCCCGGGCGCAGAAACACATGCTATTGAGGTACTGGATATTAGAAGAGGGATGACCTCAAGACAGACACCAAGATGACCGACGACAGCACTGACGGCTACATATACAACACGATATATAGACTGCTTCGATGAACAATCTCAAATGTATTCCGGCAGGTATCAAGACTAGACTCTAATTAGAGTGCCGAAGGGCTGAAGATTAAGAATGGAAGAAGAGACAAGAAAAATGAAAAGGAAGACCCGAGAATACTAAAAGAGATAAGCGTAATAGTCCAGTCCGTGAGAAAATACGTTTGTCCCATGAGCGCCAAACAGCCCCTTTTTGGCTCAGAAAGGGGAGAGGGCTAAGGCAGGATTTAGTTGACCAGCGGCACCACCTCGTCTGCATCATCACAGAGGAGAGATGCCTGTTTGTCTGCCGCTTGCGCGCATTTTGGTCGTCAACCCGGTTTCCAGCCCTCACAGGCCAGCAAAGCTCGCCTTCACGTTCTCGTCGATTGTGCGTTTCCTGAACGGCTCGTCCTAGTAGCCGTTCATTGTCATACGCTGAGAGCTTCGGCTCATCTCGCGTTCCGCGGCAGGGCTGATCGGTCTGCTGCTGCTGTGGCCCTGTGCGCTGCCCTCCTTCAGTGCCAGCAGCTGCTTGGAACGGAAGCCCTCGTAGTGGTTCTGGGACGTCGTCTCGATGAGGTCCTGCAGGTGTGTCCGGAGCAGGAAGTTGCGCAGGTAGACGAACTCGCAGTGGTTCTCGTCCTCGACATTGATCACACCCCACCTGTTCTGGCGACCGCGGACCTGCTTGCCGTTCACAATGATCGACTTCTCGGACCCGACAACGGCAAAGGGGACCAGGTTCTAAGGCCCCAGATATTAGTCATGATTCGAATCAAGGCGTCACATATTTCCGGGGTGGGGTGCGTGCACGTACCTTAATCTGGTTGTTCATGGCCCGCTCCTCGTCGTCGAACTCATCGTTGTCGTAGGGGAACATCTTCAGGTTGTGGAAAGCGAACTCCTCCTTGATGCGCTCCTTGAAGGCCTGGCGCTCGTCCATGGTCAGGGTGTCGGCCTTGGCAATGACAGGCACAACGTTGACCACATCCGACAGCTTCTTCAGCACCACGATATCGATGGGCTTCAGGGAGTGGCCGGTGGGCTGGATGAAGAACAGGCAGCAGTGAATGCGGGTGTCCTGGATGTACTTGTCACGCGCAGCAGTGAGCTCCTTTCGCAGGTAGGCGGAGTGCTGGTCCTTGATGTACTTGACGATAGGATCCCAGCAGCGGTCGTTGTTGATCAGGTCACCGTAGCCAGGGGTATCGACAATGTTGAGCCTGAGGCGGACGCCATTCTCCTCGATAATGTGGGACACAGGGTGAATCTCAGTAGTCGAGCGGATGACCTCGTCGGGCACGAGACGACCCTTGGACTCGATGAGGTGGGATGCGAAGATGGTGTTGATGAGGGTCGACTTTCCGAGACCAGTCTGGCCTATGGGTGAGGAACACGACGCACGTCAGCGAACGACTCGATTGGACTGCCGTGTGAACAGAGACCGAGGGCACTGGCGCTCAGGAGTCGAGCAGAAAGACTTACCAACGCAGATGACGTTGAACTGGAAGCCACGCTTCAGGAGCTTGCGCTCGATCTGGCTGGTGATGCTGTCGAATCCGACGTGGCTCTGGGGGTAAACGGTCGCGGGAGCAACAGTCGCCATGGTCGCTAAGAGAGAAGGCTAGAATCGAATAGAAACAGAAGACAAATCAAATCGATGATTGAAGAGAGTGTGGTGCTCGGGTTGCTGAGACCTGTGAGTTGGGTATCGTGAGATGGAAAAAGGGAGAAAATGGGAGGGAACAACGAGTGAAGGCGAAGAAGTGTAAGGTTCAAGATTGCTTTGCTGGTGATCTTCTCCTTTGCCGTGACTTGCTCGAGCGCTGCAGCGGGATTGATTGCTTGCCCAAATGACAATTTCCGCCTTGCTGGGGTGGGCGACTGTGGAAAGGGGTCGCAGGCCTACAGCTTCGCAGCAGGGTGGAAAGGGGGCCACCCACATCAGCCAATTGACGCATGGTCCCTGCCCCACATACTGCTTGGGGTAGAAGCTCAGGCCACGAACCCCCAAACCCCAGCCCGGCAGGCGTCGCGGGTACCTGGGTGCTCAGCCAGTCAGGCGTGGTATGCAGCAAGAAAAACCCCTGCACCTCTGGGGAGCTGCCATTCGCGCTAGTAATTTTTCTGGAAGCCAAACCTCGACATCAAGATCTTCTCGATAGCATCTCCAAACGCGATCCACGGCTACGCCCTTCTTCCTTCGTTGACAATTGCCGGCACCACACTTCAAGGTCCTGCTGCCATACTGCAACGAATAAAGAGACAGGAACTGTATCTGCTCTAGAACCCGAGGTGCCAGCCCACCGATCAAGAAGCGACGACGATGGCTAGTGCAATGCTGCCCGCGCGGGCAGCCTCCATCATCCCACGACTCTCCTCTTCCACAACACCTTCCTCCTTCAGATTCGCCTCTTTCAGCATAAGACAGCTTTCGATACCACTGCTGCCACGACTATCCCTAGCAGTACCAGCGATATCATTAAATCTTCCTTCGCTCCCGTCATGGGAGGAAATATGGGACGGGCTGCTGAAGGCAGTGCCCAAGAAGAAGGTGTCACACTCCAAGAAGAGACATAGGCAGATGGCGGGAAAGGCCTTGAAAGATGTCACGTCATTATGCCGTTGCTCGGTGTGCGGACACCCCAAGCGGATGCACATTCTCTGCCCAAACTGTGCCAAGAGTAAGGACCAACCTAGTTCTTGAGGGATGTACGTTCGCTTTTTGCTGACACTGTCAACAGAGTTTGCGAGCATGATGACCAAGCCTGGCCAGGGCCTGGGAAACAAGGCACAGATAACAATTGAAAAGAAGGACGGCAAGGAGTGAAGAGCTCACTCGAGGTAATCGGTCGAAGGATATAACAATGCGGAGCGGACGATGGGCAGTGGCGTGGCATATACAGTCATGCGAAGCTAGAAGAAGTATCGATCCGGAGCGACGGCATCACTTGTCCGATTCATTCGATGCCATGCTGTTGGACCTGAAAAGAGAGGGAGCGAGCTGCAATATAGCAATGCATGAGGCTCCACATGAGGCGCGGACTGTTTCCCAGGGCCTGGTGATATCGTCAGGAAGGAGTGACATCAGCCTACCTGAGACTCGTTCCAGGAATTCTGCCCTAAAGGAGATATATGCATTGATGAGGATGCTGTCATAGACCTGGGAAATGTGCCGTTCGAGCTGAGACTTGATCATTTGCATGAACTGAACGTGCTGAAGGACCAGCGTATGTGTTGACAGGACGGGTACAAATATGTCAATCAAAGCTCACTTAGTACAAGACTTTCTCAGCGACAAATAAGGAATATATATATCTAGACGTCTCGGCACCATTACAGACTTTTGTTGAACGCCAACGCTCCTCTTTACTCAGGTAAGGTCTGGTACAATTGCAGGTACACATGTCAGTGCAGGGGACAGACCCGCTAGGATGGTTCCATGATGCAACCATCCCCAATGAACCGCATCTGTGAATGCTGTTTCTACCAAGACAAAAAGGCTTGGATAAATGCTGTCTGAGATAATTTGAGCAAGGAAGAATCTCTTTTCTTGCATGTTGACTAGTCATACATCTCTGCCTGATCTGATGTATAATCATCCTACAAGCATAAAGCTTTATAGCAGGTATCAACACTCTTACATCACCCCAAGCCCAGACCCCACCAACCACTAGCAGCTTCCCCAGAAACTTGACCTGAACAACCTCCCACTGACACCCTCACAACCAGCCCATACATGGATCGGTGACGATGGTGAGACTCTCAGCAGTTATCTAATGCATCGGAACTAGACTGACATCAATTGTAGTCGAAACAATATCTTACCACCCACACAGTGGACAATGGTATGTTTGTCCAACGCCCATTAACCCCGCCACCCATCGCACTCACGATCGCGTCTCTGATCCTGCATCTACAGCCCACACGACCGACATTTTCTCATTAGCCGCGACATCAAACGCCCTCCTCACCGGCAGCGGCTCCTCCACAATCAACATCCATCGCACGACAGACCCCAGCGGCACCTTCCCGATCTCCCAATCCCTGACGGCCCACAAGCTCGGTACTCATCACATTGCGACAGCCCCCCGCGGCAGTGATGGACGGATCGCGGCGAGTGTTGGCTTTGGCGGAGACATCAAGGTCTGGCGGTCCGATGCCACCACCGGCGACTGGTCGCTAGACTTTGAGATCTCGCCAGCGGAGGCCAAGGCCCGCGGCGGGGGCGACGTCTGGGCGGTCGCACTCGACAACCAGGAGAGATACCTCGCTTGCACGGCGCATGATGGGCGGATATGCGTGTGGGATCTGGAGAGCAAAAGTGTCGTGCAGACTTACGAGACTGGAGGCGCTGGCGCAGGCAGCTTTGGGTTGTGCGTGGACCTGAGTCCCGACGGAAAGCTGACAGCGAGCGGACACCATGACGGCAGTGTATATATCTTCAGCAACGAGGTCGGGCACCTCAAGTACTCGCTGTCTGGTAAGTCTCTCCATCATCTAAAGCTTGGAAAGCCAAGAGAAAAGTGCTGACGGGTCTGCCAAGGCCTCGCGAAACCAGTTCGAGCGGTCGCCTTTTCCCCCGGTAACACCCGCCTCGCGGCTGCAGGCGATGCAGGCGTCATCGCCATCTACGACGTCAGAACAGGCGAGCACGTCGGCATATTGCGCACAGGCTCTGAGTCCTCGGCATGGATCACCTCTCTGGACTGGTCCGACACGGGCGAATACCTGTTGTCAGGGTCTACGGACGGCAAAGCGCGTGTGTGGTCGATCGACCGAGGGGTCTGTGTTGCCACGCACAGCGAGACAGACAAGATTCTGTGGAGCGTGCGGTGGCTGCCCAAGAAGGGAGATCATCAGGGCGAGATGTTCTGCACGGCGGGGGCCAACCGGAGCCTCACTTTCTACCGAGAGGGCGGGAAATCCCTATAGCGGCAACGTCTTGGTGGTGTAGTCTGCTCGCTACTAGTGTCAGAGCATGGAGGACGAATTTCTCATGTGGCCGTGGCCTGTCGAACTTTCTTGTCACACACGACCTGATCAGCGACACGTCAATTCTTCTGACGATGCTTAGGTAAGGCTTGCTGGATTTTCAAACGCATATTTGCCGGGCGCAAGGTAGAGGGAAAGCAAACGTCAGCATGTCAAATGCATTCTACCTAGGATAGACAGAGGTCTATTGCAGATTGGGGCAACTTTCAGCGTTGTCTGGAGAAGTTGTGCTGCAAGGTGCGCACACGTGGAAATGCAGGCTCGGGTATCACTGATGCAACTGGTCTGGGGTCATTTTCGAACATGGGCTTCAAATCGAGAAGCCCCCAATAGCACCTCTCCGTGCCCAAATACTTCTCGTCGCTGAATGTAATGAATGTGCAAATGATCGAAGCGTTAAAATGCTCATATTTGCCCTAGTTTTGTCTTGCTCTTCTGATCTTGGTTGGGTACCCCCTCGTTTTGAGAGGAAGGAAGACCCTGGGCATAAGAGGGGGCTGCAACTTCCCCTTTACTCTGGTCATGTGCTAGCGTGTCATTTCCGCGCCAGCACGTTGCCGAGCTACGGTGATACCTGAGCTCTCCAACTCACTTCAGCCTTGAACTCCAAACCTACCCAAAATCACACTTCTCAATCACATTCACCTCTTACAGCATTTTGTACGACCAACTGATATCCCACGGATTCCTATCAGCATCCATATCCTCGAAAATTTGCACCCAAACCACTTATCCTCAGGTTGAAATCTCGACCCACAATTCATCGTCGACGTCATCACGCTTTCACGTTACGATGCCAGCAACCCGTAGATCCACCCGCAGTGCTGCAGCCAAGGGTGCCGGCAAGCAATCAACGCTCAGCTTTAACAACAAGGTCACAAAGACTGGCTCTGCTAAGACCAGTGCCAAGGAGGCTGCGGCCGCCGCCGCAGTCGTCTCCTCACCCTCGTCAGGTGGCTTGTCTTCGAAGAAGGTCGTTGTCGAGCCCGTGCAAAAGGGCGAGGAGCAGGAAGTTCTCGAGGTCTTCCCAGAAGAGAAGGCACCTGAGCAGGAAGCTGCCGAGGAGGACAAGCCCGAGGTTGAAGTGCAAGCTGAGAAGGTCTCCGAACGTCAGATCAAGAAGTACTGGGAGGGCGTCGAGGATGCGCGGATCGCAAAGAGGGTGCATCAGGAGGACCTGAGCTTGTCGGAGAAGGTGCTACGTTATTTTGACATCAGTTCGCAGTATGGGGTAAGTCTAGATACTGACCTCTACACACAAGGTTAGACATGAAGAAAGCTGGGAACTAGACGCTGACATCTGCTAGCCCTGCACTGGCATACCACGAACCAAGCGGTGGTATCGCGCCGAGAAGCTCGGCTTGAACCCACCAATCGAGGTGCTCGCGGTTCTCTTGAAGAAGGAGCAGGTCGGCAATGACGACATTGAGAGGTCCGCAATGGACCGGATGATGGAGTCGACTGCTATTGGCAGCATCTGAGGGCTCGAGAGGGCAATGTCGCACCGAAAAGCAAATCTAGGGCTTCGCAACTCGGCGTCGCCACCGCGGAGTCATGCAAACTCCGAAAGGGGAGCCGGAAACAAATCAAAAAATTTATGGGATGCGAGACGCAGGTTTGATGGCTTTTTAAGGCGAAAGGCGTTTACTGGGAGGGTATGCTATGCGTACTGGTTGATTAGATCAGGGGTTACTTCCGGGCGGTCTAATTTGATCAAGTCAAAGGTCTGACCAATTCACATAAGTCTTTAGGACACAATCTTGCCCGACTCGGTTTCGATGCTATCCTAGTACCAAATGCTCCTTGTCCGGTGATGCGGAATTGTCTCCTGGCCCTTGGCTTCCAGCTCCTTCATTAAATCATACAGAAAGAAGTCAATCAAGATGGCATTGATCTCGACGTCAGGGTGGTTTCGTTTGATCTCTCGTCTGATGAGTTCCACACACCAGACACTACAAGCTACATTGTGTGTTAGCATAATCCGTCCCGTGACAGAATGGGTTGGAGGGTACACGGAAAGCTCACCTCTCAACTGCATCTCCCACGCGCCACCGCTCTGTATAATCTCCTTTTCTCGAATAGCCGTCATGAGCGGGGGGCTATATGAAAGGCAACCCATTGTGCTCAAGATCTGCGGCACCCTATAGTCCGCAAACATGGTGATTTTGTGGATGTCCCGGAATGCACCATAGCTCTCGCCCTGGAAGCACGCCCACAGATCCGCAACCAGAATCTGTGCTCGCTTGAGGAAGCGAATGGGCTTCTTTTGCCCCTGCCATCTACATTCATCCCGGAAGCAGGCAAAGTCCTCTGCCAACAGGTTGACGAGACCTGCAGCTGAGCCATTAGCTGCGTCGATGCAGTTTGTGAACTTGCAGGAGTATTTCTATCGCGGAGATCTAGTTAGTAACTGCTAGAGGGTCATAATGCAGAAGCAAACTTACTTCGTAGAGGACATTGCCAGCTTCTCGTAAGCAGTCCAGACGACGTTTGAGAAGAGGTATCTCCTCATCTGTGGTGGAACGGAAGACATGTCTCAGCTTCTCCAGCGTGCACTCGTTCTCGTCCTGCCAGAAATGGGGGTCCGTGATGGGGATATCTGAGAGAAAGTCGAGCTGTTAATGGCCAGTCACATGGAAGAGTCTCGCCACCAGAGCAGGGACCTGTGTATGCACGCAGCCGACCGCCCTCAAACTAACCTTCGTCAATGGCCCTCTGCAACGCCGCCACAAGGCTCCAGTAACCTGTCCAAGTCTTGCCTCTATATGAGACAGCAAATCTCTTGTCGTCAGGCAGTTCGGACCAGAACGAAAAATTGAGCAAGTCCATGGTAAAGATGAAGTTCACGGTGGCCTCGTCCTTGCTCTTGGGATGGAGCTCATGCTCGGACCATGTCGCCGTCGAGTAAGACTTGTCCTGCATCTGTCGATAGATTGAATTGGCGGCTGTCTTGCAGGACCACATGTCCAGTGCAACGTCGATGGCGTTGTCGTAGACATACTCGACGCCATCCAGCACGCCGGTCTCTGGCTCCGCCGCCGGGGCAGGCTGCCCTAGGAAATGGGCCCGGAGGAGGGCGACGAGTTCTGGGTCGGCTTCATCGTCTGACATATTGTGGATGGTCCTTCTTCTGGTCGGACCACGCTGGCAGAGGCTCAAAGGCACGATAAATAAGGGTCTAGGTCATGGAGACCAGAAGCATTGACGACGCCTTGTGCTGAAGACCCTTGGTATGAGGTTGATTGCTCGGGAGGGTTTGGGAAGAAAGGACAGCTTTGACAGGGGCTCGCAAGAATGGGGCCAACCAAGCATTGGGCGTCTACTGTAGATCGACCTGGACCCTCTTAAAGTCGAACCTTATCATCATCTCTATTCTCTGCTTCTCTCCTTCTCGATATCACCAGGGACATACATATCTCTGAAACTATTTGGTTCGGAATTGGGTTTGCGAAACCGTCGCCACGTCGCGTTCAGCAAGACACCCTGCATGCCCTGTATCTACATTGAAGAGGCACTATCAGTCCGCTGGAGCAGCAGCCTCTGGGCCTCTTCCCAGCTAGCACACAGCAGAGCCTGAGAGCTTGGGAGGTGGGCGTGCGGGTGGGTTACGTCAGCGTTCCAATGCCCGGCCCGGCCCCTGGGGGACCTGAATCTCAGCAGAGTTTGGCACCCGATTTAGTGTGGCACGGACCACCAATTGGGCCTGGGGGACGGTAGCTGGACCTGATCTCGAGGCTGGACCCGCACCTACGTAAAGTACCTTTGTAGGTACCTCGTACCTCGTACCTCGTACCTCTCCCACTCCCACACCCCAACTTTTCCAGCCCAGCCTGCCAGCCGCCTCGGTAATCCTACCGGTTTTTATGTAAGTGAAAGCAGCAGCTTCTTGTCGGGGTGAGCTCTCACATCATATCCACCCTGCTTGTGTTCGCTTGACTGACAGTCGTCACTGGTCAGCCTCCCTCTTGCCGTTGTTCGAGTCCCCCCCACCACGCGAACCTGTCAACCTCGCGCGACATAGCCACGTCCTGCCCAGCGTCAGACGAACGGGGAGTGAGGTTTCCTTTCTGAGATTAAGCACATGCGCGTTTGATGCGCCGACCGCGACCATGAGCGCTCCCACGGGTGAAGCTCCTACGGCCTCCGCTGCGCCTGTCCCTCCTCCTGCAGCTGCCCCGGCCACACCAGCGCAAGCTGCCGGCGCACAAGAAGAACAGCACCCACCGCCTGTCTCAGGTGGCGGTGGCAGCGTCGCGCAAGCAGGCCCCTCCCACACCGTCCCAGTTACACCAACCGGTGGCGCGGCTACCGGCCGAGCGCCGCCTGCGCCACGGCAACATGCAGCACCTACTCGCGATACATTTAATCTGCGCTCGCTTGGGCCTGCTGTGAACTCTCAGGTCAAGAAGGTATGTACAGCCCCTCCCTGCTTCTCGCCTCACAGTCCTCATGCACTGCCCAGTCGTCTCTACTACAATCCGATCTCCTCAAGAGCCCTTTCTCCCCAGAATCTCTGTCATTTGGTCCTGCAACCGCCTCAATGGAGTCACATAAGTCACTCGGTGACTTCGACTTCACCACAGGTGTCGCGACAGACGACGCGGATAACTGCTCGCTTCTCGAACACGCTACGCCCTGTCTGAAGATCAACATACTAAGATGTTTGCAGTCGCGAGTCCTGATGGTCGGTGCCGGTGGCATCGGCTGCGAGCTTCTCAAGAACATCGTCCTGCTCGGTTTCGGCGAGATCCACGTTGTCGACCTCGATACCATCGACCTGAGTAACCTCAACAGGCAATTTCTGTTCCGCCACGAGCACATCAAGAAGTCAAAGGCACTGGTATGCAATTGGTGAAAACGTGTTCTGTTTCGGTCGGATATTCGCTGACAGCAGGGAATGATAGGTGGCTAAAGAGACTGCGCAAAAGTTCAACCCAAAAGTCAAGATCGAGGCGCACCATGCGAATATCAAGGAGCCTCACTTCAACGTTGAGTGGTTCCGGGGCTTCGACCTCGTGTTCAACGCGTTAGACAATATGGACGCCCGGCGGCACGTGAACAAGATGTGTCTGGCGGCCGACGTGCCCCTAATCGAGAGCGGAACCACGGGCTTCAATGGCCAGGTTCAGGTGATCAAGAAGGGTGTCACAGCCTGCTACGACTGCACACCAAAGGATGCGCCGAAATCTTTCCCCGTCTGCACGATCAGAAGCACGCCTAGTCAGCCCATACATTGCATAGTGTGGGGCAAGAGCTACTTGTTGAAGTATGAGTTCCCGAATGAATCCCTTCCTTTGAGGCCTGGAAACTAATTGTCCCCCATTCAGTGAGATGTTTGGCGCGAGCGAGGACGGAGCTGCCTTCGACCACACACAAGACCAAGAAAATGCCAAAGAGATCGAGGAACTGAGAAAGGAATCAGAGGCCCTCAAGAAAATCCGCGAGTCCGTCGGCTCTGAGGATTTCCCGCACCTCCTGTTCGACAAGGTCTTCAAGGCAGACATAGAGCGTCTGCGGTCCATGGAGGACATGTGGAAGTCGAGACAACCACCTCAGCCTTTGGATTACAAGATCGTGATGGGTCAGGCGACAGAGGCGCTTGCAACCAAGAACGCCATATTACAGGACGGACAGAAGGTGTGGACACTGGAGGAGAGCCTTGTCGTCTTCAACGACAGCTTAGACCGGCTAAGCAAGCGAATGCTGGAGCTGAGGAAGGCACAGGAGGGCTCGGGCCCAGCGCCTGTGATCGAGTTTGACAAGGACGATGAAGACACCCTGGACTTTGTCGCAGCCAGTGCGAACATCCGATCGACCATCTTTGGTATCGAGCGTAAGTCTCGTTTCGACATCAAGCAAATGGCAGGGAACATCATTCCGGCCATTGCCACCACCAACGCCGTTGTGGCTGGGCTCTGCGTGCTCCAGGCCTTCAAGGTCTTGAAGGGAGAATACAACAAAGTCAAAGAGGTAAATTGTATCCCTCTCCCCTCCTATCACAATATTACACTGCTCACATGACCCTTTAGGTCTTCCTGTCACCATTCACGCAATCCGTGCCCGCCCGCCTTATTGCTGCCGACCGCCAACGGGAGCCGAACCCGGACTGTCCAGTCTGCAGCGTCTTCCAGACGAGCGCACATGTTGACTTGTCTCGGGCGACCCTCAAGGACTTTGTCGAGGACTTTCTCAGGCTCCAGCTTGGCTATGGCGACAAGGACATTGCTGTCAGCACCGAGGCTGGAATCTTATATGACCCAGACGAGACGGAGAACCTCTCGAAGAAATTGGTCGACATGGGTATGCGTACCTCGGTGTACCAAATTCATAGCCTCCACTAACCAACGCCTACTAGGTATCAAATCCGACACCTTCATTACTGTCACCGACGAGGACGATGACGAGCCATTCGTCAATGTGGTCCTGAACGTGCAACCACCGTAGGTCCTCCCCAATGCCCACGCTACTCACAGCCGCTGATTCCCTGCGTTAGGAAGGAGGAACAACCCGATAAGCCCGTGACAGGGCCTTCGGCCGAGAAGCCGGACATACCCAAGAAGCTCAAGCAGCAGGCGTCTCAGGCAGAGCCGCCTGTGACATCGCAGACGAACGGAAAGGAGAAGAGTGCCGATGACAACGCCCAGCCTCTGAAGAGACCACTTGACGACGAGACTGACCTCCCAGAGGCCAAGAAAGCCAAGGTGGCCGTAAACCAGGCTAAGAATGGCGAGGGGGTGGTGGTCGTAGACGAGGGTGGTGGTGGAGCGATCCTGATCGACGATGACTGAGCTGAGAATTCAGCTTGGCGAGTGCTCGCCACAGCGCCACCCGGGGTTGAGTCAAGACATTGCAGCAGTCAATCCGCCGTCGATAGTGAGGACGCAATTGTTGGCATATGGGTTCTGGGCCAGGAAGGCAGCGGCATCTGCCACCTCTTCGACTCGGCCCAACCGCCTCAGCGGGATATGCTGAGATAAAGAACTACGGTTGAAGTCTGTTGAGGGAGACATTGTACATTAACGAAACGGTCTTTGTACCTATATGGGACAGTCGGGGTGACTGGCCGCAGCATCGTGGGTGGGGATCATGGGGGCACAGGAGTTATTGGATCTTCTAGACAGCACGACGTCTCACGAAGGATCAACGAGATAGTCGGCGGAAACTCAAAGAGATACCCTGCATGGACAGCAGGCCGCAGGATACAGCCAAATGGCTGGGTTGGGTTTCCACTCACTTTGGATCATGTCCGTCTCAATATACCCTGGGACAAGAGCATTCACCCGTATCCCGTACTGACCCAATTCCGTCGAAAGGGCAGATGTGAGACCTACCAGCCATGGATGAGATGAGAACGTGATAGAGAGAAAGAGAGGCCTTGAGAAAAATGGGCGAACGGAGGAGTATCAACTCACCCAACAGACCAGCCTTGGTAGCTGCATAGACGGCCGCGCCAGTCCCACCCTTCATGGCCATGACGCTCGAGACATTGATGATGCTCGGTCCGTCGTCGGCCCGGCCACCCTCTCCTCGTGCCGACAGCTTCACACTCCGCATCATCTGTCGCCCAATATATTTGCAGCCTAGCACGGCAGACTTGAGATTGATGTCCAAGATGCTCTCGATGTCCTCCAAGCTCGTCCGCGCCAACAGCGAGGCCTGAGATACACCTGCACAGTTGACCAGCACATCGACCCTGGACGGACCGAACTGGCCCTTGCTCAGCTTAGCGGTGAGGTCGTCCCAGGTCTCGCGGAGAGAGACGTCACCTTCCACACCGTGGTGGGAGGCTGGAGGTGAAGAAGGAACAGTGGTGATTGGCGATGATGCTGGGGGTGGTGAATAGCCCCCAAGCTGTGAGCTTGTTGAAGAAGTAGTGAGTTGGGAGGTATTCAAGTGGGTTACGGGCTGGTCTCTGACAGAATGGGTGGCGGTGCGCAGTGTCTCTGCGTTGCGGCCCACGAGGATGGTGCTGGCTCCGAGCCGTGCGAAGTGTTGCGCTATGGCGAGGCCGATTCCCCGGCTGCCACCGGTTATGAGGGCTGTTTTGCCGTGAAGGGGAATCATGGTGAAATTTTGAGGCAATGGGCCACCCTACAGGCGTGCTAAATTTTGAACAAGAATAAGAGAGGACAAGAATTTTGCGATCAAAGAGGTGGTCTTGATGAGAGAGGTCGATGGATGAGCGATAACTCGGATAAAAGAATATGATCTGCTTGGTGTGACAAGCCACCTTGCTATGCAATTAAACCATACGAGTCTCGCAAACCCGCGGGGAAGCGCAGGCCCCACCAATGCGACTCGGCCTCGGTAGTCTGCACGCCGGAAAAATCACAGCCAAGACACCGACCGCGTCTTCCTAAATGAAGGTTCCCAAGATCAGGCTCACTGCTCACCCGCATCTCGATGGTGCTGAACTCTCGCTGCTACGCTGTCTCCCAAGGCATGGATCAGTCCTGCGCTTTCGGAGAGCAATGCATCTGAGCAAGAATTGACGTCAACATCGTCGTGTCAAGAATCAAGAGACCAGGGAAAGACGGATGCCCGACAGACTCTCATCGAACAATCCTCCCGTCACAAGGCACCCATCCTCCTCGACCTGCCTTGCTTATCGAACATAATTGTGGATCCACCTTCGTCCTTCCTTGCGCAATTCCCAAGACTGCTACCACGAGACCATACTACCATAGCCAACTCTCTCTCTCCTCTCTCTGTCTCTCTATCCATGAAAACGCCAGGCGCCGCCCACGTCAGACTGTCCAGAGTGTCCAAGGAGATTCCATCGAACACATGAGGAGGAGAATCAGGAACGTCGTCAATGCATCGAAGGCCCCGAGGCTCTAGCTCCGGCTCAGAGCAGAAGATCCAAGGCCGCCATGCCCCGCTGCGCATCTCCGTCGCGGATGACGATGGGGTGAAGGACGAGTTCCCAGGCCTGGCCAATGGCCATGTCGAGCCGGAGAAGGCGGAAAAGAAGGAGGAGGTCATCGATGCCGGCTTGAGGAGTCTAGATCACTGTATGGTGTACTCCTGCTCCTCGCTGTTCTGCCCTGCCCGCCCTCGTTATACATAACATCCTCATTTCTTATCGCGCCGGCGCAATTTCTTTGTGTCTTGCGCGCGCATACAAGGAGCCGGGTATTGTGATTTACGGTGCACAGGGTCCTTGGCGCTGTGGCTCATCCCTCCCGGTTTCATTTCATGCTTTTGCTAAAAAGACCTTTGCAACCCAGACAAACGAGCCATGCCGCCATGGCGGTACCACCTCCGCCAGAGGGTCCTACCTCTGGTACGGTGGGAGACGCCGTACCTCGCATACTTCCAGGACGCCATGCGCACGCCAGCGCTCGATAGTTATTTTGCGATCACGGCCAACCTCGGCACACACACGTTCTTCATGATCGGCCTGCCAATATTGTTTTGGTGTGGGTTCCCATCGTTTGGGAGGGGGCTTGTACACATCCTGGCCGAGGGTGTGTTCTTTTCCGGCTTCATAAAAGACATGTTGTCACTGCCACGGCCGCTGTCGCCCCCGTTGCATCGTATCACCATGTCTGGATCCGTGGCTCTGGAGTATGGGTTCCCCTCGACGCACTCTGCCAACGCGGTATCCGTCGCTGTGTACGCCCTGCTGCTCCTGCGGTCTCCCGACTGTGCATTTTCTGCGACGACCAAGATCCTGCTCGAGTCGCTGGGGTATTTCTATGCTGCATCCATCATCATCGGGCGTCTGTACTGCGGCATGCACGGCTTCGCTGATGTCATCTTCGGTTCTATCCTGGGTGCTGTCATATCTCTGATCGAGTTCTACTACGCACCCGCCTTTGAGGCGTACCTCCATGCTAGTGGCTGGATTGCGCCCCTCACTGTCGCCATTGTCATTATCATCCTTGTCCGGGTGCACCCGGAACCTGCAGACGACTGTCCCTGCTTCGACGACTCGGTTGCCTTCTCCGGCGTCATGATCGGCCTGGAGATTGCCTCCTGGCGCAACGGAGCTGACTTTCTCACCGAGCCATTCCCTGAGCTGAGCTGGCCCATGACGATCGCGCGGATCGTCTTTGGGGTGCTGACAATCATAGCGTGGCGCGAGAGCATGAAGCCCGCCCTGCTCAAGACCCTTCCTCAGCTCTTCAGGGTCATCGAGAAGCTAGGCGTGTCCCTGCCCAGGCGATTCTTCGTGCCGGCCTCCGAGTACAAGAATATCCCGAACCTGCTCAAACTGCGCACCGACAATGTGCTGCCGACCATGAGCGACTTCCCGCACTTTGTGAAGACGCTGCGCGCCCCGGCTAGAGGCCGGAGCGTGTCGGTCGGTCCCCAGTCAGCAGCTGATGCGTACGAGGCGCTTGCATATCGAGAGAAGCGACGGAGGGAGAGCATCGGGTCTAATGGGAGCTTTAATAAGAGCAGCCACCTAGACCTGCGCGAGAGATTCCAGGCGGACGGGGCTGCGCTCTCGCCCAACAGCAGCGGCGAGGACCATGCTGCGGGCAAGTCGACGGCACTGGCGGACTACGAGCAGCAGATGGGCCAGGGACGGGTGGTCCTGACGACATCGAGGGCGGACCGGTCGCCGAGTCCCTCGACGCCCATGCTGCTGGCAGAGCCCGAGGACATGGATAGGGAGGGCGTGGAGCTGTTTGCGCAGAGGGAGGAGCAAGATGAGCTCGGGGAGAGGGAGATGTTTGAGAGGTTGGTCAAACCTCGAGTGAGGTATGATGTCGAGGTTGTCACGAAGCTGGTGGTCTATACTGGTAGGTTCTCGTCTCCTTTCTCCCCTTCCCGCAGCCCCATCTACCATATCCTGTGTATTTTGCTGATATTTTTGCGCTCCCTTCAAAGGTATCGCGTGGCTCGCTGTGGAAGGCATACCTTCTATGCATGAGCTGGTCGGCTTGGGCGTCAGGCACCTCCACGTCGGATAGAAAAAACAAGAAGAAAAAAAGAAAAAAAGGATCGCGATGCCATTGAGTGGCATGGCACTGTCATTGTATATTGGATAGCCAAGAGAGGGAGCAAGGACCCATAATGAAGTCAGTATCCTGGTCGAGGGAAAATCAACGACGGAACGGTTAATGCGGATTAGAACGGTTCTCGCCCTGACATGGGAGTCACACCTCTGAACTTCCTTGTCTCGGTCGAAGGTGTCACAAAGGTCATAGGCAGCTTTCAAGGTGATGAAACGGGTTGATATATTAGGTGCAAGAGGACTCGGCGGAGGGCCCTCTATCTGCTATTCCTGTGGTTCGGTTCTAGGCTGCTATCACTCTGATGTTGTCTCGTCTGCAAGTCAGCTCTAGTGCGCCTGCATGGTGTATGGTGTATTGTGACGATGAATCTTTGGGAAAATCAGGTTTCACATAATTGGAAGTGCCGAATATGAGGATCTCGTTGCGAAACCGCAGGTCAATACTGTGATAGCTATTTCAATTTCCAGCAGTGGGTGGCTATATCACAACCCATACTCATGCCTTCTTTTCCTTCCTCAGCACCAGCCGATCCCACCTCTGCCAAGCCGTGACACCCTCAAAGAAGGTCGTCGCCACCCACAGCAACCAGACTGTCGATCCCACAGGCACCTGGGCCGGGGCCAGCCTACTTCTGGCCATGTACGCCGCCTCGGTGACGTGAAGGGCGATCATGGGCACCAATATGATCCTCACCAACCACACATAGGTTTCCGGCCCGCCAGGGAAATATATAGCCTCCACAAACCGCCAGAGCCCGGAGCCGGGGCCAGCGCGACCGGAGAAGACAAGCGCAGCCGAGACAAAGTACCACACGACGCCTGTGAAGCTCAGGATGCCCACGCCCTGCGGCGGATGCCACGCCACCGCGGCGGGCCCGCCGCCCTCGGCAGGAGGAGGCAGGCCCAGGGCGGCGCGGGCCTGGATGGTCATGTCGGCCAGCCTCGCCCTGCGGTCGGACCAGGACCCCATGGGCGGGTCGAGGGCGACGCGGTGCACGCCGGCGGCGCAGCGGATGGTCATGGTGGCGAGGTCGAGGTCGAGCATCTCGGCGCGGGCGGCCTGGGCCTCGGACAGGCCGGCATGCTGGCGCAGGATGGCGGACATGTCGGCGGCGTGGTCCTTGTTCATGTGGGTGATTGTTCGGGCCTTGGAGACGGGGTCGATCTCGAGGGCGCTGCCGGCCGGGGAGGGGGTTGCCGTCGCGGCTGGCGGGGAGGAGCGCGTCGAGGCGCGGGTGGTGACCATTTTCGTTGTTTTCTTGAGGGGTGGGGGGTTGTGATTGTTGTGGGCGCACTCGTTCTGTTTGGTGGGAAGAGTGGAAGAGGAGAAAAGAGGGAGGAGAAAGCTGAGGCTGAGAAGCGAAGGGGATGAGGTGGCAGGTGGCGTGTTTGGTAATAGTGAGCTGGCACGATGCAGTGACGTCGAGGCTTTTTTTTCCCCCTTCTGGGCAGGGTCCTGTCCCTTAGCTTATATGCTGAGCAGGCAGTAAGTAGCTGCTTAGCTGTGAGTAGCTGTATTCCTGTGGTGGGATGGGGGGATCCACTGGCGTCTTCTTCCCCGGCTGCTTGCGGCTTCAGAGGGGCAAGCAGCGCGTGGGGGAGCCCAGCGCGGGGGCCCACCACCACCACCACCAGTTCCGTCCCGTTTTCCTCTCGAGTATGGAATGTGGAATGTCCACAGCATGGTCTTGACAGAACAGATCTAGAGGATAGATCCTGGCCTCGATCGATCTTAGTCTGGAGATCCATATGAATATATTTTGGGCATGTGCTTGTGGATATTTATATCACCTTGGACCCTTAATTACTTGTCAGTGACTTATGTTTCCTGTCTTGACACTCTTTCATTCTAGAAATTTCGAACATATCCCCCACTCATGGTACACTTCCATATGAATTGCAAATTCAGAAACATCGAGACATTAGTATGGCTCGAATTGACTGGCAGTCGTCAAAAATACGCCACCAGAGAGACTCATCTCACCAGTCACCATCAGGGAAGTAGACATGAAAATACAAGAAAAACCTCGAGGATGAATATATTTCGGTCATCTCAAGCAACAGGATCGAATATGCCAATCCATTCACACATCTGGAAGCAGAGCATCTCGCAAGGTGTATGGTGAAAATCGATGGGAAACCTGTGGGCTTATACTGAATTTTGTTCAGGGCATCTGCTTCCCCAGCCTTGGTTGTCTGGGGCCCCAGAGCCCAGAAGGGCATGGCGCAGCCAGGGGGTTCTGTCAGGGCCCACACACACAAACAAACCAACTAACTGCTCTGTCGGTGCCTGTCTCCCCTAATTCTCATGAGGCCAGAATCTCGACGCATCTTCAACAACGCATCATGGCATGTTGAGACCTTGTCTCTCTCCCTTCCCGGACTGACATACCCGAACCTCCATGCTAGCTGTCCCTCCATGAGCACGCCGTTACTGTGCGCTCAGTGTCTCTCGGAGGAATGCCACCTCGGCTCATGGCCTCACCACCACCACCCGTGAGCCACGATGGCGGACCACCGCCCTCTGAATTCTACTCCTTGGTCTCCTCGGAGAGCGATGACCCTGCCTCCCCACAAGATGGTCTGACCCACGGTCATACGCATCAGAATACCGGCCATGACACCGCTGTGCCGCCATTGCCGCAGCAGCACGCCCCCCGAGTAGGGACTGGCCTCACCAAGGGCACTGGACCAAGTCTGCACCCCGATGCCGAACGTCGTGCCCGGCCTCCTGTCACCTACAACCTCAAAGAGCTCAGCAAAAAGGCCCGGATGCCTTTCAAGTTGCCTCCAAAGAGAGATCCGAGCGAGGACTATGCCAGCGGCATGCCAGACTTCAAGCCCGTACGGAGCAAGCACGGCACCCCCACCTCTAACCTCAAGGAGCTGGTCAGGCAGCAGTCAAACGGCCAGTCGGCGACAGCCACTCCGCACGATCCCAGGAACTCTGTGGACATGCAATCCACGAACCTGCCCCCTCAGGTCCAGGTTCCCAAACGGCCTGCTGATGAGGAAGATGGTCAGCAACAGCTCGCAAAGCATCCGCGCATTGGACACGACGCGTTCATGCCACCTATCCCGAGCCAGTCTGGCGTTATCAACGAGGACTTCAGACAAGCCCCAGCTACCATCTCACGGCCACATCGGGCGGATGCCTCTGCCACTGCTGCCAGGTTAAAGCTGACCGACTACCTTCGCCCGACCCTTGTACAAGGAGGAATCATGAACCCCGATGACATGCTGCGCCTGGACTTGTTCAGGCCATTAGTGTCACTTCCACAGCGGCGCACCATCGAATGGAACTCTTATCGTGCGTCTCCATGGACGTACAACAACAAGATTGATATAATCTCCTTGTTACTTCAAGTCGTAGGTGAACCGCCGCCTTACACCTGTGATACGTGCCAGTCGGGGCGCGGCAAGTACAAGGGCTGCTTCGTCACCCCGTCAGAGGCCATCAATGGCAACACGCAAGTATATGGGTGTGCAAATTGTGTCTACCACGGCAAGCAGACATTCTGCAGCCTCAAGACTTGGGGCAAGCAAAGGCTTGAGGGTGGAGCACCTGCAGCACCTACTGCCGCTGTTCCGACAACCAATGCAGAAGTAGATCTTGGACTTCGACGAGCAAACCACCAGGACGGATTGACGACCCAGGAACCCGCAAGGCAAGCCACGGCCGACGCCAGAGGATATGGCACTGCAACACCCTCAGTGCGTCATGAACAAGTTGAGAAGATCACACAGAACCAGCCAGCAGCTTTCGAGAACGCATCTCTTGTGTCTGCGGGGATGCCGCCTGGGAGACTCACAATGGAACTGTGGGAAAGAGCACCGGGACGGATCCGCTCGATGGCCTCCGACAGGCCCGAGAGTGAGTATCCTCCCATTCGCGGACATTCGTGTCTTCCAAGGCTGCCAACTAACCAACTAACATTACAAGACATTGCGTTCTCCAAAGCCTACCTGACATCCGGCAGCGAAGTTCGTCCTTGCAAGGAGGCAACTTTCCGAGTGGAGGTCATTCGTTCCGGCCGAAGTCATCATTTTCCGCGCAAGGCAGGCGTCACGCGTCTATGCTCGATTGCGGCCGGAAAGCTGACCGTCAGGATGGACGGCGAGGAGCCGTTTGTCATTGGACCCCATGGCATGTTCCGGATCACATCGCAGTCAGCATGTCTTATCGAGTCCGAAGTCTACGACGACGTGGTCTTGCACATCACATCCATCAACACCGAAGATGACTGAGGCTACGGCGTGGAGGTAGCAACATGACATGCTGACCAGCCTATCTGAACACGTGTTCACGCCGTCGCTTCAGAGCTGTTTGAATGGACAGACGACGCAGGCCCTGCGCGCGGGGCTTGCACTCGCGTTGTATTGTAAGGTGTGCCTCCGCACAACATACACATAAAATTGGAGTCGGTGAGCCTGTCCATTCTCGGGCTTGCCGGCGTGTGGCAGTGCGTGAGCGTTGAGAGGTTCTGGAAGGAGTGGGCTGCAGCTGGCCACATCGGTCTCGATCGACAGTCCCAACTCCCACGCTCGTCGAGATAGCAACACTGTCAGAATCTACGACCCGCAACAGTACGGATAATCAATCGACATCACATATGACAGTGTCAAATGTTGAGAGCTTTTCCTTCATGCTATGCCGTCGGGGCTGACTCTCGGTCCCAGGCTGTACCTTTCTACCTGTTCATGGGGCGAACCACCGCCGCACGTGTCGGTCACTACTGCATCGAGATCGTCGATCTCTGCTTGCCAGGCTGTCTATAAAGGGGGCGGTGATCTCTCCTTTTCCTTATCCTACGCTAATGCAATTCTCGATAGAGCTACTCGATGCCAGCATTGGCAACAAGGGGCCAACAATCACAGTGGTCTCTCTCCGTCTGTCTGTGTCGGGAGCATGGCAGTAAGCTGGCATACCTTGTGTGTATCTGAGGGTGAAGGCACTGGTGGCTCACCCGGCTGCCACATCGATCGCTTGAGGTAGACTGAGGTGAGGATAAGGTCCAAGGCCGCCTCTTTCCACCTCACGCAGGAAGTCATCAGACTTGACTTGCAGGTCGCCAGATTGCTACGCGTCTCCTTGGACCTGCCCCCTTTGGGGCCCTCTTCGTGATCCCCTCTGCGGATGCCTCTGTCCGGTCAGAATCCGCAGGTACCCCTGTTCTGTCGGGAAATCTCCGGGGAAATACGGTCTTATTACGTGCACACAATCTGAAGCATGGTCGCGATGCTAGGCACGCGCTGCATCTTCTCGAATTCCTACAAGTCTTTTGAGTTTCGAGGATCGAGAAACTCATCTTCCGTCATCGGCTTTTCGCTATCACACGTTTCTCAAGAAAGGAATTCTGAACAGATTGGCGATTATCGCGAGAAAACATTGCAGGTCTTGGTTGCCTTGATTGGCAGTTGTCGAGAGGTTACAGTGGCATCCTGGAAAGGGGCCGCGCAATTGAGCGAACATTTCGCATTGATAAGGCACCATCCAAATAACGGCCTTTTTCACGGCGGTTCTCTCAATCCGACCCCAACAAGTTTTCGTGGTCCCTGCAGAGATTGACCGATCCAAGCTTTGTGTGATCCAGGATATTCCAATGTTTCGAGGTTTCGTTTATCGAAGATCATCTGCATGGGACAGTACCTTGAGCCCGGAATTTCTTCTGGGTCAGCTTTGCCTCCTCAGCTGTCTCGAGATAATCGAGCGTTATTGTGTGTCCTCGGGACAATGAGGAGAAGATTGGGGAAGTCTGGGCGTTCCATCTCCTCGTCAGATCACTCATGATGCACGGAAGGTGTCCGCTCAAAAGTTTTTTTTCTTTCTTTTTTTGCTTCTAAGTACTTTCTTTTCCCACCCCTCTTGGACGTTATTATGGTGTGGTGCTCGCGATTCCGAGCGCCTGAGGTCTGGCGATAACGCACCGACCCCATCTCGGTGGCTTTGCGGCTCAAAATATGAGGCCAGGCATCCTGGCACGATCCGATCTTCCCGACTGCAAACGGGCCGTTTGACGGGGTTTGGTGGTGGACCCCTGAACACGAAATAAGGTCCGCCCTGATGTCATGACGAGACCTCTTTGGCTGAAGCGTCCTCGGCATTCGTCTCTGGGCCCACGCACACTGGCACTGGCTCCGATTAAAATCATTCGTTGCAGGTCGATTGATCTCCCGTCCGGAGTCAGTCCGAGCCTGGATCTTTCGACGCCTCACAGCACGAGATACGGAGATCAGGCCTTGTCATTCGTCATCCGTGCCAACAAGGCATGCTGCACAGTGACCCAGACAGTCCCGGCACCTCGAGTCAGAGCCAAGGTACCGTGTAGAATTTTATCAGATGTTGAAACCCAGCAGTCAGGGGTCCCAACAAGGCGATCGAGGACAAGATTGTGTGTCCATCAATTTCTTGTCCAGTCCTCAGGTCCAAGCATCCACCCGCCTCGGATCTCTTGCTTGTCACTTTCTTCTTGCAGAGGAAACAAGAGGGGAAAAGGAGAGAGCTGGCGACGGTCAGAACTGAATTTGTTTCTTCTTTTAATTCTCGTCCTAGCTGGCCCGGTGATCTCAAGGGAGCCTCAATGCGGCGAGGCTGATCTGAGATACTAATCGGAAACCGGCATATGAACCTGACAGAAGCTTGGCAGGCCGGCCGTTCCCGGTCAGGAAATTTACTAGACACAAAAAAAAAAAAAAAAAAAGCAACACGGTCGGGCCTCGCGTGTTTCGCCCATGCAGAATCTTTCCATGGCAAATCCTCGCTGCTCCCCTCCCTGCCTTGGACGACGGGAGCGGCCGGACAATTTCTCGACGGTTGTCTTCACTAATCGGTTTCCGGTTTATTGACGTATCTGAAGATATTTTTCAGGACTCGGTCGTTCTCTCGGCGCGGACAGCCTGCGCGCAACAGGAGAGATCCAGTACCAGATCCATAATAGTGAGACCCCACCAGCGCTCGTCGCCCAGGCCGTGGCGATCGCCCCAGGCCGCAACCACGAGTTTCTCTCACTATGCCCGCCCCGGAAGAGAAAGAAAGAAGGGGAAGAAGAAGAAGAAAAAAATTAGCATGGCCCTCAGGAGTTCCCCAGCCAGACAGGTGGAACCCTGAATAAATTCTGTGATGACAATGCAATGATTGTCACCCCACACGAAAGCCCCCGACGGTCACGCCCCCCTCAGAACAAGTGCCCAGATGGAGTCCCCAGTCTCTCCGGAGCAGGTCATGGAGAAAACACGGAGGGGAGCGGGAGGTCTGGAGTCACCCTGACGCTATACCCGCAGAACTCATGATAGTAGAGCCTCGGCCGGGCAATAAAAAGGACGTCGGTTCCTCTGTGGTGATTTGGTTCTGATCTTCTGTCGATCAGGCTTCATCCTCACATATCAAGAACACACCCCCCCCCCCCCTCCCTTCCTCCTATTCTTGGTCAACAAACAATCTTCCTATATATTAACTCTCCCCATCAAATCCCATCGCTACCCTGCGACGCAACTGACAAACAACAATACCAAATATCACAACAACCACACAAACAAAATATGTCCGCAACAGGAGAGCCAGCCAGTGGCACTTCCACGCCACCAAATGGCCCCGAGAAGTCCTCTGATCCGAACGGCGGCTACGGCCCCGTCAAGGTCATGAACTTCCGGGTCATCATCATGGGCCTGCTTGTCTCGCTCGGTGGTTTCATCTTCGGATGGGAAGGTGGAGCCATCTCCGGCTTCACCCAGATGGACAACTTCACCAGCCGGTTCGGCGATGAGGGATCCGGCGACAGCAAGAGCCTCGGCAACGTGCGGCAGGGCCTGATGGTCGGCATGCTCTGTGTCGGCTGTCTGGTCGGTGCCCTGGCCTCGGGCCCCATTGCTGACAGGTTCGGCCGCAAGTACTCCATCACCTTCTGGAACATCATCTACATTGTCGGCAACATTGTGTGCATCACCACCCAGTACCAGTGGTACCAGATCGTCATCGGCCGTCTCATTGACGGGTTCGGCATCGGTGCCCTGTCCGTCCTGACGCCCATGTACCAGTCCGAGACTGCTCCCCGCCAGGTCCGTGGCGCCCTGGTCTCGGCCTACCAGCTGTTCATCACCCTCGGCATCTTTGTCGCCTACTGCGTCAACTACGGCACCGAGGGCATCCAGTCCCCCTCCTCGTGGCGCATCACCATGGGCATCGGCTTCATCGCCCCCACCATCATGGCCATCGGCATGCTCGTCATGCGCGAGTCCCCCGCTGGGAGTTCCGCCGTGGTGGAGAGGCCGAGGCCCTCAAGACCCTGGCCCTCGTGTCCCAGGTCGACGAGAACCACCCCGAGGTCCAGCGGTCCCTGCACGACATCCGCGAGTCCCTCGAGGCCGAGCAGGCCGGCGGCGACCAGAAGTGGTACGAGGTCTTCACTGCCCCGGCCATGATGCGCCGTGTCATCATCGGCATGTCCCTGCAGGCCCTGCAGCAGCTCACCGGCGCCAACTTCTTCTTCTACTACGGCACCGAGATCTTTGACGCCGTCGGCATCTCCAACTCCTACGTCACCTCCATGATCCTCGGCGCCGTCAACGTCTTCTCCACCTTTGGTGGTCTGTACGTCGGCCAGAAGTTTGGCCGCCGCATCTCCATGATGATCGGTGGTCTCTGGATGTTCGCGTGGCTCATCATCTTCGCCTCCCTCGGCTCCTTTGCCCTGTACCCCGACGGCAACGCTGGCGACGCCAACGCCCGCACCAGCTCCAGCGTCGGCTCGGCCATGATCGCCTCTGCCTGTCTGTTCATTGTCGGTTTCGCCGTCACTGTAAGTTACCACTGTTCTACTTGTTTCCCCCCCGCCCCCCCCCCCCCCCCGCCTTTCCAACCTCCTGCCCCACTATCACCAGTTACACGACTTACTGACACTCGGGTGAAAACAAACAGTGGGGTCCTCTCGTCTGGGCCATCGTCGGTGAGATGTTCCCCTCGCGCCACCGCGCCGTGGCCATGGGTCTCTGCACCGCCGCCAACTGGCTGTGGAACTTCCTCATCTCCTTCTTCACCCCCTGGATCACCAGCGCCATCAGCTACCGCTACGGCTACGTGTTTGCCGGATGCTGCTTCCTGGGTGTCGTCATCACCTTCTTCTTCGTCAACGAGTCCCAGCAGCGGTCCCTCGAGGAGGTCGACTCCATGTACATCCTGGGCGTCGTCCCCTGGAAGAGCAAGAGCTGGAAGCCCCTGGACGATCCCGTCAACTCGGACAACCTCCACCTCGCCCCCGGCGGCCGCACCTTTGCCAAGCCTGAGGTTCCCGGCGCTGGTCACGTCGACAACAACAACCACTCCGGTCCCATGGAGACTGTATGAAGAGATGTGTGAGAAGAAATAATAAAGAGTGCCATACAAGGCACCAAGAGGTCATGTCCTGAACGATAATCAGCGGATGAAAGCGAGGGAAGAAAAGACGGACATGAAACTACAGAACAACAACAACAAAGTGACCCTGCAAACCGTTATACCCCGTGAGCCGAGACAATGGGGAGGAAAAAAAGAGTCATCGCGACTCTTATGAAGAATCCTCCTGCCGCAGCTCACGTGTGGGGGGGACCAGACAAGATCACAACGACGAGCACATACATATATGAAGTGGGAAAGAAAAGGGACGAGGTCCTCGGGTGTTTTATTGTACATATATATATTGGGGTTTCGCGGTTGGTGAACCCCATCACACACACACACTGCCTCCTGGGCGTTTTGCATATCAGATACCCCTACCGAAATGATATCTGACACAAGTCTTTGGTCAACGATAAGCAAGAATTTCTCGCTGTTTCTCTTGTGTGTTCACACTCGCCCTTGCTCCATGTGTGCTCTTATGTTTTTTTTTTTTTTTATTCTTTTTTCGTTTTCCCCTCCTTGTGGATATATCTACCAAGGTGTGTCTCCAGCAAGTGTGGCCGGAAATGTGACCAGACCCGCACACATGCGTCTAGGAGACGAACGAACCATGTGCCAGAATCTCACAAACGTGCACGAGATGCACGCCATGTATGGTGCAAGAAGTATGTGAGGTACCCGCTTGGGTGCGTTGTCATCGGGGATCCTCCTATCTGTGGTCCCCACTGGGCAGAAGACAGCAAAAACATTGCAGCAGCAGCAGCAGCAGCAATAATGCAAACAGCAAGAGAGACAAACAACAGACAAGACAAAACGCAATAGTATGGGATGAATGAAGTGGGTGTGGATACATCGGAACCCCCCGATGGTTCCGCCATGCAAAGTACCGGAGCGGTAACACTTGGGAAGGAAAAGACGAGCTTGGTTCGGGGTGTGTCGTGTGTCCGGATCAAGGCCGACGTGGCGTCCGCCAAAAGAAAAATACTGTATGAGAGGAAGGGAAAAAAGGAACAGCTAGGGGGGCGCGGGTAGATCCACCTCAGCCCTAATGACGGGTATCGTATGACAGACAGGCTTGAACCCTGATTTTTTTTTTCTTTTCTTTTTTACTTTCGCGTCTTCGGTCGTAGTAATTTTTAAGACTATCCGCACGGCAGCTTGTTACTGTGTGGGTCGGGCGCGAAAGGCAAAAAGGGGGGCCCATTGCTGGGTGGCGTTGTTTTGGTGGGCCCGGATCCGCAGTCGGCTCAGGTTGCCTTCTTTCGCGTGTGTGTGTGTGTGTTTTCTCTTATCAGAAAGATCATTGGAAAGTAGATTGAGTCCGCGAGAGTGTCGATGGCTGGCATACTGGGCGTGGGGAGGAGAAAGAGTTGATTCTCGTTGAACATATGTGGCATGTGGCCGCGATGAACATGGCTGCAAGAAGAAGATGCGAGTATAGAACCACTTCCCCTGACTTGATGTGTGATCTGTCTGGAGTCGAGGACTATACGCCCTGATGGTTCCTTTGATTAAGATGTACTCTATACGTAATTCTGTACCAAGTAGGCCTTCAGTGCAATGAGAAACAGTCTACAGAAATTGAGGCTTACAGTGTGGACAGCCCCCTTGCGTGCTTCCACCAGACAAGGCGGCCGTGAGAAAAGAGATTTTCCTTCCTCTTCTACCTGGTGGAAGTGTACTGTATGGGGCCATGCATGTATATCGCCGAGCGCAAGGCATGCTAGTCTCCTGGTTTGCGCATTATTGGAACCTTGTGCGTGATTGTTTGGTGGGCGTGTGTCCCCCTTTTCGCCTTCTCTTCTATCGAAAGAATGATGTAGTGATCATGTTGTCACCGAGCTATATACACTTGGGGAAAAAGCCCTGTATGGATAGAATAATTGTGTATCAGGTGGTCTATTTATTGAGAGTTCATCTAGGAAGTGATTGCACAGTCAGACGGATTCTGTTCCAGTTCTTGGATGTCCTCCCAGCTCGTAGCTGGTCCCAAGCCCAGCGCCTTTCCTCCAGTACAAGGAACAAGAAAGAGTTATCAGCTTAAACTGGTACAAGTGGGTGGGTGGGTCGGCCAGTGTCAGTAATAATAGACCGGCCATATGCTCGCTGTAGTCCTCATCATCCCGTCTAGCCCGTGAAGCGTCAGTCTCCACACTCGCCCAGGTTGCCTACCCTTTTCTGGTCAAGAGGGTGGTTTGGCAAGACTTTGACTTTGGCAGCTCTTTTGGATCTTTGGCTGCATATCGGTGTGATGGGTACATGTGTCGAACATCCTCTCTTAAGTATAATCTTTAAGGCGGACATCCATCGCCGATGGCCAGGTCGCTTGTAGGTGCACATCCTGGTGCGGCCTTATTCCAAACAACCTTCCTTGTCACTTGTATTTCAATTCTAAGCGCAGTCCTATCTACTGAATGATTCGACACTGACCCTTCTTTGGCTCTCAGCGTCCAGATCAGCCTCATCTCTGCCCTGTAGCTTCACGCTTCCATACGATGAGGGTCCTCAAATAGAGGTCGTCCAAGGCCCTATCTCGTCGACTTCATCTTGCTATACGGCAGTGGGTAGAGAGGCCAGACAGTAGTGCAGTTCTCCTCATTCCTTTACATCATAAAACCGACGGAAGGAACCGTCAACCTCGCGAAGATAATATGCACCCTTAGCAATCCCATCCGTTGCCCCGGCCGGCTTGAAGTTCTTCTGCAGGTGTGCGCGCTCCCGCAACTGGCACATCTGTTTTCAAAGCAGATTTTCATTAGTTTCTGTCCAGATTCTCTCAGTTCAGAGCATAGTCTGCTCACCTCATCATACAGCTCGGGCGCAACGATCCTCCTCTCCTCAAGCCTCCGCACCAAGTCCAGATTGGCCCTCATCTCCTCGGTGCTCCCCACGACCTTCAGGCTGAACAGAGAACTGGCCAGGCCGCTCCCGTAGCTGAACATGCCGATGCGCTTCCCCTCAAGACCCCCGTCGTCGATGAGCGATAGCAACCCACACAGGGCCGAGTACAGACTGGCCGTGTACATGTTGCCGCACTGGGCGGGAACAAAGGTCGCGGGCTGGACCCGCCGGGCGAAGCTTTTCTTGCTGAGGGCCATGAACTCTCTCTCGACTCGTTTGTCCGCCAGGCCGGCTTCCGGGCTCAGCGTGGCTAGCTCCGGCGTGATGTCCTTGAAGAAGTCGTTGTCCGGGTCCGACCGGAAGTCGCTGTAGAAGAGGCGGGCGTACGACTTGGCGACCAGCTTGCAGGTGGGTGCGTGGAAGCACATGTAGTCGAAGCTATGGGCGCGGATGCGTGCGCTCTCGTCGTCAAACTTGTGGTATCCATTGGTCCCCGAAGATAATTTTCCAGAGTGACCATTGGTGGTCGAGTGGCCATTGATTATACTGCCAGTTCTGTCCTTGAGACTCGCCTCGCGGCCAAGGTACGCTTCGTAGCACTTGTCCACCGCCTCGGCGTAGCACCGCAGCGAGAGCTGCCCGTCGACATACGGATACTCGACCGTCAGGTCGGGCTTGTAGAAGTCGTACGCATGGCGCATATAGGTGCCCCTGAGCCCCGGCTCAAGAACCAGGGGCGCATCTGGACCGACCAGCATGGCCACGCACCCCGCGCCGCCCGTCGGCCTAGCGTTTCCTTTACTGTAGAGGGCGATATCGCCAGCCACGACGATAGCATCCCGGCCGTCCCAGGCCGAGGACTCGACCCAGTTGACGGCGTTGAAGAGAGCGTTCGTGCCTCCATAGCAGGCGTTAACGTTGTCAATGCCTTCAATGTTTGGGTTGGCGTCCTCGAACAGCTGCATGAGGACCGACTTGACCGACTTGGACTTGTCAAGTAGTGTTTCTGTGCCGACTTCGAGGCGGCCAATTGATGTTGGGTCGATGCGGTACTTGCGCATGAGGGAGGCCACTGCTGTCAGGGAAATCGAGTAGATGTCTTTTGTATGCGAGCGACGTGTCAGTTTATTCAAGGTTTCACATTCCAGGTGAATCGTAGGTGAACTCGCCCTCTCTGTCGTCACAGAAGCTCATCCTGGTCTGGCCCAAGCCGATGGTGTATTTTCCCTCGGGGACTCCATCGAACTTCTCGAGTTCTTTTTGTTCAACACACTGCAAAAGGCATCGTTAGACCATAGCGGCTTCTTCAGTCTTCGTGTACACTAACAGACCTGGCTAGGAAAATACAGCTCGATGGCTTTGATCCCAATATTTTGTGGTCGGGACATTGTGTCAGCTTTGAGTAAGAATCTCGCAGCAGAGAGCGACAGGAAAACACCTGGAGGACTTGTAGCCAAGAGAACGGCAACAGGTCTTGTATTTTCACGGCACTGTAAGCATAATCTATGGTCATAGAAGAGGTGTGAGAAGAAAACAGGTCGAGTGAGGTTATATTAGGTCATCCCAGTTTACTTTGATATGAGATGAGACACAAGAAGATGCATGATATATACACCATTGGAGAGTGAAATCACTTCGGCTTTCGGTATTTTCTCTTTGGATAACGGTTTTTATTGTACGAGGAGAGAGAAAGCCACTACAGATACCCTAGGGATGGGGCAAAGCCTCCTCTTCGTTGTAGATACTGTCGGGCCTCCTACCCCTTTTCGTGGCAATGCAAATAAAGTCACCGATACGGAGAATTCAGAGTGCCAGCAATATTGTCGAGCCATTTATCCATCATAAAACTCACCGCAGTGGTGTCCAAATCCTTACCCGAGTAACCAGGCCGGCCAGTGTGTGATTATGCCTACCCGTACATCAAGCCGGACTTTGATATGCGGACTTTCCACCCGGACTTCACCTCCGGCTGGCTCAGCACGTGGAGCGAACCTCCCACTGTTGTTCTCAGGTTTTGCTTCAATACTGGAGACTGCTTCTATACGTTGAATTGATTGAATTTCGAATTGATGGCCAGTCGACACTATTGGCATTATAACCTCATCCATACTGTTCGTATCATCCCACTGCCGCACCTGTGCCGTCAACGTGTACAAGACGGTGAACGAGAATGAACAACCCCAGAGCAACACCGTCTCCTCCTTATAGCACCGATGGCATAGAGCTAGAGACCGCCATCAACGGCAGCGGCTTCCTCAAGGAGCAAATAATCAGTCCTGATGGCGACAAGTTGCAACCAGAACCCTTCCACAGCGTCAACATCGACAACCACGATGCGGCTCCACAGCCCCAGCCGGTGTTAGTACCCAGGTCCAAGCCGACCGGCCTCGACGACCATCGTAAAATCCTGGAGACGATCCTGGTGGGCCAAGCAGAGGCACCACACACAGGAATCATCAAGATCATCCAGCTGCGGCGGCCCCAGGCGAAGAACGCCCTCTCGCGACAGATGGTGTGCGAGCTGGGCAACGAGATCGAGGAGATCCACCGACAGGCATACGAGAGCGGCACCCACAGCACGAGGGCCCTGATCCTGGCCAGCGCCGTCGACAACGTCTTTTGCGGCGGCGCAGACCTCAAGGAGCGCGCCGCCATGTCGCTGCCCGAGACGCGGGCCTTCCTCTCTTCCCTGCGGACTCTCCTCCACCGGCTGTCGACGCTGCCCATCCCAACCATCGCCTGCGTGTCGGGTGCTGCGCTGGGCGGCGGTCTCGAGCTCGCTCTGGCGTGCCACCTGCGCGTCTTCTCGCGCAACGCCGTCGTCGGCCTGCCCGAGACACTGCTCGCCATCATCCCCGGCGCTGGTGGCACCTACCGCCTGCCCCAGGTCGTCGGCGCATCTCGCGCCCTGGATATGATCCTGACAGGACGCCGCGTCCACGCCGAAGAGGCGCTGACGATGGGCTTGTGCAACCGTCTGGCCCCAGCGGCGGACGAGGGTGCTGGCTCGACCCCCGAGACCCAGCGGCTGGAGTCGCTAGACGCGGGCATTGCCCTGGCCAGCCAGGTCACCGGCGGCGGGCCGGCTGCCGTGCGGGCTGTGCTCGGCGTGCTGGGTGGAGCGCGCGATGCGCTGGAGAGTGCGGCTTATGAGACTGTTCTTTGCACGCAGGACCGGAACGAGGCTTTGCAGGCCTTTTTGGAGAAGCGGGATCCTGTGTTTCGGGGGCGGTGATGGCTGGGCATAGTTTGTCCTTGACAGTCTGTAGTGACTATCCTTCGGATGGAGTTGAGGAAACAATACCCTCCAGAATAGAAATGATAATAAATATTGAAGGATATGTCATCGTTCTCAAAAGCTAAAGGCTTCGTCTGCAAGGTCGAGCTTGACATTCAAGATTCCAGCAGCCTCATCCTCGGGAGTCCAACGATTGTAGGCTTGTTCTGTCACTCTTCTGCTGCAGTCTCGTGAATCTTCTCGTGGAATCCGAGCATGATGTTGTTTTTAGACGTAGCCATTTTCACAATAATGACATGCACTCAGTTTCTGGATCTTGGTCCTCAGTGGAAATATTTAAATGAGGTTCTAACAACCTGACTTTGCGCCCATCATGAGGCCTGCAATGAGTAAGGACACGGATATCATTGAGTATCCAGAACTTGCCCAGCTTCGTCAATAATATAACTACCTGATCGGGCAAGCAAAGAACCCTTAACGAATCGTGGCCTTGGGATGTCTTGACCACACACTTTACTTGCTTGCTCAGCCTGTATTATGTATTTCAAACCTGGGACCGTCCGCATACTTCTGGAACGTCGTTTGCCTCTCTTTTCGCTATACCTGCATAGAGTAAATACTTCAGCTTAGCACTTTAAAGACTGAAATGATAAGAATCCAAGTGGACGTATAGATACCCCCCATGGCAATAATCAGCCGTTGTATTCTTAGTCTTTCATTTGAGTAACAGCCACAGCAGGACAGCTAATCTATCTCAATCTCGTTCCAAAGAACGCATGCCAGCTGATGGCAATACACAAACCCTCAACCACGTCCCCATCTCAAGCCTTGGCCACCAGTCCCTCGGGCAGCTTCGCATGCCCCGTCAGGCCCGCCTCGAACAAGGTGTCCGACTTGGCACCGCCGGCATCCCGGTCCGTCGCGACCCGCTCCAGCCCCAGGTTCCCGGTGACGAGGCGCGGCACAAAGCCCTCGATGACATCGGTGTTGAAGACGTTGAGGTTCAGGCCCTCCTCCATGCGCAGCATCTGGCGGGCGCGGATGGTGCGCAGGATGGCCATCTCGTCCTCGGTCAGCTTCTCGAGCTCCTCCTTGGACTCGATGGCCTTGGGGTCGGCCTTGATGCCGCCGAGCTTCTGCATCACGGCCTGGCCCTGCTGCGGGGACACCTCGGCGAAGGCGTTCATGCAGAAGTCGACCGACTTGGAGACGAGGTTCTGGGTCAGCCTGCCCCTGACGTCCGTGTCGGCGTGGCCCTGGATGACTGTTTTCAACGCTTGGTGGTTAGCTTACATCAAGAAGTCAACCCATTACAATATCAGATGTGTAGACTCAGTACTGACTGGGCTTGAAGAAGGCAAAGGCTCGATCAAATCCGTCCTCGTCAAAGTCGGTGACGACCGGCTCGTCGCCCTTGCGGATCTGCTTCAGGGCCGTCATGACGATCAGCAGGAAGCGCGAGTACCCCTCGGACACCTTGGCCGAGTGCCACTTGGCGCCCTCAAAGGGCGTGACGCTGCCGGTCCGGACAGCCTGGATGGTCATGGCCGCCGAGAGGGCACTGGCGAGGGCCAGGTGCACGCCCGAGCTGAAGTAGGGGTCGATGAAGCAGCCGGCATCCCCGACGAGGCGGAAATTGGGCCCCGCGTAGGCCGAGGCGCTGTAGGACCAGTCCGAGGCCGACTGGATGCCCTTGTCGGTGACGAGCTCGGCGTCGGCCAGCCTGGCGTGGATCTCGGGCGACAGGGTCAGGCAGTCCTTGTAGAAGTCGACGGTGGCGGGCGAGCCGAGGGCCTTCTTGCGGGCCACGTTCAGGTCCTGGCGCATGACGATGCCCACCGACAGGGTGCCGTCGTGCAGCGGGATGGACCAGCACCAGCCGCTCTGGTCGGTCAGGGCCTCGAAGAGCGGGGAGCCCTCCTGCGGGGTGCCGGGCGCGTACGTCTTTGCGCCCTTCCAGTAGCCCCACTGGGCGACGTTCTTGAGCGCCTGGTTGAACCTGCGGTTCTTGAGGTGCTTGGTGGAGATGATGCCGTTGCGCCCGCTGGCGTCGATCACGTAGTCAAAGGTGATGGTGCCGCCGGCGCCGTCCTCCTTGCGCGACCACCGGGCCGAGGTGATGCGGCCCGGGTTGGCGATCTTGTCGTCCTGGGGGAAGTCCGGGGCGGGCTCGAACTCGAGGGACTCGACCTTGACGCCCTGGAACGTCTTGGCCCCGGACCTGCCGGCGTGGTCGAACATGAGCTTGTCCGACTCGGAGCGGATCACGTTCCACGAGTAGCCGTTGGGGCCGTTGACCTGCAGGAAGTCGGTGTAGCCGGGCTTCTTGCTGTTGAGCTTGAAGGCCGCGCCGTTCTGAATTTTTTTGTTACAGATGGGTGGTTTCTGTCAGTACTGGGGCAACATAAAGAGTCTCTCTCGCGCGTAGGAAGTAACAGGGTGACGGCTCACCTTCTTGTTGAAGCCATGCTCCTCAAACGTCTTCTCGAGGTCAATGAAGCGGAGGAAATGGCGCAGCGACGCCAGCATGGACTCGCCGATGTGGTATCTCGGGAAGTGATCCAGCTCCAGGACCACCACGTCGACGCCCTCACGCGCGAGTGCTGAGGCCGCGTACGACCCGCCAGGACCACCGCCAATGACGAGCACGGTGCAGGACTCGGGAATCGACGACATGGCGAATGCGTTGTGTGAGGGTAAGAGTGATAGGGTTGAGACGTAGGGCTGGTCAAGGAACGTCTTTGGTTGGAAACACCAAAACAACCCACACACCCATGGTCGTCACAGAACTGTTTCGATCATATACCTTTTGAGCAGGCTGAGGTCCATGATGCAACAGCGCTCTGGCAAGTCCGGCACCCCGACAGCTCACGCCACTAATTACCGACAGGCTGGCTGACTATGCTATTCTGCACAAGTCCGCGGCCAGGAAAAGTCCGCCCCTCAAGTCCGTCGAGGGCCGTGTCTGTGCCCTCTTCCAAGCCTCGTCGAATCCGCATTTAGGATTTAGTAGTTGTTGGGCCCAGAGTATTTTCTGATAACAAGAAGTCGCTATGATTGCTTCGGAAGACGCGGACAGCATCATCAGCATACGTCAACCCTGTAGAAGGGCCCTGTACAGGAAGGAAAGCCGAGGGATTCTCGAGCAAGGAATGATTACGAGTCTTGGCTTCTTCCATCTGGACTGTCTGGAGGATGAGGAGGAGGTCTATCTGGATTCGATTATATCGAGAAATGTCTTAGTAGCTAGCCTGTAACTGACTTGGGCCGTCATATCAGGAATAGCCCTGACAGCCTCGCCATTGGGAATTCCACAGCCTTGTTGATTGTGCCTTGTGATCAACAGTGTATATGTCGAATTGTTCCATCCACACTGAGCGACACTCAAGGTGTCACTTGCTGATATGGTGAATATCTGTTATTGGACAAAATGGCGAAGAAGTAGTAATTACTACGAATGACTTGTGGTGTAAAATCTGGTTCAGTCGAGAGGTAGTTGAATATCCTTATTGAGTTCAAAAAAGGTCATCCTATCTAATCCGAATCCAAAGTAAAAGATAGCACAAATACAGAGAATCAATTCAACGTCTAATAATCGTCCTCATGTCTGATCAAAAACACTTACCATCATGTAATACTAAGCCTGGGGCACTCAAGCAGCCTCCTTCAGATTCTTCTCATACTCCCTCCCAGCCCTGTCCACCATCCCGTCCACATCAAAGTCCCAGACCACCCTCGCGCGCGTCTCAAACTCCGTCTTGAACTTGGCCCCGTCCCGACCGGCCGGCTCATAGCGGAACTCAAACATCTCGCCCATCTCGCGCGAGTTGTGCACGACCCACTGGCTCCGCTCCATGCGCACGTCGCTGTACGCCCTCAGGGCAGCCTCGAGCAGGCGGGGCCGCTGCGCCGGAGGCTCCTCGCCCACGCGCGCCAGCAGCTCGGCCAGGACGAGGGCGTCCTCGACGCCCATGGTGGTGCCGGAGCCGTGGAAGGGGCTGCTGGCGTGGGCGGCGTCGCCGGCGATGCACACGCGCCCTGTGGCGTATGTCGGCGCCGGGTGGTCGTACATGTCGAAGATGGCGTACTTGCTGATCTGCTCGGGGAGCAGCGACACCAGCTCGCGCATGTGGGGGCCCCAGCCCTCCAGGGCCTTGAGGGCCTCGTCGCGGGAGCTGGGGACCACGCTGCTGCGGTCGTAGGGCCACTCGCCGTCGTCGTGGACGAACAAGTAGATGTTGTAGACCTTGTGTGTCTTTTTATTATTATTATTATTATTGTTTAGTTCTTTTCTTTGCAAGTCATGGGAATGATGAATGAGGACTCACCGGTACAGGGTACGACACTACATGAGCACCAGGCCCAAGATGGTTGCCCCCACGGCTGGCCTTGGGCACACCAAGTGCAGCAGCCGCACCAGGAAGAGGCACAAGTGCACGGTAGACTGTCTTGTGGGCATACCTGGCCTTGGACGCAGGATGATCCCCGAGGAGGGCCTTGCGCGTGGAAGAATGGACCCCATCACAGCCGATGACTGGTTTTCACACGTAATTTGTCAACCTTCGGCCCCAACAAAAAAGGGGATGATAAAGAAAAAAAAAAGAAAAAAGCCACTGCGCCGCGGAAAAGTGCACGAACCAACGTCAGCCTCGGCGGTGGTGCCGTCAGCAAAGCTCAGCACGACCTTGCCGCCGCCCTCGCGGGGCCTGTCGGCGAAGTCGACGAGCTGCTTGTCGAAGAGCACCAGCCCCCCGGCCTCGGGGAGCTCCTTGGCGATCTCGAGCAGGAACTGCGTCCGCATGCAGGCCACAAAGGCCAGATCCTTCTCGGGGACCTCAAACATCAGCCCCGTGCCTGGGTCCTCGGCGGCCTCCTTGGTGCGAGGGCCCACGCCATCCCAGTACTGGAAGGTCGGGCTGGGGTCCCTCATGCCCACGCGCAGCAGGGCCTCGAGCACCCTGGGGTCCAGCCGCTGCATGCTCTCGCGGGCTACGGCCGTGAAGGCAAAGGCGGCCCCCAGGTCGGGGTACCTGGACGCACGCTCGTAGATGGTCACGCGCATCCCGCGCCGCAGGAGGCCCAGGGCCACCATGATGCCCACGATGCCGCCACCGACGATGGCGACGTCCAGAGGGGGCTGGCCATGGCCTGCTGGTGCTGGTGCTGGTGTTGTGGCAAGAGAGCCCATGATAGCTGACGTAGTAGAGGTGCTGGTGGTGGTGCTGCTGGTGGAGGTGGAGGGAGAAAGTGTCTGTGTGTGCAGCTTGCTTGGTTCGGGGCAGTCTTCTTGCCTCTCGTGTATGGTCCATTAATATTACTGAGCCTCGACGAGGTGATTACGTCTTATGCTGCTACCAAAAGGACAAAACACCTCCGAAGGCATCTCACGGACCTCCTCGGGCGACGAATCCCGCACAAGGAATCCCGACCAGCTGGACAACGTTGCCTCTGCCTGCAGCCTCGTTACGTCGACCACATCGGGAACCATTCCTCTGACTAATTTGACACGGACTCGGAGTTGTCTTCTCCGGTAGGATGACTGATGGCCTGACGAGGGCCACGCTGCGTATCCTGAGCCGCAGGCCTGCAGCGATTGCACACTTACTACTCGTATAGGTAAGCAGGTTATCAGCACGTGTGGGTGTGTTGGCGGCCGCAATCAATGGGATGGCAGGATCAACAAGAACAAAAGAAGAAGAAAAAGAGGGGGGGGGAAAAAAAAAACAAACAAATCACAAATAAGACGAAGAGGCGCGTATAAGCAGATAATAAGACTAGTCATAATAATAATACAAATCAGCCCGTTATAGATGACTACTATTATCTATCAAAGCCAAGAAACTGACCCGGATCGAGAACAGTCCGCAGAAAGGGAAGGGGGGGGGGGGGCGGCCTATATTATACAGTAAGTACCGCGGGCTGGGCCGTTAACCGAAGTCACGTGGGAAGAGAGAACCAGTCCCAGAGCATAATCCGTATTATTCTTACTTGCTCGATCGAGGGGGACGGGGTGTGTCTGTAAGCTGGGTGAGTACGAAACCCTTCTAAAATCCCACAGGAATGACGCCGCATCTGGGGGATGCCCCCCCCTCCTTCAATTCTTCTGATTCACTCCTTGCTCTGGAAGGAAGATACTATTGGCAATAGGTCTAACGTAAGAGCCGGCATCAAAGGCTACGATAGGATGAAGTAATGACAACAAAGAAGGCTGCGGCAGGGCCAAGTGTTGACTAAGTTGGTGCTCTGCTGTCAACGACGACGCCCTTGTCGCTGGCATCCCATGGCATAGATAGCTCCTTCACCTCGAATGCCCATTCGTTGATATAACTCGGGTCCAAGGCAGTGAGGCTGACCCCTTTTACGGCCTGCTTGCCCCCCCCCCCCCCATTCCTGCTCTGCCTTGGTCGGAGTCGTTTCTTTTCGCAAACCACCTGTTCTTTTTTTTTAATAATACCTACCTATCTTAGTAGGTGGTATGCTTTTGTTGTGCCCTTCCTGGGTCTTGTTTTCCTTCTTGATAGTTCTTCTTTGCTTTTCCAAAACCTGTCAGGCCACATCCTATCAACATGACCGAGAAGGGACGCCGGCAGCAGCCCGGATACGCATGTGAAGAGTGCCGTAGACGCAAGGCTCGATGCGACCGTGGACGGCCCACGTGTGGACTCTGCGCCGAAACAGGGACGGTCTGTGTTATTCTGGACCGGAAGACACAGAGGGGGCCCAAGAGAGGCCAGCTCAATGCAATGCGGTCCCAGATTGGTTCGTCATCTCACTGCTCAGTGTTACATTTTCCCCTCCTTCTCTGCAACCCTCCCATCCCTCTCCCTTTTCCCCTTCCCCCCAGGCAAGCCAACCCCCCCCCCCCCCTCCCCCTCCTATTCGGTGTTACACAATGCCTCAGCTTCTTCCCTGCAGCGCATGGGCGTCCGTCCTCCATGCAGTAGCACACGTGTACGCCACGTGGGATAGGGGTATCCTCCCGTCGGTGGTGGGCTGCGTCTACCCCAGCGTCTCCTCGCCCTGGTAGTAAAAAGAAAAAGGAAAAGCAAAAAGAAAAGACACACACACACACACACACACACACACACACACACAAAGAAAAACCCACCTTTAATATTAATTTGGAGATTTTGTGTGGTAGAGATGTTTCATTTGTGTCTGTACCATGCCCTACCACTTAGATCCCTTTTACCAACGACTATGCCATCACAGCAAACCTACAGAGGCAGCTCAACCAGCAGCTGGGCTGCGAGGCCGACGCCGCGTCCGTGGAGATATCCGGGCCGCCCTCGCCCGACCGGGACCACGACGCCATAGACATGGACCTCTCCCTCGCGTGCATCTCTCCCGTGTCGATAGGGGCGGCGACCACACACGGCCTGATAGCTGCTGCACCGACCTCCGCCGTCTCCACAGCCACGTCCGACACCTCACCGTTGACCACCGAGTGGCCAGACTGGACGGTCGACTATTTCCGGGACCTCGGGCACGGGGTGGGCATGGGCGGCGGCGGCGGCGGCGGCGGCGGCGGCCTGAAGCTGCCCCTCCTCCAGAACGGCACCGACATGAACCCGGACCTGACGGACCCCAGCGCCCTACCTCTGATCGAGCCCATGTTCCTCACCGACAGCGACGGCGGAGACGCCATCATCACGGACGACATACGCGCCGACCTGGACCAGGTCTTCTTCGAGCGCGTCCACCCGGTGCTGCCCATCATCTACCAGAGGCGCTACCTCTCGTGGGCCGAGAGGAAGAACCCCGGAGCCGCCCGGGCCTGTCTCCGGTCCGCCATGCGCGCCATGGCCGCCGCCATGTCGGCCCCCGGCACCCGCTTCTGCGACCAGCTGTACGCCAGGACGTGCCGCCTCCTGCAGGCCTGCTCGGTCGGGTCCAAGGACGACATCGCCGTCGAGTACATCCAGGCCTGGCTGCTGCTGGGCCACTTCGAGCTGCTGCGCGTGGGCGAGCACCAGGCCATGCTCACCGCCGGCCGCAGCTTCCGCCTGGTGCTCATGGCGCGCCTGTTTGATATCGACAACGCGCCCGGCCCCGAGGGCGACCGGCAGGACGTCTCGGGGTTTGGGGAGACCTTCTCGGATGTCGAGGAGCGGAGGCGGACGTTCTGGGTGGCGTTTTGCCTGGACAGGTTTCTTTGTGCGCGGAATGAGTATCCATTGACGCTGCAGGAGGAAATGGCAAGTATTTTTGTTGTCATTATTATTATTATTATTCTTATTATTAATAATGATACACCACGTGGCTGATAAAAAAAAAACACCCAGATCCGCACTCGTCTTCCAGCCCCCGAGGCCAACTTTCAGAGCAACCAGCCTATCCGCACCAGTTTCCTACCCGAGGCCATCATGTCGCCACCTTCTTCACCATCTCTGCAGCAAAAACAGTCCCTAATAGCATCGTCATCGTCGCCATTTGCCGAGTGTATCGTGCTGGCGACGCTTCACGGGCGCTGCATGACCCACCACCGCTCCTACACGAGCAAGGAGCCCCAGGGCGGCAGTGGCACCACCACCACCACCACCACCAGCAGCAGCAGCAGCAGCAGCAACAGCAACAGCACCAGCAGCGGTAGTATGAGCACGGGTGAGCCCGGCGGCGGCACAGGTGACTTCTGGACCCGGCAGCAGAGGCTCGCGTCGGCGGTGGAGAAGCGCGTGCAGATGCTGGGGACGGCGACGGCGGCAGCCGACTGCGACGCGATGCTCCTGTTCGCGCACATGCTGGCGCACAGCGCCGCCATCAAGCTCGGGCACACGGCGCAGGTGGCGTCCGCGGCGTCGGCATGGCGCACCGCCGAGCAGCAGCGGGCGGCGGCGTCCTCTGAGCGCCGGGCCGCGGGGGCCGCCGCCGAGATGGCCAGGCTGGCCGCGCAGGTCCCCTCGTTCCACTGCTTCCGGGCGCACCCGTTCCTGCCGGACCCGCTGGGGTGCGCGGCGAGCTACCTGGGCGGGGACCGGGGCGCGCAGCAGCTGCTGCGGGTGCTGCGGGACATGCACGGGATGAATAGTCTGGCGCGGGGCTATCTGAGCGGGTCGGGGCCGGAGATGGGCAGGGCTGGGCAGTGGGGGGAAGAGGTTGTGCATCATTATGGTCTAGACTAGAGGGGAGAAAAAGAGGGTTGGATGTCGAGTGAGTGGTTGGGGAGGAGATTGTACGACTATCTGTGTGTTTTGAAAGAGCCCATTATTTTTTTTTTTTTTTTTTTTGATACTGATGCTCTAGAATAGTGGTGACAACACCAATCCTAGAAGGACTCGCAGCAATGAGCTTGGAAAGGTAGTCTTTGGTATTCTATTGCACCAGGATCACCTTCCGGTAGTGATGTTATTCCAGTAAAGGTGAATATATCAAAAGGAGGAGAGTATTCAGCGGTCAACGTCCGGTTTCAGGACTGGGAATTTCGGACCAGAGACCTATCTAAGGTCATCTACTCTATCACTTATAGTCTACAAATTATGGATATATCCTTCAAGTATGAGTCTGCTTGAAAAGGAATGTATAAAGATAAAAAACCTTTTGGAGAGGGACAAGATTCCTGCTCAGGTTTCTGTTCGGGATTGTTTCCACCCCAGAACGACATGAATAATAAATCTTGAGTAATTATCACCACTAAATAATACATGACAACAGCACCTCAGCCAAGCTTCCTATCCATCATCCCAATGCACGTAATATCTGAGTAAGTAAGCACTCATCCCCGGACCACCTCTCCAAAGCCGACAGCTTGCACATGTCAGCGGACAGGATAATCAACAAACACGTCGTATAGAGTAAGCGAGAACCACACCCAAACTCCGCCTAGGTCCATGTCCGTCTGCAGGGTATTATCATATAAACCAGGCTAACCGGAAAGAGAGAAATACTATCTAGCCGTGTGCAGGGGGGTGATGAATTTGTCCGATCTGGGGTTCATTCTTTGTGTATAGCCTCAGACACGGAATCCGACGGCCCGTGATTGGTCAGTTCCCAACCACCTCTCCAGTGATCTGGTCCGGATTCTATCCGTCGTCATGTTGGGAGAGCATAGAAAAATATATTCCCATATTTGCTGTGTTCCAGACGAGTTGAATTTCTGCCATTCATGCCACTCTCTTCTTTTTTTTTTTCTTTTCTTCCCCCCCTCTCTCTCTCTCAGAAAATCATCAGACAACATCTCTGATTATTATTGTCGGTATTAAATACTGCTACAAACCATGCCTCCCAAGAACCAGGCGGCGTGGCAGTGTGCCAAAAAGGTCGGGTCGTATACAGTCGACGATGCACCGTACACACCTCCCAAGAAGGGCCAGGTGGTCATCAAGAACGGCGCAGTCGGGATTAACCCCTTTGACTGGTGGCTGCAATATGTCGGCGGCCTGTTTGCACCCCATGTCACATTTCCTGCGATCATGGGCACAGACTGTGCCGGCACCGTGGTCGAGGTCGGCCCTGGCGTGACACGCTTCAAGGTCGGCGACAGGTAAATACCCTATGCATATCTCGATATTCTTTGAGCACACCTCACCCCTCTCCTGTCCGGTATAATCTAGTCTAACATCATCATTTTTTTTTTTTTTTTTTTTTTAATCACAGAGTAACTGGCAATGCGGCTGTGGTCGCAAAAGAGTCCGGCCTCGCAGCAGAGGGTGCCTTCCAGCTCTACCCCGTCCTGCGCGAGTACCTCATCTGCCCGACCCCAAGCAACGTCTCGGACGAGCAGGCCGCCGTCCTGGGTCTCGCCTTCGGCACGGCAGCGTTTGGCCTCTTCTCCAAGGACTACCTGGGCCTGGACATGCCCAAGGTGCCGGCGCGGCCCAACCCGAAGCCCGGCAAGAGGTACACGCGCGCCGTCATCATCACGGGCGGGGCGTCGAGCCTGGGCGCCTGTGCGGTGCAGATGGCCGCGTCGGCCGGGTACGAGGTGGTGTCGACGAGCTCGCCCAAGAACTTCGACCTCGTGCTGGGGCTGGGCGCCTCGCACGTCTTCGACTACAACAGCAAGACGCTGGTGGCGGACATTGTGCGCGCGCTGCGGGACCGGGAGCTGGCGGGGGCCCTGACGGTGGGCTCGGGCGCCGACCAGGTGTGCGTGTCCGTCATGCGGGAGCGCCTGAGCAGGACGCCCGAGCTGCCGACGCGCAGGTTTGTCGCCCTGGCCGGCGGCTCGCGGCGGGACCCGGCCACGCTCGAGGGCGCCCTGGTCGTGCCGGGGCTGATGTACAACATGATGGGCCTGATGACGAGGCTGGCCGTGCGCAAGATCATGACGGGCATCGAGGTCAAGTTTGTCATGATCAAGGACGTGGCCAACCCGGACAGCTGCGTGGCCCGCGTCTACCAGGACTTCCTGGGGCCGGCGCTGGCCTCTGGGCAGTTCGTGCCGGCCCCGGCTGCGCTGGTGGTCGGGCGGGGGCTGGACAAGATCCAGGAGGCCTTGGAGGTTCAGAAGAAGGGGGGTTTCTGCCAACAAGGTGGTGGTGTCTCTGCCTTGAGGTGGGGTGAGTACAGATTGAGATGGGATTGTTGTTTGATTATTTTTTTCAAGTCGCCTCTACGGGCTTTTTTTTTTTTTTCTTAATGAGGGAGTAATTATTACACAGATGGCTTTATGAATACCCAATCAAAACCAAGAGACTAGTATTATTTGATGTCCGGTTATGTCCATGCTTGGTGCATATTAAAATTATTAAAAAAAATTCAATAAAAACAATAGTCTACCCCAGGGTACTGATAAAACTAATGCAGCATCTGCATGCAGCTTCTGGGCCTGGATCATTCGAAAACAATGCCAAGGTATCAGAAACAGACTTGTTCAACCCTGAACGATATATCACAATGATGATATTGCGGTGGGCATCCTCTGTGTAAGCGCCCCCCGTCTTCTCCAACCCCACCTGATAAGAAACAAGCCACCAAGGACACGCAAAGCCACCACGGAAACCTCGGAGTGCCATGAGGGATGCATTGGAAGGATGCAGGTGCGCCTGCTGATGTTGGAAGGGCGATAAGTGGCGGCCGATTGTATGTCCCGGTCCGGCTGGGGTTCGTGGTGGTGTCGACGGCGTCGGAGTCCGGACAGGAGAGGCGCGGCTCGAAGATGGACCGGGGGACCAAAACCAATTGCGATTGGAAATATTCGTCAGCAATGGCCTAATCATCTGCCCTGGACTATGCGGCTTTGTTTGATATGGTTCCGTTAATTTTTTTTTTAATTAATTCGTAGAAAACTGGCCCAGACTTTGTAAAAAGTTTCCAGCCCACCACAGCCTCGCGTTCTTGTCTTTCTGCCCCATTATTCTCATGACAATAATGGATCCCGAGAGGACTTCAATACACCTGGCCGGGGAGCCAGAGGACGGAAACACGTCTGGCTCCTCGCAGAATACTGCTGTGGTGCAGGACCAACAAGACAAGGCCGACAAGACCGACGAGTATGTCCATGTGTTCCCCACGGGCTTCAAGCTGGCCTCCATCCTGGCTGCCGTCGTGGTGTCTTATTTCCTCGTCTTCCTCGACCTGGCCGTCATGTCCACGGTGACGCCGGCCATCACGTCCGAGTTCGATTCACTGGTGGACATTGGCTGGTATGGCAGCGCATATCAGCTTGGGAGCTCGGCCTTCCAGCCGCTGAGCGGCAAGATCTATAGATACTTTTCCGTAAAGGCAGGTATTCCGAAGACCCTGGTAGATATCCGCACGAGGCTGACCATCCCTCCCAGTGGTCCTTCATCGTCTTCTTCATCATCTTTGAGCTCGGGTCGGCCCTGTGCGGCGCGGCGCAGTCCTCGTCCATGCTCATCGTGGGCCGTGCCATCGCCGGCCTCGGGTCTTCGGGCATCTTCACCGGCTCCATCACCACTGTTGCCAACGTCCTCCCCCTGCAGAGGCGTCCTGCCATCATGGGGATCAACGTGGGCATCGGCCAGCTGGGCCTCGCCCTCGGCCCCATCATAGGAGGCGCATTCACCTCCAACGCCTCCTGGCGCTGGGTCTTCTACCTCAACCTCTTCTGCGGCGTGCTCGTCGGCGCGGGCCTGCTCTTCAACTCCATCCCCGAGGCCAGCGTCAAGCCCCCCCCGCGCCAGGTCGTCGGCACCGCCCTCAGGGCCCTGGACCTGCCCGGGTTCATGCTCGTCAGCCCCGCCGTCATCATGCTCCTGCTGGCCCTCGAGTACGGCGGCAACCAGTACGCCTGGAACAGCTCCGTCGTGATCGGCCTGTTTGTCGGGTCCGGCGTCACCTTTGCCGTCTTCCTGGCGTGGGAGTACCGCCAGGGCGACGGCGCCATGATCCCCTTCGCCATGCTGAGGAGCCCCGTGATCCTCTCGGCTGCCCTGGGCCAGTTCTTCCGCCTGGCCGTCACGCTCGTCGCCGACTACTACCTTGCTATCTTCTTCCAGGCGATCAACGACGACTCGCCCCTGATGAGCGGTGTGCACATGCTCCCGGCCACACTGGGCCTGGTCTTTGCCACTGTCAGCACGGGCATGGTGACCCAAGTCACCGGGTACTATCTCCCCTGGATCCTCTCGGGCAGTGTCATCGCGGCTGCTGGGTACGGCGCCATGTCGACGCTGAGCCCCACGACTCCTGCCGCGAAATGGATCGGCTACCAGGTACTCTATGGCGTGGGCTGCGGCACGGGTTCTTCAGGTGTACGTCTTGTCCTATATTTTCCTTTCCCATGTACTTCTTTTCTTCGCTTTCTTACTGACCCTTTCTTTGGATAGCCATTCATCGCCATCCAAAACCTCGTCCCCCTCAAACAGATCCCCACAGCCATGGCCATCGTCCTCTTCGGCCAGAACCTAGGCGGCTCCATCTTCCTCGTAGTCGGCAACGCCATCTTCAACAACTGCCTCCGCGACCAGCTGCAGCAGCGCGCCTCCGTCATCGGCGCCGACCCAGACGTCATCATCGGCGTCGGCGCCCGCTCCATTCGCGACCTGGGCCTCCCCGCCCCGGCCCTCGCCGCCGTGGTGCAGTCGTATGCCAACAGCGTGGACCGGGTCATGTACCTCGGCATCGCCGCGGCCGTGGTGGCGTTTGCTGTCAGCTGGGGGATGGGGAACGGGAATATCATGGAGATCAAGAAGCTCAAGGAGATCACGAGTGATGGTGGTAAGGATAAGGCGGAGCCGGCGGGTGCGGAGGACCAGGCTGGGGAGAAGCAGGTCGAGGAGAAGGGGCAGGTCTGAAGGGGGATTGTGACTGGTTACTTGCATCGTTATTAGACCTTTGTAGTGTTCTTGATTGTAGCATTAGCCGATGATGATGTATCGTACGTATTAAGAATAGATATTGCTTGAGGGTCGTCAATTTTTTCAATCCTCAAGCCACCTCGATATACTTGGAAGACGGTCGTCAGGACTGGAAATCAACAACACACACAAGTCTATTCCGATATAAATTCCAGAATGTTTATACATTATCTATTGGACCGGGTTTTCAGTTACTTACTTCCTTATCAAATTTAAAGGCGAACATATCCAATTCTTCCACATAGACTGTATTCATCTCGAAGAAGAAACCAAACACGTGGTAAGAGTCTCTATTAATATAGTCATGAGCAAGTCATGCTACGAAATTACTCAACGGGATGTGAAATAGGTCCCTAGCACTGCCATCCAGCCTCGGATGACCATGCACATCTTGACCAGCCCCCTCATACTCCCTCACCACCCCACCGCCCCTCAAGGCTGCACAGAACCCACGCACCCTACACGCAATCTCAGTGAGGACCATCCCCTGCGCCTCTTGCCCCTCCTCGGCAGCCGCTGCCGACCCCAGCTTCTCGGCAACGCGCTCCAGGAGCTCCAGCATATCAACAGAGGCCCGCACGGCGGCCCGGTCCCAGTGCGGGTCCTCGATGCTGGTGGTGACATGGTGCAGGACCACGAGGCCGCGCACAAGCTGGGTCCACTGCACAAGAGCCAGGCCCGCAAACTCGGCCGCCGAGAGGGCGAGCAGGGCGTCGACGCAGGCCTTGGCGGCGTCCACGCACTGCCAGAGGCACCACCCGCGCTCGCCGTTCCTGGGCGGGCCGCTGCTGCTCGTCATGGCAGACAGGTGGCTGACCATAAAAGGCACCATGGACCCGACCGAGTACCTCGTCTCGCTGATGGCGAGGTCCGCGGCCCACACGTGGGCGAGGTGGCGGCGGGTCGTGCTGGTGCCCACGCCGGCCGTCGGCCCGCCGAGGCCCTGGAGCTCGCCCTGCAGCGTCCCGAGCGACATGAGCGCCGTGACAGCGGGCGTGGTCCCCGCCGCTGAGGCCTGCGCCGTGTGGCCCGGCTGCTCTGTCTGCTGCTGCCGGCGGATGTGCACGGCCTTTTGCGCCACGAGCTGCAGGCGGACCTGCACGGCAAAGGCTGCGTCGGCCGGACACTCTCGGCTTGCGCCCAGGGCGGCGAGGCCCTCGCCCATCTGCGGCGTCCAGCGCAGCGCGTCGGTGGTGTGGTGGAGGTAGGTCGAGACGGCGGAGCTGAGCACGAAGCAGCCGAGGACGGCACGGTGGTGTTCCAGGAAATCGCTCTGGGCGGGAGGAGACGATGCGCCGGCCTTGTCGATGCCGGCGGGCTGGAACAGTGTCCTGATTCCGGGGGCGTCCATGCTTCCCGGGTCTGAGTGAGCGTCGATCTCGCACGCCAGCGAGACGGCCTGCAGCGTGAGTCGGGCCAGAAGGAGTTTGGACTGGTGCCAGCCCCACGACAAGAAGGTCAGGAGGGCGAGGAGCAGGTCGATCCGGTCTGTCTCTTCCTCCAGCAGCGCTTCGGACATGGCGCGCCTCAGCTGGCGGCTCTGTGCATCCTTGTGTCGCCTCTGTGGCGATGACACGCAGGTGATGGCACGGAGAAGAAGAGGTCGTCGGGACCGGAGCCGATGCGCTGTCAGGTCAGGAGGAAGATGCACAAACGGGAAGTGCGGCAACATACGAGACCGGAACGTGTTGAGCAGGGTCTCGTCAGTGTCGTACTCCGGGCCAGGGTCTAGATCCGGCTCCGGTTGTTGTGGTGAGAGATCCACCTCCTCGTCAAATTCAGCGGCAAAAACATCCGGAGACGGAGCCGAGTTCTCCGAGTCGAGAGCCTGGGCCGGCTGTCTGGCGTGGTTCGTCCGGGTCCTGCTCGTTGATGCTCCAACGCCGCCTGCGTCCTGTGTCTCCAGCCGGGAGATGAGGCCGTCGAGCTTCTTCTCGAGCTGGGAAATCCTTGCATCCGAGCCCTTCTTGTCGTGTACAATCTGGCGGCGTGCCGGGTCGGAGGGCTGGCAGGCCTTCTTCAGGCGGTGGCATCGTTGACACCCGGGGCCATCAGCACGCGCAACACACTTGCACTTGGACTTGAAGCAGCTCATACAGGCCTGACCAAAGGGGCCGAGATGGCTTGGTCCTCGCCGCTCCATGGTGGAGTACTTTTGATATCACCAGCAAGAGGTGTTGCGCTGCAAGGGGCAAGACAGTGTCTTTCTGGACCAGGAACGACGATGCTGCTTGGTTCACGTCGGAGTCCGTGTCCGGTCGTGCATTAGTGGGATGGTCGGTGGAATTCGTGCAGTCAGGAAACCCGAGTGGCTTTGTCTTACTCACACCCTGCCAGTGGCGCCAGTCCGGAACCAGCGTTGCTCTCGGGCTGACATGCTTTGACACACCCCCACGTGTTGTACCGTAGGATCTTGTTGATTTGGTAAGACCAGGGTCTGATATTGTCAGGCCTTTGTGAGCTTGATGCGGAGAAGGAAGCGGAGTTTTGACATGTGCATATAAGACAAGGATTAATATTATTGATTTTACTAGATACACAGTTGATGTACGGAGTAGAATGATGTCCCATCAGAGTGTCTCCTCTGCTGCAAAAGGGCACAATTGTGGCCGAGTGAGACCAACAGGATGGAATAAATGGAGTGGATGTGGTTGGGAAGAGGCCCAAAAGTCCGTTTGGAAGGGGTAAACATATCTAGACAGCACAATTAACTCCTACAGCTCCTACATAATTATACTATGAGTGCCTAGTTGGGTCTTTGGGTTGGTCAGATTTATCTCGTCAGTTCGAGAGCCGTCGACTCTCTCCTCTTTACTACGACTGATTGAGATATCTTCTGTCTTGATATTTTTTTTTAAAAAAAAAGAGAGAGAAGAAGAGGAAGAAAAAAAAAAAAAAAGAAGAAGATACAAACATAGGTCAGGACTGTGCTTGGAAGATTCCCCGTCAGGCTTTCAGTCGGAACGCACCACAATGGGTTCCACAGCGGCCGGGTCTGATGGCCATGACGGTCCCTTCGCAGAGGCCGACGTCATGGGACAGTTCCCCGTCCTGAACTCCTTCAGCGTGCTGGCGTATGGCTTTGAGCTCGCCCCGGACGTGGACCGCGACGCCATCGCCTCTGCTCTCAAGAGCAGCTTTGACAAGGTAGTCGAGCAGATCCCCTTCCTCGGCTATCAGGTCGACACGAGCGAGTCGGGCAGGCGGACGGCCGTTCCCTGGCCCCAGGATGTCGCCAGGGAGGGGGTGCGCGTCAACATCTGCGACGACAGCATCCCCCCCCATGGAGAAGCTCCTCGAGGACAGGGCACCCGTCAGCAAGCTCGACGGCAAGGTGCTGTGCCCGTGGCCTGCGCTCCCGTTCCCACACGGCATCCAGGGCCCCGTCCCCATCGTCCACCTCCAGGCCAACTTTATACGCGGCGGCCTCATCCTCAACCTCAGCGCCCACCACACAATGATGGACGGCACCGCCGACTTCCAGTTCCTCAAGCTGCTCGCGACCGTGCTCAACGGCGCCGGCATCCCAGCCGCCGACCTGGAGCAGGCCAACCGGCCCCGTGACCGCGTCGTGCCTCTGATCCCGGACGGTGAGCCCGTCAGGGACTACTCGCACCTGTACCCGCCACCAGGCTGGAAGTTCGCCATGCCCACGAGCTGGCCCAAGTGGTGCTACTTCCTGCTGCCCGAGGACTCTCTCACCTCCCTCGCCGACACCGTCCGCGCCGACGAGCCGCCCACCAGCGACCCCAAGGAGCGCCTCTCCAAGGACGACATCCTCAGCGCCTTCTACTGGAAGCGCCTCGCCCACCTGCGCCTCGCCCGCGGCATGCCCGCCGACACCGAGACCAAGATCTCGCGCGCCATCAACGCCCGCATCCCCCTCGGCATCCCCTCGTCCTACCTGGGCGCCCACGTCTCGTCCGCCATCGTGCGCCTGCCCGTGGGCCGCGTCGCCGACATGAGCGTCGCCCAGGTCGCCCGCCTCCTGCGCACGGAGCTGCTCGGGGCCGCCACGCCCTGGGCCATGCGCAGCTTCGCCACCACCATCGCGAGGGAGCCGCCCGAGGGCCGGGCCCGCATGCTGTACACGGGCACGCACAACGTGAACACCGATGTCGGATGCACCAATGTGTCGAGGGCGGTGGTGCCCAAGGGTCCGTGGGGGCCCCTGGGCCCGTGCCGCTTCTATCGTCGTCCGGATGCTGCTCCTATCCCGGGCAGCTTCAGGCTCCAGGAGGTCGAGGATGGGGCTCACCCTATTGCCTTGTGTCTGCTTGAGGAGGATCTGAAGGGTCTGAAGGAGGATGAGGAGTGGAGCCGGTACACGACGTGTGTTGGTTGACCTAAGGGTTGTTGACTGGGGGTTTCCAGGGGCATAATAATGATTGTCGGGGGAAATATATATTTGATCAAATATTCTATCAGGTCTACTATAAAAAGGTGATAATGTCAGACCTGAATCTTCTATGCCGTCTAAAGAGCTTTTTTATGGAGAATTGCCTGAGCTGTACTCCTAATTCATCAGACGTCAAAACAAGATGCATGTACAGCACTGTTTTTATTTATTTCTTCTTGTAATTCCATTATGTTCTTGAGAACCAATTGAAGCCTGTCTCGGGCAATACAAAGACGCAGATCGAGTGCATCTGTCCCATCATAGCTCCGCCCTGCCTGAAAATATGATGCATTTGATATAATCACTCAACTATTAATATTTGTCACCATATTCCAATGAAGGATAGAGAAGCATCTTCCTGGATGAGACTCTCGAGGTTATTGTTTTATGTAATTTTACGCCTTTTTTGGCCCTTTTCTGTGTCTATAATCATGCATCTCCGAGTCGTATAGCGTAGAAAATAAAAAGATGAAAATCAGGAATAAACACTGGTTCAAACCACACTTGATTATTGTCAGAACCAATTATTCTCTATTCTTGAACTGTCTAACTAGATGGCAAAAGGTCATCTGAGCTAGTTCAAAGTATCCAGAGGAAGAAAAAAAGACTGCCGAACATTTGGGCAGTCCAAGTAGGAGCCCTCTGTGTAACCCCCCCCCCTTTTCGAACAGCTCGACGTACTACTACGACTCAAAATCCAAGTCGACTCAAATCAATACGATCTCTGATAGAATACAAAAAACCTAGCTTACAGAGATGACTCGTAGGAAGAACAGAGGGAAGGCTGATGCCAAACGGACCTTCGGACTTGGTCATCGCAAAGTCCGCCACAACACTTCAAATCCAGACCCTTCGGAATGAGGGTGCGCAGAAAATAGGATCCTTCGATGCTCTGGGGACTCGGCTTACTTTATTCTATCCTCAGAAATATTGATTGGTCCAGAAGTCCAGCCAAGGTCCGCAAAACCTAGTCCTATCTCCATGTATCATGTCCGCCAGCCTCGCGGACGAGGCCAGCTTCAGGAGGCCAGTGGGACCAACGCGTCCGTTGCTGACATTGCTCGTTCCTCAAGCACAATTGAGTGCAGTTTCTGTTTGATAAGAGGGTGTTTCAGTTTCAAGCTGCCCTTCTTTCTGGCTCGTTCGTCCACATGCCGCCGCCACGAGAGGACTTCCTGTGCTCATCTGTTCCCCGTATTCTCTTCTCCTCCTGAGCACATCCGTCTTTCAATGTGCTTCAGGATACTGAATACACACAGATAACCAGCCACAGGCTGCCTCCATTCAACATAGCGACACCAGCTGCTTCCATCCACATTGCCTTCCCACTCATCTGCCCTTCCAACTCCTCACCTACACCCCTTTCCACGTCACACCTATCGTTCCAAACCTGAAGCCACAATGTCAAGCAGCACGGCACTACCCGAGCTGGAGCCGCTCAACGATGTCTCCTGCGAGTCGACCATCCTCGTCTTTGGGCCACACGTCGGCACCATCTTCACCAAGGAGCACGTAGAGAAGATGGTCCGGCCCCCTCGCCCAGGGCCAGCACAGGGAATGGATCCTCGAGGCGATCGCCGACTTGCCAACCTACTGGGACGCCCTGATCTCGAAGATCCCAGAAGTCGCCGAGGCACTGCCAGAAATCCCCAAGGGCCTCGCCGACCTCGACGCGTGGTTCAGACACGGGGCGGCCGACATCAGCGCCACCCTGCCGCGCCCCGTGCTCGGGCCGGTGGTGGTGCTCACGCAGCTGACGCAGTACTGGCAGTACCTCGAGCTGACGCACAAGGGCGGGCCCACCGAGGACGTCCTCGCCAGCCGGACCGCATCCTCCACCGAGAACTTTGTCTCGCTGGGGTTCTGCGCGGGCCTGATACCGACCCTCGCGGCGGCCAGCGCCCACAGCCGCCAAGAGTTCCAGCGGTACGCGGCCGTGGCGATGCGGGTGTCGATGCTCATCGGCGGGCTGATCGACGCGCGCGAGGTGTGGGACAAGGCGCAGGGCAAGGGCGGGTCCGTGTCGCTGGCGACGGCGTGGACGGGGCCCAAGCAGGCCGAGGACGTGCGGCGCATCACCGAGGAGCTGTCGCCGGACGCCTACGTGGCCATCATCTACGACGAGGCGCGGGCGACGGTCAAGACGACGGAGCAGACGGCCCCGCTGCTGCAGAAGCGGCTCCGCGCGGCCGGGGTCATCGCCATCGAGATGGACATTGGCGGCCACGTCCACAGCCCCCACCCGGACATCCAGAAGACGACCGACGCGCTGGTCGAGCTGGCGGACTCGATGCCGGGCCTGCAGTATGCCGACCTGGACAGGCTCGCCCTGCCGACGTACGACAACCACGGCGAGGGGCGGCGCGTGCTGCAGGACTACCCGTGCGGCCTGACGGAGCTGGTGGTCCGTGGCATGTTCGTGCAGCAGTGTCAGTGGTACGGTACGTTTTCGGCTGTGGTCACGGAGAAGCCCAAGCCGTTTGTGGTCAATTTTGGGCCGGAGCGCTGTGTGCCTCAGACCTGGATGCGCAAGCTCGGGACCCGACAGGTGCACTTTGAGGACCTGCAGAAGAAGCTGCCGAGTGCTGTGTCGGCGAGGCGTACTGCTGCTGCCCCGAAGTCGACGTCGTCGCAGGTTCTGCCCACTGTGCTCAACAGCAACAAGTCTGTCCAGCAGCAGCAGCAGCAGCAGCAGCAGCAGCAGCAGCAGCAGCAGCCGCCTCAGACAGGATCATCAGCAACAGCACCAGCAAGATCCGCCGTCGACCGTCTGCTCGACAACGACAAAGACAGCATCGCCGTCATCGGCATGTCCGTCAAGACCGCCGGCGCCGACAACCTGGCCGAGTACGCCGACATGATCAAGACAGGCCAGTCGCAGCACGTCACCATCACCCGGGACCGCATGATGTTCGACATGCTGCACCGCGACGGGCCCGACAGCGACCCCAGGCGCGAGTGGTACGGCTGCTTCGTCCGCGACCCGGACGCCTTTGACCACAAGTTCTTCAAGCGCAGCCCGCGCGAGGCCGCCGCCATGGACCCGCAGGGCCGCCAGGCCCTCGAGGCAGCCTACCAGGCCGTCGAGCAGTCGGGGTATTTCCAGGAGCTGCTCCATGGCAGCGGGCTGGGGTCGAAGAAGGCTGGCGAGGACGACGAGACCAGGCATGTGGGTGTCTATCTGGGCTCGTGTGGTGTGGACTACGACACCAACGCCTGCGTCAACGAGCCCAGCGCCTTCACTGCGACTGGGGTGCTCAAGGGGTTTATTGCTGGTAGGATATCGCACTACTTTGGCTGGACTGGCCCGTCCATGACCTTTGACACGGCCTGCTCGTCTTCGGTGGTCGCCATCCACACGGCGTGTCGCAACCTCTTGTCGGGGGAGTGTACGGCTGCTCTGGCTGGCGGATCCCAGGGCGTGAGTGTAAGTAATGACTGTCATGTGTTTATCCAAGTTCCTAAATACATCTCGCTCTGTCAGTATTTCTGCTAATATTGTCTTCAATCTTAAATCATACAGAACATTGCCTGGTTTCAGAACCTGGCTGCAGGAAGCTTTGTCAGTCCGACCGGCCAGTGTAAGCCCTTTGGTAAGTTAATAAATAACTCACTCTTGTTTGAAACCCTGATGTCGGTTGATCATTATTATCTCCTCCTATGACTACTATCGGACATGATTCTGTCTGAGGAGCGTGTAATTCTGCCCTCTAACCCGACGAAAACAATACTTCCGCATTGGGAATATTACTAACTTCATGCACCAGACGACAACGCCGACGGCTACTGCCGCGCAGAAGGCTACGGCTGGGTCTTTTTAAAGAAGCTCTCCGACGCGGTCCGAGACGGCAACCCCGTCCTGGCCGTGATCCCCAGCTCGGCCGTCCACCAGAACCAGAACTCGACCCCGCTGTTTGTGCCCAACGCCCCCTCGCTCTCGACGCTCTTTGGCGAGGTCCTGCGCAAGGCCGAGGTGGCGCCAGGTGATATCTCGCTGGTCGAGGCCCACGGCACAGGCACGCCGGTCGGGGACCCGGCCGAGTACGAGAGCATTCGGAGGGTCCTCGGGGGTGTCGTGTCTGGGCGGCAGAAGAAGCTGCCTATCGGGTCGGTCAAGGGCCACATAGGCCATACTGAGGGTGCGTCGGGTGTCCTTGCGCTCATCAAGGTCATCATGATGATGCGGGGTGCCTTTGTCCCTCCCCAGGCGAGCTTCAACAAGATGAACCACCACATCGACGTGCGCCCGGACGACATGATGGAGGTCGTTACAAGGCTGCGGTCCTGGGACGACGAGCACAAGATTGCCCTGCTTAACAACTACGGCGCCTGTGGGTCCAATGCGAGCCTGATTGTCGCGCAGCCGCCAAAGGCCTTAACCGTGAGCCACACGAGCCGCAGTGTCGACGAGAATTCTGCGTATCCCTTCTGGATTCCGGGCTTCGATGCTCGCGCAATCTCTGCGTACGCTGCCAAAGTGGCTCAGTACTGCCGTTCGCTCCCCAGCTTGGACGATCCCAACACGCTGGCCGACCTCTCGTTCGCCGTGAACCGGCAGTCCAACCGTGGCCTGGCACAGGGCCTCATCTTCAGCTCCCGGTCCATGTCCGAGCTCGAGGGGAGACTGGAGCAGGCAGCGTCGGCTGTGGACAACAAGGACGCCGCTGTACGGGTTGGGATCACACCCGTCAAGCCCGAGAGACCCGTGGTGCTCTGCTTCGGCGGCCAGGTCTCACTGTTCGTCGGCCTGGACCGCAAGCTGTACGACCGCGTGGCCCTCCTCCGCCACCACCTCGATGCCTGCGACGCCGTCGTTACCGGGTCCTGCGGCCTGGGGAGCATCTACCCGGACATCTTCTCGCAGCAGCCTGTCCGGGACACGGTCAAGCTGCAGACCATGCTCTTTGCCGTGCAGTACGCGTGTGCCAGGGCGTGGATGGACTGCGGCCTCGAGACCAAGGTTGCCGCCGTCGTGGGCCACAGCTTTGGCGAGATCACGGCCCTGTGCGCGGCTGGTGCTCTGAGCCTGGAGGATGCGGTCAAGCTTGTTGCTGCGAGGGCCAGGCTGGTGCGTGACGCGTGGGGTGCTGACCCGGGCGCCATGATGGCCGTGGAAGCGGATGAGGTCTTGGTAAAGGAGCTCCTGGAGGAGGCCAACCGTGCCCCTGGATCAGATGGCTCTGCTTGTATCGCGTGCTATAATGGTCCCCGCAGCTTCACGCTGGCCGGTTCGACGGCTGCTGTGGACGCCGTCCAGAAGACTCTTGTTGGCTCTGCGGGCAAGTTCTCCACAGCCGGCATCAAGAGCAAGCGCCTCAACGTCACCAACGCCTTCCACTCGCCTCTCGTCGAGAAGCTAGTCGACGACCTGGGCCGGGTTGGAAAGAGCCTCACCTTCCACAAGCCAGTCATCCCCGTGGAGCGCGCCACGGAGCAGGGCAGCAGCCCAGAGGACACGCTGGACTGGACCTTTGTCCCCAGGCACATGCGCCAGCCCGTCTTCTTCAGCCACGCCGTGCAGAGGATATCCAGGCGACATCCCCAGGCCGTGTTCCTCGAGGCCGGCTCCAACTCGACCATCACCGTCATGGCGGCCAAGGCACTCGCCCAGAGCAGCGCCGCCACTCCGGACCACCACTTCCAGGCCGTCTCCATCACCAACACCAACGGCGCTGGCCTCAACGCGCTCACAGATGCCACCGTCGCCCTCTGGAAACAGGGCCTGCGGCTGTCGTTCTGGGCCCACCACCAGCAGCAGACGCTCGAGTACGCGCCCTTGCTGCTGCCGCCGTATCAGTTCGACAAGTCGCCGGCCTCGCGTCACTGGCTGCCTGTGCCGTCACCTCTCGAAGCCGTCGAGGCTCTGATAGAGCAGAGGGGTGGGGTCTCAGGGCACGGGGGCCAGGCTGAGGGCCCAGAGGCCAAACCGGTGACCCTGTGGGACTTTGTTGGATACCAAGACAAGAACAAGAAGAAGGCCCTGTTCCGCATCAACACGGAGTCGGAAAAGTTCCAGGGCTTCTTCACGGGCCATCTGATTGCACAGACGGCGCCCATCTGCCCCGGCACGCTCGAGTGTGATATTGCCATCGAGACACTGTTCAGCCTCGACCCGGCATGGAAGGAGGAGGGCATGCTGCCTGTGATGAGAGACTGTGAGTAAATAATGATCAACATGAAGAGGAATATATGCTTTTTCCTATTCAAGAGCGCACTGACAATTCTCGGCTCTGCCTATAGTGGTCAACGAAGCACCCATATGTGCTGATCCGTCCCGCGTCTTCTACGTCGAGCTGTCGGCCCTGGACAAGAAGCACCTCCAGTGGGGGGTGCACATCTTCAGCATCGAGAAGAACGCCTCGCCAGAGGACTCATCAGCACCCCGGAGGACACACGCCGAGGCCCGTCTGGACATGCGATCCCCCAGCGACACGGCCTACATCCAGGAGTACGCGCACTTTGAGCGCCTCGCCAGCCACGCGCGGTGCCAGGAGATCCTCAACCTCGGCCTCGACGAGGACGGCGTGGAGAGCCTGCAGGGCCGCCAGGTGTACCGCGCATTCTCTCCCGTCGTCGACTACGGCGACCTCTACCGCGGCGTGCGCTACGTCGTGGGCCGTGGTGGCGAGTGTGCAGGGCGCGTGCAGCTCGACAGGCGTCATAGGCGGGGAGGGGCCGACTCGTGGCTCGACACGCCCCTGAGTGACTCCTTCAGCCAGGTCGGCGGCCTGTGGGTTAATGTCATGACGGACTGTCCCCCCGAGGACATGTATATTGCCACCGGATGCCAGTTCTCGATGCGGTCGCCCAAGCACAGGGTGGCAGATCGTGTGGAGACGGACGTGTGGCATGTGTACGCGCGACACCTGCGCCAGAACGACGTGGCGTACACTACCGATGTGTTTGTGTTTGATGCGGCCTCGGGCTTGCTCGTCGAGGTCATGCTAGGCGTGGGATACCAGCGCGTGGCAAGGGCGTCCATGAGCAAGATGCTGGCTCGCATGACCAAGGACGAGTCGGTGTTGCGCACCGTCAAGGCCTCGCCTGTCTCTGCCCCTGCAGTAGCTGGTGCAGGTGTGGCAGAAGATGCTCCCCTGCCCAAGTCGAAGCCGAGCAAGAAGGACAACCCTCCAAAGACCAAGAAGAAGGACAAGAAGGCCTCGTCACCTCCCGCCTCGGGCAGACGGGACATCACAGACGAGGTGCGCAACCTCGTGGCGGAGCTGTCGGGCATCGACGCCGACGAGATGGACCTCGACGCCGAGATGGCCGACTTTGGCATCGACTCGCTCATGGGCATGGAGCTGGGGCGCGAGGTCGAGAGGACCTTCAAGTGCACGCTGGACCAGGCCGAACAGATGGAGGCCACCACCCTGCGTATGTTTGTCCGCTGTGTCGAGCACGCGCTGTTTGGTGCCGATGCGGATCTGCCTCTGCCTCCTGCAGATGCCGACGATGAGGATTCCTCTTCTGATGACGATGATGATGATGATGATGATGACGACGATGGCGAGTCCACAGAGGGTTCTTCTCTGGTCGTTGTGGATCGGGATCAGGTCTCTTCGGCTACTGACACGGGGTCTGATTCCGAGCTGGTCATGCCTCGCCAAAAGAAGGAGACTGCAAAGGCGAAGGCTTCGGAACCAACAAAGCCCACCACCAAGGCGTCCACAGCAGCCCCCAGCAGCCTGGTGCTCTCCCCCGGGGACATCCTCGCGTCCTTTGGCGAGGTCAAGATGACCACCGACGCCCTCATGCGCGACTGGAAGCTCGACAACATCGAGAACGCCATCCTGGTCGGCAACGGCCGCCTGTGCACAGCCCTCGTCGTCGAGGCCCTGGACGAGCTCGGCTCCCCCCTCCGCACCGCCGCCGCCGGCCAGCCCCTCGACCGCGTGCCCTTCCTGCCACAGCACAGCCGCCTGATGGAGGCCGTGTACCAGTTCCTGGAGCGCGACGCCCGCCTCGTCGACATCGACCCGGCCACCGGGCACCTGACGCGCACCCACGTGCCCGTCGCCTCCAAGCCCAGCCACGTCGTCCTGCAGGAGCTGCTGGCCCAGCACCCCGAGTTCGCCGTGCCCAGCCGCCTGTGCTTCTACGCCTGCAAGCAGCTGGCCGGCGTGCTGAGCGGCAAGACGGACGGGATCCGCGTGCTCTTTGGCAGCGCCGAGGGCAGGGAGGTCACCGCCGCCATGTACTGCGAGTACACGGTCAACTGCTTCAACTACGCGCAGATGCGCGAGGTCATCAGGAAGGTGTCGGAGCGGGCGGCCGTACAGACAAAGGGGGAGACGCTCAAGATCCTCGAGATGGGCGCCGGCACGGGGGGCACCACGATGGTCCTGCTGCCCTTCCTGAAGGAGCTGGGGATCCCGGTCGAGTACACGTTTACCGACCTCTCTCCTTCGATGGTGGCCAGTGCCCGGCGGCGCTGGGGCAGTGAGTACCCCTTCATGCGCTTCCTCACCCACGACATCGAGAAGCCACCTGCAGAGGAGCTCAGGGGTGCCCATATCGTGCTGGCCAGCAACGCCGTCCATGCCACGCACAACCTCGTCACCTCCCTGTCCAATATCCACCAGGCTCTGCGGCCCGACGGGTTCGTCATGCTCCTGGAGATGACAGAGATCGTGCCCTTTATCGACTTCGTCTTTGGTCTGCTTGAGGGTTGGTGGCTGTTTGATGACGGCCGCAAGCACGCCGTGGTCAAGGCTGACCACTGGGAACGGGAGTTCCATGCTGCTGGCTTTGGCCACGTCGACTGGACCGATGGTCACCTTCCGGAAAATGCCTATCAAAAGGTCATCATGGCCTTGGCCTCTGGTGACCAGGGACAGCGGCTGCCGATCCCACCTCCAGCCCCCGAGCAACAAGCTGCCGCCGTCCTGGACAAGGGCGATGTGGCTGCGCGCACGGCCGAGGCTGAGAGGCTGGTGGCCAAGTACTCGAGCGGCTGGGCCACGCCGCGACTACAGGCCCTCAACGCACAGCGCCAGGAGAAGGCCCAGGCCCAGGCCGGCGGCAGAGCGCTCGACCACGCCGCGGTCGTCCTGGTAACAGGCGCGACGGGCAGCCTGGGCTCGCACATCGTGCAGAAGCTGGCCGAGAACCCGTCCGTGTTCCAGGTCGTGTGCGTCAACCGCCCCAGCAGAAGCAGCGCCGGCATGGCCCCCGAGAGGCGGCAGAACGAGGCCTTCCAGGCCAGGGGCATCACCCTGACCCCGGGGGCGCGGGCCAAGCTGCGCGTCATCGAGACGGACACGACCAGGCCGCAGCTCGGCCTCCCGCCCCGCGAGTACGCCTGGCTCGTGCAGAGCGCCACCCACATCGTGCACAACGCCTGGCCCATGAGCGGGACGCGGCCCGTCGGCGCCTTCGAGCCGCAGTTCCAGGCCGTGCGGAACCTGCTGGACCTGGCGCGCGAGGTCGCCACGACGCGCCCGGGCGCCGCCGCCGCCCGGCTGGGGTTCCAGTTCGTCTCGTCCATCGGCGTGGTCGGGTTCTGCGGCGAGGCCCGCGTGCTCGAGCGCCGCGTGGCCCTGTCGGCGGTCCTGCCGAGCGGCTACGGCGAGGGCAAGTGGGTGTGCGAGCGCCTGCTCGACGAGACGCTGCACAGGTACCCGGCCCTGTTCCGCCCCATGGCCGTGCGCCCGGGCCAGATCGCCGGCTCGTCCAGGAGCGGGTACTGGAACCCCGTCGAGCACTTTGCCTTCCTGGTCAAGTCGTCGCAGGCGCTGCGCGTGTGGCCTGACCTCGACGGTGTCCTGCAGTGGGTGCCTGTCGACCACTGCGGCGCCGTCGCGGCCGAGCTCGTCTTGAACCCGGAGGCTAATCACCCCGTGTACCACATCGATAATCCCGTCGGGCAGCCGTGGAAGCACATGACGCCCGTCCTCTCTCGAGCTCTCGACATCCCCGCCGGCAATATCATTCCCTTCCAGAGCTGGATCAGGCGCGTGCGCACCTCGCCGCTGTCTGAAGCCGAGAACCCCGCAGCGCGCCCTGGGATGGCCGAGTTCTTGGGCGGCCACTTTGAGCGCATGTCGTGTGGGGGCTTGATCCTGGATGTCGAGAGGGCCAAGGAGCACAGCAAGACTATGGCGGCAGAGGGTCCGGTCAGTCCTGAACTGGCTGTGAGGTATGTGGATGCTTGGAGGGCCATGGGCTTTTTGAATTAGTTGGGCAGCTGGGGCCCTTCAGGATTGTTTTAGATCTCATTTTTATATTATGGCAAAGCATGATTTTGTTGGATAATTTGATGACTATTTTGATTCGGGTACCCTATGTAAGGTTCTACGCTCGGGTTCTAGACTGTCATGTGTCTTTGAGTATTTGCTTATAATCTGAGGCAGTTATTATTAGTTGTTCATTATCCTATCAGCTAATTACTGAGCACTATGTCCCATACTAATCCTGCCTTGAAATGGTTCTACGAAGATGTCTGTATGTGCAGGGTGCCATGCTCAAATGCGTGCCAGGTCTCAAGCCGAGACCCTGATTGATATCTATCGATAGCAACACAAACTTCTTTTGTAACGGTCCTAAGCCAGCCTCATCGGCTGTTGACATTAGTCCAGCACAGAGTAATCCTGGTGTTCCGAGTACCGGACGTCAGGCGCCACGATCGACTGGTCGGAAGCAGTATTCATGGCGTCCCGTAAGGCAGCATTGCGGTTGGTTTGTAACTTCAGAGACCGAGCCTGTAGCTGCTGAGTTGCAGCCGTGACTCTAACGAAAGCTTCATGAAGGCTGGTACACTTGAGAATTGTTGCCGTTAGTTCCCGTGAACTTGTAAGTAATTATATCTTGCCGGCCTTCAGCTTTTCGCTTTTTACTGTGTCCCCGCCTCGAGCTGGCCTCAAAGTATTAATACAGGTACGCCTCGAGGATATTAAGTAAAGTAAGTGAAATATTCACTGACAAACTAGGTGTGAATGCGTTTGACAAGCAATATTCTATATCTAGAAAAACGTTAATGCTGAAAACATCACAGACTCGGATTTCTTTCCAAGTCTATACTGAGCTCTGCTGGAATATGATATCAAGCTGGGGCTTCAAGTCTTGTCTTCTGGTCATTGATTTCTATGAGTTTACTAATTTTCAATAATTCGGTTATATTCGAGTTGAATTCACTTTTCTACCGGCTTCAATTAAATATCTTAGGCTAAGCACTAAATGACCATTTCCAACACAAAGAGAGTTTCTACATTGTAGAGAGAAGTATTAAATAGCTTGTTTTTGCTTACATACTTCAGCCAGATGTTGAAGTCACTTCAAGAATGCTCCGTTGAAGGACAGAAAGGCCAGAAAAGATATTTCTCCACAGAAACCGTTATTTTGCGCCTATAGTCGATGCTCAAAATTCCATATGTGTATCTAGACCTTGGAAAGTCTGGCTAGATCTGCCTGTTATATACTGTGAAAAGTCCTGCACCTCCAGACTCTTCAACACCAGCTACTGCTCTCATATAACGTGGAATTCACATGCTCGAACATTGATACCAGCCTGAAATTCGTGGCCCAGAAAGGGACGAGACTTTCATCCTCACCTTGAATTCGTGCATACTCCAAAGCCCTAAGGGCCAAATAACTATTAAGCTTTGGGCTCAGTATTAACCCCTGATCGCCTCTCTCACCTAGTCTTCCTCTTGATGACAATCCAGCCCATCAACTCTCCAGAGAGCCTTGAAAGACCCATGTGAAATAGGTAACGCCAAGGACTCAGCCCTGAATCCAAGCAACCTCACCCCGACACCATGAACAAAAGCACTCTTCTGGGCTGAATATTACGGAAAGCAGGCAGCAAAACATAATTCTACACTACAGACCGGACTCGTCGGAGTGGGAATATCCGTTCGAGGCTTCGCGGCGGACTTGGATTGCCCCGCAATATTGATTTGGATCCTTCGGAAATCAGCAGCTTGAGTGATGAGGACTATGCGGACAGCCCATGGCAGACCATGTTCCCGCTCACTTGGTGGTCAGCGTGAGGCGGCCGTCTAACCTCATTCCCGTGAAGGCTAGCTGAATAGGAGAGACTATGTTCTCCTTACTTCTTGTCAGATCAATAATTTCAAATTTTCTTTGCGGCGCGCGGAGGGAAGCATCTGACCGAGCCAGGAACTGGCGGCAAAAAGAGACGCACCGAGAGCAGACGTGGGGAAGAGATCAGCAGAGTATTCAACGTGATACGATCCATACTGATGGCTAATAAGAGATGGCACTCGCTTTTCTCTAAGCCTTTCTTCTGTGGCCCTGATTTCCATGCCTGGGTAGTACGAAAAGAGAAAAGACAACCCTCGTTGATTGACTTTCAAGCTGAACACAATGGCAGCACGTAAGATCCTCGCGGTGGCCGCGTGCCTTATGCTACCGGCCCACGCCAACAATGCCAGCATCGAGGCACTTTTCGGCCCTTACTTGTCCCCAGGCACCGAGATTGCCGGGTCGGGCGAGTCCAACTTCTCCAGTGTGGTGACGGGGCGCTGGACGGCCTGGGAGGCGCCGGTGTGGACGGGCGCTATCAAACCTGTGACAGAGGCCGACGTGCAGACCATTGTCAAGATCGCAACGGAGAACGGCATTGGATTTCTTGCGACGACGGGTGGTCACGGCGCCGGCATAGGCTACGGCAATGTCAGGGGCATCGACATCAACCTGGCCAACTTCGACTCGGTCTCGGTCGATGTGGACAGCAACGAGCTGACGATCGGGGGAGGCGTCACGATTGGAGACATTATCCAGCCACTATATGATGTTGGCAAGACAGTCCGTGAGTACAGTCTTATTGTTAGCTGTGATGCTTCTACTGTCTCCAAATATTGACATGTTCGCAGCGCATGGAAACGAGATCTGTGTGGGCATGATCGGAGCCACACTTGGGGCCGGCATCGGCATCGGGACAGGTGTCTACGGACTGGGCATCGACTCGCTCAAGTCGGTCCGCCTGGTCACAGCATCCGGAGACATCGTGACCGCCTCCAAGACCAGCCACCCGGATCTGTTCTGGGCGATCCGCGGCGCCGGGGCCAACTTCGGCATCGTCACGGAGGCCACCTTCAACCTCCAGGACCAGACCAACGACGGGAACACCGTCGTGGCCAGCTTCTCCTTCACCTCGGCCTCCAACCAGTCCGTCTTCGAGCTCTACCACTCCTTCGACGACAGCCTGCCGCCCGAGCTGTCCCTGCAGCTGGCCATCTCGTACAACGCGACCTACGGCCTCACCTTCATGCAGCTGTCGTACTTCTACTTTGGGCCCCTCGCCGACGTGCAGCCGTACCTCGACGCCGCCTACGCCCTGGGGCCCCTCTCCAACTCCACCGCCGTCCTGCCGCAGCCCGCGCTGTACCAGGCCCTCGTCAACGGCGAGTGCGGGACCAACGAGCCCATCAGCGGCGCGACCATCGGGCTCGGAGAGACCGACGTGCCCACGCTGCAGTCCGTCCTCGCCGACCTCGTCGCCTTCTCCGAGGCCCACGCCGGCGCCTTTGTGGGCCAGACCGTCTTCCAGCGCTACGACAACACGCTGCAGCTCACCCGGCCCGACGGCGCCACCTCGTTCCCCTGGCGCGACATCAAGACGTACTGGCTGCACCTCAACATCTTCGAGGACCCGTCGCTCGAGGAGGCCGGCATCGAGCTCGCCAGGGACCTGCGCGCCCAGCTGCAGGCCACGAGCGGCTTCGCGCAGGAGCACATCTACGTGAACTATGCCCTGGGCGACGAGGGCCCGGCCGCGTGGTGGTCGGCTGCGAACCTGCCCGGGCTGGAGGCGCTCAAGAAGATATGGGATCCCAAGCACGAGTTTGGCACGGCTAATCCTATCGAGGGGTGGTGATGATGGGGTGAGGAGGAATGTCTGTCCGTTATGTGGTGTTGTATCAGGTAATATTTGAACTCTGTATAGAAGAACAGGATCAAGACAATACAATAAACCGTCCAGACTTTGTAATTACTGGTCACATATTTCATTTTGCGAAGTGCTACCTACCGTGAATTCGATGAACTTCAACCTTACAGCGCATCTGTTCTCTGTTATCCCCGTAGTAGCTCACCGTAAAAATTTAACCTATTGTGTTGACCGTTTGTGGTCTCACTGCGAATGATCGCGAGCCTCAATTTCACTATTTACCTTGGCTCATCTCGTGTTGGAAAATGCACGATATTCTTCTAGTTCTATCCTTTGATAACACGGATAAACAAGCTGGCTAGACACTATGACTACATAGTCAACATCTTCCTCCGTCATCGCTATCCACGACGGCTCAGCAGGCCGCCGACAAAACCCCTCGCCCGCTGATCCCACAAACCTATTCTCTTCCAACCCAGGCCCTGAAGTCCTCCATGCCACGTCAGCTCCGAATCCTCTCGTTTATCAAACAAAAACCAGGACGTACAAGCTCGAAAAAAAGGGAGGGGGGGGGTTAGCTCGATCCCTCCTGGCGGAGTAAGCCGGACCATCTCCAGGAGTTTGTCAGTGTGTATTATCTCTTCCCGGCTCCCCCCTGCCCCAACAAACACACATGTAAGACGAAAGCACGTGGAGACGCATACACGCGGACCCTGCAGATGACAGACGTGCAGCTCCCGCAGTTGCAGTGCAGATTACCACGCAGGGTGGTGGACATGCGGCGGAGGCCCAGGGACCCGGGGTCTCGACCGGGCGACAAGACTCCTGGGGGACTCCGCCTGTCGCTTGTCCAGGAGTGCGTCGAGAACGATGAGGAGATAGGAGTTGTTCAAGGCAGAGATCCTTTTTTCCCCCCTTCTCCATTCCTTCTCGAGCACAGGCGAGCAGTTGCAAATGGTCAGCCTGGGTCTGACAATACCCAACTGAGCGGAGGACAGGTATCAAAGGTCAGATAAAGTGGCGAACAGAGGAGCCTCAGAGTAGAGCAGATATTACACTTTTCAAATATCACAGTTTTCTAGTCCTCCCCCCCCAAAGAAGCACGTGGCTACTGTATTCAAGACTTCAGCATCCCCTCAGGATGATTGTTCAACACACAACGAAGCTGAAGGACTCGATTAGCTTGCCCACTTTCCCCCAACGGACCCAACCTCAGCTCTGCCTCGTTGCTCTCCAAGGTTCCCTGGGACGATTGCGATACCCGTCTCCCTCGACACTCTCTGCTTAGAATAGACCTTCGCCGCGCGACTCTTTGTAGTTCCTACCTTGACAGTCTCGAGCAGGACTAGGTCCGTCGACACCATGGGAAGGATCAGTACCAACGGCCCAGAGGAATGGGCCACGGAGCCCATCGCCATCATAGGCCTGAGCTGCAAGTTCGCCGGCGACGCCGACAGCGCCGAGGGCTTCTGGGAGATGATGGCCCAGGGCCGCAACGCCTGGTCCGAGCCCCCCGCCTCGCGGTGGAATGCAAGGGGCGCCTACCACGCCGACAGCGACAAGCTCAGCACGACCAGCGTCAAGGGCGCGCATTTCCTCCGCGAGGACGTCGGTCTCTTTGACGCTGCCTTCTTCAGCTACTCGGGCAACACCGCGTCGGCCGTCGACCCGCAGTACCGCCTCCAGCTCGAGTCGGCCTACGAGGCGCTCGAGAACGCGGGTCTCCCGCTGGCCAAGGTGGCCGGGTCCAATACCTCTTGTTACACGGCCATCTTTACACACGACTACCATGAGGGCCTCATCCGCGACGAGGACAACCTGCCGCGATTTCTTCCCATCGGCACGCAGGCGGCCATGTCGGCGAACCGTATCTCGCACTTTTTCGACCTGCGAGGTGCTAGCTGTGAGTAATAATCAGCATGTTATAGGACAAAAGAAAAGAAGAAGAAAAAACTAGAAAGGCTAATATCGTCATCACCACAGTCACGCTCGACACAGGCTGCTCAGGAGGTCTCGTGGCGCTCCACCAGGCCGTGCTGGGCCTCCGAGCGCGGGAGTCCGACATGTCCGTCGTGAGCGGGTGCAACCTCATGCTGGCACCAGACCAGTTCAAGACATTCTCGTCCATGGGCCTGCTGTCGCCCGACGGCATCACCTACGCCTTTGACTCGCGCGCAAACGGGTACGGGCGTGGTGAGGGCGTGGGCACCCTCGTGATCAAACGCCTCAGGTACGTATGGACGATGATGATGATGATGTCTCTTTTTCCCCGTCTCTGTCTCCCCGTCTCTGGCCCTGTAAGGTGCCGTCTACTAACGTCCGCTTCAGAGACGCTCTCGAGGCAGGAGACCCGGTGCGAGCAGTCATCCGTGAGACGTATCTGAACCAGGACGGCAAGACCGACACGATCACATCGCCGTCCCAATCGGCGCAGATCGAGCTCATGCGCGAGTGTTACCGGCGTGCAGGCCTCAGCCCGGTCGGTACGCAGTACTTTGAGGCACACGGCACCGGCACGCCCACCGGTGACCCCATCGAGGCACGCTCCATCGCGGCCGTGTTTGGGCCCCATACCGGACGCACCGAGCCGCTGCTGATCGGGTCGGTCAAGACAAATATCGGCCACACTGAGGCGGCCTCTGGGCTGGCGGCCGTGATCAAGGTCGTTCTGGCCATGGAGAAGGGCCAGATCCCGCCTAGTGTCAATTATAAGAAGCCCAATCCCAAGATGCAGCTCCAGGAATGGGGCTTGCAAGTGGCCACAAGGTTGGAGCCTTGGCCAGAAGCAGAAGAGGCTCCTCGACGTGCTTCCATCAATAATTTCGGATAGTCAGTGCTGAGTCGTCACGAACCCCTCTCAGGCGTTGAGGAATATTGCTGACTCTTGTATTTTGCAACAGTGGAGGAACAAACAGCCATGTCATCCTCGAGGACGCCGGCTCCTTCGTCCATGGCCCGTCAAAGACAACAAGACTGACGAACGGAAAGCTGTTAACCAACGGCCACACCCACAAAGACAAGGCCGTCCAAAAGAAGAGCGAGGTGCTCGTCTTTTTCGGCCGTGACGAGCAAGCATGCCAGCGCATCATCTCGGGAACCAAGACGTACCTGGAGGAGCACAGCAAGACTGCAAACCCGACCAAGCTGATGCGTGACCTTAGCTACACACTCAACCTCCGCCGCACGAGGTTCCCCTCAGGCTGGGTGTCGGCCCACGTGGTGCCGTACTCGAACTCCGACCTCACCCAGGCCATCGAGAGCCTGGACGCACCCCAGCTCAAGCCAGTGCGCCTTGAGTCTCGACCACCGCCTCGCATCGGCATGGTCTTCACCGGCCAGGGCGCCCAGTGGCACGCCATGGCACGTGAGCTCATTGACCCGTACCCCGTATTTCGGGCGTCGCTCGATGAGGCCGAGGGTTATCTCAAGGAGTTTGGCGCCGACTGGTCACTGACCGAAGAGCTGATGCGCGAGGCGGCTACGACGCGTGTCAACACCACCGCCCTCAGCATCCCCATCTGCGTAGCCGTCCAGATCGCGCTGGTGCGCCTGCTCAAGACATGGGGTATCGAGCCAACGGCCGTGACGTCCCACTCATCGGGCGAGATAGCAGCTGCGTATGCGGTCGGAGCGCTGAGTCTGCGCCAGGCCATGGCTGCTGGGTACTATCGTGCTGCTTTCGCTGCCGAAATGACCCTGAAGAACAAGGATGGTCCCAAGGGAGCCATGGTGGCCGTTGGCCTTGGGAAGGACGACGCAAAGGCCTACCTGGACAGAGTGAAGACAAGGGCTAGTGGGAAGGCGGTGGTGGCATGCATTAACAGCCCCAACAGTGTCACTATCGCCGGCGACGAGGTGCCGGTGCAGCAGGTCTTGGACATGGCCACCGAGGATGGCGTGTTTGCGCGCCGTCTCAAGGTCGACACGGGCTATCATTCCCACCACATGACGCCCATTGCCGAGCCCTACAGACAAGCTCTCCGTGCGGCCCTGGCCCAAGAAGGAGGTGCGGGCAAGAAGAACAGCGCCGAGGCTACCAGCATCAAGACACTCGCCGTCGTCTTCTCATCGCCGGTCACGGGTGGCCGCATCACGCACGCCAAGCAGCTCGCAGACCCGGAGCACTGGGTGGGCAGCCTGCTCCAGCCCGTGCAGTTCGTCAGAGCATTCACCGACATGGTCCTTGGTGAGGTGCAAGAATCGACAACAACCAGCAGCAGCACCACCACCAACGTCGACGTCATCCTCGAGGTCGGCCCGCACACGGCACTGGGTGGCCCTGTCAAGGAGATCCTCTCGCTGCCTGAGTTTGAAGGCCTGGACGTGCCGTACATGGGCTGTCTCGTCCGCAATGAGGATGCTCGCGACTGCATGCTCACCACGGCCCTCAAGCTCCTCCGCAAGGGCCACCAGGTCGATCTGTCCCAGCTCAGCGGGAGCTCCTCTGCCCAGGGCGACGAGAAACCAGACGTCTTGACCGACCTGCCCTCGTACCCGTGGAACCACACCATCAAGCACTGGGCAGAGGCCCGAGTCCACCAGGCGTACCGACAGCGGGACCAGGAGCCGCACCACCTTCTCGGCATGCTGGTTCCAGGGTCGAACCCCGAGGCAGCCACCTGGAGACAGATAGTGCGCGTCTCCGAGAGCACCTGGCTAAGAGACCACGTCGTGCAGGGCGCGATTCTATACCCGGGTGCCGGCTATATCTGTCTGGCGATCGAGGCCATGAAGCAGCTCGCCACGGCCTCAGACGAGGACACCCACGCGCCGGCATCAGGGTACAGGCTGCGCGATGTCGAGATACACCAGGCGCTGGTGGTGCCCGACAATGCCAGCGGCATCGAGGTGCAGACGGTGCTCCGGTCCGTCAGCGACAAGATGATTGGCGGTCGCGGCTGGAGGGAGTTTGAGATCCTGTCCGTGACAGCCGAGAGCCGCTGGACACAGCATGCTAAGGGCCTCATCATGGCCGATCACACCCCCCCGTCAGAGGATAATGACAAGATCACGCCCAGCCTCCTGCAAGACTCGGCCTACACGCGGCGCATCGACCCCGAGGACATGTGGGCCAGCCTGCGCCGACTCGGCCTCAACCACGGCCCCTCGTTCCAGAACACCAAGACCATCGTGCAGGACGGCAGCCCGAGGAACAATGTCCGGCTCGGCGTGACCACCATCGGCGTGGCAGAGTGCGATGCCCAGCCTGAGGCAAAGCACGTGCTGCACCCGACCACGCTGGACTCGGTCTTCATCGCATCCTACGCGGCACTGCCGGCCGCTGGAGCCAACGACGAGGGCGCAAGGGTGCCACGGTCCATCCAGAAGCTCTGGGTCTCGGCTGCCATGCCCACCACGGCCGGACACGCCTTCACGTGCAACACCAAGCTGGGCCACGTCAGCGCCCAGAGCATCCAGGCCGACGTGGCTGTTGTAGACGGGCTCGGGGCGGGCAAGGCCGTGCTCGAGATGGAAGGGCTCGTGTGCCAGTCGCTGGGCCGCAGCGCTGCGGCTGCCACCTCAGGCCAGGACCAGCAGGAGCCCTGGACCAAGCAGCTGGCCACCAAGATCGAGTGGGCGCCAGACGTGCTGCTCTCTATCGGCCTGCCCGGCGCGTCACAGGCCGTCAAGGCTGAAATCAGCCCGCCGCGGGAGATGAACCCGTCCGACAAGGCGGTGCTGATGGGGCTGCGGCGGGTGTGCGTGTACTTTTGCCACGACGCGATACAGGCCCTGACGGACGAGGACGTGGCCAACCTCGACTGGCACCACATCAAATATTACAAGTGGATCAAGGACACGCTCGCCCTTGCGGCCTCGCGCGGCCTCGGCCCCGACAGCGACACGTGGGCGCGCGACTCGGAGCTGGTGCGCGAGAGGAACATGGCCCTTGCCGAGGCGCAGAGCGTCGACGGCGAGCTCATCGTCCGCCTGGGCTCCGTGCTCGTGCCCATCCTCCGCGGCCAGCAGGCGCCCCTCGAGGTCATGATGCAGGAGAAGCTCCTGTTCAAGTACTACGCCAACGCCTTCCGGTTCGCCCCGGGCTTCGTGCAGTTCACCGAGCTGCTGCGCGCTGTCGTGCACAAGAACCCGCGCGCTCGTGTGCTCGAGATCGGTGCGGGTACGGGAGGAGCCACGCGGTCTGCGCTGCAGAAGACGCTGGGGACCGACGAGGAGGGCGGGCCCTTTGTGGACAGCTGGCACTTTACCGACATCTCGTCGGGCTTCTTCGAGGCGGCGCGCGCCGAGTTTGCGGCCCACAGCGGCTACCTTGACATGCGCTTCGACAGGCTGGACATCGAGCAGGACCCGGCGGGGCAGGGCTTTGAGCTTGAGAGCTACGATGTCGTCGTGGCCTGCCAGGTGCTGCACGCCACCAAGAGCATGGCCCGCACCATGGCCCACGTCCGCAGCCTGATGAAGCCCGGCGCCCAACTCCTGCTAATGGAGACGACGCAGGACCAGATCGACCTGCAGTTTATTTACGGCTTGCTCCCAGGCTGGTGGCTTAGCGAGGAGCCCGAGCGCGTGTCCAGCCCTTCCCTGTCCACTGACCTCTGGCAGAGAATCCTCAAGGGTGCCGGCTTCAACGGCATCGACGTCGAGCTCCGCGACTACGAGGGCTATCAGGACATGTATGCCATCAGCAACATGCTGGTATCGGTGCCTGCGCCGCCGCCTAAGCTGCCCGAGGACAACAAGATCGTCATCGTCACAAGCAACAAGGCCCCTGTCCCGACCGAGTGGCTTGAGAGTCTGCGAGAATGCGTCGCAAGCACCTTCGGAGGGGCTTCTCTTCCTACAGTGCAGACTCTCGAGTCGTCTCTTAACAAGTCCGAGTCGTACAGTGGCAAGTTCTGCATATTCGTGGGCGAGATTGACCAGCCCCTGCTGGCCAGTCTCGACTCCCCGGCCCTGCAGGGCATTAAGACCATGGCGACGAGCTGCAAGGGCCTCGTCTGGGTGACAAGGGGTGGCGCTGTTGAGTGTGCGAGCCCCGAAATGGCTCTGGTGAATGGATTTCTTCGAGTGATTCGAAACGAATACGTGGGCCGCAGGTTCCTCACGCTGGATCTGGACCCCAAGCAACCCGCATGGTCGCAGTCAGACGCCTCGGCCATCGTCCATGTCATGAAGACGGGGCTACTAGGGACCTCCACGGCCTCTCTCTCTGCCTTCACCGCCGAGGAGAGCGAGTTCGCCCTACGAGATGGCCTTGTCCTGGTTCCTCGCATCTTCAAAGACGTGGCACGCAACAAGATGCTGTCTCCCGACACCCCGGACTGGTTGATGCCTGAGTCAATCCCTGACGCGCCGCTGTACCAGGAAGATCGCCCTCTGCGTCTGCACGTCGGCATGCCTGGCATGCTGGACTCGCTTGTGTTTGACGACGACGAGGCGTACGAGGACTACGCTGATGCCGACACGGTTGAGATTGAGCCGCGCGCGTACGGTGTCAACTTCCGTGATGTCATGGTCGCCCTAGACCAGCTACGTGAGCGCGTTAGTAAGTATTGACTTTTCATACTATAGATCTTGAAGAAAACAAGGAAGAAAATACTAACCACTTTCCCATCATCAGTGGGCGTCGAGGTCGCCGGTATCATCACGCGGTTAGGCAGCGAGGCAGCCGCACAGGGCTTTGCTGTCGGCGATCGTGTGATGGGCCTGCTGCATGGACCGTTTGGAAGCAGTGCTCGTATCTGGTGGCAAGGTCTGGCCCATATTCCCGATGGAATGGGGTTCGAGGACGCCGCATCTCTTCCCGTCGTCTTTGCCACCGCTTATGAGTGCCTCGTCAACGTGGCCCGCATCCAGCAGGGCCAGTCGGTCCTCATCCACGCTGCCGCAGGAGGTGTGGGCCAGGCAGCCATCATGCTGGCCAAGGACTACCTCGGGGCCGAGGTCTTTGTCACGTGTGGCTCCCAGGAGAAACGAGAGCTGCTGATGCGAGAGTACAACCTGCCGGCCGAGCGCATCTTCAACAGCCGGGACACGTCCTTTGCACCGGGCATTCTGGCAGCGACAGGAGGGCGCGGTGTCGACATGGTGCTCAACTCGCTGGCAGGCTCTTTGCTGCAGGCCAGCTTCGACGTGCTGGCACCCTTTGGCCACATGGTGGAGATTGGCAAGCGGGATCTCGAAGCCGGCAGCCTGCTCGACATGGCCACCTTCTCAAGGGTCGCGTCCTACACCTCAGTTGACATTCTCCGCACCCTTCGGGAGCGCCGTTCCGAGTGTCACCGCCTCATCAGCGAGGTGTCTCGTCTCGCCAGCCAGGGCGTCATCAAACCAGTGCATTCTGTTACTGTCTACCCGATGAGCCAGGCTGCCAAGGCCTTCCGTCTGCTGCAGACAGGCAAGCACATGGGCAAGGTCGTGCTGTCGACGCCACCTGACGAGCAGGTGAAGGTGCTCCCACGCGTACCCAAGGCGAAACTGAAGGCTGACGCGTCGTACCTGATCGTGGGCGGCGTGGGCGGGCTCGGTCGGTCGACGGCCTTCTGGATGGCTTCTCATGGCGCCAAGAACATCGTCGTCCTCTCAAGAAGCGCCGGCAACGTTCAAAAGACGGCCTCCTTCGTGGATGGGCTTCGTGAGGCCGGGTGCCGGGTTGTGGCCCTCAGCTGCGACGTCACTGACAAGGACGACCTGGCGAGGGCACTGCGCAAATGCGAGAGCGAGCACCAGCTCCCGCCCATCCGAGGCGTCGTGCAGGGCGCCATGGTGCTGCAGGACTCGATCCTCGAGAACATGACGCTGGATGACTGGCAGACCGCCATCCGGCCCAAGGTTGCGGCCACATGGAACCTGCACTCGCACTTCTCACAGCCGGGATCGCTCGACTTCTTCGTCATGCTGTCGTCGCTCTCTGGCGTGTTCGGCTGGGCAAGCCAGTCCAACTATGCCGCCGGCGGATCCTATCAGGATGCCCTGGCGCGCTTCCGGGTTGCCCAGGGCCTGCCAGCTGTGTCGCTTGATCTCGGCATGGTCACCAACGTCGGTTATGTGTCCGAGTCGAGCAGCGTGTCGGACCGACTGAACAAGGCCGGCCAGTCGCTGCCGCTGTCTGACGAGGACGTCATGCAGGCCCTCGGTACCGCCATCCTCCACCCTCTCGACCAGCCTCAGGTTCTCCTCGGTCTGAACTCGGGTCCCGGTGCGCACTGGGATACGACAGACAAGTCGCCCATGGGCCGTGACGCGCGGTTCATGCCGCTGCGGTACCGCCAGCCGACCGGAGCCGGGGGCCAGACGCATGCACACGACGAGTCTGACGCCAATGCGAAGCCTCTCTCTGCACGGCTGCAGGAGGCCGGCTCCTCGGGCGAGGCAGAGCAGCTGCTGGGCGACGCCATCGCCACCAAGCTGGCCGAGATCTTCATGATCCCCACCGGTGACATCGACATGACCCAGCCCCCGGCCTCGTTCGGCGTCGACTCGCTCGTTGCCGTGGAGCTGAGAAACATGCTGATGCTCAAGGCCGCCGCTGATGTTCCCATCTTTAATATCTTGCAGAGCGTGTCTCTGGCCGCGCTGGCTGTTGATGTTGTGGCCAAGAGCGCCTATGTGACGACGAATGCCGAGGTGGCTGTCCAATAGACTTTTCCTTTTCTTTTCATTGAGGTGTGTCGGATTAGTTATAGATGAATATAGAGAGTTTCCAGTACTGTTTGCCGTTCTGGAGAGGTGAAGAGTATAGATATGTCGCGATGGATTCGACGTGCAAGTTACGAAGCAGGTCAGGAGCAACCGTGACAACACTCCAGGCCCCGGGATCAGACTGTGAATATTACATAAGCAGCGACAGTCCCTCAGAGTGGGTTAGGGTTAGGGTTACAGCCCACAACACCTTGATCACAGCAGTGAACGAACATGAGGCACTCTACAGCTAAGCGAGAGATGCTTCGAATATTGCGTTGAATGGGTCTTGGAACTCTCCTGTACCTCGCCCCTGTCTGATCCCCTTCTTTTATTGCTGTTCAGGAGTGTCAAGAAGAGAAAACGTCGAGAAAAGGTTCGGCCATGATTCATAAACGGACCTCATTTCACCCTCCGTTTCACTTTCCGTTTCACTCTCTCCGTTCTAAAGACATGTATACATTCTTCTTTTCGGTGCCGAAAGACTTTTGTTTGGATCTGAAGAAGCCTTGCAACAACTGACAGCAAAGAACACCATGCATAAAGGCAAGATGAGAAACAGGAAGTGGAAGACGCGAGATATCATGGAGGAGACGTCGTTTGCTTGGCCACCGTACATAAAGCCCCAACAGGACCCGGTGATTATAGGTATCAGTAAATCCGTATCTATGATGATTTGGAAAAGGAAAGCAAACAAAAGAAGAAAGGCACCGGGGCGTAGACTTGGGTAAACCCTTTGGCCGCTGAGATTTCGCGTGACCACGAAGATTCAGCGGCAGCAGCTGAATAAGGCCTCCAAATCGAGCGGAAGTTGTCCCTGGGCTTCGTCCTTGATAGCAGTACATCTGATAACACCTGTATCGACTTTTATAATCCGCCATTTGACCAGTTATTATATACAGTACCAATGAATTGCTAGACTGAAGATAGATCTGCCTCCTTGATAGATCTTGATTCAGAGAATTGATACAGATGTCGGAGTGAGATTGCAAGGAATGATTTTATAAATGATGAAGGGTAGAATTGCCTTCATTCATATCTATGTCCTTGTTGTCCTAATAGCAAAGTCTATAAATCCACTCCTAGTGGTTGCATCAGACTGTATACTTGGGCTCACGATTGAAGAGCTGCAAGCACACCATGAATGTGCAGATGCCATTGCGGCGAGCTGCAGGAGGAACGCAAGACGCAGCCAGATGGCGAGGCTATCTAGTGTGCTGGCTGCTGCTAGCGGGGGCCCTCAACCAGGAGCCCCGGATTGTTCATATGAAAGAGAGTCCTGGTTGGCCCTGTTCTGTAATCTGCATGCTGAAATGGTCATGGCGACTTGATTGAGAAGGGGGAGATCAATGGTCACCGAATTAAAGGCCGGCCATTGCCAACACGATCAAAGTCCAGCGTGACGGCTCCTGTCCCGTCCACCTTGACAGGAAAGTTGAGGTTCTGCACCTGCGACGGGTTGCACGAAAGCACCGGGTGCTGGCTCGTCCCCCGCCGCGAGCATCCGCGTCAGATCGACCTTGGTCGTAAAGTCCTTGCCGAACCGGGGGTGGCCCGGCTCGAGCGCGAACTGCTCGATCACCATGTCCTGCTGCTCATCCACCGAGCCCGAGGTGAAGATGGGCTGGCGGCCCTGCCCATCATAAGCCTCGAGCCAGGTGGTCCACCCCGGGAAGCTTGGATGGCAGAGGCCGTGGTAGTAGGTGAGGTCTGCGGGCAGGATCCGCTCGCAAACTTGGTGGAAGTGCACCACCCAGTAGCGTGCGGCGTACAGCAGGAATACGGCCACCTTCTCGGTGGGTAGCCCCAGTGCGGCGTCGTCGCACGCCTTGCCGAGCATGTAGAGGTATGTCGCGCAGATCTCCAGCAGCGAGGCGTGGCAGCGTTCCAGGGAGAAGCTGTGCTGCCAGTCGGGCTCGGCTGCGCGGTCACTCTCGGACACTGCACTCTTGGTACCTTCGGCAGGGACGGTATCTGTTGTAGAGGGTGCGTAGAGCTCTGTGTCGGAATCTGAGAGATCCCACATCCCCTCTTCGTCCGAGCCGTCGTCATCGTCGAAGGCTGGCAACATCTCGAACAAGCCCCTTGCGGACTGTTGATCCAGGAGAAACTCCCTTGCCGTCTGGTGGACTAGGTAGACCCTTCCCTGGATGATCCTGACAAAGTGTCCGCAGAGGGATTTGATGTGGTTTTCTGGGGGATAGACCAGCTCGTATTCGACATGGTGGAATGTCCTCCTGCTGGGCCTGGGCCTGGACTTTGACACAGTCAGGGCGTCGAGGTCGGGTTTGATGGCCAGGGCGATGTTGAGTTCTTCGACGGTGAGTGGCCGCATCGCCGCGAGAATCAGGCCTAGCATCTTTCTGGCTTTCCGCTTGATATGGGGTGTTTTGGCCGTCTTGGAATCCAGCAAGGCCGTGTAAATCGAGTAGACGCTGCGGCTACGCAGTATTGCGTTCATCTCTTTCCTCGAAGCTCCCTCGACTGCTCTGTCCTTGAGAAGCTGGATAATCAGGGTTGTCCATAAGAAGGTGCGGTCGGCTCGGCTGACGAGTTGTCTCTCGATTTCCGAGAGAAAGTCTTGGGGTATTCCCCTGTCAGCCAGGTCCTGCATGGTGTCCCGAACCACCAGCTCGATGTCCTGGCTTATGGCGTCTGTCTCATCTTCCGCACGGAGCCGCATCATGTTGTATTCAGGCATCTCAGCGGGAGTCGCTGTGCTCCTCATCCTCGGTGCTTGTCTATCAAACGCCATCTGGATGGAATTGTCTGGCCGGCTGAGCACCAAGACCTTCAGCCTCCGGGTCTCTGGCTCTCCGGCGGACGGTTTGAAATATTCCGCCATCAAAGCCATCAGCTGCTTTCGAGAAGTCTCATCACATTCGTCCAGGCCATCCAGCACACAGATGGTCGTCGGTCTAGCCCTGTCATCCTCGACCGTGCTCAAGAAGATCCGCCACAGGGTGTCTATTCTCGCCAGGGTATTGCCTGAGATGCTCAACTGCTTGCGTGCAAGACTGATGAGCTCTGGGTGGGCGGTGTAGAGCTGATGCAGGAAAGCCGAAATGCCAATGGCGGCGTTGCTCTGCTCCAAGCTATCATCCTTGAAGAAGAAGTAACAGACATCAGTATCTGTCCCAGCGTTTCTCTTGAAGTGATCGATCAGGAAAGATGCCACCACAGATTTGCCGCAGCCGGCGTTAGCCGAATGCCATAGGAGCGAGCGGCGTGGATTCTGTCTCCACGCCTTCAATCTTGGATGCCTCAGGATCCACGAGCAGGTTCCAGAAACCGCAGTTGGGTTTCGAGCCTTGTGAGATTCATAATCGGACGAAAGGGCTCTCATGATTTCCCCTGGCCCAATCACGTTACTCGTGATCACGGCAGAAGCTATACCCAGTGTAAGCACAGGAGGCCTAGAGACCCTCACGTTCTACATTAGGACCGCCCTGCTTACCTGACTTTCCAATCATTTGTTGGAGGTACAGCTCGACCGGAGCAAACTTTGGATCCTTGAGGCCGGTGAATCTGCACATGCTGCGATGGTTTCCATCAATGGGAACCACAATCTCATCCGGCCACGCCAGAGTTGCAGAGTCCCGGTCAACTACCTGTCGCGAAGTTGGCATGCTAGAACCTTCTCGTTATGGTGGAGGCAAGACACCTACCAGACAGCTTAGCCAGTCCAACTTCTCCGTCTCGATGAAACTTACAATCTTCAGCTTGAGGCCGTGCTGAAGGAAGGACTTCGAGATTTGTCCCAGCGTCTGAGACTTTTGTTCAAGATCCTTGGTCAATTGTGAGTTCGTATGGCTTCCCATGGCTCCCGCTCTCAAGATCTTGCTGATGGTCGAGCCCCACGGTGCCAGCTCGGAGCCCCTGTGTGGAGTTCCAAAGAAGCAGATGCCGCGCACATGGTCCAAAATGACATGTTTGTACCTGTGATGCTCCGCCGCTCTGTTCAATGCCTACTCGAAAAAAGTTAGACACATGCAAGAATGCAATCAATCAGAGCACCGAGTTCGCTACAACTCGCCTGCTTGACCACAATCCCACCCAGACTATGACATATGAAAACGATAGACCGCCTCGACTCCCCAGGATGCAACCGTTTGGCCAGTAGATGTTCGAGGAGCTGATCCGCGAACACGAAGACGTCGGAAGTCGACTTGCTGAACTGGACCGACGAGTTGTATGAAAACGACATGACCCTGACGGGCCTTATGTTCTCAAGTTTAGGTAACATGTCTTTCAACCAGTTTACCGGGGTACGGTCATGAAGCATCATGGTCCATGTCCCTTCATAGTGCCCGTTCAGGCCGTGCACCGCCACGACATCTACGACGCCCTCGCCGTCCGGGTCCTTGTCGACAAGCACGTGCAGACCATGGCCGGAGGATTCTGGCGATTGCGGGACTGCGCCTCTAAAAAGATTCTTCATTTCCCTGGGCTATTGGACATGAAGACAACTGATCAGGTATGCGGGCGCCTGGAGTTCACGTTCGAGTGTGTCCAAAGACCTTGCTTAGGTGGTATGGCCACAGATGCAGGCGGGGTCACTGAAACAGGCTACGCCACGTCACATTGCTTACGAGATGCATGCTGACACAGGGTAAGTACGGGTCAAAAATAATACTTCATTGCGATACTTTCAACTCAGCGTTTCACGATACATCGAATTTTGAAGGTTCGTTATATACTGCAGTGCTCATTTGCAAACGAAATAAGCATATGATTTCAGTGCGGAAAAAGAGAAGGAGATAGAAAATTCAGAATAAGCAACGCGATCGCAGAAAGATTGTTGGGAGAACATGTAATGGGGCCCGGAAACGGTGACCGGAAACGGAGTCGCAATAACGACGCTGGCATATTTCAGTTACAAGCCTGCGAAGGGATCATGATCCGAATACAGTAACCCCCACCAACGACGAGGGGCATCAAAGCGGAATTCGAGAGCAATGATTTCAGTCACTATGGTACTGAGTCAAGGAAGTTACTATGAGAAGACTGTAGAAAATAAGGAGTCTTCTTCCAGACTTTGTTTTTTTTTTTTTTTTTTTTTTTCTGTTGGAAGCTTCAAGCATTGTATTATTATGACTCCCCATAACTGGATATCGGAAGTACGCCATTGTCGAATGAATGAAAGACCGATGAGTAGCTAGAGCCTTGAACAGAAAATTAAGGCGGTTTGGACTAAAGAATCTATAGAATACAATCATATAACCTGATATTTAGACATTGTCTGATATCATAAGCCAATTAGGGTAAGTGGATTCAACGTGCAACGTATAGGATGCATGGAGTCGTCCCAGCCGGCGCAGTGCCAGCAGTTCAGCAGGCCACCAAGGTTGATGCTAGCTGTCACCTTCAGACCTTTGGCGTATCTGTCACCCCAGAAGTCGGCCCAGCCCTCCACTCAGAGGCCGGTCTTGTTGGTGTAGGTGGTGCCGCCCGTTGCGACCGAGTTCGTGGGATCGTGACAGGGCTAGTCGGAAAACGCACCCGCTGTCACGTTGAGCATCGCGCATGGCCAAGAATGGATCAGGATCACTTGAGCGGTTAACAGTGCTTGCGATGATATGGTTGTTATAGTGCGGAAACGAGAGAGCGCCCGGGATTTTGACGCCTGTCCCCCAGCGTGTTTACCTTAATGCTGTTTCCGCTGGCCATGTAGCCATCGGGAGTGGAGGATGTGTGGAAACCCTTTTCCTGCAGCGCATGTGTTCAGAACTGCTAGCTCCAGCCACCAGCGACCGCACCCAGACACTCACCTCGTCCCCGATCAGGACTGCTGGCGCTCACGGATCATGACCTTTGCCATTGTGTCTGGGGATGTAGACCCGTTCGGCATGGAGTTGCGCTTTGGCCGACTGCGACCATCTGGGAGGAGCTGAAGGTCGTAGCCAAGAAGGAGATGGGCGAGGACCACCTTGATGGTAATGCCGGCAAAAGGCCGCCCGGGACAAGCCTGCGTGCCACCGCCCCAGATTGTATTGCCCGGGCCGGGCAGTGTAAAATGGTGCAGGTCTTCGTGGCCTGGCTGCTGACGCATCTTGTAAAATCTTAGTGGGTCTAGCGTTGCCGCATCGTCGTATATTGTCTAGGACTTTGCGACATGATAAGCGTCGACGCAGATGAGGGCCCCTCGAGGTAGTTCGGGTCCAATAGAGAGCTGGAGGGGCTTCTGCACCCTGCGGAACAGTACAACTACAGCATGTACGGTCAACGAGTGGGTCCTATGAATGAGGGTGAGTGCGGCGTCGCCCTTTTCTCTTCTCTCTTCTTTGTTTCTTTTTCCTTCCTTCAAAAACCAAAAAGGGGGGGGGGGGGGACAAGAGACAAAAAAGTATACGATGGCCGCTGCCCGTCACCCGGGCCGACTCGAACATGACACTATCCGTTTTGCGCAGCTCAGCCAGATAGGTCAGCGGGAGGTGGCCGTCACTGTCCACAGTCTTCAAGAGCTCATCGCGCAGCTCCCTCGCCAGATTTGGGCGTGCGGCCAGCTCAGCCGACAAGAAATAGAGCATATCTGAAGATGTCGTAGCCGCCTCAAAGGCTATCACAATTTGATCCCGTAGGAGGTGGTCGACACTGCTGTTAGTGGGTCGATACCTATCCATCAGCCACGACGTCAGGGGAAACTTGTCGTAGATGCCCTGCTCATGGCCGTTGCCTCGGGCGTCGTCACGCTGGAACTGGGCCACCAAGACGCGATCGCCCCCGGCAGGCTTTTGTTTCTGGACTGGCCCGCATCTGGTAGCTCCCCAGCTCCCTCTGCACCATGGGACGGAGCAGCGAGCGCATGTGCCAGTCGAACAGCTTGGCGTGCAGGAAGACGACCGGGGCCACGAGGGGCCGTAGCACTCGAGCAGTCAGGTGCGAGTTCACAATGCCGATCATGATGGCCGTATGGAGGCGCTGTGTGGCCTTCCTCCAGCGGGGGTCCTTTCCCATCCCCGGCCCCGCAGACCAGTGGCGTTCATCCGGCCAACAATCTTCTGGGCCGTGTCCCACAGCAACACCTCGGTCCATTCCTTATTAGTCCCGGGGACACCCAGCGTCGTGTCGAATTCGGCACGGGCATCGTCCTGGCGCATCCACACGCGCGAGGGCAGGGCACGAGCTAGGTCGATGCCGACTGTGTGGTAGCGGGCGCCATTTCAGTTCCCAGGAACTCCCAGCCCTGCCAGAAGACCTAGGTGAACCAGTCGACCATAGACGCTCGAGAGGCGTTCAGGTGCTTGATCTCATCAAATAATGACGACGGAAACACGACGTATTCATATCCGCTATACGTGATGATGTACGGCGACTCTGGGTACTTTTGGGCGCCCTCCTTATTGGCTTGGGTAGTCCCAGTCCTTGTGCATGTGAAGCGTGGGCAGGCCCAGCTTACGTCCAGTGGAGATCAGCCTTGGAATTAGGCGTGTAAACAGGAACATCGTGCCTATCGCCAGAGCAAGAGACATTGACACCATCCCTGGAGTCCACTTCGAGTACATGATCTCGTGGAGGTGAAGGCGTAGGTCGTGCATTGTCTTGCATATAAGTAGACCAAGCAAGCCGATTCTTGGTCAGTCTTAGTGGTTCGATCACCCACAACACTGCCTGGAACTGTTGGTTGAATGCGTTGCCACTGGGATGACTACCACTGTGATCTGGTGAAGGTAATGGGGAGAGGTCGAGATTGTGCCGTCTCTGAGAGGGTTTTAAACCCATCTCGGCTCCCAGCAGTCGATGGCTCTTTCTGGCTCACAAAGTACGCATAGGATAGGCAGGTACGAACCTGCGCTCCGGACAGTACTCCGGCGCCTGTAGTGTGAGTTCCTGCACCTAGAAGTACGTTTGTTGGTGTGTAGTACCTTGCAGTCGACCCGTTTGGGCTTGGCTCAGGCACTATAGTACTGAGCACGCCAGGGCTGCCTGGCACTAGTGTGGCACTTCTAGTACTTCAACCTAGTGCACTTGCCCTGGTTCGCCTAGCACATAGTACTATGATAGCCCCCTAGCTGCGGGGCTCCTCAAACGTCCCTGCCCTGCCAGCCTGCTTACGAGTAAGTAAGCTCACCGTGGCTTCGAGTCTTGCTAGGCCGGCTGTCGCCTTTTACCAGGCTCCTCGTCCTACGGCTATGTAGGACCTATCTTCCGTCTCATTCTTCTGTCTCCTGTGTTCTTTGCTTTTCTCTTCTTTTCCCCCCCCCTCGTCGAGAGGGGCCAGAGCTATCGACGACGCCAAGGACAAGCAGGTTGTCATCGCATCGAGGAATACCGATGAACCCAGCCTGTTGGCCACCAATGCTGCCAATCCTGGACTAGTCTCCATGCAAGGTACTTTTTCTTGATAGTACTTTGTTGGACACAAACAAAAGTACTGCACTTAGTACTGCTCTGGATGTTACATAAAATCATCTCCCACATGCTCACTGTGCGGGATCCCCAATCAAGTGCTCGGGTACCCTAGCAAATGGCTGACGGTTCCAAAACCCGGAAGGACTCATACAACCCGCGCTAGGTGGCAAAACATATCGACGCCTCCACGTCCGAGTTGTTTACATAGGTGGCAATGATCTAGGACTCGGTTGATCAAAAAGACAAAATTTGGATTTGAAAGAGGCCGGCTATCCTCTTGGCCTCGCGTTCTAGATGAGGCCGCGCTGACGAAAGATCTCCAGCACCTCGTGCCACGTTTCCCGTGATATCTCCTGCCCGCGTTGGCTTGCCATGAGCTCGGAAGGCCTAAAGTTTGTGAAAATTAGTAGGGTTTTGCAGCTACGATGGCATCTAGGAACGCCTCCTTACGGGTAGATCTTATCATTCCTCCAGAGCTTGCCGTGACTCTCGGGGCCGAGGCCTGTCGCTCCAACTAGAGTGCGGGCTCCCTGCTCCGCCGTCCGGCCGCAGAAAAAGTGCTGTAACGCCATGATGGGCCTCACGAATGCGGGGAAGTTCCGGCCCATGTTTGTCTTGCAGCCTGAGGGGCAAGAAGCGTTTATGATGATCTTGCGGCTCTCCTCGTCTTTGCTGTAGTGCTCTATGACGCCGTCGATAACGCTGGAGAGGCCAAACTTGGCGAGGAAGTACTGCTTCGTAGGGTCCCATTGAGACTTATCGTCCAATCGGCTGATGAGAGACTGCCCGTGCGGGACATCAGCAGCTGTAACTTCAAAGCCGGCGATACTGTGCAGGAACGAGAGGTGGGGCACAAAGCCATGATCCGAAGGTGCAGCAGAAGCAGCAGCTCGCAGCCTGGGAAGCAGCAGCAGCGCCAGCAGAGCCTGGGACAGCACGTTGACCTCGAGGGTCACCTCGTACCCGTCAGTGGTCCTCTCGTATCTCCACTGGGCCAGACCTGCGGCAAGCTGGGCGACGTGAAGTTGGGTCACGCGAGGGTGGGTATCGAGGCGGCCAGCGAACGCCTTGACCGAAGCAAAGGATGCCAGGTCTACGGTCTCGATGATAAAAATGTCGGGGGAGCATTTTGTGCGGTTGATGATACTCGCCTTCGCCTGTTCGCCCTTGTCCTGCGTTCGCACGGCCAGGATTAGAGGATTGGCCCCCAGGGCAGCGTATTTGACAGCAGCTTCGTGTCCCAGGCCCGAGTTTGCTCCGGTCACAAGAACGGCCCTGTCCTGGAAGGAGATGTGCTTGGGATCGGCAGGAGGATATCTTGCCGCCCAGAACTGTGCCCAGAGTTAAGACATAGCTCCGAGATCTAGAAGCAGGTTGTTGTTGTATGTGCGCAAGAGAAAGAGAGAAACGGAAAGAGGGGGAGAGGGGAAGAGAGCGAGTGGTTGTGTGTTGAGCAAGATTCAGGACGCCAGGGTTGTCGGAACAAAGCGTCCAGCCCCCAAGAATATGGTGTCATGGGAGCCCCTAGGCTAACAGGGTAAACCGTTAGCCGTACAGGGAAACGCAACATGCACCTACTGTTATATCGTGAGCTGACGGCTTTATTCTGCAAAAAGTTCCAGTTGGCTCATAAGCTTTTGTCAGATTACAAGCCACGTCAAACAGTACACCACCACTCTCGCAAATCCTCAGCGAGCTATCACTGTGTCGTTTTATTGTGAAAAAGTTCTGATCACTACCAAGATCCTGCCCACCGCTGCACGATCAGCGCTACGTACAATCAACGCACTCAGAAGTCGATGCACTCGAGAGAAAGAGAAAGGCAGGATGGGGGCGGGGGAGGTAAGGGAAGATGTCAAGCAGTCACAAATGACCAAGGGAGCTGACAATATTATTACCTGTAGCTCTTGAATATTATAATCCTGTCCGAAAAACCTCACGAATTTGATGACACCTCTCTTGACATCAAGTCTATAGACGCAAGTCCTGCCGACCCACAGCGTAGAACTTTCGCTGGCCAAGCAAGATCGACCTAATCCTAGCAGCAGGCTATATCTCAGAGAGAGAGCGCGATGCAATGCGGATCTCTGACTGCTGCGGGATGATCCTTAGCGTTGCGGGAAACAGAGCTGTATTGACAGTATCAATAGACCGCGCAAACGCCCGAGAGCTAATCATGTTACCTGTCTGCAATGCAGGACGCACCTGTGTTGCACCCTATAACTATCTGATAAGCGTAGGCCACTCTCGTGGCCTGGACTCTATTCATGGCGCCGAGGAGACATCAGCCAGCGAGGATAAGTTCTGCAGACGTCTACGGGTTACCTAGCCTCCTTGCGCTTCGTTGGTGCATTTCAAGAGGGAGATGGAGTGGGAACCCTTGCGGGTAGAGATTTTTTGATTGCAAAGGTGTCATTCTTCGGACACTCCCGAGGTCATGTAGCTATATAATATAGGCCAGTGCCTATGCGCATCTTAGGTCTCTGGCCGACTCGCACTGAGGATAAATCAGGAGAAGCTAACTTTTGGCTTTAGATTCAAAGGACTGAAGCGAGACGAGTCAAACGCAACGCAGGGCAGAAGCCAGAACGAGATCAGTCTGCCAGTAACAGTCGTTGATCAAGTCAGCTAGAGAGAGAGAAGAGAGAGAGAGATGCTTGGACGGGTCTCGGCTGAAAGATCAAGGACAAGCGGTTTGAAGGATGCTTTATATCCATACATCAAGGTTTGAATGCCTTGTGAAGCGCAGGAGAGTTCGATAAATCTAAGCCGGACTAATATAATTAATAATAGCCTCGACCCTCTGCCCCAACAGAATTCTGGGGTCGGGGTATTAAAGATGCAACAAAGAGCCCCCTGTGCCTCTTACAGATTGAGGTGCCTTGGTATAATTTGTGGCCTAGTCCAATTAAGAGGCGAAATGATACGGCATATCAGCAAGGCATTCTTATATTAATTATAGTTTACCCTAGGGTAGTTCATCTGAATGAAAAGCGAGGTGGAAAAGGACATGGTGTGTTTTTATTGTTCCTTTTCCATTTCTTCTTTTTCCTCTTGACAGCCAAGTGAAATGATTACCTCAAGACATAATCATTATGCATCAGCTATACCCATATCGGGCATATTCCTTTTCGGTGAAAACCTATGGTAGAGTGGAGATTGCATAATTACTCAGAATATCTACACATACAAACGGCGTCTCAATTCGCGGCTTTTAATGTCCAATGGAGCTATATGCTACATCAACTCTATAGACTAGTTGAAGAGGGACGGCGTTGTGTAAAGGAAGAAAGACAGGACAAACAATTAGTTACATAATTAGCCAAAATGTTCCTTGCGTATCTAACTTACAACATCTACTTTCAGATCTTCGGCTCCTGATTCCCTCAAGCACACAAACATTTTTCCTCGGAAAAAAATATCATACCTTGATAACTGCTTTCAAACTGCTCTCGATATAAGGGCTAGGGTTAGCAAGATCCTATCAGATAGCGGCCCAAATATTATTCCGCCCGCCCCCCACAGCGTGCTACTGTAAGCAATGAACAAGTGAGTGGCTGAGGAGACACGTGGCATTCGCAGAGGCTTCTTCTCAGCCTCAAATCAATCTTTTATTTTTCATGGAAAAGGAACTGGTTACATCCTTGTCCCTCGTTCTGGCAGCATGACAAGATATCGATACACGCCTCTACACCAAAATCCCGGAAGGGACTCCATCAGGCTTGCAACCATATTTCCCGGAATCGGTGATGATGATGTTGTTGTTAGCCTCCGCACGGAGACCTTCACGAGACAGAATCCGCCAAAATATGAGGCTCTCTCGTACGTGTGGGGATCTACCAAGTCACGCAAAGTCGTCTACGTTGGATCTTCGGACAAAAAGACCTTGCGTGTCACAAGAAGCTTGAAAGTCGCCCTGCAGAATCTCCGCTATGCTGACAAGGAACGTGTCATGTGGGTTGATGCACTCTGTATCGACCAGTCCAATGATGTCGAAAAGGGCCCTCAAGTCGCCCTGATGGGCCAGTTATTTGAGTGTGCATCACGAGTCGTGGTCTGGCTGGGCCCAGAAGAGAACAGAAGCGGCCTCGCCATGGAACGTATGGCGCATATCGGCTCGCAGATTGATGTGGACTGGGGGAGGTCTCCACCGCATTTCTCCTGCCGCGGACGTAAAGCGCGTCGACCGCACCCTCGCTGATCCCAAGGTCGACCTGCCAATGGACACAGCTCAGTCGCTTGCAGTTGTCCACCTGCTGCATCGGAGCTGGTTTGACAGGCTCTGGATACGCCAAGAGATCTTTGTGGCCGAAGATAGATCTGTTGTTCGCTGTGGTCCTCACGAGGTGCCATGGAGTATTTTCCGAAAAGCCCTTCGTCTGCTGTACTCGAAGCGGCCGAAAGCGGGCAACGCAATTCATCTGCTAGGAAACCGCCTCGTAGCAATCAAAGGCATCGTGTTCCAGATGAGGTCGGTCGAAATTCCGGCGATACGACAATCATTCCAGTACGCCCTCTGCTCCGATCCACGCGATCGTATATACGGCATCAGAGCTCTACTGCCCCGCGATCAAAGAGAACTATGCGGAGCTCCGGACTATAAGAGGTCCACTGTCGGAGTATACTCTGACCTTGCTCGGAAATTCATCACAACATATCCTAATGGGCTTACCATCCTCCGAAACTGCGAGACCTCCCCAAGCTGGGGAGGCCCGTCTTGGGTACCCGATTGGTCGACAAAAGCAAGTTTTCACTGGAGGCATCATACCTGCGCCTCGTCTCAGATTCAAGGCTGGTTCGAGTTCCCGCGGCCCGGCGTTCTTCGGGTCATTGCAGCGTCAGTCACAGTCGTCAAGGATATCCGGTTGGTTCCCAAATTCTACACCAAAGACTGGAAAATAGGCGCCGCTTTCCTGCGAAGCATTGCTGACTCGTCCTGCCAAACCACGCCTTATCCATCGGGTGGGTTCCTCTCTCGTGCGATTGCGAGGACGATGGTGAGCGGTGCGCTGTCTGAGTTCACGCACGTCCAGGACGGCAACTATCCTACTTCGCAGCTTGCAGAGTCGGTCCTGAACATGGTCGTCTCGGGAGCACCTCTTGTAGAAGAGGATCACGGTATGGGAAGCGCCGCACAGAGGTTCTTCAAGAGGATGGACCGGGGATCGGGAGGGAAGGCCTTCATCCGGGGCACAGGAGGCTACGTAGGTGTGGTCCCCCCGTCGACCAAAGCCGGCGATGAGATATTTGTCATAGTGGGCTGTCAGCAGCTTCTGGTGTTGAGACAGCGCCCTGGAGGCATCGACCAGTATTCTATAGTCGGCGAATGCTACGTAGAAGGGTGTGCACGTGGTGAGCCTCTCCTGGGAAGCCTTCCGGATCACATTGGCTTCGGCTTAGTCTTGGGCAAAAATAGAGCTGGGGGCTTGCAGCGCTTCAGAGATCTCCGATCCGGACAGTTGTGCTGCGAAGATCCACGTCTTGAAGGTCTTGGAGTCGATCTTGGAGAATTCCGCGCGCGGCTTGCTGAGAACCCCGAGGCATTGCTCAATGTAGCTCCTGAAGTGTTGCAAGAGCGTATAAAGGGCTTGAGATATATTGATCTAATCTAGTTCCACAGATATTACTTATCTCATCATCCCATGCAACACTTCGTTATATAATATATCTACAACCACGCTGGGACGTGAAAGACTGAACTCTAGCGCTGCTGACATGCATGGCTGAGTAACTCACCTAGCGGCTGACGAGAATACCTGGTACCTGATTATGGACAAGGCCGAGGGCGCGGTGTTGCTCTCGCTGGGCATAGACGGAGATCTAGAAAAGGAGCAGGAGCTGGAGCCCGTGTCCGCAATACTGAAGCGTTCAATGGAGCATGCTCATCTCAAAGAGGCCCTCCAAGTCTCCCAAGTCGAGCGAGGAAACGAGGGTCAAGAGTTAACGAAAGCAGGTGACGAGACTTGTCATGTCTGCAGGGAGATCTTTGACATAGCTGGAGGGGCAGAGTGTGCTGCGAAAGGGTTTATATGCTTGTCTGACGAGTGTTATGATGATGGAGAACGCGAGGTATGGAATAAATGGGGTTTGATCTGGAAGCATCAAGTGAGTTGCGCACACCTTCTATGTCCCGAAAGCATAGTTGAGGAAGAGGATGACAGGAAAGGGGAGAAGGTCTAGCAGATTTTCTGTGGAGAACAAGGCGAAAGATAAAAGAGCAAGATGGAATACTTTACCTTGTATTCTGGATATATCAAGGATCATATATTCAAATTGTCTCCTTTCTAAGACAACAGAACGAATATCGGTGAGGCTAAAATCAGATCTAAGTATTTAATCTGTCTCCTATGAAGCGTTAAGAGAACCCTCAAGCCCTTTCTGGAGATTGGTAATAAGTGTCTCGGCCCAACGGGCTATCCAACCATCTCGGCCGTTCTTGGTGTCCTCGATAAAGCTCACTCTCGTTTTGCACCACTCCAGATGTGTCTCGGCCAGTGCTCCGCCGTCTTTGGAGTTGAACAAGCCAGCGCTAACATCGATGAGATCGGGGCGCTCGAGGTTCCTCCAGAATACTGTGGCTCCGCAACGAGAGCAGAAATGGCGGAAGACGCCAGGCGAAGACTCATACTGAGAAAGAAGATTGTCGCCCGGAACTGTGGCGCTGCTGAGATGGTAGGTGTCTAGCTCGCGCCACTCTTGACCTGTCAATTGATCGTGACGAAGGAAGATGTTCTTGCGCGGGATGAAAGCCCAGGTCTGGATCTCGAAGCCGGTGATCAGCCGACATGACCGACATGCGCAGGTGCCAGCAAGGTATCTGAATTGGTCAGACGTTGTTCGTATCCACCACTTTTCATTGCCAGGGTTTGCCAGAATAGAAGCCGGAGTTTGTTTAAATGGCTCAAGCAGGTCCGAGTATGGCGACCACGGGGCTTCGTCTCCTTCGAGGTCTGATTCACTCGCCTGGCGGACCCTGATCTGTAGTTGGCCGCAAGCACAATTACCTTGCAGGTCACTCGGTGGTATAGATGAAGATGCTGGAGTCGCATTCCCGAAAGGCTTCGGGAACAGATACTTGAGGAGCCCGCCGTCGCTGGCGTAAGATTTGACCGGTGTCGCCGAAAACACGCCAGGATCTGGTGGCGACTCAATGATGCTTCCCGTAGCGACCGACCATTCACACTTATCCTTCTCAAATGCGCCGTGGATGCGGTCTTCTGTGCTCTGGATAGACCCAGAGGTCTTATATACCTGCTTGAAGAGGTGACAGCCACAGGTTGCGCAGAACCACCGTCGGGACGCCTCCGATCGGTTGATACAGATGCAGTCGAATCCTCGAAGTCCGTCAGTTATGCTTGGCGGGAGAACGGTGAGATACGAGACGAGTAGGATGCCTGAGCTGTGGCGGCATGCTTCACAGTCACAAAACTCGATGACTGGCTTCATACGCCCTTCGGCCACTACTCGGCGCAGCTGCAGGGTCTGTCGATGCTCTCCACAGTGGCATGTTATCGTAAGGGAGGGATATGGCCCCTCGACCTTGTCGCCTTCCGAGCTGTTATTCAAAACCGCTTCGTGAGGCTGCATACTGAGTTGGTCCATCAAGACTGGTGACTGTATTTGTTGAGCAAGAGGAGGGGGGCTATTTGCGAAGGATGTGTGCTTTGGAAAGATTTGGACAAAGAGTTACTTCTGGCGTCTGTGTCATAGGAATACGTTCATCACGTTAAAATGATGAGAGAAGGTTCATATGAAAACAGAGAATAATCAGTCGTGAATGGTGACGGGCCCACGTGAGTACTGTGGGGTAGGTTGATACCTCCGTTACAAGATCGGGGAAGCCGGTGCCGAGCAAACAGCGACTGATGTAGAGAAGGTTATGAATACTTGAGTAGCTGCTAAGCGCATATAGCGAATTTATATTTTCCACGCAAATCAATTAATGTATCCATAACATGATTAGCAATGAACCTTGATAGAATCTATTGGAGTGTCTATAAAAATGTGCATGAATGAGTCTGTAGACAGGGTATAAATGTCTGCTTCATGAGCAGGAATAAAGTAGATGTTGTTAGGATGAATGCGAAAATAAGGGAAGGGTTGATTTTCAATCTGCTTTCTCCTCTTCACAAATTTTCCTCGCCCGCTTGTACTCAACCCAGTTAAATTTAAAAAGCTATTCCCTCGTAATCGATCAACTCAATTTATGATCAAATCAACCGCCTATTCCTTTCTTGAAGCGCTGTATCTTCTTTCATTTGGCTGCCCAGTCTCGAGACGCCGTTGGACTGTCCACCTCACTTTCTACCATTTATGAGTTTCCAACGTTAAATGGCTACGCAGATAATGGCTGCAGAAGCGAGCATGAGCCGCGCAGGCATGATGACATGAAGCACACACCTAGGAAGACAGTCTACATGTGCTTTGACGCTGGTGCACCCTGGAATTGGCCCCACTGAATCCTGTTAATTAACCAGTGCAAGAACTGTATGGATATGAAAATTATGGCGTGTGCTATAATCCAGTAGTCCAACGTCCAACAGCAAACTTTAAAAATAAGCACAAGAGCTATAATCATCAGAAGAGCAACCGGGGCGGTAGAAAATGGCCTGCCATGACGGAGGCTGTTTAAATGGCACAGGATGAAAGCTATCACAGTCCTCTTGGATAAAATTGTGAACCATGATAAGATAAGTATACCGAAGATTTATAAGTAGATGATTTATAAAAATCTATTCCTCCCGAATCAGATGACAGGAAAAGACTTTTGTATCGAGATAATCAACCAAGAAGCCAAGGAGTGGTTATCATTTCAGATACGTCTTATTGACTTACTACTTATAGGACGATTCAACGTCTTTGAGAAGCAAAAGCACAAGAGTACGACGGCAATAAAGATAGTCCAGCAGCTCACCCAGGATCTGACTGGCAAAGTGCCTTTGATACTGCACGCATGAGCATATCTCAAGCCCTGCTCACTGAGACGATATTGGCTGACCATGTGTCAAGGTTGCTCATCTGACACCGGCCTCGCAGCGGCTGAGCTACTGCTCGCCAGGAACACCATACTCCACGTCCTCGACGTCCTCGAGCCCCAGCGGCGACAGTGTCTCCGACAAGGTTCGACGGGTGGACATAGTCTTTGCTAATGCAAGCGTGAGCGAGCGGCCGGACTGCTTGCCGGTGAACGAGTCCCGTCTTACGAAAGACTGGGGTCCAGCTGCACAGAAGTTCTGGACATGGGTGTTCTACTTACTCTACTGCTGGCGACGAGTATATTGTCTGCTGATCAACTCACAAATCTAAGTCGGGGTTGAACTCAATAGCCATCCAAACGTCAATGTCATCACCCTTGCTGCCAGCTTGCCATTTGTGCCAGGGGTACGAGACGACGTTATGCCTTCCGCGACAAGCTTTTCCAGACGAGTCCCGGTGCCAGATGGAGCCGTGCTCGAACAGTGGCTCCTGAGGCACGTGAAACCATTTCTCCTCTGGCAGTCTCTCCGCTTCGTCTGCGTTCGCCGGCTCATTCTCGAACTCCGGTTTGACCATCGACATTCCACCATCCACGGTCCCCAGCGAGAGGGTGATGTGGATCTCTTCGAAGTAGTCGTTAGCGTGGTTGTGCGCGCCGGCACTGACCCCGGGCCCTGTTGTTTTTTTTTGAGGCGGATACTTGTCAGCGCAGTGCTCTCGACAGATCACAGGTGGCAGCTTCGTCGCTCACATACCTGCCGTCCAGAATTGGATATGTGCGATGTGGATCTTGCTATCAAGGAATCGGAAATGGAAACCCGGCATGTCGTAAAACTCCTTGTCCTTGAACCTCTCGTCGTCTTTTCCCCACCAGAGGTGGTCGACCCTGGTGAACTTCAGCGGCGGCATCGCTAGGCCTGGTTCTTCCAGGTCGAATGTGGTATGGATAGGCACATCGCCAGCATCCTTCCACATCGACTCGGGCCGCATATCCTCCCAGCCGGGCTCGGATCCTGAAACGGGAGCCATGCGCAAGATGATGGCACCCAGGGCTGCATCCGCATCCAAAGCTTCTGCCTTACTCGTCGTTGAAGCCACAGCAGGGAACCACTTGCCTCCCAGCGGCTTCCTCACGTCTCCATCGGAGATAGGGTCAGCCAGGGATCCATATATCACCTTCACGCCCTCACCCTGCTTGATGGGAACCTTGCTCCTTGGTGGGTATATCTCAACGCTGATGGCATAGTTGGCGACCTGAACAAGTGGCTTTACTGCAGATCGTGTGATTCCAGCTGGCTGGGCGAGATATACCAGACCTTCTTCGTCCCAAAGTGTGGCCCTGATGGCGTTCTCGACTGTCGAGACTCTCAGGTTGTTCATGTGTAAAGTGACCTTGGGCTGGGGTTCTTCGTAGTAGTCCTTCACATTGTATGAGATGGACGCTATGTCCAATCCCTTCCTGTTGGTGAAATGTCTTGGTACGGCGGTGAGCATGACGGAATTCTCGCGGCTGTCTCCACCAGATAATTACTCACCCAAGCGCAAGTCTCGCACAAGACTCGTTTGCGATCCTCCACTTGGCGAAAATGCCCTTCGATAAGTCGACAGCCTTGTAATACATAATGCCCTAGAGATCTTTTCTTCAGGATCTTGTATGGGATTTGCAGATTTTTCAAGTCACGAAGCCTACCTTGTTGGGGTTGAAGCCGCCTTTGATTGCTTCAGTGTTGTCCGCGTCGTCGCGGTCCAGGGATCCTATCAGCGTCACCAAGATCTCATCGTCTCCATCGCCTTTGTGACCACGTTAGGTCAGATGCTCAAATGATGTCAGTCAATCCGTAGGAAGCTCACCATCAAAATCACCACAGACGATGTAGTGTCCCGGTCCATCTCCCCACTTTTGCCTCTGGGTCGGTGTCCCATAGTCGTCCAAGACATGTCGTTCCCACTTCACAGGGCCCAGTCCATGGTTCGCCTTGGTGTAGACGCAGACCTTGGTCCCGTGGAAGGGGTCGGTGCTGGCTATGTAAGCAAAGGGGTCGTTGCCGACCTTCCCAGCATCGACGGTACCAGAACCCCAGTTGTCGCCACTGCCGGGGGCCTCGTAACCGGGCTCCTGACCTGATTCTCTGGGCTCGCCGACGTTCAACGTTTCAACATGCCATGTGCCACGCTCAAAATAAAGCCGGCTAATGCCCTCGCGTGAGGCAACCAGGAGAGAATCGAGACCATTGGGGCCCTGAAACCTGGAAGAAAACGTCAGGAAGCTGACAATACCTAGGCAGTAGTCCAATAGAAGCTCACTCACTTCTTTGACACAATCTCGTGTACAACCGAGAAGTGTTCGTCGTCCACGACATCTCGGTGCCACTCAACCCTAAGCATTTGCACTCGTCAGCTGTATACCAGAGGGCCCCGAGACATGCAGTCACACTTACGCCTTACATGGTTTCTCGGGTGCTTGAAAACGAAGGATAGGAACTGGTGTAATCTAATAAGTCTTTGTTAGTCATATTATGGGACTTATGTGCGGTGGGAAAGCTCACTAACCTTGTCCAGCGCTCCACGGACAACCGGAGCCGCGATTATCTCCAGGATGGACCTTCAAAATAGTCAGAATCTCGACCTATCTCCATTGCACTCGGGTTGGGTGTCGGCACAAACCTCTGCGTGAAGAAGCCGGCACGGAGACGATGCATCGCTGGCCACCGGCCAATATCTCTTCTGACCCATCCCTCGTACTTGACTGCATGCAAGCGGTCGCGACCAGGATTCTCCAGCCAGCTGACCCAGCCGCCCGTCATATCGCATTCTTTCATGTTTGGTCCATACCGATGGCACACAATCAGATCCATCGACCCATTTCCCGTAATGTCTGCCGCGATTACAGCAACTGGCTCTCGGAAAGAGTGCAGGTCATATTCTTTCCACGCCGCTTCCTCGTCGCCGTCATTATGACTGGAATGCGTGTTCCTGGGGTTATCCAAGAATTGAACCTTGCCACTGTTGAGCCCGGAGCTATACGTGTCTCATGTCAGCCCCTGCCTCTGAGTCTTGCGGTTGGGGTGCGAGTTCCGTAGCTCACACTACAAGACCTGGTACCCGGTCATGTGGCGAAAGTTGAAAGCTTGTAATCCAATATCCATCCTTCCTGTCCTGTATCACGGTGCTGGCGAAGGAAGGGGAAGAAACAGGAGTTTTCATGGTTTTCGGGCAGGATGCAATGCTTGGGGACTCCTCCAGTAATGCAGGCCCGTATCCGTGTTGAGGACTCTTGCACATGTCTCTTACTGAAAAATACTCAGGTAGCTTTGTCCTTTATGTATCTGTAAGAACACGGTTACCAGGGAGCATAGTTTGGAATTTCTTGTGTCGTAGCGAAGGCTCCTGTGAGTAAAGGGTTTGGGAGGGCCTGCTTCAATTCAACGGTAATTGCCAAGATGTTCTAAGAAGCGCTTGGGAGGTCTTCTTGGGACTCCCTTTTGGCCTCTTTATAGCCCTCGTTTTCGACATGAGTGCCTGAGGCAGACACGGCATAATTAGTTCTCCTCCTGTCTCATCATTTCTTCACCTTCCTCTTGTGTTTTATATTGCTGAGCGTATCTTGGTTCTGCTGGTTGCCTGCTGCGGTTTCTATACTGAGTTGTCTTGCATCTTGAAGGCAACTTTTGCCGAACGTGAACTCATAAGTGAATTCCTTGTGTCACATGTGTCGACTAGGGAGATGTAGTGTCAGGGAACAAGTAAGCCTCGAGGAACTCAAGAAGCTCAACAAATGCTCAAAGGAGATAAAAGGCCCGAATCAATCTTACCTAGTCTCCTTGAGTCAAGGAGCTTTGAGGACAGAGACGGAATAGAGGGCGGGAAGGACAGAGAGATTGTGAGTTCACCCGTTCAGGACCTTGGCTAGGGATAATGTTGTTTCCGAGATCAACATTCCGAGAAGCTGCTTGAGCCAATGGGACGAGGGTGCAACAAATATGCAGGCAGGAATTCTATGTGGCATTCAGCTGAGATGCAAGATATGGCGTACCGGTGAGTGGTTGACCGTGCAAGAAATGCAAGACATGGTGTCCCGGTGACTGCTCCATGGGGCAAGCAAGCTTCTCGAATAACATTATGGATTGTGTTGGGCCTCTAATATCGAGAATTGAGGGGTCATACGGCATGGGGACAATTGGGTATAAAAAGCTCTTGCCTGGCTATGTAGGCTGTCCTTGAGACAATCCAGGAACCAAGCCTTTCGCATAAAAAGATCATCTTCCTCAGCTGAGCTGCAAGCCAGCAGCCAATCGAATCCTGGAGATCCAGAAAGCCTCTCAACCATGTCGGCGTCATAGCCTTTGAACGCCATCCAGAACCGATGATTCTTGGTGAATCTATCGAGGAGAAATTGCACACCCATTCTTACACTTGTTGGCTACCCAGGCGAAGTCCGTTGGCAGACGCCAAAGCAGAAACTCAAGGCGATAATAGAACGCCTTAGGAAGGATCCGAACAAGGTCTACAGTCCAGATGTCCTTGTTGTCGGATCCGGTCCTATAGGTGCTGTCTTTGCTCGGAAGCTGGTTGACAGTAAGAAGAAAGTGCTGATGATTGACATGGGAGAACAGTATGTGCCCCACAAAATCCGTCAAGAATGGTGTGTGAATGTGGCCGATTTGATAACCTTGTCTCTCCTTTCAGGGCATCTAAGCGCGTTGGGGACCATCGCAAGAACAGTGTAGCGGTGCAGAAAGACATCAGTCTCTTCACCAAGTAAGCTCACTTGTCAAATCCACTGGCTTGTATCATAAGCTGATCCGGGGGTTGGGATAGTATCATCCGGGTAAGACGGCGTGCCAATCCCAAACAACAGAGTGCTGCTGCTAAACGCAATTACTCCAGGGCGAACTCAACCCCCTGTCCGTGCCAGTGGCACAATCAACCACTCGGTTGCCTCCAGAGTCCTCATGGACCGGGGAACTTTGCAGTGATAGCGTTCCAGACAAACCGAGGTTCGTCCTCAACGGACAGAATCCAGAGCAAGACCCTGCGTATAACCTAGCATCAAGTGCCGCCACGCGCACTGTCGGTGGTATGGGTTCTCACTGGACATGCTGCACTCCACGACAGTATCCTAAGGTCTTCACGGATGACGGAAACCCAGACAAGGGCTTTCGGGAGCGTTCGGACCTTTTCACAGACGATGAGTGGGAAAACCTGTACAAGGAAGCCGAGCGTCTCTTTGACACCAACAGCATTACCTTCGAAGGCTCGGTACGCCATCGACTGGTGAAGAAAGTCCTGCAGGAGACCTTCGGCGCCAGCGGGTCTGGGTTTGCAGGTCGCGAGGTCAAGTCCATGCCACTGGCCTGCAAGCACGGGAAGAGAAAGAATCACATTCAATGGTCCTGTACTGCCACCATCCTGGGCGACGCGCTGTCCGGCCCGGTTATCACGGATAAGGCCGGCTGCAAAGATCGACTGTTCTCCGTATTGCCGCAGACGCAGCTGGACGCGATGCTGATCGAGGACGGCGCCGTGAGGGGTGCCGTTATTGTCGACCTGGAAAGCGACGAACAATACCTCGTCGACGCCAAGAAATACGTCATCTGCGGTGGTACTGTCCTGACTGCGGGCATCGTGGCCAAGTCTCTGTTCCAGAGTGAACTGGAAGAGAAGAACGAGTGTCAGATCGGATCCAAGTACCTACCAGCTCTTGTAAGTTTCTGCACGCGACACGTTTGCGACGTGGTCGTAAAAGTAGATTCCATGCTGCTGACCTCAAGCTGACATGCAACCTCGCAGGGGAGATATCTGACGGAGCAGACCATGACCTTCTGCCAGGTTGTCTTGAAAAAGGAGCACGTTGAGAGAGTCAGCAAGGAACCAGGGGACTTGGACAATCCGGGTGAGAACACGATCCAAACAGCTGTGAAGAGGCACAAAAAAAAACACCCGGACGACCCCCTACCATTCCCTTTTGACGATCTCGACCCGAATGTGTACACCCCCTTCTCCGAGAAGTGGCCCTGGCACACGCAGATCCATCGTGATGCCTTCGGCTATGGCGAGGTCCCAGCCGACGTTGACCAGCGCCTGATCGTCGACCTGCGCTTCTTCGGTTATACGGAGCCCAACTGGCACAACAGGATCACGTATAGCGCCACCAGGAGGGATGGCTTTGGGATGGCGCAGGTGAGAAAATTCCATTACACCGCATACGAACACAAAAGTCATTGCTGATATCATAATGGCAATTCCCTAGCCAACGTTCTGGTTCTCTCTTGGCAAGAAAGATGCCGCGCGTTCCAGTCGCATGATGCAAGAGTAAGTCATCTATGTTTTCACACGGAAATTGGGCTGCTGTGATCATTCTTTTGAGCATATATCGGCCCACACCTCTTTCAAAAACCCTATCAACGTCATCGTGTGGAGCAGTCCTGCTAAATAGACAACTGCAGTATGGTCAATGCAGCAGCCCCCCTGGGTGGCTTCCTCCCAGGCTCGGAGCCCCGCTATCTCGCACCGGGCTTAGCCCTCCACGGTGAGTCCCCTGAACTGCTGCTGAGTTACATGGATAAGTCGCTCATACGTAGTATCCAGTCTGCGGAATCTACCGCGCGGGAAAAGAGGTTCCTATCGAGGGCCAAGAGGGCAGCGTCGATCTCGAGGCGACCAAAGAAACGAGCGTCGTCAACAGGGATGGGCTGGTTTGGGGGTTGAGCAACCTGTATCTGGGTGGCTGCGGTATCATTCCAACTGGGAATGCGTGTAATCCGACGCTGACTGCCGCTTGTCATGCAATTTCCGGAGCCAACCGGATTCTCAAGGAGCTCCAAAAGGAAGGGCACTGATATATGCAAGCACGTAGTATCTATAATCCGGGATTCAATAGCTCGCTACTAGATTGATCTATGTTTTTCCACAGCTTATAATCATGTTTAATTGCTCTAGCAACCTGTTTGATCTGACCCGTTTTGATTGTCAGTTGTACTAAAGAAGGGATAATGATTCGGTGCTCACATACTAAGTATTAGTCACCGCAGTTTTGACAACAAGAGAAAGAGGTACATCTCAAGTAGGTACCCTAGGTATATTGCACGCTGATCAGTTTACTATTTGAGACGAGCAGGGCGAACATTGATGAGCCCAGATTCATGTGCATTTGTATTTGATTTACCTTCTACGAAGGAAAGGAAGAGAGAAACGAGCAGTACATATGCCAATTTATATACCCCGAGCAATAGAGGAAGTGGATCCGCGCAGGCCTCCTGGGCCAATCAGAGAGCATCCACCTTATAATATTATTATATCAATTATATAGTGTATACAATTAGTTTATATTACTTATAATTGATCCATAGATCTAAAATAATAATCACCTTTGTCACCTTAGCAGTACAGTTAGCTATATATAATAGCAGAGCTAATTAGAACTAAATAGATTATTGAGAGAGGACCTTGATGCACTGGTTGAATGCACCATGTATTCATCCCTGGAATAAATCCATGGGGAATGAATGCCCTAGTGAACTTGTGGTGGAGTCACCACGGACGGCGGGGGACCATCTATAAATCCATAATGAGTTCACCAACAGTCTACCTAGCTATGCTCAATAGAGACGAGATGCCCTCTGCTTTCCCAATAGTTGTAAGAAAGATAAATATTATGCTATATATAATATATTTGCAATATACAGCATACCAGAGCTGCCTATTAATAATATTATTAGTTTTCCTTTAGAGATAAAATAGATTTCTAGCTTTCTATCAAAAAGTATAAGATAAAAAAGAAGGATTTATGTATAGCTTATTAGTAGCGAGGCGATGGATAGAAAACGGAGGCCGCACATGAATAGCAAAACGGAAACGGCCGAAGCAAAAACGACGCCGCCATGATTCGAACATGGGCCTCCGAAGAGAATAGATACCATAGAAATCTGTGAAATTTCTAGTCTATCGCATTAGACCGCTCTGCCACGGCGCCTTTTGATTGTTAAATGACGTTTTATTATTTAGCCTATAATACTCTTTCGGCTTGTGGCGTTAAGCTGTAGTCATTACTCTTCCTAGATGATTCATCCTACGACGCAAAGAATACTCGCTTGATTAAGTGCTTGATTACATGACATGTATGCGAAACAGAATGACATTATGTACGCCAGAGCTACTTTCGTGCCTCGAGTCTGAATCTCATGGTTTCCTCTATGGTTCATTCAAGCAGCCACCCACCCTCTTGGGTCCAGAACACAATAGACGGAGCGGGGCTTGCCTACTTCAAGACGAGTGGCGCTGGCAAGGCACTGTAGACATGGTCTCGGCCTCTCCTCCGCCCCCCCCCCCCCCTTCCTTCCTTTTCATTCATCCTTTTGATCTTTCTTCCCTTTCTTTCTTGCTTTCTTGCTTTCTTTTTTTCCCTTTTGCTATGGCTCTTCCAAGTTGATCAGCATCCTGTAATGGGCAATATTGCTTCGGTTGCCGTACCAGTCAATAGGCAGAAGTCGAAGAGGAGGGGGTTACCATTCCTCACATTACTCCCTCACAGCATACCATCCATCATCAACCGCCTTCCAGGTCTGGAAGCAGGTTCGCCTGTGATTCTATGGGGAAAAAAATACGACTCTCTAATTTTGCAGACAAGTTGCAATGACTGCAGAACCATTGTGACCATATTTTGGACATCATGAAATCGTTCAGCAGCATTAGGATAGGCACTCGATCGTCGCATAGAAAGCTCACCTAGGCCATGAGCCTAGTCAGTGTTACGGGCTCATAAATATTTGAGTAGCTATGTAGATTTGGGTGTTATCCATAACTATGGCGGATTCTACACGGTATTTCGACTCTGACTTTCCAGAACGCGCAGATATGATCTGACTAACCCCATTTACCAACCTGGGCCTTTCTAGCAACACGTGCGATCCGAGCGAATTGGGTGTGAATCCATCAATATCACCACGTAGCGGGACCAAAAGTCTCTCCTGGGCCCACAGTCTTGAGGATTGCCGTATATTCCGCATCCTATCGAATGAGACGTGCAGTGTTAGCAAACAATCAACATCTTATTCCTGCCACACCATCACAACAAGAATCCAGACGGAACCTTAGGGCTGAGGAGATACTACTACTCACCATCGTCTCGTAAACGCCAACGTTTCCCCACCACTGCGGTATCGTCACCCCCGGCAGCGTGATGGCAAAGAAAATGACAATCGTGGACAAAATCAGGCCAGCATCCAGCGCCGCAGCGGTGATGTAGTTGTACGTGCTCCACCACCCATGCCACCGCTTCCTGATGAAGTAGTTGAACAGGAGCGCGAAGATACCCCACGTGGAGAAGGAAAGCGGCGTCGCGGGTGGGAGCCAGGACATGGCGCCGAGCATGATCGGGGCGTGGAGGTTGCGGCCGACCCAGGACAGGCGCCCGCCGATTTTGACGCAGAGGTACAAGATGCACGGGAGGATGGCGCCGACGAGCCAGAAGATGTTGAAGTACTGGTAGACGGATCCCACGCCAAACATGCGGGTTGGGCCGATGACTCCCCAGACGATGGAGGATGAGAAGAATGCGCGCCCGTTGGGGCAGGAAAACTTCGCGGGTTGTTCCCTAGAAGAAGATTGGCGGTGGTCAGTCACGCATTGTGGTCCAAGTATCAATATTCGAGGCGTCGTGCAAAACAGGAAGGGGGGGAAAAAAAAGGGGGGGGGGGGAAGAGGACTCTGACGTACAGATCACAGACCCCATCGATATTCCCAAGAGTCCAGTTCATGACCGCAATCTGGACAAAGGTGGCCCATATGGTGGCCACTACCTGACACCAGAATGTGATGCGCGGTGGGATTTTCTGCCGGCGCGTCAGGAATCATACAATCAAGACAGAGGTCTGTGTTTTCTCGGAAAAGACTCACCATGTAGTGAGCCATCTTCATGTCGCCAGAGTACGTCTGTGCTTGACCGAGAACAATCGTGCTGTAGACCTTGAATATCATGACAGCTATAGGCCTTCCGGGTAGCATGAAGCCGGCCAGGAAGGGCGACAAAACATTCAGAGCAAGCGGCAGGTTCGAGATGGCCAGGATGATGCAGGTGGGCAGCATAAACACGATGGCAAGGATGATCGATACAAAAAAGGCCCACCATGGTAATTGTGAGTCGTAGCCCAGTGCTGTAGCGAGACCTAGAGCCGTGGACAGCACAAACAGAATAGCGTACCACCACTCAGGAGCCTCTCGGTACTTGGACATCAGCTTCATATGGATATCCGGCTCCTGGCTTCTTGCGACCTTCAGGCGGTAGTAGATCTCCTTGCCGTGGAACAGTCCGCAGTGGACCAGGGCTGCTGTTAAGGCGGCGAAGGACATGCCGTAGTTGAGAGCAAAAGTCGGCGCCAGAAAGAGGGGTGAGTACTCCTCATACTTTTGCAGATCAAAAGTGAAGCCGTCACCGAGGATTCGGCTGACGTTGTATGCGGTCTGTGTGTTGTCGTAAGTCTGGCTTGTGTTGATGGGTAGATACTGGCTGTAAATTGCTCCCGAGTAGGTGATGCCGATGGTCACAAGGATGACGAACAGGAACAGACCAGCCAGTTCGGATATGGCGGTGTGCATGGGAGCCAGGAGGGGATCGCCGAGGTAGGCTGTCACGTAGGTCCAATCAAAGGTGATGGGTATGAGGGAGAGGCCAGTCCAGCCTCCGAACAGCTGATTCAGGACGACATTGTTGGGTCGAATCCACGTGATGAAGGCAAAGACCGAGAGACCTTGCCAGAGAACGCCGGGAATCCAATAGTAGCAGAACATGCCGATGAGGACGTAGACAAAGTATCGGTACCGGCTGATGGTCCAGCCATTGCTGTTGGTTCCATCGCTCTTGGACTTGTCGTGAAGAGCGTAGAAAAGCGTCGTATTGCTAAATATGTTCGGCCCTGGAAAATGGTCAGATATCATCAGGCTTTCTGTCAATTCTCATCATCACGTCTGAGAATCCGAGGACTGATTAGACGCCTTTTAGAAATCGGGAGGTTTGCATACAGATCATTGCTGCTGGCCAGATAAGGAACCGCCGTGCCATTCCTGCCAGACCGATTCCGATGAGCTGGGAGCTCAGTGTGAATAGGATCTGGAAGCCCCATCCGAGATTGATGTTATAGAATGGTGCTCCCTGGAGTGCTAACAAAGCGTCCGTGCTGTCTGTTCAATTGTTAGAAACATTACATTCACGTCGTGAACCCATGAGAGGGTATCGATGGCTTAAAAGTTTAGACTGCCGGGAAAGGAAAAAAGGACACTTGCAAGCATAACCGATGCTCACGTTGGACATCAAGACAATAACAACATGCTCCTTGATCGTGAACGGCCCGGTATTGAGAGTCCACCGCAGTCCAAATAGATTGAACACTCTGGTCGGCATAACCTTGGCCCACAGGCAACCGATCGGGTAGACGACCAGCTGCACAACAAGGGCAGGGAAATTGATGGCCGGACTCCGCATGGACAAGAACATGTTGAGACCACTACCAAGGGTCACAAAAATCATGCCCAGGATCCAGGCGCGCAATGTGTTGGCCACCTCCTCGCCGTCTGTGTTGCGCACGGCGGCGCGGACCTGGTCGTACGGGGAATCTTCGCTGAACAGGGCATCCGCCTCCAGAATCTCGTCTGCGTCGCCATCCTCTATCGCCCGCTTCACAAAGTCGATTTTCTCCTGCGGCAGGTTTGGGTCGAAGGCGTGGGCGTGTCTGATGTTGACGAGATCCTGTGTCGCCTGCTCCACATTGACCGTGGCCTCGGTCCGCTTCTCGATGGCCGGAGAATGCGAAGGCTCTGGTGAATCCATCTTTCTGGACGCATAGGCCCAGACATAAGAACTTCTTGACAAGTCGAAGTGGACTTTGTTTTTTGCCTTGGTGTATTTTGTTATGATGGCTGGCTGGATCAAGTCTGCGGGCGCAATGTATATTTCAGACCATGTATCGCCCGCAAATTCGACACGATAATTACTCGCAAAACTCCGCACTGAGCGATGCGACGTAACATCACCGAGATAAGGGCCCTAGGGTTCTATGAATTATTCCCTGGTTCTCAGTTCAGGCTCTGAGGGGTTGTTCGGCGCCTTATCAGGAACGGATGTCAGGTCACTGCTGCACAAGGTGTGATTAGCCACGCGGTCGACTCCACATTTTTTGTATCGCTGCCGCTGCAAAAGGCAGCGATGGCCGCGGAAACCCCAAGCGGTGTATCATCACACGAAGCCGGCGCGGGGAAATCCCACTGAGGCGATTCCCACAAAGGGAGCTGGTCAGACAGAAAAAGGAGGGGGTCGCGGGCAGGGTGGTCATCCTTACGTACGAGCCTACCTGCTGCGTGGTGTGAATGGAGGAATTGATAGTCTAGTGCGTGTCCCTGGCATGACATACTCTTTCTCGTCTCTGATTATGATTGGTCCACAGCGGATGCCGCAAAAGTAGCAGACATAGTTTCGAGCAAGAGACTGGTTTGTGAGCTTGGACGCAAGAAATAGCAGGAGTATAAGGTTGGTATGAATCAAAGGCTCATCAATAAAATGGCACTGCAACTCCAAAAATGAAAAGAGACGGATTTTACTGCATAATGGTGATATGTCTTGTCTGGCAGCCTGTACACCCACAACGTAATTATTACAGCGTGAGTTCCAGCAGGCCTATCGATGGTAGTAAACGAAATACTGCAATGTATGCAAAAAACCGTGATTGATCAATTGTTTCCCCTTTTCAGTGCTGCGAATGCATCATGATTTGTGCCTCCTCATAATCTACAATCAGCTTCCCGCAGGCGACTGGTTCGAGATCAGCTAGATTATCGTCGAGTCGGTCGTTAGTATGCAGTTTTGGTAAAGGTTTTAGATTCAGAATCTTGAAGAAGCGCGTCGGAGAACCTACCTTGGCAAACAACTCTGCCTGCTTAAGTCCCATTGTCTCCGACATGAACATGAGCCGGCCGCAAAGCCATCTCTTTTGTCGAGGAGTTACAAAAATGCTGAGACCGGTACAGAGAAGAGGATACAATGCAGTGACTGCACTGTACGCTTTGGGAGTCGTAGGGGCGCCACAGGGGAAATTGGGTGTTGTGGCCCTGTCTCCGGTCCAGTTGACAAAATAAGGCACGCTCGAAATCACGTTCGACGCTTCCTCGCAGCCGACACGCATCGCCTCTACATACTGCTCGGTCTGCGTATGGTCTGACCGCAGGTGGATCCACTGCAGGCATCGGACCATGATGCCGGACAGCATTATCCTGGAAGCGTTAATGTTCAGGTGCTTGCCGGCGACCCAGACGTCTGGGAACGTGCACACCGCGCCGGGAAATGTTGCTGCCTTCTCGAGCTCGTTGTCATCGACGTCTGCGGCCCAGCCGGAGACGGACTTTGGCCAAGCCTCGTGGCAGTTGGCCTGCCAGCGGCCAAGCTCGACGACGATCTCACGAGCGCGGCTGAGGAGATCTACCGCCTTGTTGACCTTCTCGGCTGTTTTGGGCCCGGGTGTCGTGAGAAGTGCGTCGGCCTCGGCGCGGATAAGAGTGGCTTTCATGTTCAGCATGAGGGCAATGTGGCCTGATTTGTTTCTGATCAGGTGTTGGCCCCACCACTCTACCTCGCCCGGTGCTGGATTCGCAACGAAACCGAACATGTACTGACGGATCTGAGATCGTGTTAATCATCACGGGTTATCGAATTCTCGGGAACCACCCCCCAACCCGTTGGATAGAAGGAGTAGCCTCGCAACTTGACTTACCGTCATCGACCGCACTAGCTGGAACATCTCGAGGCCCTCGGGAGAGCTGTCTTGTATGAGATCCTTGCCACGGATGCGCAACAGAGCTTTGGCTCCATCCAAGTGGTTCGACCAGCCCTTCATATCACCATCATCGCAGGTAAGACCCTGGAGAACAGACGAAACATGAGTCAAGGCATAAGGTAAAGAGAGGCGTTGGAGATAAAACATCAATACTCACCTCATAGAAGGACAACAAGATCGCTGCTGCAAGGGAGGTGTCCTGCTTTGCGCGGTCCTTGTTTTTGATGGCTTCCTGCAGCTGTACCAAAGCCGTGCCATAGTAGATGCGAGATCTCGGAAATAGGTGTCTGGAGTTTGGCCGTCCAGCCAGTGATGCTATAGAGACGGCTGTGAAGGCCATGGGAAATGGCGTGTCTTTGAGGTTGTCCCACTCCAGAATCTTCATGACAAAGTGAAACAAACAAATATCCTGCACTGATGACGGGCAGAGGACGAAGTTGGAAAGAAAAAAGCACGTTGCCTGCTCATCTAGGGGTGTCTGTAGACCCGGCAGGAGGGGAGGTGAGCTTGAGCGGTGGTGCCCGAGCTCACGCGTTCCTGTCCCGAGACTTAGCCTCGTCCCGTCGAACGCAGAGTTCATTGCCTTCGCGAAACTGCTGATGGGCGAGGTCTGATTCTGCTGTGGTAGGGACCATGATGTGTTGAAGTCGAAAGCCGGCGCGGCCTGCGCGTTCGATGCTGGGTCAAAGTCTAGCACTGTTGTGTTCCAAGTATAAGCTGTATTCGATCCCTTGGTTCTCGAGACGGTGCAATTTGACGAAGGAGGTTGCCATGAGGACTGCGAACTCGACGAGCTATCGAGCGAATGTGACGAGCCCCGGCTCTCTGGGCGATCTGTGTTCACCTGGCTCCTAGATTGGTCTGGTGACTGTGATGCTGGTGCTCTCTTGCGCCTGTTTCGAAGGCCCCGAGTCCCTCTCTGCGCCGCCGCCGCGGCTTTGGCCCTGCGAATAGTGCTCTGTGTCTCATCGCGAAGATTTACCTCGAACGGATCTCTATATCCGGGGCATTCTCTTTTCGCTTTTTTGCACTTGAGACAGTGTGGTTTGGTCTCGTCGCACTTGACCCTCCGCGCTCGACAGAGCTTGCATGCCCGGCTCGGATGACCCGTGTTGACCATGATGTCTAGATGGTATACGGTGATGAACTCGCTGATTCAATTTGGATGTTGCAGTTGAGAGATTTCGGGATAATTACAGCTGCTCCTTCTCGATCGCGGTATTATTTACAGAGTGAAATAGCAGCCCCAAGAACCAGACACCCGATTGACTTCACGATGCTCTGCTTCCTGGGCTGGTGAAACGTGGCGTAGAAGTCAGGGCAGGCAGCCTGGTGAAACCAGACAAAATTCTCTTGTCCAGGCCTCATGTTTTGTCTGCGAGGCTAAGTGCGCAGCTTGTATTGGCCCAAGAGATGGGATGGACTGATGTTTGAAACGGCTTCGAGCCGCGACACGCTGATGACCTCGCAACATTCCTTAAGTCTCTTGTCCGCTTTTTTAGCGCCTTTAGAAGCTGAACTTCGGTATGATAGAACAGAGAGAGAAAAAAAGAAAGAAAGAAAGAAAAGGGGTTTTATTCCAATAAGAACAAGAATTAATTTCACATGCAGCAGATGCGTCTATACTGCGTGGGCTCGATGCAAAGGAGCACGTTGAAACTTGGCCATCGACTTTATAGCAGGGTTGTATGCTGTGGTATCAAGATTCAAACCCTCTTTTGCTGTTTATGCGGTTGTCACTGTAACATCTGGGCAGTTGGCTGGCTCTCCCACGTATTGAGGAGCTATCGAGCAATAAGGTTCTTGATAGCTTTGCTTTGACAGCACATCCTACTTGATACAGGGTTGGGTTGAAACCTAAGCCCTACCATAACATGTAAACAGGTGGTCAGTGTAAATTATGCAATTCGATTATGGTTCTGGAAAGCAACGTTTCTTGCGAGAACCCCGCGCCTTTCTAGGTTCGAGGGTCCAAATTCATTCATTCATCCGGTCTCCTTCGGCATCTTTCAATTCAGATCCGTCCTGATCAGTATCACGTTGACCGTTGACCCGTTTTTTATTCACATGAAGATTAAAAGCTGAGATTGAAGTCCATTCTCGTGGGCATCGAAAATCCGCTGCACGCACATGATTAAGGTTTCTTAGGTGTGGACGTTCCTCTGAGAAGAAACTGAGATGCAGACGTACAGATTGAGATTATCCGTGTGCTTGACGGTTTAATGCATTGTCTCAATACCAAAAGTACGATACTTTGAGAACCTTTCTCCACACTCGTGAGCCAGAAGTTGATTTTCCTTCCGGTCGTGATGTCGACCCGTAGGATTGGGCTATGGAGACCCATTGACAAAGCGAAATCATGAATTACAAGTCTGAGTGGCTCAGTTGGTTAGAGCGTTGGTCTCATACCCTGTATGATTCGGTGGATCAAACCCCGGAGTTACCAATCCAAAGGTCGTGAGTTCGAGTCTCACCTCGGACACAAATCTTTTCTTTTTCGTCGTGTCGGATCTGTTTACCAAGATCTTTCTGCCCCAGCTTCGAGCAGTTGGCTTTGATTTTTGATCCTTCTTCCCTTTTATGCACTTGTACCAGTCCAGTAGCAGTAGATGTACTGAATTACTGAGCAGAATTTTTGGATCTTTGAACCTGCCCTTGCACAATGAGTAGGACGCGGAGAGGGTCACTGACTCGTCGATAGCGTCAAGGGCAACGTCGCCCGCCGCTGGAGAGATGAGACCTTGCTTGTTGATGTCTAATCTAAAATCTGCTTATTATGGATAGGTCTGTTCAAACATTCTAATGATATCATAAACACATAAAGGATCCCAGCCATTCTCTCCTGATATTCCCCGGCTAGTCGTGTAGCTCTTTTCAAGTTCCCCGAAAACGCCGTTTCCAAAATTCTTTACTTACCCAAGAATCGTTATCTGGGCCTAAATCCCGGAACGGGCCAGGCAGTGTAGATAGAGCCCCGGCCCTCCTGAAAGATTGGTCGTACAGTGGATCATCTCCACAGTCCCCAACCGAAGGATGCTTGCTTGGTGTACCCGAACGCCAAAACTCCCCGTCCGTCTTCTAATAAACAAGATCATCACGAGGAAAATGATGATGATGATGATGATGATGATGATGACTCCTTTGGCAAGAATGGCTTCACCACGTCTGGCCACTCGACCCTGTCGCCGCAGTCGCCCTTTTCCGCAATCCAGCTCTTCACCTTGTCCACGTCCCAGCCGCTGACATAGCGCTTCTTCTCCTCGTCCTTCTTGACGGGCTTGCCGAGCTTGAAGTCGTCTTGCATCGTGCAGACGTCGTCGTGCCACAGGAACTGGAAGCAGTCGGCGTGCTCCAGACACGCCGCCTTGCAGCTCTCCCAGCTGACGTGTGCGACCTTCTCCAGGTCCGACTTCTCGTCCTCCTTCTTGGCCTTGTTGACGCGCCACTCCTCCCAGTCGTGGTCCTTGGCGTCCGGGTCGAGGTAGAACCAGCCCTCTGAGGCGTTGTCCCAGTCCTCACGCACGGGGCGGAGCTTGGACGAGACGAACTCGTCGTAGACCTCGCTGAAGACGAGGGGCTTCTGGTTCGTGCGGTACCGCTTGCGCTCAAAGTCCCAGAAGGACGCGATCTCTTCGCTGTTCATGTGGTGCATCATGCCCACGGCGTGGCACCAGGTGTTGGATCCGAAGGGCGTGGTGTAGGGCTTCTCACCGTTGGAGAGTGGCCACTTTTCACAATGGTTTGTTAGTACACTGCCCAAGCTTTTCTGAACACAGTTGCACTCACAAATCCTTCGACCAGGATCCCAATAGTCGCATTAAGCGCCTGGGCAAACATAAAATCTCCACAGCAGTTATCCTTGATCTCCACGTCGTACCGGTTCGCAACACCCGGGTTCTTGCCAGCAAACTCCCTCATGGCACCCCTCGACACGACGTACCCGCTGCCTCCGTGGGCAAACAGCTTGTCCCCAATCACGGTAGGGACGCCAAAGTAGCGCTCCTTGGACGGGTCCAGCCTCCGGAGGGCATAGACCATGTTGGGCCACGAGACGTACGTGTCCGCGTCGACAAAGACGTACCAGTCGTAGTCGGGCCGCAGCCGGTAGCTCTTCTCGGCCATGTGGATGTTCTTGTACTTGTCGAGGTTCCAGCCGGCCGAGTCGGCGCCCTCGAGGGTCTTGACGCAGTTGTCCTGGTCCACGGCGCACTCCTGCTGCAGCCGGTACAGGTCAAAGTCCTCGTTGTCCTCCTTGGCCTCGCTCAGGACGCTGTCGAGGCTGTCGCGGACGTGGTGGCCGCCTATGTGCTGGTCCAGGTCCGAGAAGAGCAGGTAGTCGGGCAGGCACTTGAGAGCCGTCATGATCTGCACGGGGAGTCTGTCGTACGACTCGGTGGCGCCCGTCTTCATGATGAGCAGGATGCCCGAGGTGTCTGGGAACCCGTCACAGGCCGGGTCGCGGGAAGGAGAATGCGGTAGCTTGGAGCCATCTTTGTGCTTGTTGTTGGCGTTGCCGGTAGGGGTTTCGGTTTCCCTCAGCGCGGTCACGGTCACGGTGGCAGTGGTAGTGAAAGCCGGCGTTGCGCTCGCGTTGGAGATGATCCCGGTATCAGCCTTGCCATCTGCACCAGGCCGCATATATGTGTTGAGGTGGTCTGTGTTGAAGGTCCCGGCGTCCCAAGTAGCCCGGTCGAGGCGCTTTGCTGTTATTAGTAGGACGACAGCTGATATGAAGGCGAAGAATACAATAGTCAAGGACCTGTGTGATGTCATCCTGGCGGTGGCGGCAACCTTTGGGGAGGGAGAGGGAGGGATGTTCTGAAGACGTTCGCAAGGTCAAGTGAAGGGAACCGACCAACTGGTCGAGGTTGAGGGTTTGTTTCCGAAAGTCAAGTCGGGTTGTACATCTCCTACTTGATCATAGACGTAGGAGGGGGAAGCAAAGAAAGCATGAGAAAAGATGACAGAGTTCAAAAGTGAGAGGGGAGGAAGAAGATGAATGGAAGAAGAAGAACGAATAGTAAGATAGGAGACGAGAATGTTCAAAGAAGGGAGGGCGGAAAGAATAAAGTTGGCCATTGCTGCAGCCCTGGCCTCGACCCCTTGTCAGCGAGGCTGCTGAGAGGATGTAGCCCACAAGCAGCATTTTTGGACCAGACAGATCTAGTAGAGTAAATCGTATACCATGTACGACCACTCTAAGATTTAGACACGGACAGAAAGTGGAGACTCTTCAGGATGGCTGCCGTGGTGGCGTTGCTAGAAGCCCGTCCAGTTGGCCGCAGGGTGAGATGGATGGTGTCGACAAGGGATATATGCGACTACGTACAGATAGTAACAAAATGGACTGAGACCTCGCGGGAAATTTGTCTCACCCAACCCCCCTCGAGTCCGAAAAGCGCGCCACACTCCAGAATGAGACGCTGTTGATCATCCAATACAGACTCGGGCATGTTGAAATTTGGATCACCAGAGAACAAAGAAAAAAAAATATTACACACTTTGTATAACTCGGCCAGGCAGGCACAAACACTTGAACACATGCCAGTGTACCTCACTGAGAAGCTGAGATGACGCTGGAGCTGAAGTACGCCCTTGACTTATTTTTTTTTGGTTGGGGGGGGAGGGGGGGGGGGGGCGTCTGCCGCACCCCAACATTCAGCAGTCTAAACAGTAATAAGTAATACTCATCATCCTCCCAAAACTGGCCTGTAGTAAGTGGGAGCTAGCCAACGTGTCACCTCACCACTGTCCTCATTCGCAGTTCCCGTGTCGAGGCCGGCCGTGGTGGACGACGAGCAGGGATTCACTGTGGCATATGCAAGGGATTTCCCACAACAAGCACTGTCAGATAAGCTTATTCTGTTCCGCGAACCCTCATTCGGCCTCCCAACGCAGATCGGGAGGCTTCTTTTAGACTTGCCGTTTCGAACCAGACCTCGGAACCTTGAAACGTGCTATTACGGGACACTCACTGAAGCCATTTATATAGTATAGAGTCCTGAGAGTGACTGGTATTGGGATGCAAAGGCTTTTCCCGGAGGTCCTTCTGCAACACGATGTACTGATCGAGTGTTTGTTTCGAACATCATTGAGAATAATGATAATGAATTCAAGCAAGTAACCCCCCCCCCTCCAAAGCAAACCAAAACACCACCAATATTTGCTTCAGCTTTGCGCCGATCCAGTGTGTTCTAGGAGCGAGTCACTGCTATGCCTTGTCCACAGGGCGCTCAGTAATCCTCAATGCGACCCAAGACTCCCCGGGCCTCTCGGCATACCACCATCAGCTCTATAAACGGGAGTGTTCGACTAGGCGCTGACAAGGTCCGTCTCAGCTGACCAACGCCACCCAAAATAAGCTGTCCTTTTGCGGGATCAGCAAGTCTGTTGCACTGTACCATCTAACCAATTCGCTCTGCATTCTCGTATTTTCCTCCATTGCTCTTTGCTGAGACGAGCTAGCGCATGCATGTTGAACAATGCCCCCCCCCCCCCAACGCCCATCCTTCCACCTCGCCTCAGACCCCCAAACAGACGCCATTTTTGAACAAAAGAAGACAAGGAAAATCTCCGGGGCAGCATCCGCGGAGCCGAGAGTGGCATGTGGGGCTGCCACTACTCCAGTCTTGACAGCTTAAGCATAATTAGGATCATAGGGAATTCAATAACCAAGAAGCAAGAGCATAAAAGAAGAGGAAAAGGTAGGTACGTATGAAATTGAAGCTTTTCCCTCACACTAAATCTTATCATAACAGACCCCCCACACTACTCCATCTTTTTACGAGCTGTAGAGTATCTCATCAGGGGGTTCTCGACGACAGGCCTCCAGTACTGTGAATCACTCTGCACAATCTTTGTGTCCTCGAACTTCAACGCTCGCACATCCTCCAGCCCAAATTTGTCATACAGCTCCGTGGAGCCAGAATACATGACCTCCATGGACGTTCCTCCAAACTCCATCGGCGGGTCATTTCCTTGCAAAACACACCAGTACTTCAGCCCACCCGGGATCGGCTCAAAATTCTGGAGCTCAGAGCCGTAATCGTTCTCAGCAGCCATGACAGCCCTGCTCGGCTCGTACAGGTGCACGCAGAGGAACCTCCCTCCAGGGCGCAAGAACGCCGCCACGTTCCGCCACATGCCCTCGAGCACCTCCCGGCTGGAGGCGTGGTCGAAGAGCCAGTTCGCCTGCACAATGTCGTAGCGCCCCCTCCCACTGCTTGAGTTGCTCGTGGGAAGCGCCCAGTGGCTGGGACACATCGGCCTCAAACCAGCGGATTCGGTCGCCGCCCAGACCAGACTCCTCGGCGAGGTCTTTTCCGATCTGCATCATCTCGGAGGATATGTCGACCACGTCCACACGGGCGGCGCCGCGCTCGACGGCCTGGCGGGCTCGCAGGCCGGTGCCACCGCCCAGGTCCAGGACCGTGAGGCCGGTCGGGTCGCCCAGTGCCGTCAGGTAGAGCTCGGTCTCGAGTTGACCGAGCGGGGTGTGGAATGCGTATGCCTCATAGGCGGAGGCTTGAGAATTGTATTCCGCTGCGATCTTCGACGTCGTCATGATCAAACATTCAACCTCATGTCAGGGGGGCAGTGCAATAGCTTCAGTCTTGGGGTAAAGGGACTGATCGGAAGATAGGAAAGAGGGGAAACAGTGATACGAACTGTATACTTGGGTGATTTTCTATTAGCGCTGACGTTCAACCTGAAAAGGATTTATGATAGCATCAAGCGATACTACCTCAAGGAGGGGGAGAGGCTTTTCTGTTGGCCAGATGCTGTGTGGATGGCTAGTTGGGTACTGATTAGGAGTGACGTGCTCTTCTTCACACATAGACATTCCGAATTCATTAATAATCCCGCAACTAACACTTCATACATTATGTTGACTATGTGCGAGTGCTGGTGTGAGGAGGAAAACCTCGGACGCGATGGTGTTGATGATAAGAAGCCAGTTCCTTTGGATTTCCAAAAGCCGACATAACTTGCCTGGACCATGAAAGCCTAGAGTACCAGGCCGCCAGGTGAAGCTTCCCGGTGCAATGATGGCACTCAAGTTGAATAGACTGGAGGCTCAGGTGGTGCAAGAGCTGCGACAGTGTGAACGAAAATAATTAGACAACATGTCCCTCTAAATGTTGGAAAAGAAAAGATATCTCGGCTGCTTGCCCTGCAAGGTAGGCTGGGCAAAGCTGCACACCAAGTCTAGTGATAGGACAGCGTCCGAGAGCGCCTACACCTTGTGAAAGTGTCAGTCAGATCTCTGGATCAAGACTTGCAAGCACGAGGTCGATACCACCGGTCTTGACGTTCTGACTGCCTTTGGGAATGGCTCAGGTGGAACTGAATTGGATCGTTCAACAGGTCAAAAAGGGCAGGAAAAGGGGCTGCTGTTGTTGACGTTGCACCTCCTACAGTGACGTGGTCTGTCGGGTGAGGGTATATGAAAATTGTGTAGAGATATGGCGCGGAGAGGACACTCGGCCAAGTACAAGACTGTCAACTAAAAGTGTGTTTCAAAGGGGCCCGGATTCCTATCCTCACAGTCCACACACGGTTTTTCTTTTCACATGCAACGGATATGAGCGACAGTGTGATCAAAAAGGCCTGCTGTTTCCTTTCCTGATAAGAGCCATCGAAATGATATAAGCCCGACTGAATATATACATGTTGAATCCCTCTATACTTCCCACCTGCTCTGCCGCCAGCGACATTTGCATACCAATTCAGGTGCTTCTTCTCGAGCACACTCCAGCTCGCAGCTCTCGGCTCATTCAAGGCTGATCAGGCTTCTGAACATATTGCTTCTTCTTGTCAAACCCCTTGACGTTCTCCGGGAACGCAAACGCGACGTGGGGGTTCGCCCCGCCCGTCTCGATCTCGCCAAACTTCAGCCTCGACTCCATGAGGTGCTTCTCCTTGTGCCAGTGGCCGAGGCACGCCCCCCTGGACAGCGCGTCCAGGTCCCTGCTGCGCGAGGTCGTCACGAACGTGCTGAAGTTGGCATCCGCGGCGTAGCCGTTCATGACGAACCCGTGCATGCCGACGAGCAGGGTCAGGAACGTCACGCCCACGGCGACGGCGTAGGGCATGATGAGCCAGAAGGGCTCGTACTTCCACACCTGCACCGAGGTCGTGACCGCGCACTGCGCCGTGCTGAGCCGCCTGTCGTGCAGGCCCGTGTCGGACAGCATGGAGAAGAAGACATCGCGGTACAGCTCGCCTACGGACGCCGCCAGGTCGTCTCCGCCTGCTGGCAGCTGGGATGCCGGGTTGAGGAGCGTGGTCTGGGTCGTCGAGGTCCAGGTGGCGGCGTACTCTGTGTCGGGGTCGCTCTGGTTGACTAGTGAGACGTTTCCGCTGAGGAGGTCGCGGAGCAGCCAGCCCGTCGCGTGATAAGAGCTTTTCCCCCGGTCGTCAGCACATGGTGGGTAGTAGGAGAGAGTCTGCAGGAGCACTGAGCTTACCCGAACTGGAGATAATCGAAAGCATCGGGACTTTCTGTGCTGCCATTGGGGAGCAGCAGGTTGTGTAGCTGCGTCTCGCTGTTCACGATGCTCATGTTGCCGTTGGCCCAGTTGACTTCGAATGAGTAAGTCGCGTTGTACATTTCTGTGAGGGCTGGTCAGCCACCTTGGACTTCTCGATCATCTGAGCATCTGGAAAAAGAACCACTCAGATAAGAGTGAGCGTTGGATGTGGTCTCGTAGACGATCCGACTTACGGCACTCAGAGATGTGTGTCGTCAAATGAGTCCACAGCCCGTCCGTAGCGTTTGGAGCCTGCGTGACCCAGCCCAGCCACAGTGAAGGGAGACCGGTGAAGAGACCAATCTCCGGGTCCTCTGGATCGGCCTGGCTCATGTTGGTCCATATAAGCGGAGCTCCATTCTCATCCTCGGCACCCATGGGCAGAGAAGAATAGCTGGCGTAGATCAGAGGGCCACCGTCCGGTGCAAAGTCGGACTTGCTGACCTGCTGGCCGGGCCCGCCAAACTCGTCTCTGTCCTCGCAGCCGTAGGCGGGCGCGAAGAAGGAGGTGGTGTATGTGCAGTTCGTGCCGGCGGGGCAGGGGTTGCTCGGCTGCAGAGGGCCCGTGGTGGACAGCGTAGAGAGCTCAAAGAGGCGCGTCAGCTCCGGGGACGGCCTGGAGTAGGTGTAAGTTCCGTCGCCGAGGATGTTCCAGTTTGCGAGGCCGGACAGGTCGTCATCGGCTCCGGCTAGGGTGTAGCCAATCTCGCGGCTGAAGTTCATGATGGGCAAGTTGGTACAGTTGGTGACGCTTGTATCGTAGCCGGCGGTGGATATCAACGTGGAAGGCGATGCAATGGCACATAATGGTAATGCCCTTGAGAGGTGGCATGAATGTTAGCGAGTGGGGTCTCAGAGATGCAGTGACCACAGGATCTCCTTTTCGTACCATGACACAATGGCAAGCAGAGCAGGAAGCCAGGTTTTGACCAAGAATTCAAAGTTAAGAAATTGGAATGGATCGTAGTAGACCTGAAGAAGGTCAAGTCAGCAACAGATATAGATGAGTTTAAATGTTTACTTCTTGCCAGAAATGATAATATTCATGATACAGGGAGTGCACTCACTGAAAAGATCGCATCTAGGGTCGACATCTTCAGAGCTCGCTTCTTGACAATCAGCTATGAGACATGATAATTATTACTTGTTAGCTTCGTTCAACGTAGGTAGTATGGGTAGCATGGAGCTCGGAGGGCCAGATATCGTACCCAAGCCTGCTGCTTGTAGGCTATTTCCACAGAAGCAATCAGGATAGCCTTCACAAAGAATGAAAGTGCACTGCCGAATCTCGGAGGCCATTGCGAGTCGCCATAGACCCGATGTCCATTGAGGCTTGCGTTGTAAAGGTGGTGTGCAAGTGCCGTGAGGAGACCAAGAACAGCAAGGCCGATCATGGATATCTGCATCCAGTACTCATGATATGCCCGATGAACCCTGGTCTTGGTCCTCTGGAACCGGCCTTGAGAACCCTGAGCCGGGATTTTGGAGGGTACAGGGGTGACTTGAAATGTAGCAGTCTTTTTCAAGGTGCTGCTTGTACTGATTGAGGGCTGGACGGTAGAGGAGGGACTCAAGTTCCCAAAGGTCTGCTGAGGCGAGAGGGGCGCCCTCAGAGTGCTTTGGCTATCGACACGAGTGGGGGTGAGAAGGGAGTGTGGAGTGGTTGGACTGGGCAGATTTACGCCGCCTGCCAGGCCGGCAGCAGAGTTGGTGACCTGGCGTGAGTTGTCCCTGACATTCGCATCAAGACCAGCACTTGCCGTGGCCGAGGAATTTGTTGTACTGGACACAGTAGTGGTCGATAATGAGTAACTTGATGCCGAAGGACTGGGTCCCACAGAGGTCCCACGAGGTGAGGCCCCGGGGCCACTATGGAGGCCAGGGGAAGATGGAGAAGCCAGCGATGCAGACATTCTGAGAAGATCCCTAAAAGGACGCAGGCAGGATCAAGTGCTGTCAAAGCGTATGGGCGAGGGAAGGGAAAACCTGGATGGACTGAGAACACCATCACCAGAATCATGGAGGAGAGATACTTATGCTTCTTATACCTCAGACTTGGACTTCAGTCAATCATACCATGCAGGATTTTCCAGGCCAAGAGCACCCGACCTTAGCATTTGATACACCATGATACGTCCCGCATCGGTCAGTCGAACCCTTCACCATTCAATCTCGACGTTTTCCAGGCTGCAGTATTTGTGTGCCCCTTGAAGGTCCAATCACACAACTTGCCAGGTTGATCTAAGCCCAAGGTTTCTCAGCTCCGAGGCACAGTGGTGGAACAGTAAGCAATATCGCAGCACAATTATTCCTTTCCCATGATCAGACCCAGTGCGGGCCGGTTTCCGCTGGGGACTTTGGACCACCCCCTCCAGAATATCGAGTGCATGCGGGTTCCTCCAAGGTGTGTCAGCAGGGCTGAAGTGCGGATTGGCCTTGCAAACGGGCAATGATCGGCTGCAGTTCTGACAGGACAGACAGATTTTTTTTCTCCTTTCCAAACGGCCGCCTGTGAACCACGCTGGTGGTGCTAAGTGGCCCCTGTTCGAACCCCCCGCGAGCCACCATCACGAGGTTGCATATGCCCCTGGACTGCCAAAATTATCCTCTGTTTAACCCCGCTTACGTACCCATCAGGCCTGTTAACCTCATTCGTCGTACCGAGAGAAGAACCCTCGTTGACAGGTTGGACCCACCCTCTCAGCCCGAGATAAGAACGTGGTCTGGCTCCCTCAATCTTCAGCTGAAAAGAGAGAGAGGGTGGGAAAGAAAAGAGAAAGGAATGATCACGACATTACCTATGGGCGCCCACCGCTACTTCTTCTCGATGGCACCTCGTCACGCGAGATTGCGGCACTTGCCCCTGCATTGGCGTAAAGCCCTTTGGCTATCATGTGTGTGTGTCAGAGACTGTATGAGGAAGGGAGGAAGAGAGAGAGAGTGTGTGTGTGTGTCAACACGTAAGCAATACGCATAATGGTTGTCCCAAAGAAAGCCATCTTGATGTCGTAAGCAGATTACCAACCAGGCGAGACCGTTGAGCTAGGATATAAAGTTCTGAACACCGCTGCGGGCCCTCCGGAGGAAGGATAGGACACCCACGGCTGAACGATCTCTTTTCAGACGTCCAAAAGCGCTTCCAAGCACGAGGTGTCTTGGCTCAGAATTTAGGTGGCAGCTGGGATGTGGTGTGCCAAGAGGAGGGTATGGCGGTGAGCCCCTCATATCGTCCTCGAAGAGATGGTATCCGGAGCCGGATACAGGACAGTTGATAACCCTGGGCAAGACCTGGCGATTCAGCTCTGCCACATAATATATGGCCTTTAATTTAGCCCTGAGAGGGTACCGTGCTCCAACTGGGGTGCGATGGCTTGTGCTCCACAACGGGGTCAGAACTTTACCCAAAGTACTCCGGACAGGTCACATGTATCGCGATACACACGGTGCATTCCCCCCTTTCGAGATTAGTATTTTTGCGTCTCAGTGATTCGGGATGCATCAATAAACACATGGACGATGATCGGTGCCACAGACGTGAAATGGAAGCCTTCAGGGCTGTAGTGGGTTTTTCGTAGCGTCGTAAAAGAATTCTTCACAAATATAAGCACCTAGATCAGGACTCACCACCCAACGATTGCACAACTTGTCATGCGCCTTGCATATTCATATACGCTGTGTCATCTTAAGGACAATACTCACAACGAGAGAGAAGATCTCGTCAAGGTCGCGCCAAGGATATCAGACATCTAGAATGGGCGTTCGGTGGTGAGGAATGGGCCATCGGCGGAGTCAGAACATGGTATCATGTTAGGACTTGAATGGGGATTGGCCAGATACACTTTGTTGATGAGTAAGGTTATATCGCTTGAATATTCCTTCAACATCTGAACTATCGACCTTGCGTTCATAGAACATGGTTCTCAAGGCTCCCATATTTTTTTTATCGCTTGTATAGCTTACGGTCATGTTTAATATTTTAACAATGACTCGCAACAATCCATCCCCAATGAAGAAGAGGAGGGAGAAAAGAAAAGAAAGGCAATAGTTTCCGGCATAGACCCACCCACTATAGAGCCCTAGGAACAGAACTCGTGAGCCGTCAGACAGCCGGGGTCTAGCCCGAGCTATCAAGATTCCCACGTTTATTGACGAATAGCTTACTTGTAAACTTTTTGAGCAGCGGCCGGCGGGTACTTCCTTTTTTTTTTTTTTTTTCATTCTTTCCCCTTTTCGTCTTCCTCACACCGTAAGCCCCACCAAGGCTCATTTTGTCGCCGATGAATATTCGCAAAAGGACCAGATATTGTAGTGCAACTCTCACAACATATATTGACATGTTTCTCCTAAGGATACACAGTACGATGTAGCTAAGCAAGAAACCCGCCCCTCCGCCCCTCGCCGGACTGTCCGAACAAGTGTCCGTTCAGTATCCGACGACAGAAGCAGGAAGAAGATCCTCGCTGTTGGTCGAGCCGACACCGATCAGAAGTTTTGTACGAGAAAATGATACAGGTCCAAACCACACAAAATATATATCTACATTGAACATGAAGAGCCTCCTTTCTCTCCCTCTCAAACGAATCCCCTTTCCCCCTCCGCCAACAATGAGAAAAGCATATAAGACATCAAAGCCCTACCACTTAGTTCTTGTTGACATCACGAGCGTGGCGGCGCTTCTTGCAGGACTTGGCGGCCGCAGTGCTGGTGGCCTCAGGGGCAGCCGACGTGGCGGCCGACGTGGCGACGGAGGCGGCGGCGGTGACGGCCTCGGCGGAGGAGCTGGCGGCGGCGGCCACGGAGGTAGTGGCGGCCGCAGAGCTGGCGGCAGCAGAGGTGACAGCCGCAGCAGAGGTGGCGGCCGCAGCAGAAGTGGCAGCAGCGGAGGTGGCAGCAGCGGCGGTGGTGGCGGCGGCGGCAGAAGAGTCAGAGCCGGAGCCGAAAGCCAGGGTAGGGCCGGGGATGGGGTAGGTGCTGAAGTCGGTGTACTGAAGAAACATCTTATTAGTATCTTATGTCTTTTGTTGTCGAAGAATGTGATGAAACAGAAAAGGGCCACTCACAATGTTGAAGACGATTCCATCCTCGTCCTCGGTGTACAGGCTGGTGCCGAGGGTGCCGGAAGGCAGCTCAGTGCCAGAGCCGGTGACGGCCAGGTTCACACACTGGGGGTAGTTCTGGGCACCGTCGGCGTTCTCGGCGCTGTGGAGGGCGATGATCTCGTGGCGGAGGACGTAGTTGCCGGCCTTGAGCGACGAGGGGATGGTGATGTCCCACGCGAAGCCGTTGGAGATGAGCGTGTCCGAGGCCCAGGTGCCCGGGTTGGAGCCGCTGACCAGGCCACCCTCGTCGATCTTGATCCACTCCAGGGTGGCTGTTGTTGTGTGGTGTTAGTCAAGTAAGGTCCGTGCAGGAGTTCTTGAGGTTCGAGGCAAATGAGGCATAGACGTGGGTATACTCACTCTTGTCAACAGTCGTAGGGTCGTCAGCCGCAGCAATGTAGGTGATAACTGGGCCGTGGTGCTATCAAGGTAATTACAATGTCAGTAGATGCTCGGTGGTGACGACAAAATGACCCATCAATGGGTAGATGCTTCGGAGAGCTACAAACGTACAGAGTCGGGCCAGGTGTTCCAGGTGGCAGTGACGGTGCCACCAGCAGCAACGGTAGCGTTGTTCAGGAGACCGTTGGTGGCATCCTTGTGGCAGATGATGTCCGAGGTGCCAAAGGCATCGGGGGCAACGTAGCCGTTGTCAGAGGCAGACTCGGACCAGGCAATGAACTCGTTGCCGGTGTCCGTGCCAGCAGAAACAGCCCACTGCTCGTCAAAGCCGGCAAAGGTGTCACCGCCGATGGTCCAGCTGGAGACGTAACCGTGGGCGGAGACGAGGCTGGCACCGGCGGCCAGGGCGAGAACGGCGGGGGTCTTGGAAGGCATCTTGAGAATTGTGGATGATGTGATTTTGTGGATTGTGTTTTCGAAGAAGGAAGAAAAGACACAAAGTTGGGAGACCTGGAGCAGTTTCAAGCACTGTCGAAAAATGTGTGTGTGTTTGTTGTTGTTGTTGTTACCCGGCTGGCGGAAAGAATGAATTTGACTGTAGTCAATACAGCAAGCGGATAGAAAAAAGAATGGATTCTCAAGGAACGTCCTCGAAGAAAAAGAGAGAATGAATGTTGGTGAGAATTGTCGACCTGAGGAGCAAAAGAGAGGAAGAGGAAGCTGCAGGAGAGATGCAACCACCAACCGCTCTTATATCAAAATCTTAGAAACGACGGACCAGCCATCCACACCCCCCCCCCCCCCCCTCCTCCTCCTCCTCCCGATAATTTCCATCAAACAACAAGCATACAAGGCTGCCTACTCCGCCTCTACGGTCGTTTGCTACTATGGGGGCACAAAGGGGCGGGGATGGGATTGGGGGGGGGGCCTCCATCATGGGCGCCCGGAGTCTGGAAGGAGTCGACATAGGATGATGGAAATGAACGGTGCACGCTGAAGTCTTGGCGACAAGGTTAACGACAGTATCGAGCCTATCGCTCTGGGCGAAATAGACGCCTGTGGGGCCCCACCCCCGAGGTCCAGCCAGCTTTGGGACCACTGTTTCAGTTTCAACAGCTTCTCGGGGCGGCAATGCAACCTTGCGGCTGGCCCCTCGCGCTTGCTTGTGGTCCGTGGCGCGCCTCTTCGTTGTGGTTCCCCCATCCCCTCTTTTCTTTCGTGATCTGCTCTGCTCTGCTCTGATGTGCTTATGATCTGCTCAGGGGGCAAGAGAAACTGTTTGCTGGGAACAAGACCGGGCATTGACACAATAGCACCACTCCACAAAATAAACACGGGATGGGGCTTGATGAGAAAAGGAAAAGAGAAAAGGAGGAGGAGTCAGCACCGAGGCAAGCTTGCATGAAATTCCACCCCCCATAGTGGTTGGAAACAAAAACGGTCTTGGCAATGTCCACTTTATATCCCGCTTATGTGCGAGAGCACACTATACGCGAGAAAAGGAGACGACGCATGATGCCTGTTTGCCAAGAAGAGTTTGAAACGTCCACTAGAGGAATACATCATGGCCAGATCCTGTCCCATCCTTCATAGCCCGTTCTCGGTAGCAAGCCGGAATGCTGCGTGTAATAATACTCATGGTAGTGTCCCAAGCAGAGCCTCTCTCTTCCCTCTTTCGAAACCCAATCTACACAGCCCAACTCTGTTCGGGCCCGTTCCGATTCAGTTTGTTGGTTTCGTCGATCTCATCGCCAGGGTCTTGGAAGGCCGTGCGGCCTCCCGTAACCAGGAGCAAAGCTTAGCTGCAGGTGCATCATTCTACAGAGGGGGGGCTTGCATACATCCCACAAGGGGGGTCAGTTTTTCCGTGTTGGGTCTACAATTCCGTCTTGGCGATGTGCCGACATGACTGCAAATGACGTGCGGCGGCGCTTCCTGACGCGCGGTGAGAAGGCGCCCCCTTCGGGATCCTCTCTATATACACCAAACATCCTTACAGATGGATTCCAATTTCGGAATAATTTGACGCTGCACATTTCTCTTTTCTCGAAAGGGGGTGGCACCAATAGCTGGCCAGCTAGCTATTGATAGAGATGATGGAGAAGGAAAAATTTTGTGGTTTCAACTGACAGCCAGCTATCTACTTATACGGAGGAGGAAGAGAGAACCTTTACTAGTAGGGTAGTACACAGGCGAGAGAGAACAACTTTTGTTAGCTGCAAAATACAACTATATAGACAGGCCTGAGACAACAGTACCAAGTGCTTAGGTGTTAATGGAGGCAACCAGGATATCACTCTCAAGAGTAGAGGTACATCTTCCCTCAACAAGGACACTCTCACCAAATCCTCATCAATTACCTTATCGGGTCACAGAGATATACCAGCATCTCCCAGCAATCAAAGAAATATGGTTGGGACCAGGGCTTGCTGTCCCAGGATCACAATGACATCGAAGTTGACTAAATGTCTCCCTCATTCAGTGCCTATGTCTGCATGGTGGATTTAATTTTTACTGCGAATCTGGTACTAGCAGGGATGCATACTTACTCAGGCCAGTCTGGGCTCTTTGAGCACCAGTACAACTGTTCACTTTCACAGGTTCTGCAGACAGATTTCCCAAGCTGCCCCGATCAAGGAGAAGGGGCAGACACCGGTTGGCATCCAGAGAACCAAAACTCGGACATCTTTGTATGGAAAAAAGAATGTCAGAGCAATGGAAAAGTACTTAGTTAAGTACTTGGCTGACCGAAGCTGTCAGTGTGATTGGGGGGAATCCCAGCAAACAAAGGCCAACTGGGCATAGGGTTCTGGCTGAGAGCCTCCCCGAGACCTACCCCCGAGGCTCAAAATGACTAGCGAAAGGCAACCCTAGATGTCCATTGTTTTTGTCTGTCTGAATTCAGAATGTCAGGTGGTCATCTAGATCGCATGCAGCAAGTCAGGGCTCACCTGCATCCCTAGCAACCACAACAACACAGACAATTATGACCTCTATAATCATTTCATCTAGGATCCAAATCCGCCTTGAACCGAGTTTGGGTGTTGCCAAAGGGGATTACAGGAGTCTCAACAACTTGGGGCCCAAGGTGCTCAATATCGCATTGCAAACATAATAACTGGCCAACAGCAAAGGCAAAATGTAGTGAGACTTGCTGCGAACAACCCTGATGAGCAAGCGTAGGGAGGGAGGGAGGCCATGAAAAGTTTGATTCACAGATATGACAGACGGGCCTAGGCAAGGAGAAAGCACCAGTAGTTATGCGTCCAAGACAGGATGACCCTGTGGCACAAGAAGGAAGCAGCAGGTCGGGTCAACACCAGCAACTCACTGCCACATACACATTGTTCCACCAATGACCAAGCAAAACTTCCCAAGGGTTCTTATTGCTAAAACCGAACTGCCTGGAGGAGGAAGATAGAGCAAGGCTTTGGTAGATACTCTAGGTATATATGACTGTCAGCTGCTACTAGAGAAAGAAAGAAACAAAATCTCTTATCAATTACATCACTAACAGCTAGCTATTCAATATAGACAAGCAAGAAAATGTTTGGTAAATATTGCAATTAGCTCGTTGCTTATAATTAAAGGAAAAGCAAGAGGGAAGAATTTTATATGTAGGTTGCAGGGGATGGGGAATCTATTTATAAACGATCGTAACTATCGCAAACAGCCAGAACGAAATGTTCCGTAATTAAACCCAAATGGTGTTATGTACAGTTGAAAGAATAATTTTCGTAATATTTAGTAGGTAACACGCATAGCCACAGAAAACCTTCTTAGAAAACTTTGGTGAGTAATCACTACCAACAGCACGCTGCTTGCAGAAGGGAGGAGGAAAGCGTTTGGAACCTGCAGTATTTTGGTTAGGCACGCCTTGGGTGAAAAGAAGCTATTCACATAATTATTAGTAGACATAAGTCTATCCTCCATAAGTTGCTCGGGTTAGTAGATTGTGAATCGAGATTTTATGGCACCGGAGTGAATCCACGTATCCGCTAGGGATGATAATGAAATAGTGCAGTTCATATGCGAATTATGCTAAGGATAAGGGCTATGCGGGTGACACTGATTAGTGGTCTCGATTTGATCTTGAAAGGCGGCGTAGATGTTCATCGTTCGGGGTTATATTATTTACAGCCCAATACTGAACTAGCAAGGTCGCTATCACGATCACTAAAGGCTCTTCATATTAGCAAGCGACTACTGAGCATCGCGCCGATTGCATTCTAGTCTTACAGAAAGCGGAAGGCCGTTCCCGGTGCCGGTGAGACAAATAAGGCCTCAGTAAAGTATATGTATGTACATGACGGGATCGACTTTGGCCCTCAGGCCCCACCTTTGGAGACCTGCTCGGCCCATGCCACCTTCTCCTTCTTCAGCTCCCTCTTCACATACCAGATGGTTGCCAACGACCACACGCCTGCCCACCCAAAAGGCACCGACCAGCCGATGGCGAAGGCCGCGTCGTCGCTGACTGTGAAGATGAGGATCATGCAGACGACCGCCATGCCCTCGGCACCCACCGCCCAGAATACGCCCAGCTGACGAAGCATGCTCCTGAAGACGTGGCTGGCCTCATACCTCCTGTTGAGGGCCTCGCGGAAGGCCGTACCACCCGAACCGTCTACGGCAACCACGTCCTCGATGATTGTATATATACATGGCCGCAGCTGGGCGCCCTTTGGTATCGACGACATGCGAATGGGTGCGGGAACGCGGAAGAGGCGGAGCGTGTCGACCAGAAGCAACTCTGTGCCGAACGTGAACAACATGGTCGTCAGAGGCACCGAGAGGAGCCGGATGGGTGGCCAATACTGGCAAGTGCCTCTGAGATAACAGAGTTAGCATGGCTGTGAGTATCCATCCCGTCTGGACGGACTTTTTCGGGGTGTAACATACATGATCAGCTCGAGCATGATGATGATCCAGGCAAGAGTGTAGTTCCAGTGGAACAGGTCTAGGTACCATCTCCTGGCTCCTATGACGCGGCAGGTGCTGGATTTCTTGTACAATCTCCAGAAACGGACAAAGTACTCGATGATGCTGGCCCCTCCTATCGCAGCGGTGACGATGGAGAAGACAGCATTGGCGGAGAGCACCTCCCCCTTGTGTGTTGGCGTATTGGCACCAGGCCCGACGCCATACCAGAGCCCAAAGTACAGTGCGATGGGCATCACCACCGAGTCGAATATGATGAAGGACCAGAAAATGAAGATGGCTTTCTTTCGCGTGTGCAGGGTATAGTTCAACGGCGGAGGCTCCGGCTCAAGCAGTTCTGGTGTCGACCCGCCAGCACCGGCCACGCCCCCTCCCTCGGCACCCGTGGCGGCTTCTGCACCTTGTGCAGCTGGTGTCCCTTCCTGGTGACTGGAGAACCGCCTTGTCATGGCCAAGCTGGGCCGACCAAAAGGCCCATCGAACCGCCGGTCGAACTCGACGCTCGACCGGACAGCCCTCTGGCTGTCCGTACGCGTCGTGGTCGGGGCATGGACGGGTGGTGGATGTTGTGGATCCGAGTTGCGGCGTTGCTGGTCGAGTATCGGTACGCTGTTCGATCTGTCCCCTGCCTTGCTGCTGGTTGGGGTCCATTTGCGGTTGCTCCAGGTAACAGGAGGACGCCTGACATCGAGAGAATGGCGACCAAAACGGCTGGGCTTTAGGTCCGAGTGCAAACTTGCTCGGGGCGGCCTTTCAGTTTCTGGATTGCCACTATTATTTGATGTAGCCCCACCGGCATTCGTTGGTGATGCCGTGGAAGGGGAGGCCGGTGGCTCGTCCCCCGACTGACTTGCCATCCTGGCTCAGGAAATTCGCAGACTAATTGGGCGTTGACAGGACGAGGTTGTGGAGGCGCGTCGCACAGTACAGCTAGAAGAGGAGAACCACGAAGAGCTCGTACGGAAATGATGGATATAGTGTCCTGGAAATCGATGGTCGCTATGAGACAAACCAAGAGAAAAGAGATATCAGGCCATGTCTGAAGGAAAAGGTGATATGGGGTCATCGGAAAAAGCAGTGACGGAATGCTGACCACAGCCAAGAAGGGCCAAGAAGACGACACACTGAGCAACACTTGAACGCTGGCCCAGAATCGGCAAAGAACGACAATTCAAAAAACGAAGGCTGTTGAGGCAGTGATTGTGGTGGAACGAGTGATGGCGCATCGGCTCCTTCCCTGTAGTCCGTAAGGGAGGGATGAGGTCATACGGCACTCGCAGCAGTCCGCGCAACCACGCATGAGCAGGGTGTGATGTCATACCTGGCCTGACCCACCTTGTATGCGACCCTCTATTTCTCGCGCCCGTTGTCCGCCTCCAGAAGGGAGATCGTCGACGCTGATGAGGGAGGAGACATGAACAGCAGGCTGAGCTGAGCGATGTGATTTGCCAGTTCTCAAGCAGACCTCTCTTCTTCTCTCTTTCCTCTCTTCTACTGAATTTAGAACTTCTAGCACTGGTAGATGATAGACCCAAAAACGTTGACACTACCCGGACTGACAGCAGGTTAAATTGATGATCACGAGCCATCGTGCCACTGCGAGCCGACCCTCTGGAGCTGGACCATGCACCCTTGAACCCTGGCACTGATCAAACCCTACTGTACTGACTTTGACCATAATATGTGAATGAGTGAGTGCATGATACACCCAAACAAGAATTAATTTTTCTTCGTGCTCGGGATGAACCACGGTACTATTACCGCATGCTGATTTGGTATGCTGAAACTGGTGGCAGCACACATTATTGGTCCAGGATTCCTTTTGCATAGCGCCGAGAGTGTCAGTTTCGTGATCACATTAGAGCATCCCAGAATGGCACCCAGACACTACTCGCATCGGGCGCCAGGGGCTGCAGCGCTACACCAGCCCTGTTACGCCGCTGGCTACAGGGCCAAGGCGCCAGCCATGTGTACAGGCTGTAGCACCTGACTATACACTAAAAGCACACTATAGCGTACAGAAGGATTCTCCTGAAAGCAATACCTTGCCAGATGTCTCTAAGTCAACCTTGATCTTGATCACCAACTCCGTGGCCATGGCTGGAATGCTTCCAAGGACTTCTCGGGAAGCCGCCAGAACTACTTACGCCATGCCGTTTCCAGTGGCTAGGTGGATGACGAGGGATCACCACCAGACCGAGCCCGCCGCCGCCCCCCCCCCCCAAAACCAATGTCCAGCCTTTCTACTCACCTTCCCTTCTTCCACAGCAGCCACCAGCCTGGAGAAGCTGAAAAGAGCATGACCACCACCACAAGGCGCTGGCGTCTCAGCTGCGATCACCACTGCCTGCCCATCTCCCAGCCATATGAGCACATGGCTGGCGACAGGGCAAATGACATGGCGCGGGTGCCGTTGCGACGACGCGTCTTACCACCATCTCGTGTGCCTGGCGTTGCAAGGAATGGCCAGACAGGAAGCTGCAGATACCAATGTAGGATCCGCCGGCACACAATGTGACTACACCTGCAGTGGCCATACCGATCGCCTACAAAACTTGGTTCATCTGGGCTCAGACAGCCCTATTGAGGCATCGGGAATAAGAAGCCTGGTCCCCACATTATAGCACCCCTTGACAGTAACGGGCCAATTCTCCCAATCGCTTCGACTCCATCCGCACCAGTGGGAGACTCCCGATACGCCAGAGAGCCCAGTCTGAACTATACACTCACCATGGATGGAACAGGAGCAGCCGCTCAGGGCATTTGCTCCAGGTCCAACAAGAGACTCATCTTGTGCTGTGATGGGACATGGGAGAACTCTACCGGGCCGAGTGTGAAGCCCCTGACCAACGTGACGAGGCTGTCTAGATCTCTCAAGCAGATTTGTACAGACGGCACCCATCAGGTCATCTACTACCACCCAGGCGTGGGCACAGGTGGCCGGCTGAACGCCCTCGCGGGAGGTGCCTTTGGCATGGGTCTTGGTTCGGTGCGTCTTACTGCGAGGCAATGCCATCCTCATGGCGAAGGGTCGTGTGCTAACGATGCAGGGGTCAAGGATATTCGAGAGGCATACAATTACGTCTGCACCAACTATGTCGATGGCGATGATATCGTACTCGTCGGCTTCTCCAGGGGAGCCTTCACTGCGAGATCGATAGCGGACCTAATCGCCTCGATCGGCCTGTTGAACGTTGAGGGCATGACCAACTTCTATTCCATCTTTGAGGACTACGAAAACATGGCCGACGAGCACAGGAGCGATGGAGCGTTCTTGGACGACTCGGCCCAGTTTCTCACAAAGTATAATGGGGAGAAGGGCAAGGCCAAGATCCTCTGGGAGAACAAGCGCAAAGACGAGTACAGAGAGTGGCTCATAAAGGTGAGATGAGGAGAGGTCTTGAGTTCCCATTTAGTGCCATACTGACCTAGTTACAGAGACACTGGACCCGCAACACCTTTGAAGACGGCTCTACCCTGATCAGAATCAAAGCCGTTGCTGTGTGGGACACAGTAGGGTCACTGGGAATACCCCCTATACCGGTCTTTGGGATCCACGGCTCGGCCTCTCAATAAGTACACCCCGACTCTGTTCTGAGACACTCATGTCCTAACTCGTCTTCCACGTGGAAGTTTACCAACACGCAGATCTCGAGCAAGGTCGAGTACGCCTTCCAGGCCCTGGCGATGGACGAACCTAGGAGCTCATTCCGGCCGGCATTATGGGAGCGCCTCGAGGGCAACACGACGACATGTCTCAAGCAGGTCTGGTTCCCGGGCACCCACGCCAACATAGGGGGAGGGTGGTACGATCAGCAGATCGCATGCATAACCCTTGCTTGTAAGCGCTTCTCGTAGACATGCGCGAGCACAGGCACCCACAGACAGCCATGCAATAGGTTGGTCTTACTGACAGCATCTAGGGATCTGTGATCAACTCACACCTCTTGGCATCGAGTTTGATCCTTACTCCATGACCAGGCTCTTCTACGCGTCCCTCCGGTATAGTGCCGCACACCCGTACCCTTTCATCCCGAGCCCTTCCTTCTTTCTCCCCTCCTTCATCTGGTCCATCATCTTACGGTACCGAACCCCCATTCCTTGGGCATTCTCTCCCACGCCGTGCCCTCCACCAAGATCTACCCAGCGCATCGACCAGGCAAACTGTACCGATGACGACCACCATCCTCAGGGCTCGTCGGAGCAGCTCTGGAAGTTCAACGGCAGACCATGGGGTCTGGGCCAGACGCGCTACCCGACCAGCTGGTTCGAGCTGGCGGGAGGCACGGTGGTCAGGAGGCCTGGATGCTACATGAGGGTGGATGCGGAGACCAACAAGGATACAACGGAGCCGCTGCTCAACACAAATGAGAGGATCCATTCGTGTGTCAGGCTGCGGCTCCGGCTCGGAGGCATGAGCACAGACGACAGGCAGGCGTGGCCTTGTGCACCTCTGCTGGAGGACGATAGCCAGGGGAGGAAGCCAGTCTGGAGGTTGGAAAGGGGTAGAGCCATCAGCCGGGCAGAACTGGAACGGGACACGAAGTTCTGGAAGTCTGAACTGGCAGACGACAAGAAGGACTATGACAGCGAGGAGACATACCACTTGAACCACGGCGATGGGGACTGGAAGTGGGTCTTTGAGGACAACGCCGTCATCAAGAACAGCACCGGCGAGACAGTCAGACCACTGACTGAGGAGCTGCCCGAGGAGCCCTTGGTGGGCTACTGGGAACGCCATCTGTTGGCGCTGACGAGGGGCGAGCTAGATGATTGGAGGCTGGGAGAGGAAGGCATCTCGGGGGCGGTCACCGTCGGTAAATTTGTCTGAGAGCTTGAGATTGTCAGGTCATTGGCGTACGGGAAGTGCACATCCTCTGTATAGGTTATGGAGGTCTTGGGTCATGTGTTTGAGGGTTTCATTGGGTTCTGATAAGGTGTGTACGGAATGCTTGCATTCTGGTTGCCCTGTACGATTGATTCAGTCTATACTTAGTTGACAACAGCGGCAAAGCCATCGGTATATCATTCATCACATCATATAGTGCTGTTTATGGCTTCGCAGACTTCCTCTGGTCATGCGCCAGTCAGTCAAACGATGAGGCTTCTGCCTAATCCTTGGTCCCTTGGCATTTTATCTCTCTAGACAGATGCGGGGAGAAACAAAATCCTAACCGTGCCACATGGAGGGAAAAATCAACCTTGGACAGCTAACAGTCAGGTTAATTAGTGGTCAAATGGCACTTTTAGTAGTTGTTGAGGATAAGGCTCTGGGACCTGTGGTTGCCTAATTAATGGATGGATTCCATCCCCGGACCCCGCATTTTTTTGCCACATCACTCGTTGATATTCTAGTCTGTTGAAACTCAACCGGGTCAGACGCAGACCTACAGGTCTGGTATCTGCACCAGAATTGTTTGTGCAGATGGGGCGAAAACAAAAGAAAAGGTGTGACGGGTAATACTCGAATGATGCTCCCTCCCTCCCTCCACTGCCCCAGTTTGAGTGCTGGTCTGTCATCTATTTGTGAGAGCCTTATTCCAACTGTACCATACTTGAAACTCCTTTTCACAGCCACCTATAAGTGGATTCAAGGACAACGACCCTTGAGACTTTAAACTAACCAAGTGCATCAAGAAATGTTGGACTGCAGTTGTCACATCCAGCCTCGCAAACATACGTGTCACATGGAGAGGCTTGTAATCTACGCACACATTGCGTGGGGGGGCGGGGGCCTCCACAGCCTGCCTGTGAAGGGTGCAGCCTAGTTGTGCATCTCACTGGCAGAGAGGAGCTAAACCTGCGTCCGTTGGCCTCGATCCCCGCATGTTAGTGCTGACTGGTGCCAGGTATCGGCATTGTTATCTTCTACATGTGAATCCATATGAGAATTGCACGATGCAGCTTGCGGCGCCTAGTTTCTGATCTACATGCGGTGGTAGGACAGCTTTCTGGAGACAGCCCACTCTAAGAAAGGCAGCAGCACAGCTGTAGCCAATCAGTGAGCCATGGGCCGGGCAGTGACTCACTTCAGCATGTGTTGGCTTCATGAGGCTGAGGCAGACACCGTGAAAAGGGAATGCATGATGTGTGTTGGGCAATTCAGAAAAAAAGGATCACAAGGCAACAAGTATAGTAATTAATTACAGATAACCGGTCAAGGTTTGAATATAAATGTGATCTCGTTCGGTGAGCTCAGTTTTTCCTCTCACCTCTGCACCCCATCTCCAATAACCTTCCCTCAAATCATCACTTGACAATACATCAAAGACATCCATCACAATGGCTCGTGTCAAGGTCAACCGCAAGCCCACCATCGCCGTGACCTACGGCAACGGGCCGGCCAAGAAGGTCGGCCTGGAAGAGCTCTCTCAACTCCTCAAGAAGGCCGGCGCAGCCAAGGAGGCCGAGGAGGAGAAAGAATCGACCGATGACACCGCCAACACACCAGACGAAGAAGACGAAGAGGACGAGGACGAAGAGGACGAGAAGTCTGACCTCCCCGTCGGCTCCGTCTCCGAGGTCAAGAACATCTACCGCTCCGAGAAGGACTCGGACGGCAACTGGACCTGGGTGAGCAAGTACCCCGAGGACGCCCAGGAGCCTGCCGAGAACGCCGTGACAGACACGTACGCGGTGCTGGTGCGCAACATCAAGAGCCCGGACGGGCGCAAGAAGCTCGAGGCGCACTCCATCGTCGTCCAGAGCCCCTGGCTGCGGCGGGCGCTGGGCGAGGAGATCCTCAAGGACTACCCGGGCGTGGCGTGCGAGCTGGACCGGCTTACGTTCGAGGCGCCGTTCAAGCCCTTTGTGCACCGGTGGACGAACCTGGTGGAGTATATGGAGCGCGATGATCTGGAGGAGAAGACCAAGGAGCACCTGGTCATCCTGCACGACATCCTCCAGTACGAGATTGGGGATAACATCAAGGCGTATGAGGATTATGTCCAAAAGGGGGTCATTACCTTTCAACACCTCTGGTAAGCTTATCCTGCTGCACTCGCTCCCTTCATAAAAGCAATCACTTAGGCAGAGCTAACTATTTCTTAAGGATGATCTTCCAGCCCGGTGCCGTCATCCTCTCAGCGCACAAGGGCCCCCCTCTCGGCCTTTGAGCTGGACGAGACGGAGTACATGGAGAACCAGTGTGGCCAGTTCATGCGACTCCGAGCAGACTGCGTAGACTACAGCGGCAAGGAGTTCGGGCGCCACACGGAAAAGATCAACGTGCCCGAGTTCATCGGCACCAAGAAGATCACCGGCCTGAACGCATTCCCCCTGGCCTTCCACGAGGCCAGGGCTGCCGTCGTGGAGAAGCTCGTGCAGAGGGGCCAGCTCTTTGAGAGCCTGGCGGGCCACCACTACAAGGCCTACGACGGGACGGCCATCACCTGGGACCGGCAGGGCGAGGAGATGCCCATCCCCATCAACGGGCGCATCGTGGTCGACATCCAGTCCTTCAACCGCAGCAACATGTTCCGCAGGCGCTGGCTGAGCGACTGGAACGCCAAGGACCTCGAGCGCCTCCAGGAGCACAAGAAGGCCCACGGCCTCAACGGCCAGGGCCACCTCAGGCTCTCGCCGTACTACCAGATGCTGGCCTGCTCGCGCACCCGCGGCTACTCGCTCAAGCGCAAGATGTGGCTCGAGTTCTACGTCGAGCAGGTCGACGAGATCAGGTGGAACAACGACGCCTTTGACAAGCTCGTGCTCCCCGAGGACCAGAAGGAGCTGATCCTGGCCTTCTCCGAGTCGCAGCTGGGAGAGGGCGCCGCCGAGTTCGACGATGTCATCTCCGGAAAGGGCAAGGGCATCATCTGTCTCCTGTCGGGCCCGCCTGGCGTGGGCAAGACGCTCACGGCGGAGGCCGTCGCAGAGAACCTCCGCGTGCCCCTGCACACGCTCAGCTCGGGCGATCTCGGGTCGCAGCCGTGGGAGGTGGAGAACGGCCTGTCGCAGATCCTCGAGCTGGTCGCCCGCTGGAACGCCATCCTGCTGCTGGACGAGTGCGACGTCTTCCTCGAGGCCAGGTCCACCTCGGACCTCGAGCGCAACAAGGTCGTGTCCATCTTCCTGCGGACCCTCGAGTACTACGAGGGCATCCTGTTCATGACCACCAACCGCGTGGACAACATCGACGCCGCCTTCCAGTCGCGCATTCACGTCTCCCTCGAGTACCCCGACCTGACCACCGAGTCGAGGGTCCAGATCTGGAAGAACTTCATCGCGGGCTTCAAGGAGGAGCCCGAGGTCACGGGCGGGGACGTCGAGGAGCTGGCGCAGCTGAAGCTGAACGGCAGGCAGATCAAGAACATCCTCAAGACGGCACAGCTGCTGGCCGCGCGCAAGAACACCGTCCTGAAGCGCAGCTTCATCGATACGGTGCTGACGATCGAGAAGCACCGGCCAGCCGTGGACGAGAGTTCGCAGTGGTTCACGATGAACAAGGGACACTAGGATAGAAGCGCGTTTGGACTTTGGACAGGGGCGCATGATGACATCCCTCAGGGTTCGTAGAAAGCAGTAACAATCAATACTGTTTTTTTTTTCTTTTTTTGTGTACCTGATCAATCCGCCCGTTTCGAAATGGCACAGATTTGCCTCCCGCAATCAATATGATTGATACTCTCGACCTCATCAAACCGGACCTGACGCTCCCATGTGGGACCCAATCCCTTGAGTTGGTATATTGCAAGATTGGGATCCGGATACATCATATCCTGGTTAATGTCCTGGAGAAAACGGACCATGCTCTTGCCTCTCGTTACCGTCGACCTCATCTTCTTCTCCTGACCGCCATATTTGTCCATGTAGCTCGTCTCTAGGTACTCGCAGAAGAACACACCACCTGGCTTGACAGCTTTCCACAGCGTTCGCAAGCTGACCATCTGCTGCTTCACATTGTGGCCCCCAGAGATGACGATGACATCAAACTTCTTGTTATGCTCTCGCAGGAAGCCCGCGAGGAACGCTTCATCGCCCGGGTCGCCCTTGACGATAGTCGCGAAACTCAGCTCACGCGACATTCTGTCGGCGCACTCGGCATCCTTCTCGATAAAGTACATCTCCAGAGACGAGAAGTACTCCGTCCAGGTGTGGTAGGCCGACCCGGTTCCGTAGTCCATCCAGCACCCGAGGCCGATTTCGAGAAGCCTGATTCTGTGGTTGCGCTTGGCGGACAGATATCTCTCATACATGTCTTGATATGTATGGATGGTGACCTTGTCCGTGCCTGTCTCGATGGCTATCTCGTAGAAAGACGACCGCTGCTCGTGGCCGCCCTCCATGGGATCCTGAACACCGTGGGATAATGAGTCGTCGACGAAGAAGACATTGTCATCTATCTCGAATGATGATTTGCGCCCCAACGCGGCGGCGGCGGGTTGCTGGTGCAGATCAGGGAGTAGATTCAGAGCCGCAGGCTGAGATGGGGGCAGAGACGGGGGCTGCTCTGGTGGTTCAAGCTGGTCTGCACCGAGAGACCAGGAGCCGCCGGTCGTGTCGATGACGGCATCTTTGATCTGAGGTAGGTATTCGCTCTGCTGACGGATCTTGACGATTGCAAAGACAAGGAATATAACCACAGCGGCGTAGCAAACCGCGATGTTTCGTTTGGCTGGGGCCGCCATCCTGTAGGCCAGAGTCTCATGGACTTGACGGGCAGGTCACGTCGAGGACGGGGGAGCTCTTGTCTGGACATGAATACTTAATAGCTAGACATATAAAGGGGGAGGTCTGGAACTTTGATTGATTTGAGACACTGCACGCTAGAAGGTGCATGCATGGAGGGGGGAAAGCAGGGAGAGCTATAGGCATTCAAAGCATCCCTTTCGATAGGGCTTGGTACAGCCCGCCTGTCACTTGACGGCAGAGAGCGAAGGCCAGCAGCACATTCCAGTCTCAAGCCTATCATGTTCAAGAAGCCATGTCATGGAAAATGTACTAACAGCTTTTGCTCAACGAGAATCATTTTGACTTTATAAGAATAAAAGAACCCATCCTTGACCGTGAAACCTTGTTCGACCTGCTAAACATGTGATCTGCCAGACTATTTCTCATGTAGCCGTTGTAAGATGTCATGATATGTACCGTACCAACGCAGAGAGAATGCTGAAAGTTGAGACATTGGACGCGAGAAACTGCTGAACGATTTCTGACCATACTCCATCTACGCTCATTCCTTGACGCGATATCCTCACGCCTGACTTTTGACAAGGTAAATGTTTCGTCTTTCACAAAGTATTTACACTTGGTTTAAATGTAAGCAATCGGGCGCGAATACGTTCAATGATTCCATTAGTTGCAACCTGTAGGATACTGAAAGCTCCACAGAGTTCTCTGAATTGATTGAGGGGGAGGGGAAAAAGAAAGAAAAAGAAAGCCCCGTCAATGAGATTCTGCCTGTCAACGATGCACTGAACTTTTGGACGGGGCCCGAGGAAATGCCTAGCCAGCTCCATAGTAGATTATAATGTACTTATCAAACACATTGCGATATCAGCAGCACCTCAACCTTGAGCCTTGGCCCAATGTTGAGTAAATATTATTATACACACTGCAAAGAGTGGAGTTTTTGCGGAGCATAGATCACTGCAGCAAATCTACCTAGAGGCAATCCGGATAGGATCACTTTATCAATCAGTGGATATCAGATCCTACAAGGCGCACAGCCCCTGGCCAGCCAGGCACAGCCCCCACCCAATCTGCCTTGATACAGACAGACAAGAAGAACTGAAGAAGACACTAGGCCTGATTTCCCCCCTGGGGCCGACAGGAACAGTGTATCCATTAGCAATGACTGCACTTTTGGTAGTACCATTGGGATGTCAGCTGCATGTCACTGGGGCTGGGTCACATTTTTCAAGCAGCTAGGAACCTATGATACTGCATGGATGTATAAGTGGTGTGTCTAATCATCAAGCATAAAATAAGGCTTCAATCCATCGACTAAATAATCAAGTGTCTGTTGATGCCCTCCTCATCTAAGAAATTGACCGCAGAATATCCTGAGTCTAGACAGACCCTAATTGTCTCTATTGGCTGCCCTTTTCAAAATAGTCACACACATTGCTCATTGCTTTCCTCATAATTAATTTTCAAGATGCCCACAGCTACTTCTGTTGGAACCTATACCTTCCATAACCTGGTAAGAGTCTACACATCCCAACACCAAACTCATGGTATCCCATCATACCACCTAGAAGAGAAATATCCAGACTGAAATACTTGTGCCAGGGCCCGCTCACAACAGCCTTCACCCCAGCACCGTCTTGCGCAAGCGAGACCCTGGGCGTCTGGATCGGAGCAAATTACACACTGTCCGACATCGTGGACCTGCAATGGGTCGGCTCGCCCTGCGCGACGTCAAGCGCTACCTACGCCGGCTGTTTCCCCTCGGGCAGTGAGATAGACTCCCAGTACGCACACCAAACGGCAAACTGGCCGCAGACAGTGGACTACTTCTCGCCCGGTCTGGCCTGCCCGTCCGGGTGGTCCACCATTGGTCTCGCCTCCAGGGTGGACAACGGATCCCTCGCCACGACGGGACCTGCCTTTGCGCTGCCGACGGGCGGCCAGTCATTCTGGGACGAAGATGGGATCAACGAGGCTCCCGGCCCAGCTCTGCTGAGGGCTATGGACGCGAGCGAGACTGCTGTCCTGTGCTGTCCGAGGTGAGTAGCAACTCGGCTTTCTGTTGACGGCTACATGGGCATTGCTTCTCGCAGCGGTTGACCCTTGGTCATGAAGATGATGAGCTGAAGCTGACCATATACCTGGCCCTTAGCGGTTTCATCGCCGACGCAGCCGTACTCCAGGGCCAATGCTCATCTACCCTACCCAACTACCCCATCCCTACAACAGTCTGTGCCGGCAGTGCGAGCCTCAACTACAGTGACATAGGCACCTACGATGTGACCATTACCCAGCAGAGCTCGGTCTGGACGGGAGAGGTCGCGAAGATCACCGAGACGTCGGGTCTGGTGAGCACCGCGACCTTCACCCTCCCCAGCCCGACTGCAAACTCGACGGCCGGGAGCGGCAGCTATTTCGCGGTGTCCTTCGTGGAAGCCATCTATCTGATTCATGCCGCCACCGATAGTGCCTCGCCTACGAGCACGGCCAATGCGGCGCCAGTTACAGGGACGGTGGGCCTGCCCGGCGTCATTGTGCTCTGTACTCTTATCACTGCCTTGACCTCGGGCTGCCTGCTTATGATGTAGTGGAGGGGATGGCCAGGTTTCTCTGGCGGGAGACATTTTTTTCAGGTTAGAATTATAGAGCGCGGGAAGGAAGGAGAATATGGACATGAAGCGGAAGTGTTTTAGATTAATGACCAATCCATCCGTTCCCACCCCCCCCCCCTTTCCCCTTTCCCACTTGTGCTATCTGCCTGGAGACACATTCGACACCTGAGGAACATACTCCGGCAGCCACTCGCCCCCATCAAAAGGCTCCCCAACCCCATCATAAGGGCTCAGCTCGTCCGCCGCCTTCTGCCAAGCATGCCTGACCACGTCCACCACCCCCTGACCACCAGCACCCACCAGCTTCAGGTTCGGCGGCGGGATCGGCACGCGCCTCGCAGGGTCGCTACTCAGGAACCCAGGGTACGACACAGAGCTGTTGATGCCTGCGAGGGTGTCTGGGTCACCTGGATTCTCGTACCCCGCCACGTCGGCCAGAAACTGCCACACGTTGGCGCCGACGTCGTAGCGGCCCAGGTTCGGCAGCCCCCAGTTGTGCTCCACGCTGGCCAGGATGCTGTAGTGCGTGTAGAAAGTGTCATCCTCGGTGCCGCGCAGGGTTTCGGGCACTGCGCTGCCCAGCAGCAGGCTTGCGATCTTGTTGGGCTGGCTGTAGTCTTCGCTCTCGTCGAACGTGAGCAGGATCAGGGTGGAGGCGAGGGCGCCGCTCTTGTCGGACAGGAGTGGCTCGAGGAAGTCATGTGACCATGAGGTGGCGACCTCGAGACTCGTGTTGTGCCCGTCGTGGTTCATGTTGGGGGACATGAAGACGAACTGGGGGATCTCGGCGGCAGCGAGGTCGTCTTGGAGGTTGTCAAAGGAGTCGAGGGACCATAAGCGGGTACCGTTGTGAGTAATGGAGTCGAAGGAGACATAGGGGCTGTATGAGGGTGTATTCCTGTCAGCTGTGCTCGTCCTTGACAACAGCTCGTCTTCTCCCTCTTGCTGTGGATAGTCCCCTTCACTCACTTGTGTTTCCGCACATAATCCCACTTCCCATCACTGCCCGGCCCACTACTAGCGATACCCATATACCCAGGCCCAGGCTGGTCCTCAAAGTATCCCCCGAACGAGATGCCCTTGGTGTCGAGCAGGTCCACCACCGTGGAGACGTTGGACGGGATGTGCACGAGGTCGTCGTGGTCGAGGCCAAAGTAGTCCCCGCTGATCGAGGCGATGTAGTTGGGCTGCGACGGGTGCGTCTGCGCGTAGTATTTTGTCAGGAGGATCCCCTGGCTCTTGAGGTCCGCAAAGTGGGCGTCCTTGACTGCTTTGGCAAAGTCCTGTTTTGTTGGAGGGAGAGAAAAAGTTTAGCTCTTGGTGCTCGAAACCGAACGGGCGGAGGAGAAGAGAGGGGCGTGAGGAGAAGACAATAAAGAAGAAAAAAAAAGAACAACGCACCTGGTTCTCTAGCCATATGGTGATGAACCTGTCGAAGCCCTTCCCGCCCGGAACGAGGTTGAACTTGTCGCCTGTGCCCAGTGCCAGCGCCGGCGACAGGATGGCTGCGATGACACTCGTCAGAAGATAATAGGAAAGACACTTCATCTTGTCATGTCATCCCGAGTGCTGTTGCTGCTGTTGTTGTTGTTGTCGTTGCATGATCAAGGAGTAGCACCGACGTATGCCGGCCTCGTTGTAGTGATGGCGGGCAGCCACATGGTCACAGCACAGGAGAGAGTAGCAAGCTGTGTGTGCTGTGCTTCCTTCGAAACACCCCAGGAGGACTGTTTCATCCCTGCGCGCCTCCTCCTTCAAGGGCCCAAGCGTGGTGTCAAGTGCCCCCCCCCCCCTCCTCCTCCTCTCCGAGCTTGACTAAATTCTATCTGTCCATCCGTTACACAAGGTGGCCAGGATCGTGGTCGAAAACTAAAAGAGAAAGTCGACACGATTATTGCGAGCCCTACGAGAGGTATCAAGTCGCCATGATGCAATCACTGGAGGGGGGGTCGGTCCGGAAGCCGTCCACGTGCTATGGGCGGCGTCGTCAGAACAAGCGTTGCAGGGTAATAATAAGCTTGTCCTCCTAGCGACCCGCCCGTCGTTGACCATCACTCCCCGGGAACCCACTTTACAGCGGCCCCAGTCGCCCTTAGAACACCGTGGGTTCAACCGGTGGGTTCTACCCCGTTTCACGAGGCTTGCCTACTAGGGCTGGGGGGCTACCGTGCTCGCAGGTGGACCTTGCTGGCCAATATCCAAGCTTGTCTTGTAAATTTCGAACTTTCCGCAGAACATCACATGAAATGCAACCGATGTCTTGATTGTGACTGACCTTGCGTTACAGAGCCTGTGATCATTGGTCATATTCGCAAAGACTCAAGTCTTGGTTAAAGCTTGATTTCGATCGTCAACTATTCCACCTCGATTTATATCGCCTAGAAACGACACAAGTTCTTGAAAGCCGATTCCCGCTCATATATATATACACACACATACATAAAGGTAACAAGAGATACCAAGGAAGAAAAGACACCAACACCCAGGCTTGGCATCAGTCAGCTCTTTAAAACACCATTCTTCGTCAGGCCGGCCGGGTAATGCCATTAGAGAGGAGGGTATCAACGTTGATAGCGTGAGTGTACTTTTTCTTCTTTCATATTCGTCACGGTCGACCCATGCTTCGAGAGCCCGTTGCTTTCTAAAACGCCTCCCAGGTGTCCACGGCCCATAGGTCGTTGAGGTTTATACCGAGCATCTCCATGTTGAAATCGGGTGGCAATGTCGGCTGTGCTGCTTGCAACTATTGGCGGGAAATGTCAGCAGGTCTTTCTACGGCTAGCATATAAGAGCAGGAAGGGTGAAGAAGGGAAACGTGGCATGTAGATACAATGGACCACTTACAGCAGGATCTGCCGCCGCCAACCACCAAGGAGTATTCGAGATGCCGTTGACCTCGCCGCTTGCACCTTGCACGGGCACTCCACCATGGTTGGGTCCGTGGACGAAAGGCGTGATGCTCTTGGCCCTCTCCAGCAGGCTGGGCCCCTCTGGTCGTAACTGTAACCCTCCTGCCGCGTTCGGCTGCGGGCCATGCTGCTGCGTCACCGCCATCTGTCGATGTTGCTGCTGGGGGTGCTGTGGTGGCTGCTGCTGCTGTGCTTGCTGCTGTTGTTGTTGTTGTTGCTGCGGCTGCTGCTGCTGCGGCTGCTGGTGTGCGAGCGCCGGCGGCTCCTGGCCCGCGAGCAGGCGATAGTGGAGGTTGATGAACCTCTCGGCGCTCGAGCTCTTGGCAGACTGCGAGTCCTTGATGCCCAGGTGTGTCTCCAGCAGCCCGTAGGCGGCACACATGATGCTGTAGCCCCAGGGCTCATTGTTTCCACACCGCAGGATGCGGTCCTCCTTCATCTGCAGGCACTTCTCCAGCAGCTTGAGCGTGTGCTGGCTGTTGACCATGATCATGTTGGTCGAGCCGCGCGGCTGCAGCATCGTGACAGACGTCAGGTTGAGCGCGAGCGTCAGCGCATCCTCGCGCAGGAAGTTGAGGGTCCGTACGCCGCACTCGGTCAGCTTGTCGTGCAGCAGGACCATGTCCCGCGCCGCGTTGTAGAACATGACCTCGGAGAACTGATACTTGGAGTTGACCTTGCGCATGCGCAGGAACGGCTGGTGCAGCGGCATGATGTACTGTCGTAGCTGCACGTGGAGCAGCGTGTACGCCAGCAGTGGTTTCGGCGAGCCGTCCTCCTCCATGCTGGCCGACGTGTCCCAGCAGGGCAGGGCATCGATCTCTTGTGTGATCTCGTTGGTGTACCGGATGACCTGCTCGTAGTCGAGGTTGTCCGGGGGGCCTGCCAGCAGCCTGCTGAGCTCCAGGCGCAGGGGCAGGCTCTGCCTGCAGAGATGGTGGAACGAGGCTGCCGTGTACTCGGAGATGGGCCTGGATTCCGGTAGCTCTGTCGAGTCCTCGTCAAAATCCTCGTCGCTGATGTTCCTCGGCGGTTTGGCGTCCATATGGAGTGCGCTGATGATGGTGGGGAGGCCATTGTCGAAGGCGGCCTGGAAGTCAAACTCCTGTATCGTCGCCCACAGCCTCCGCCTCATCTCCTGGTTGAAGATGGAGATGTTCCGGCTGGCGCCGATCATGACGTCCGGGTCTCGGTGCAGACCAAGAGAGATGCCCTCGCGCGTGAGGAGGCCGGCGTGCGTCCAGTAGCGCTTCTTCTTGATGTTGTTGACCCGCTTGGCCAGGTAGATCAGCAGGGCTATCTGGTAGTGGATGAGGCGGCGGTGCTTGTGGCTCTGCTTGCGATACCACTCCTCGCAGGCCCCCACCCACTTCTCGGCCGTCTTGTGGGCGGACGAGACCATGCCGTGGAACTTTGGCGGCGAGGACGTGTTGCTGTGCATGCAGCTGGACACGGCCATCATGGAGAGGACCAGGGCGGTCATGGCAGCAGGGCGCACCTCGGTCGGCACCCAGAACTTGTCGTACTGGCGCCTGAAGCTCGGGATGTGGACGATGCGGTGCAGCTGCTCAAACTGGTCCAGGTAGACCGAGATGAGGATGTCCGTCTCCATGCGCGACGGGAGGAGGGCCTCCAGCTCGTGGTCGGGCAGCAGGTACTTGGCCTGGAGCTCTGCCTTCCTGCCGGGCTTGTCCTTGGTCCGCGCGGCGACGTGCAGCGGCTTGAGCCACTCCTCCGCCGTCTCCTTCATGAAGGGGGACAGGCCCGTCAGCTGGCTAAACGCCATGGAGGCGTTGTGCGGGCCAAAGTACCGGGTGCGGAACTCCTTGCCGCGGAAGAAGCGCATCTCGTTGTCGGCGTCATGGCCGTACTGCATGAACTCGGGGAGCTTGGTCTCCGGGACCAGCTCTGGGTCCGGCCTCGGGACGGCAGCAGGCGAGTCGTGGAGAGTGATGCTGCCGTCGCTGCCGACGGACTTTGCCAGCAGGTTCTTGAGCTGGGTCACCTCCATCTCGAGCCTCCGCAGGCGGTCAAAGTCCCGGACGCCGTCCTTCCGGACCAGGCTGTCGTTGGACAGCGAGAGGCGGCCATCGTACTGGGACAGCGGCAGACCGGCTGGCTTCGGCGGCGGTGCCAGGCCCGGCCTCGACTCGTAGGTGCAGCGGTCAGGCGTGCCGGACTTGAGACACCTCTCACAAGGGTAGCCTCGGTCGCACGACAGCTTCCTCCGTCGACACTCGAGACACGACAGGCGCACCCGCTGCCTCTTCCTGGGCGGCTGGCCTGGCTCCGCGTTCTTGTCGTCGGGGTCGTCCTCGTCCCCGTCCCCGCCGAGGGAGTGAGGGTCGGTGGTGGGTGACGAGTTCTCCTCGGCGTGAGGGGTCTCGGAGACGGTCCTAATGGATCCGGAGATGCTGGGACTCATGGCTGGCGGTGTCGATTGCTGTTATGCAGTCGGCGGTCGGTTGTAGCAGGCCTGAGATGGTCGGTCGAGTCGGCCAACCGAGAAGGCGTGACGCCGGAAACCGAGATCGTAAGTACGAGGAAGGGTGTAGAAGAGCCAGAGCCACCAAAAGTCATTTCAGTCGCACGGTGTTGCTCGGCACGAGACTGCCGCCACGAGACAGTGTGTCAGGCCAGAAGTGCGGATCCGCCACACTGGCTGGCTTTGGGCCTGGGCTCACCTGTGAGATGGAGGAAGGATTGCAAGGCGGTCTGATAAGGACAGTGGCCAAGAGAAATCAGCTGTTCTTCTCGGTCCTAACTTTGAGTCTGTTGGGGTTGTAGTCGAAATTAAAAATAAAAAAAATTAAAAAAGCCAGCAGAGAGGGGAGGTTCAGGAAATTCCTTCAGCACAGCCTGAAGGGGTGGTCGTGTCCCAGCGATGAGTCGAGACGGTAGCGGGCGCACTCGCCTCCTATCCCTAAATCGTCGTAGAACCCCAGCGAGGGCAAGTGAGACGGTTGGCCCCATGCAACACTGCTCGGAGCGACTCGGCCCTGCGAGCTGCATGGCTTATTTTTCTTTGTGTCAAGTTACGTACCTCCCCTCCCGACGATCCCGCTCTGCCTGTGCAGTGTTGCAGCACTCAGGACACAACCAAGCCACCACCAGTCAGATTGAGGCGTGCCAAGAGATCTTCCATGTTTTGCCTTCCCTCTTGTGTTTCTCTGGCACACAAACCCCCTCGTCTTCTTCCGGCCCTACTATGTCCAGAGCCCTGAACTTTTGGCCCCTGCAGCCGTGTAGTACAAACACACACAACAGACATGCACATGCACAACAGCTCCGACTCCGGCCTCGACAGGCCCTGGAGGAAAAGGCGATTCGCAGACAGATACACTCTTGGTCTGCCTGTATGCCTTCAATGTCCTCTGTGTCCGTGATTCAGCGCCCAGAGGCCCGTGCCAAGGCTCGGTTGAAACCTCGGTCGCCGAGTGTTGCCAAAGAATCCCTGAACCTTGGTGGGCTGTATCTGCCCAAGAACGCTGTTGAGAACAACAAGATGGAAGAAGAATCTCCCAGGACTGGATCTGGGTTTTGAGCGGCGGTATTGCATTCCTGATCAGAACGCAGCCTTTATAATCATGACGCGTCCACTCTGTGCTCATCGCAGGATTACACAATACTGTGGTACCAGAGCAGCAGCAGCAGCAGTCGATTTTCTGGGTCCATTATGCGCCCGTGCTGGTCAACACATGGCCTGGAAGAAGGGAACCACGTTCGACATCGTGGTCCTGGTCCAGGATTGGGTGAGAGTTGACTGGCTGTGTCCTCCAAAAATAAAGCCAATAATCAGATCAGATGGCTGTCGTCGTAAGCTGCAAATCGGACGACAAGCTCGTGAGACGGGCAGGCAGAGGTAGGACGAGAGGCCAACGACTCGTGCTTGTCGATGTCGTACTGTATGCAGTGGTCCTGCTGCGGTAATTACCCGTGGGCGCAGCCTTGGCCATGTCTATTTGTCATCGTCGCGACATCGGATCTGTGGGCCCTCCCATACTACCGGTGCTATATACCCATTACCCAAGTAGTCGACGCCACCTCTCCCTTGACCAGAAGTGTGGCGCTGCGAGGAATTCGTGTGAAGCGCAATACCGAACGGGATTGACGAGCTCGAGGGATGAAAAGCTGGGCTGAAGGGGTGGCATCTGCAGACAGCAAAAAGGCCTCAGGGGTCTCGAGTGAGGCCTGAGAACCGGGGAGGCTATCCAGCAGCAGCAACAGCAGAGGGTTAACCGTCGGTGTCTGGTATGACCAAGGAGTGTGGAGACCACCTACCAGTTGCTTTGGGGAGCTGCCTCTCGACATGTCGAGGAAAAAGAAGCCGAGCGTGTGCTCATACAGAATCTGGAAAATGTCCTATGCGCTGGCTGGTGGCGCGGTTTTCCATACTGTTTCGGTGATGCAAAGGAAGCAGCCTCGAAATGGATGGTGCTACACAAGTGATTATTTGGTAGGCACGATTGACAGATTGCAGCCTGGCCGTTCTTGCCTTAAGAGGAGAAGCTGTAGCCAAGAGGCGTACTTGCCTATGCTGAGCATGACGTAGAGAGCCTGTTTGTTTACTTCGTGCCTTCCTTTGTGATGTTCACGATAGTTTCTTCGAGGCTAGATGCGTATGGTTGTTGAGCTTGTCATTTACAGCCGGATCATCGTCGTGCTCATCATCATCATCATCTCTCACTCACACACACAAAGATTCCAACCGTCACCCATTCTCCCTATCTCTTGCTAGACTTCACAGCTCCTATCCTCACCCTTTCCTTCCCCGTCAGCTTCTCATCACCATCTTAGCTGCATCAGGGGCGATAAAACCAATCCATCAGGGTCGAGTCTGTCAAGAATTCGCTCGACTCGCATGTTGTTCATCGATAATGGCTGGCCTGTGCTGCTGCAATTTGCGTCGTCACAAGAAGAGGGTCGATGGCGGCGAAGTGCCTGGCCAAGGTCCAGATTCATCTGCTCATTCCTCTACAGCCTGTATGCCTTCTCCAGACCCCAATGGTCTGGCCCTCTCGCCCCAGTCCACAGCAGCCGAATCGTCCTTGACCGACCCCCTTCCTGGAGCTGCTGCGGATGCCCTCGTCGAGTCAGGCGAGCTTGTCCTTGAAGACTCGGAAGACGACAATGGCGACGATGGCGTAGCACAGGTCGCCAGAGGCAAGACCACTAGCACGGTGCAGGCAGTCAAGGCTCGTATCTGCCGTCACCTTTCCCAGGACACCTTGTCACACCGGGTCGAGACCCTAGAGCAGACCGCACATCGCGCCAAGGTGAAGCGGCTCATGCGCAAGAGGATCGAGGAGGAGCTCCAGGACGAGACCGATGATAATACCAGTGAAGCCTCTACGTCTTCTTTAGATATTCGCTCAGCATGTGCCACCTTTGGCTCGAGCCGGCCCAGGAGTACCACCGAGTTGACGGTGCTGGAGGACACAGACAGAAATTCGAAGATGGGCAAGGCACCCTGGCTTCCTCCTACATCAGGTGGGGACAATGAGCATCGCGCACTAGGACTCATATCACGGCAATCTTCGCTTCTTTCACCTGGCGAGGAGGGCCACCAGGGAGATGACCGCCCTCTCAGCTTGCAAGTTGCAGCCAGTACTGGGTCCATGGCCACACAGTCCAATCATCACTCCAGGGATCGCAGCTCCACGCCTGACTGTCCAGCTGCTCCAGGGCCTGGTCCAGCACGAGGTACCAGCTTCCGCGACACCTCATCTTTTGCTTCTTGGAGGCTGTCTCTCAGTGCAGCCAAGCTAGCTGAGCTGCTCACGCCCGACACGAATATTTCGCCATCCAGCCCTGTGGCTAGGAGCTACTGTTCTGACGGCATCTCTATTACCGACAACAACCAGGGTCAGGCACCAGCCAGGCGCCCTAGGAGCATGTCATCGTCCTTCGTGGTGCGAGGCCCAAGTCTTATGAGCATGCTCAACTCAAGCCAGGTGTCACTCACCTCCAGCGATCCAGTACGCATCCCACCATCCCAGTCTTCAATCCGCGAGGAGTCGCTCATCGGGCTATGGCTCCAAACCCAGCATCGGCAGTTTCGCTGCCCCCAAATGGATGAACCTGGAGCCGCCATTGCGAGCATCGACAGTCGTGACACATGTGGTGCATCTCGCCCTGGAAACACAGTCTATCGTTCCTCGGAGCGCCTTGATCACGTACCTGAATACCAGAAACAGCAGGTTCCGGAGCAAGCTGCGCACTATCCTGACCACCAGGCTGAAGATGGGTATACACGGTCGAACGCCCGGCAGATGTGTGGGCGTTATGACAGCATCATACGATCGCCTTCAAGCGAAGGGCGCCGGCCTGCCCCCGGGCGCCTGGCAGGAAATTCTAGTATTTCTCCCCTGCCGAAAAAATTGGATGATGCTCCTATCCTTTTGAGTCTCGTTAGGAGGGGTATTAGGGGCTTGAGACTTTCCTCCTTCCGATGTAAGTGCCTTCTATTTCTTTCTTGTGTGAATTATGTGACAACAGGCGGCATCTAATTCTTCCCTCTTTGGACTCTAGGGCCTTTTGTTTTTAGCAAGGGCGAAATGATGATTCGAACATATCCTCCACCAGATTTGCGCCCTAATGCGTCTGTTCCGAGCCTTGTCAACTCAAGCTTTCAAGACCTGGAGCCAGGGCCTCGATCGGATACGTCTAGCCTCCATCGAGAGCTTCTCTACCGTCGAGAGCTCGGTTTACACTATCAGGAAATGTTATGTGGTATCCCACACGTTGGCAAAACCCCTCTATCATCGCTGCCCTTGTGGAACGTATCCAGCGAGGAAGCAAATCCTGCAAAGCTGGAAAAACCGTTGCCTCGCCTGTTTGCAGGTTCCAGTTGTGATATGCCGACAGCTTCACATCATTTTGATGGCAGCGGCCTCGACCCTGACGTCTCGCACACGAACGGATGCAGCGACTCGGACAGCCGGCAGAAAGACACCATGCGTTGTTCCGACGACAACCACCTCAAGGTTCCGTCGCACGGTCGTCGTGGCACCCAGACGAGGTCCAGCACCTCAGTTTCAAGATCTCCAGCCAATAATATCAACGTCTGTAGACCTCGTGGGTTTTCTTCGTCCAAGGACGGTGATGCGACAGCCGAGCTATGGAGACGGGCACTCAGGGTCGAGCCCGTACCGAGGTCTCAAAAGCGCAGCACATCGTCACATTCGCCTGTTGCTCAAGCCGAGCTACGAGGAAGAAATTGCCGTGGTGATCTATCTTCAGGACTCGGATCATCAGCGGAGGCGAGTCGTAATGGAACACCAACATCAGAGGACGAGGAAGCAGCTCGACAGCCGCTGGTGGGAGCGAAGACGTCTCTGAGGGGTTCGGCCTGGCTGCTCGATATGGAAAAGCGACAGGGCAAAGCCTTGATTCGTCGCCCACTTCCTCCTTCGTCTCGAGCCATCAACTTCTCACCCAAGATGCCTCCAGCCTCCTGGTCCAGATTCCCCTCGCACGACCGCGAAGAGCGCAATGCCGCTGCTAATGAGGCAGATGATGTCAAGCCGAAAGACTTTGCTGTTACGGGTATATCAGCTGCTGGACAAGTCACCTGGGCCACGGATAAGGAGGGCACCGCGCCGAGACGCAAAAGTGCTGTACGGTCTTTTTCAGACAGGTTAACCCAACCCTTCAGATCTCAGCTCAGCCGGCTCACGCCGGGACGGGCTCCCCACTCCTGCCAGGGACAGGTCTATGCGAGGTGAGAGGCGGAGCAGCATCCAGGTGTCTGGTGATCTCGAGTACCCTGAGCTTGAGCTCCTTCCCACCACCGGCGGATACAACGACCTTCGCGCCCTGGAGAGGGAAATTCAGGAGATGAAAGGGCTCTCTTCTCCGACAATGCCGACAACCTCCACCGAGGCTGACGTCCCTAGCAGGCCTAGCCCGGCTGAGGAGATGACCGGGGTCTTCCAACCGGATGGGAACTCTGAGTTTGGACCATTCAAATTGCATGACATCGGTGGCGTTGAGGAGGGGCAGACAAGGCACACGGTTATGTCTGCAGCTACGATCCCGGCGTCAAAGACTGATCACCTGGACCCGGTTCTTGCCAGGGGGTCTTCTGGCTCGTCGGAACAGAGATATGCAACACCTCTCACTCACGTATCTTCTTGCCGAGATGACCCTTCTTGTTACACCACGCCTGACACCGCCTTACAGTCGCCAGTCACCGTGCTTACGCCGAAGTATGCAGGGAACAGTGACTCTGTGATTAGGCGCATGAGCCTTGGCGATCCAGTCAGAGCACTCAAACGTGGCAAGTCTGTTGTACGATCAAGATCGTGGAATGGTAAAAGCACCAAGGGCAGCCTGTCTGCTCCGGTGCCAGTCATTGCTGCATCGACCTGGCTATAAGGTGTCTCTGCACCTCGTATGCACACAGGCATAGTAAACAACATCAGATTTCAACGACAATAGCAGTCGTCGGTTTCGAACTCGATATGCAGGATCATAATTCGACAACTTTCGTGGTGTTGTCGCGGATGATTCTCCTCTAACAGTACTGGAGATACTCAATGGAAGGAGGCTCTGGACGCTTGCAGTATACCGTCTTTTGGTCTGAAAGATATCATCAACCCTTACACGCCGGGAGGTTGAGGACTCGTACTAATAATGTAGAAAGATTATGCATGGTCTGACTAATGACGAAGCCTTTCACTGGCGATCACAGCACCTCACCGCAAGTTTGCGATTGCTCTCGATTTAGCCATGCGACTATTCGCTTTGTGGTTGGGTTTTATTACGACTCGTCTCGAGAGGGAATGCATCTTGGGCATGAGAGCTCCGAGGATGACTACGAGTCTATGAATTAGGGAGTAATGAATTCATAACTCCTCTGCTTGCTTACTGTGAATTCAAGTGAGTGTGTCAGCACTATCTTCTTGGTGTGTGTATCACGAGCGTCGTTGCATCAATTTCTCACCCCACGGTCAGTCTGAGGAACAGCGTAGTTCCAAGGTATGCATATACGCTTTGGTTCATCCGATGTCAACATGAGCTCTCGACGTGTTCCTGCGGCCCACACCCCCAAACACACCCACACTTCGACGTCCAGGGCTAACCTGAGAATCGATTGGCTTCCAGCATGGGGCATGCAAGCCACATGCATGTCTTAGCTTCACGTGCATAGTAACGGGTTTTAGGGCTGAGATATGAGTCTGGGAAACAGCGTGACACATGGTTGCGACCAACTCGAGCGCTCCACCGAGCTTTTTCCATGCCCATCCAACCTGATTGCCACACTAGGGGGGTGCCGGGGCATCGGGTTTCAGCCGCATTGGCTGTGTGTTGCTGCTGACCAATATGCAGGGGCAGTACTCGCACTCGTTGGGGGAGGAGTCGGGGTTTACTTGCATCTTCTGTCAGAGTCCTCCATGCGGGATGGCGGTGCGTTGCTGGCCAGGCCATTGCTAAGTGGAACGTCCACTCGTTCCGCGATATCCGAGCTATCGCATGGGAGACCTGTGGCGTTCAGGCCCGGGAAGGCCGGTCAAGCCAGAGGCTTGAAATGTCTTCTGCCTACTTGGTCTTGCAATACCCGAGACACCACTAACACGCTCAATAGTAGTCTCAGCCTCACGAGGAGCTAAGCCGTTCTTTCTTGCTTGTTTGGAGGTTCACACGGACTAATACTTGCTTCCGTTTATGCACTTGTGATGGGCTCAACAACCAGCTGAGCTTCATCGTGGAGAAGGTGCTTTGGACCCAAGGGGAGGGGAAGGGCTGGAGGAGGGGAGCATTACAGAGAACTCTGGGGGGCGCGAAATACTCTGGCCAATACATGGCTTCGCACGAAAATTCGCACCTCGCTCTTTGTCTCCCTAGCTTTGGTGGGTGCAAGCTCTGAGGTAAGACTCGATAGTCTTACGTCCACCACTCGGCGATGACGGAGCCCAAGGCGCAGACGGGTGCCTACGTGAAGCACCTCGGGACGGTGACCACTGAGAGGGCGATTGTGGGAATTAGGAGAGTTAGAGCTGAAATGGGTCGTCGCAAGCGACAGAATAAGTGAATAGAAGGATGTTAGGTTGAGATCTCGCCTGCAATTTAATTCCTTTCCTGTTGTCCTTCTCCTCTTTCCTCAGTTTGACGCTTCCACGTTACAGTTTGAGGAGCCGTGCAGTCTGCCTCTTGTACAACCCGTCAAGATGGGATTTTTCCAGTCATGTCTTGACCTGCTTCTGCAGATTGCTGCGCTGAACCCTTTTCATCCTTATGATGGCTATACCCAGAAGCCGCTCTTTGGCAGCTCTCAGGACGCTGTGCAGAGCCCATTGTCGGGCTCTCCTGACACTATCACCATTGTCCCAGAGCATGCCTCGCCGGGATTTGAGTGTGTCTACCCAGCGAGGTGGAAGTCTTGCAACACGCCGACAACTAGGGATTGCTGGCTCCAAGATACCGAGTCGGCGGATGAATTTGGTGCATACTCCCAGATCGATATCCACACAGATTGTTAGTACCCCTATAGTGTCTCGAAGTTGTCGGGCAGGAAGTTGCTTACTCTTTGTATAGACGAGAATGAAGAGGCTACACCTCCTGGTATCACTCGAGAGGTGAGTTGCCTTCCCTGCATTGCAATTCGACGAAATCGCCGGCATTAGATACTGATACCTTGGCAGTACTGGCTCGAAGTAGACGGAGACTTCCTGGTAAGACCAATAGACATTTGAAGTGCCCTACCTGTGGATGAAGGATATGCTCTGACCCGGTGTTGTCCGTCATAGCTCACAGCCGATGGTTTCCCCAAGACAAGCGGAAAGGTCTTCAATCAGACATTTCCGGGGCCGCTCATCGAAGCATGCTGGGGGAGATGAGCTCATAATCCATGTGAAGAATAACTACAAGGAGAATGGGACGGCTATCCACTGGCACGGCATCCGTCAGCTCAACACGATGCAGATGGACGGGGTCAACGGCGTCACACAATGCCCTATTGCCTATAACGACTCCTTCACCTACCAGTTCAAGCTCTTGCAGTATGGCCACACGTGGTACCACTCGCACTATTCACTTCAGGTAAGCTCACTCCCTTGCTGTCCAGAGAATGAACAGGCAGGCAGCTGGGCGAGAGATCTTGCTCACACGTCGGCAGTATCCCGACGGCCTGGCTGGCCCACTCGTCATTCATGGTCCGTCAAGCACGAACTGGGATATAGACCTCGGCCCTATCCTGATCCAGGATTACGTCCACGACTCTGCCTTTGTGCGGTACGAGGCGGAGATCACGCCGAACAGTATTGCCTTTGCTGATAGCATCGTGGTCAACGGGACGGGCCATGATCCAGCGACCGGCACGGGAGCATACTTCAACACCACATTTACCAAAGGGAAGAAACATGTCTTGAGACTGGTCAACGGATCGGCAGGAACACACTACATCTTTTCCATTGATGGACACAACTTTACCGTCATAGAGTCGGATCTGGTTCCCATTGAACCTTATACCACGACGAGTCTTAGTATTGGGATCGGTATGCAATGCAATGTTGAACTGCGGCCGGTTGGTCAATCCAGATTGCTGACATGCATGGGAAACAATGTACAGGGCAGCGCTACATGATCGTCGTCGAGGCTGATCAGGAGCCCGGCGATTACTGGATGCGCACCCACCCGGCCTCAGGGTGCAACGCCTTTACGCCTAGTCTGCCCTGCGGTGGACGCTTCTCCGCAACATGCGAACCTTTCAACGTCACGACGGGCATCATCCGCTATGACCCGACGAGCACGGCAGAGCCCACCAGCCAGCCATGGCCGTACAGCACCCTCTGCCTGGACGAGCCGTACAGCAGCCTGAAACCCGTGGTGCCATGGGTCATCGACCGCCACCCTGCCAACGAGATCACCGACAACCGGTTCGCGGCTGTCCACCAGACAGTGAACAGCTCTGCCGCCACAGGCGGGTATGCCCACTGGGAGCTGACGCCGGACTTCCTGTGGCTGGACTTTGGCAACCCGACGATCTTGAACTTTGACAACAATACTTATGACCAGGACTCCAACTTTCATATCGTTGATGGTGCGTGAATCCTTGTTGATTACGTCAAGACATTATTTACGCGTAGCAAGACTGACGTGGCCTATTGATGTAGAGGACTTTGATGCCGGCTTCGTCTTTATGATTCTCGAGGCGTCGGCGAACACAAGCCTCCCCCTGCCGGAAGGTACCGCAGCACTGGCAGGTGAGTGTGATCCCTCTTACCAACATTTCGAATTACCTTTTTGCGATCTCGTCCTCGAAAGCTGACCGCTATCGTCTCAAGTCACTCACCCTATTCACTGGCACGGCATGGACGTCGTCGTGCTCGCTCAAAACACAACCACCTTTGATCCGGTCTCGAGCTACGAGACGTTCAACTTCATTAACCCTCCCAGGCGCGACGTGGTCCTCCTGCCAGCTGGTGGCTACATCGCCATCGCTTTCAAGCCGGACAACCCTGGGGCTTGGCTGCTACACTGTCACATTGCGTGGCACGCCTCGGCTGGTGAGTTCTCTTTCTCTCTCTCTCTCTCTCTCTCTTCTTTTCTTGTTTTCCTTGCTTCATATCCCCGTTATGCTTGATGTTTTGAGCAATGAGCGGAACGTGCTGACGTGCTTTTTCTTTCTCCTTTGTCCCACAAATCAGGTCTCGGCTTGCAGATCCTGGAGCGCCAGAACGATATCGTCACCAGCCTCGGCGGACCTGAGGCTCTTGCAGAGACAGAGCGGGTGTGCCAGAACTGGAATACGTATAACAGCGCTCATCCCGTGGACCAGGAAGACTCTGGAATCTAAGGTTTTCTTTTCTTTCCCGGACGAGGTTTCCTTGAATTTCTGGAGTGGATGCTGTTTTCTTTGAGCGTTGATTCAATTGCGATGTAATTATATGCTTTAAGCACAAGCAGACACACAACGACAGGTTTTGTTTGTACCTTGTTGAGGAGGCGGTCTTATTGATCTGCACCTCTTAGATGGACGATGTTGCGAATTTTGTCACATCATGTATCGTATAGGCTCGAGCTGTTCTAGGAAACAATTGACAAGTGTTAAGTACGGAGTGATGATTCGATAGCCGCCAGCATTGAGACGAGGCTGTACTATGTGACTAGACTTAGATCCACATCAAGGGATTGTGACTGGATATGACCAGAGTGAAGCCACAGAGTCCACGACATATGATAAATGGCACACAGACAGTAAACTACAAGTGTAGGGTTTGAGGATTGTCTTTGTCCTACAGGCAGAAGCGACCTGGAACAGGACACCCTACAGGTGAGAATCACATCTAGACGGCTATGAAAGATCTGTGTCGTTGGACAGATCTACGGGTGTTTTCCATCTGATCTCGGGCGATATATGCAAGGACGGGTTGTCCGACCGGCCAAAAAATACCAACCAGCCAGGTTTTGTTCATAGAGCCCAAGGTCCAGGACTCGCAGTGCATTCCGGATGACGTTACCACCTGGGCGCCGTTTCCTAAAGAAGGATAGACAGATCGGGGTATTACCGGTAGATCTTTCCTCCTGCGCCTCTCGCCCTGGTTAACGTATTTTTTCTTTGCCCCTGGCCTGCTGCCATCGGTGCTGCTGCCACGGTACAGATGGTAGTGCCATTCAGGTGCTGCACTGAAGATCTGGAAATGCAGCTGGTGACAGTGACGTGTCATATGGGTACGGACAAGAAGGGGGAAAAAGTCAACGGAAAGGTTCGCATTAAGCAATTTAATTTTTTTTTTTCAGGCACACGACCAAAACACAATGCATTTGTTTTATACCTTGAGAAAAAGGGTAGGGAAGGAGACACAAACACGAGTCAGAGTGAGGGACTAAAGTGCGTGCATTTTCCCCCCCTTCTTCTCCCTCTTCAGGTGGCATGTGGTAGGCGTGGCAGGCATGGTAGGGTACATGCCATAGTACTACAGTATAGTGGGCAAGGGCGAATGTTTTAGTGTGGAAGGGATGCGCCAGCATTAGTGACAGACAAGCTCGGTGAATCAGTACCAGCTGCGGAGGTACCTCCTGCTAAGAGCTTTGGATCCTCCTCAGCTGGGGCAAGGACAGGCTGTGCTTGAGCCCGCACCATCAGCCCATCCCCCTCAAGCAATCGACCCATCTAAGAGATCCCATCTGCAGCTTCCAGGGTCGCCTTATCTAATCTAGGCTAGCTAGAACCAGACCTGCTGACTTCACAGCACTGCGTTACCACTGTAGTGCCACAGCAGATGCTACCACACTTAGGTACCATCCACCACCCGCCCTTGAGAGCGGGATCGAAACGGCCATCTGCACCCATCCTGTCTGCTGCCGCTGTGCACTCTGACTTTCTAGACCTTGACTTGAGCTATGAACCTTTCACCCGCCAGACCACAGCCAGCCTTTTCGAGGTCACTTCTTGTCGAACCACACACGCACGATCTTCCTGCAGTTGCGACCTGACCTTTCTGACCATTGGTTTCCGTGTAAGCAGCCCTGGACGCCTTGGCTCGACCCGGTTACCGGTTCAACCTCCGTTTGCCAATTGATCGACGGTACAAACACTCACAACGAGCACCCCGCGGCCCCCCATTCAGTCTGTTGCGCAACAAGATCAAGACGACGTCCGCAGGCGCAGACGAAAGAGGAAGGAGAGCGAGAGCAGAGGCGGTTTGGAGGTCGACTCTGGTCGGTCCAGGTTGACTTGCGCCACATGACTGGCGCCGTTCGCATGTAGGCCACCGTCAACCGCCATGTCAACGGACCCGACCGGCGCTGCGGCGCCCGGCCAATGTCACGGTCGCGATCACGACCACGACCAACTTCAGCCTCGCGACCAAGATTCCCCAGTCGTCTCCTCCTCTATTGCCGTCGCCCACTCCCCAAAACCCGATCTCGACCCTGATCTCGACCACAAACCCAACAAGACCACCATCAATTCCTCCTCCCTGTCCTCCAAGCCCACCGGTCTACATTCGCCACCCGATTCGAACAACGTCGATGGTAGTACCGATTCAGAGCTGAGCGATTTTGACGAGGCGATCGCTAATGCCGACGACGTCGGTCCTTACTCGCCCAAGCCGCCCACCGTACCGGCAGCAGCCTCCGATCCCGTCCCCACCCCGGCGCCTGCCTCTGCCCCCGGCGGCGGCGGCGACGACGCTGCACAAGACCAGCCTGAACAGGTCCCGACCCCTGATCAAGATGAGGATATCGGCGAGGTCTTCCCAGACCATTGGTCTGGCACCGTTCCTGTCTTCAGGCCCACTATGGAACAATTCAAGGATTTCAAGAAATTTGTACGTTTTGCGCCGAGGCAGGCATGTGATCCTACGATGATTCAAGTCGCACACTGACCTCGACTTTGTCGACGCAGATGGCAGCAGTCGATTCCTATGGCATGAAATCCGGCATTATCAAGATTATTCCTCCTCAAGAATGGAAAGAATCCCTTCCACCCGTCGACGACCTTGTCAAACAAGTCCGGGTCCGCGAACCCATCAAACAAGACATTATGGGATCCAATGGAACCTACCGCCAAGTCAACATCCTCCACCAGCGATCATATAATGTGCCTCAGTGGAGACAATTATGCGACCAGAGCGAGCACCAGCCCCCGGCCAGACGTGGTGAGCGTCGCGCCAATGCCGACAAGCCCAAGCCTGCAGCCCGTACCCGAGGCGGTGCTGCCGCCGCAAACAAATCCAGTACTCCATCCGCTGCGAGTGCGCCTAGCCGCCGCGGTAGGGGTGCCAAACGAGGCCGGGGTGGGCGTGGTGGCGCGCGTGGAAGGCCTAGGAAGATCATCAAGGATGAGGATACAGATGCCGAGGATCGACCCATGACTCCCGAGTCTCCTAACCCCGCCTTGGACGGCAAGAGTCACGGTGTTGTCGACTCCATCGAGCAAGATCCCGGTGTCAAGGAGGAAGACGATGACTGCGAGGACGAGGCGCCGAGGCGGATGGGTGGTTTCAGCAGACAGGCCAAACCGAAAGTCCAGTCTACATCCGCTCGTCGCAAGTACAGCAGACGCGAGGGCTCGGCCATGATAGACGAGGAGGCCTTCAAGGACTTCGACTACAACATGGACATCTCCGATTACACACCGGAGCGCTGCGAGGAACTCGAGCGCACCTACTGGAAGACCCTGACCTACGCCACTCCGCTCTATGGTGCCGACCTTATGGGTACCCTTTTCCACGAGGACACGGAGATATGGAACCTGAACAAGCTTCCCAATCTACTGGATGTGTTAGGCACAAAGGTACCCGGTGTCAACACAGCCTATCTCTACCTGGGCATGTGGAAGGCTACTTTCGCATGGCATTTGGAGGATGTTGACCTCTACAGCATCAATTACCTGCACTTTGGAGCTCCCAAGCAGTGGTACAGTATATCGCAAGCCGATGCCCGCCGCTTCGAGGCCGCTATGAAGAGCATCTGGCCAACCGAAGCCAAGGCCTGCGATCAGTTCCTGCGCCACAAGGCTTTCCTCATCTCCCCCTCGCATCTCCTCCAGCAGTACAACATCAAGGTGAACAAGTGCCTCTCCTACCCAGGGGAGTTCGTGGTCACTTACCCGTATGGGTACCACTCCGGTTACAACCTGGGCTACAACTGCGCCGAAGCTGTCAACTTCGCTCTGGACTCGTGGCTGCCTATGGGCAAGATTGCGAAGAAGTGCGAATGCGCACAAGCTCAGGACAGTGTCTGGGTCGATGTCTACGAAATCGAGAGAAAGATGCGCGGCGAGCCAACGCCCGAGTATTGGGAGTCGGACGAAGATGACGACGAAGATGAGGATGATGACGATGACGACGAGAACGAAGAGACTGGTCTTCCGTCGCCGCCTTCGAGCCATGCGGTCCGCATCAAGACTGGCCCCAAGAGACGGAAGCGTGCGAGGATCAGCAAGGACAAGAAAGAGAAGCCCAGGAAGCTCCGGCTGCGTGTCAAGGCCCGCGCCGAGCCGCCTTGCTGTCTGTGTCCCAACGACATGGCTGGATGCGAGATCCTGGCAACAGACGACGGTCGGAAGGCGCATCGTTTCTGTGCACTCTACCTCCCTGAGACGTACATTGAGACTGTCAACGGCCAAGAGATGGTGTTCAACGCGGCAGGCATCGAGAAAGCGCGCTTCGAGCTGAAATGTCTCTACTGCAAGTCGAAGAGGGGCGCCTGCTTCCAGTGCTCACAGAAGAAGTGTCCTCGCTCGTATCACGCCACGTGCGCTGCTGCTGCTGGTGTATTTGTTGAGGAGGGCGACGTGCCAGTCTTTGACAAGGACGGTACCGAGTACAAGGAGCAGGCGTTCGAGTTCAGCTGTCGCTTCCACCGGACTAAGCGTGATAAGACACTGGACAGCGATGCGCTCGGGGAGGATGACCGCATCAAGCAAGCTGCAGCGTCTCTCAAGAAGGGCCAGGTCTGCCAGATGCAGTTCTTCAGGAAGGAGATATTTGCTGGTGTAGTGGTTGAGAACCGCCACGACGAACAGACCCTACTACTGGATATTATCCCGAATGGGTACGATCTCTCTGCTATCCCCTACGAGAGAAAAGAAGTGTTTATGCTAATTGTGCACAGCTCACGTGTCGAGGTGGAGTGGAAATGGCTGCTTGTGCCCGATCCTGCTGATTACCATCTGCCCAAAGCTTCGCCAAACGCTCTGCCAATGCCGTCGTCCAGGAAGGCTCAAGAGGAGATTAACGCCAAGCGGTCCACAAACGAGCCTCCGAGAGCTGGTCTTCTGTTCGTCGAAGGCCTGGCACCTGGCCAAGATTATACGTGGGCAGAGTACCACACATACGAGCCAGTCGGGAGCGAGAATAGTGCTCGCGTAAAGGTGGACTTATCAAAGGATGATCAGATCTGGCACTATCTTGGAAAGTCTTCCACGGAAGCCAAGGCACAGTACACCGAGGACCCGCGTAGGCCACAATACAATCCCAGGAGTCATTTCCTGGACACCATTCCGAAACCCAAGAGGCAACCACCACCGCCGCCACCACCAGCAGCAGTCGCCCGACCGCAACAACGTACACCTCATGGCACTGCTCACGCACCGCAGCCGAGAGCTCCAGCGGCCCCCAAACCGGAGAAGCCCTATGTTTACAAGCCGAGAAAGCCAATAGATATGTCGCTCATCACGCCTTTCAGTGCTCCGAAATTTGGCCCCAGCACTCCTGGCTCTACCGGCGTTCCGCCATTGTCGTTTGGTACCGATCCTCGCTTCAATGGTTCAGCTGGCTTTGCAGCAAACCGCTTTGCACAAATGGACCAAAGCCCACATCCTCAGCAGAACGAGCAGAGCCAGCAGCAGCCTCCACGACCCACCAATGGCCCCTTCACGCCTGTACCTCGTCACATGTCGGAGTGGATGTATGGACCACAGCCCAACGCGCCTGCCCGCACGGCGACGCCTCAGCATACACAAGCTGCGCCACCGCAGTTTGCGCCAGCTGCTGTTCCACCTAATCCGCAGTCACAGGTCTCACCGGGCCTGCAACATCAACAACACGGCCAGCCAGCACAACCACCTTCTCTGCCTGCCCAGCAGCCAGTCTCGAGGCCGTCTTACGTGGCACAGTATCCCCTCCAGGCTGCAACGCAAGCCGCACCTCAGTTTGCTTGGCAAAAGTTCCGCTTCTTCCAATCTTACCATAACAGGTGAGCAGACTGGTCAGCCCCTATCTTTGTCAGTTGTTTCGACTCCTAACACACTACTTTGTTCGTAGGGATACTTCGCGCTACAGGACACCGTATGCGCCGTGGGGCGGATTCACCAATGGTTACGAAGGCGACCTTCGCAAGCATATCATAAAGAAAGCTGACCCTGCCCCTCTCAACGACAAGCCCGGTCCCGTCGATAGCAACAACAGGCGTCTGAGTTTTAACCTGGGTGGAGGCTTACAAGGCCTGACGAGCCCCCCAACGCACCCGGGTTCAAACACGGCCTCGTCGAGTGCGTCACCCCGCGATGGCGCGGTGTCCCCGGCTTCTTCATATACCCCGGCTATGTCGCCTTCGGCTCCAGCCCCAGGTCATCAACACACATCGTCAGTCTCTACAACTCCATCTCTCACTACAATAAGGACGCAGACCGGCTCATCATCATCATCACAGATGACGTACAATCCGAACCAAGCTCGACAAACCACTTGCAAGGGGCCGAACGGCACCGAGAGCGTCGCACCGACCTCGCAGAACCATTCCAAGACACCCATCTCATCAGCGGGAATTTCCTCGCAACCACCTATCTTCCTCAACACTACATCTCAGCAAACAGGACCACATTCCTTCAGCCAAGGCCCCATGGACGTGGATCCTGATACACACGAATCCCCGGCACAGCAGCTGAAACAGCAGCTGCGCAGAATTTCCGATGCCACTGAGACGTCATTTCGAGTGCCTCGCAGCCGGAGTCACACTCCGCGTTCCAGCCTGAGCCACTTCCCGCGCCTTCGTACTCCCTCACAACCAGACCTCAGCCTCAAGCAGGAGCAGAGGCCGTTCGGGTCTCAAGCAACAACTCCCTTGGAGCTTGCTGCCAACCGTGTGGCGGTGAGGCAATTTCCCGAGATCCCAGCAGGCAATGAAGACATAGTCGAGAAGATGATGCTGGACTTGCGAAGAGCAAGTATGCAGAGTCAGGGCGTGGAAGGCAGTAAAAATGAACACGGCCAGTCTTCAGTAGACCGCTAGACCGCTCTGACAACTTTTTTTGTTCTTTTTCAAATTCGATCCTTGTATATAAAAAGGCGGTGGTGGGGAGGGGTTCAATGATACCATGTGTGAACATCTCTAGGCGAAAGACGCATACATCTTTATGCAAACGGCGACGTCTAGGACGATGCCGTGAGCAACGCACCATCACTGCGGCGTTTAGAGGGCCTGGCGTTCGATTCATGGTCGGTTCTTTCAGGTTCTACTTGGTGTTGTTGTGGACGGTCAAGTCCAAGACAGCGCCTTGCCAGCACAGCGCTCTAGCGTCATTCAGGGAGAGGATGACGTGGTCACACAATTGAGGGTGCCGTCGGCGTTTAGATACACATTTTGAGGCCGTCCTCTGACCCTGTTCCCGATGGATCCTAGCATAAGCAGTGGTGCATGCAGCTTTGGATTCGAGGATCGGGAAGAGAAAGAAGGACCTTACCTGACTAGGCGTGTCTCCATAGACAAGGAGATAATACAGATACACTCTACAATGTAACACATTGCTCTATGCTACCTCAGTACCGCGTGAAGGACCTAGACTCTACGGTATGATCTTTCCTGGACTGTCGATGAGCCGACCGGCTCGCATTGTAGCTGCTCGATAGGCCAACGATTGCAGAACGAGTTAGGATGAGGTTGGACTCTGCGTCGGAATTTTCAGGGATGATGGAAGGATTAAATGTATCATTATGGCTTTATACAGCGTAAGTAATAATGTATAGGCTGTCGTTAGGCTACTCCAGTCATCTCGTACGGCTCCAGCTGAAGCGACACCGGCGCACACGTAACCTCCCTGTCCGAGTAAATCTGGCCAATGGTCCAGTTCTCGTTCTGGTATGTGGTCTCGGTGCAGTCGAGAGTCAAATTGACCTTGCCATAAGCATGATATGTAGCTCTGGGTTTTTCCTTCTCGATCAGCAACCAAGGACCCGCCAAGGACGGAAGAAGAAAAGAAGGGAGAAGGGGAATGGTCCAAGAAAAGCAGAGAGGGCAAGGGCTTGGCTTACGGGTATTGAGGGTCCTCGTCAGCGCACACCCACGTCTGGTTGAGGTCCAGCTCGCCGCTGGGCCTGCTGAAGGCGAAAGTGGCCGGGGCGGCGTCCGACCCCGTGCAGTCGTACCAGACGGTCCCGTAGAAGAAGTCGTCGAGCTGGTCGCTGGCGGCGCTGCACGAGGCGACGGTGTCCGGCACGGCCGGGTTGGTGAGGTTGAAGCTGGCGTAGCCCCATGAGTTCTGGTGTGCGGGCGTGCTGAAGACGTAGGAGGCGTGGTAGTCGAAGTCCTGGATGGACCAGCCTGTCTGCTCGAGGGTCGCCGCGGAGCAGGAGGAGTCGCGCTGGGCGAGAGGGGTTGCTGGTATGGACCGGCCCAGCACGCAGGGGAGGAGGGGCAGGAGGGATGTGTAGGATGGATGCATGTTGGTGAACAGGATGGGAATGCCGTCTGCAGAAAGTTTTGGTCGAGTTGAAGCTGGGTGTATGATTAATTATGGGATGGGAATGGATGTGTGGTAGGTATTCGGGATGTACGGCAAGGACATCGTGGTGACTTTATCTGTTTTTTTTTTTTTTTTTTTTTTTTTTCCCTTCCCTACTGGTCCTATGCCTTGATCGCTCTCTCACCTTGACGGATGAGAGCAAAGATCGTCGCATAGCAGCTGCAAGACAAATCCCCCCGCCCTCTCCCACCCGTAGTTCCTGGATCAACAGAGACCGCCTTTTTGGGAGAAGATGGCCCAAACGGGCCCAACCAAAGGCCCGCTAGGCTGGCCCCCCGTTCGGGATGACATCGACAGCCCAAAAGGTGTGGACGGGATACGGGGTTGCCAAGCCCTCGTATTCCCTTGCGTCCTGGAACCGCCGGCGGGTAGATCTCTCCAACGTTACTTGTGGCTTGGGTATGTGAGATTTTTTTTTTTTTTTTTTTGCGCCCACCGCTTCGGCATCTCTACAGTCATCGACGGCCGTGTCCTGTTCTCACCGCTTTTACAGACAGTGAAGTTGCCAAGATGAGAGTCACGCGGTGCAACCAGACTCTTCTAAGACACGCCGGTAAAGAAAGAGAGCTTTCCGATGGTTCCATTAGGCAGAAGACTATTATTCAGAGTGCCGTGTCATGAAGGATTATGTTGGAGTGTTTGTTTACGTTGTCGTCAGAGGACCCTTGATGTCATGATACCTGTCAAGAGAAAGGCTAGCTCTTACTGTGAAGCTTGGTTGGAACGTCGTATCCGGGCGCGTGGGCGATTACTATTAGTTTATTTCTCCTCTAGAGGTATCCGCTTGCTGACAGCACCACTACCGTTTTTATTCAGAGTCTAGCATCCTCATATCTTTTCCCATGTCACGTTGGACAGCATTTCAGCTGAGAGCAATGGTCTCGATGGCAAAAAAAAAAAAAAAAAAAAAAAAAACCCCAAAACCACTCGCCTCCCTCAACCCCGGACTCCCGGATCTCAACTACTGAAACAGAGAATAGTAGCATTCCTTTCTACATGGATCGGATGTCCGTCAGTGCGGTTCGGGTTGCATGCAAGACGCCCAAAATACTTACCGTGATCGGTGGGCGTGGGCGAGAACTCGAGCCATGATCAAGCAGCAAGCTCGGCTTTGGGTATGCTGAACCACCCGCGAGGCGCGGGCTCTGTTGAAGCTGTGTATCCGTGGTACAGGAGTACGGGCCGCGTGGTGAGCGGGGCGATAATTATGAGGTCACTGGTACAACGCAATGCTGTCTCGACGGAGAGACCGAGTTGCCATCGAACAACTTGTATCGAGATATCTTGTATATCTGTGCCCAATTGGATGGATCTTAATAAGTTGTCATCATTATATCGGTATATGTACTAATTCAGAGTATAATTCCGGTGGTCGTGATAGCCAAGGTTCAATGGAAGGCAGTCTCACCAAGGTTTGCAGCGAGTGTGTGGGCACAGCGCAATCACTCAAGTTGTCTTACATTGAAGCATCAATTGAGAGCAGGGTCGTGTTTGAGCGATTCTTACGAAACTCGATTTTATGTGAAAAAGTATTGACATTCATTCCAGATTGAGTACAGTCGCTAGGAATCGCGTCTAACACCACTGAACCGCGCTCAGTGAGTGCGAAGGGATGGATGGCCTCAAGAAGCTATGTCAGCCTGATGAAATCATCTGTCGAGACATTTTGAGGACGATTGGAATGTGCAGTCAATGCCAATGAAACGTGTCGAGACGCACTGGAACGTCCAGGTGGCTTTATCTGAAGGAACTTGGAGTATGCTGCTGATCTTTCGTATTAAACTCACAAAACTTCAGAAGTCATTAAGGAGTTTGTGGGATGTAAATAATGGTCGAGAGATACCGGCACCTTTTTGCATTTGTCTTCTTCCTCTTTCTCTTTCTTTCCTCTCTCTTTTCTTTGTGGCGCGCCCGGGCGGCGGGTAAACCGCCGTCGATAGGGGTGGAGGTGGGCGGACTACCGAACCTGCCCGTTGCCAATCACATGCTGGCATAGGTAGGCCGTGCCCGATTTGGGATTCCGTCAGACTGTACAATTCTATCACTGTTGTATTCGTATGGAACTGGCTTGCAATGGACAACGGCTCCTCGTAAGCGGAAGTAGCGGACATGACTATGACTACCACTTTACTGTGCGACCAGGAAGTGTAGGCCCTCTTCGTGTTTGTAGAAGCAGAGAGATAGTCCATGAATGCTTTATAGCACAACTCATCAAGAAACCATTCTGATAGGAGTAACATAACCTGTCTCGACGCCGTTGTGAACAATATAGCATCCCAATGCGTGCAGATTTGCTCCTGTCATTTGCTCCTGTCATATTGCCATAGGGTACGTCGAAAAGGTGGAACATGTCACTAATTTTATTACAACAGCAAAAGCTTCTACCGGATATCTCTGGGCTATATGGGTCTTGACTCCATCTCTGGGCTAAGATCAAGCTCGAGACGTGTTTGTGCTAAATAAGCCAGCGAATCGATGAGGGGTCGAATATAACCGAAAGGTATCTACATCTCACTGTTGAGAACTAGCTGAGAATTAGTTTTGCATCTAATGACAACGATCAAAGCCGTAGACCGGGGTGTGATAGATCCGAGAGAGGGACTTGACAATAGAGTCCAGATGGCACAATGTCATCCATATCCACCCTGGGGCAGCTTGCCTTCATCAACGAGATAGTCGCGGGGCAGCGGTATAAAAAGCGACAGCCGGCCTCAGGAACAAGCCACGAAGCGAGGTGTCTATGCACCAGATGAAATCCAGGTGCGGGCTATGATTTGTTGGAGAAGGTCGCAATCGGAACATTAGGGGCTGCATATCCGTGCTCGGACTCCAGATGGTTTTGTTTCAACTGATGTCTTGTGTTTGGCCTGATTTGGTCCCGAGCTGAAGCTTATTCGGTAATAATCCCCTACCGCGCTCCGCTGGCCTATCACAGTCAGCCCTTCGCCGCCACTGTTGTTTGATCCGCCAAACGAAACGGCGCAAAAGCCAAAGCACATCGCGAGCCAGGTTCAAATTGCCTGCACGTGGCTAGCCTGCCACTGCGGATGGCGGTATCTGCTGCGCCCTCAGGCGCCAGGGAATGATCGGGCGAGGAGCGCTCAGGCCTTCGGCCCATGTTCTTGACACTGACTTGCTAGGTGAAGCCGGTCAGAGAAGGGGCTGGGTCATCAAAGGAGAACTGGAAGATGTATCTGAAGTGCGAGACTTTTGAAGGACGAACACCCTTTGTCGTCTGAAAGATGTAAAGTGCTCCTGAAGGAATCGATCTGATCCCATGAGGTGCATTTGAGTGCCCGATGGCTCATAGAAATTCCTGCGTTGAGAGTAATTCCGGCGAGCGTCGTTCGACCAGTAATCACCGAGGACAATCTTCTTACCCACAAGACATGAATTATCATTCTTTCTGAGTGCCATCGGCTCGCCATCTCATTACGCAAGTCGAGGCTGGCTAGCCTTCGCAACGACCACGGAAAGGGCCTCATCGAGCCAAGTTTCGGGAGAGATGGGAGTGTTGCGGTGGAAGACCACCAGAGACTCGTGGGACCATCGAGTGAAGATGTTGCCGGAACGACGGAGTGCGCAGGTGCACGAATTTCCGGACGAGGCGAGCTTCGATGGACAAGACGAGCGACCCTATCGACCAGACTCATCGGAGGATCCTTCATTCGATGCCATAGAAGGTAGTCGAAAAGACCAAAACAACGGCAACAACAATGGACAACACAAGGATTGGAGTCAGGACTCAAATCAAGGTCAGGGCCATGGCCAAGGGTCGCAGCAGAATGGGAACAACCGATTTGAAGGCCAGGGCGGTGGCGGCCAGGACCAAGACCACAATGGAAACCAGAAAGACGGGCAGAGTCAAAACAACAACGGCGATCACAATAACCAGGGTTCATCACAGAACCAAGGGCAAGGACAAAGTCATGACGACGGGCAACATCAGGGCCAGAACTCGGATCAGAATACGAATTCAAGCTCGCAAAACGATAACGGTCAATCGCAGACGGAGTCGAACTCCATGACCTCGGACCAAACGCAGACGACTACGGAGACATCATCGCCCTCGTCATCCACCCAGATAACTTCCAGCCTTCAGACGCAGCCAACAACGACTACTATCCCACCACCGGCACCGGAGGCAGCCCAGCCAGGAGTTACGCCTGAGGCAGCACCACCTGTGCCTACCGACCTCACGACTGCTATCTCATCCTCAGCAACAGCCTCTTTCCAAACCTTCTCCTCCATCCCGACTTCAACATTGGTACAGCCACTCCCGGTTGTCAGTGCACCGTCATCAGCCATAACTCCAATACCATCCTCAGCGACATCATCAGTGCAGCTTCAACCTGCCACTGCCACACTCGCGGCACAGATCGCCTCGACAACGTTGCCGTCGCCAAGTACTTCCTCGCCCTCGTCCTCGGGCTCAGGATCCGGCATGTCCTCAGGCCAGGTAACTGGAATTGCTGGTGAGTTTTATGTTCCACTTGTCTTGCGAGAAGGCTTTCTATTTGGAACAGCGGGGAACAGTGGGCTGACCTTCTCGCAGCTGGTAGCAGCTCTGCCGTTGCCGTGATCGCGCTCTTCTTCTTCTTCCTCGTAAAGTTGAGGAGGCGTGGCTCTCTGCCTGGGTTTCGGAGGTCGAATTCCAAGGCCAAGAATGATCCAGCAGCCTCATCGCAAGGAACAAATAGTTCTGCAAATCTGGCAGACGCACTCCGAGATGATGCTACAGATGATGCATCAAGCATGTCAGAATCAGCAGAAAAGCAGCGGCAGCCGTCTGAGCTCAAAATCTCCAGTCCCGCTCAGAGAGACGTAGAAGGAGGTGAATGTGCCGCGTCCATCGACTGCCCGGTCCAGAGACTGCAGAACAAGTTCAGGCTGCACAACTCGACTGACCCACGGCCTGCCTCGAGGCGAGACCCGGTCGACAGGTGCAGCATCACATCGTGCTCGACATGCTCGCCCCGGGAATCATCGGCGTTTTCTCTCGGCCTGCTTCTCCAGCCTTCCTTGGATTTTTTCAAGTTTCGAGAAATCCGCACGTCGCTGGGTGGGCGAGGGTCCGGCTGGTCTTCGTGGTTTAGGCAGGATGATCGAGCGAAGGGGAAGTCGGGATTGCAAGATGTGGGAGCGAACTAATAATTACTATTTCAATGCTAGATATTCTGACAAGTGTATATTCATACGCTGCTCTCCTGGACATTTGTATCTAAACATCACGTAGTGGCTGCTTTGCTAATGGTCCGCCTGGGCAACGGCTTATGCTGGACATGCCCTGACACTGTTGTTACAGTAGTATGGTGTAAATACACACGTTGAGAGAGGGTGAAGACAGCAGATTATCTTATTTGGTGACCTGATCATTACTTGAGCCCTCCGAATCGCCCTGTTTTTCCTGAAACGACTTCTCCGGCCACGGCAACACTGTCAGACCGGGCCAAATCGCCCGCCACCTCTCAGCCTTTTTCTCATACAACATCTTATTGCCACCGACCGGATTCGGCCGCACAACCAGATTGAGGATATCCGTGAACCCCCACGGCGCAAATACCTTCCAGTCCCCATCAGGCAGGAGCCGCACCCCAAACAGCGCCGTACCAGTCATCCACTGCAGGATGGCATCCTCCGTAGACGTACGCTGCGAGCAAGGGAGGCCGAATTTCTGTGGGTACCACAGATGCACCCTGGCCTGATTCCGGATCTCAATCCTCCCGGGCAGGCCCTCGAAGACCCTGGCTCCTCTTTGGATAACGCGGTCTTCCGCCTCCCAGGACAAATCTGTGTCGTCAAAGTAGACCAGGTCGTAGTCGTCGATGCCCGTCTCTGGTGGCTTGTCGGTCACCATATTCCACACGGTCTGGGTGAGGGAGCCGGCGGCGAGGTACCAGCCTGGGAGGTCCATGGTGGCGGCTCGGGACAGAACCTCGAGCAGGGTGATGTTGCGGCTCAGGGCTTTGCGGAAGAGCGCCGCCTCTTCTTGGGTATGAGGACCGTCGATCAGCATTATGTAAGTACTGAATGGGTGTACTTTGTCATCAGTCAAAATTCTCCTGAAATCCACCCAAAATTCACCTTAAAAGAAAAGGCAAGGTGTATTGAATCTTCATGAAACCGGGGACAAGTCATGAATTATTAAGTATCTCAGACCTCCAGTTCGACCAGAGAGAGGCTTTTGGGTCGCATATGCCAAGTTGATCCAGATGTAGCAAAGAGAGTTGCAACTTACTTATCTAGACTGGGGGTTTGGATGATCAAAAAGAGGTGAATGCGGGTCAAGTTGAAGTCTTGTGGCTGTTTGTTTACTCCTATCATTCAAAATTAAATAGCCGTTGCTGCCTGGAGGTAAGTGGACATGCACAGGTGATCCAGAGGGTTAGGGTTGTCACGAACGTACTCAAGTATATAGAAATAAAACTTATCGTATTTGAGTGACGATGGGGTCAGAAGTCTCTAATTGCGGATAATCATCAGAGATTAACTGCTAGAGTCTGGACTGCCAAGTAGTTGTTGGAAATTGGAGGAGAACAAGCTACTCTGTCTTGACGAATATGATATGGTTGGCTATGGTATTCTCCAGGGACATACGGTTGACAGGTCGGCACCTCTCCTCATGGCCACAGCAGACTGGCTCGATATGGTTGGTGGTGTTTAAAAGTATATGTTATGATGTGTACGTAATAACATATACTAATTCCCATACTTTCTACTCATTGCACAACTTCAACGCTCAAGTCATCCGGCCACCGAGGTTGATCCACCCCGTTGCCCCGCGTGCCAACGTGGAACCCAGGCTTGACTTCACCTCCCGGGAACCTCAATACCGGAGCAACGATCCTCATATCGGCATCGATACACTTGGAGTGAACCTTTGTAAAGAATGCCGGGTTGAAGATGGTGGCGCCGCTGCTCTGCTTCACTGCCTCGAGGGTGCGCGGGATCAGGTACGTCACTTTAGATACGAGATTTAGTCATATATGACACGCCCAAGACAATATTCGTGCCACCTTTTTGTGAGATACAACTTGATTTGGGGTTGGGGTGAGACGTACTGTTGTGGTAGTGCCGGAAGACTGGCGATCCATTCCGTCTCCATAGGTCTTGCCAAACGTCGTCGCTGTACACTCCGACGTGGTCGACCAGCCAGCGAGAATAATAATTCAGAGCAGTCTGTTTGGCTAGAGTTAGGACTTCTCATGCTTTCGTTTCTTAGATGCAGAGCATCAGCTTACATCCACAGTGTATGAGCCACCCTTTTCAGCTCGTTGAATCAACGCGGTGAGAATGCCTGTCAGGCCGGCAACCCCAGTGCTTATCATGATTCGGGTCAGAATCAGCTTTTGGAGGAACGATCAGAGAGTACACAGAGACACACCAGTAATCCGAGTTGGGGAAGACAGGCGTGACAGGCTCGTCGTTACCCATTGCTCGGCCGAATTCGTAGGAGACGCCACAGTTCTGCAAACTGGTTAGATGTATACAGTATTTTAAAGGCAGAAACTTCTCACATACCGCGTCACTGATCTGCTGCCAGCCACTTCGATGCATCCACGGCCCCTGCCAGCCATAGCAGTTCTCCCTCGCAGAGATGATGCCTCTATCTCGGTCCTTGCACAGATCGACTATATCCTGCTGGCCAAAACCATACTTGTCAAGAACACCAGGCCGGTACCCCTGAAGTACGACATCGGCATCCCGGATCAGCTCGCGCAACGTCTGCCGATCCGCCTCCTGCCTCAGGTCCAACGACGCGTTCCACTTCCCGTGGTTCAGGTCAGGGTGCAAAACAGACATGTCCGTAAGGTGCGGCGCGGTGATGCGCATGACGCTGGCGCCCAGCTCCGCCAGACCGCGCGAGATGGCCGGGGCGGCGATGATGCGCGTCAGGTCGACCACCTTGAGCCCTGCGAGGGGCCGTGCCACCGACGTGCCTGTCGATGCTGAGTCGGGCCACCAGCAGGGCTCCTGGGCCGGGTTCTCGTGCGCGTGGACCTCGAAGAGCCCGACGTGCGCGTTGGCCTTGCCGTGCTCGCTGCTGCGATACTCGTCGACTGTGTTGCAAATGGTGCCGGCCTGGCGGTAGACGTCTGTGGCGAGATGTTGGAGTTCGTCTGCGGTCAGTTTGGAAACTGCTTCTGAGAATGGTGACAATGCTTCCTCTGTATTAGCGAGCTCCATATCTGGCGGCAGGCCTACGCTTTTCAATGTTGGGCCGGGATCCATTGAGCCTGTGTTGTTGTTTGGTCAGCTGTCAGATGTTCATGGTTTGGCCACAAGGCTGGATAGGACGGGGTGAATACCGTGGAGGTGAAAGAATCGGTTGTCCTTTGTTCGATATATGTTCGTGGCCAGGTCACGGTAAAGAGGATTGAAATTGTCATGTTTGTCGCAATTAGGAAAGTATCTCGACATCAGTTCCTGCGTCTTTGGGTTTGCAAATGAAGAGATAGACAGGCAGTCCTTGTCCGGGTCGAGCTGCCATATCAGCGCGGACATGATGAAGAGCTGAGCGTGGTCCCTAGAGCCGTAGTGTATCTATTGAGTATCTGATGTTCATAGAAACAAAATGAGTCCCGTGCCCTCACTCACGTATTGATATTCACCCGCACCGGCTCTGCACCATACTTCCTTCGCAGCAATACGTTGAGAATTGTGGCCTCATAAGCCTTCAAGGCCGAGATGCTTTCTGCAAGCCTCCAGTTGATTGGCAGGCTCGGCTTGTCGCTGCCCTCAAAGGTTATGCGGTCCGCGAGGTCGAGAGCCTCTGGAGGCAGGGACTGCTGAATCACGGGATTCTGCAAGATGCCGTTTAAAAAGACCTTCTGTGCCTCTGCTGGGACAGAGTAAGTGCCCGGACCAGCAGGAGTGGGAGTGTTGCCATTCTTTGCAGTCATCGTATGGCTCATGAAGCGTGGGCTTGCGCTTGGAAGATTGATGGTGAGAAAAGACGTCTTGACGGGGACGATGCCGGAATATGGGCAAGGACAGAGTATGATCGAACTGAAAGACATCAGACGATCAATCTCCTGTTGAAGAGAATTATATGGCGCACCCCTCGGACCTCGGGTTTGAGGACCCGCCAGGTACCCACTAATTAATGTCTTGTAAATGGTATTACCCATTGTTGGACATACACAGAATTGCTGTGCGTAGAATAATTACATAGAATCTGATGCTGCGTGGGAAATGGCAACCCAGTGCCGACACCGTCTGGCTCTGATACTAGACTTGATCGTAGTTGGCGCTTTGCAACTACTAGGTCGCAGGTCCATCAACAAGGTTAACCTATAAAAGCACACCAGCTCTGTGGCCCAAACCTTACCGCTCGACCTCCGATATCTTTCGTTTTATTTGAGATCATGAGAGCGCACAGGAGTGTTTTTCAGGTTGTTATTACTTGATAAAGTCTTGGTATTTCCAGCCTGCAACATAGAGCTTCGGGCATAGCGCGACCAGAGGCTCACATAGATGGGGAGTAATTGATCAGTACCAACTCTGAGATCGATATCAGGTGATCTCAAATTGTAGAGACTTGTTTGCTCAGGTGTCAACCAAACATGTGTGTTGATGCACATTACTGTGGCTCTGATAGATTATGCAAATATTTTCTGAATTACAGTGGCTTGCCAACCATGGTCAAGTATTCAATATTTCCAAGAGCCAAAATATGATTCGCCCCGCTGGTACGATTATCAAGGATTCCGGTCAGTGCCAAGAATGAGCCGATTCAAATCACGTAATAAGCCTAGCACGTAGATATTTCTGCCGTTATCAAAGTGATTCAATGACGCAAACATAGCCTAATCGCCCTGTTACTTCCAACGTTTGGTACTTCCCATGTCTAGGAAATCACGACGACTTCACCACAGACCGACCGATATTGCAAAATCCAAAACCGTCTATCCCGTCGTGCTCGAGTAGCTAACAATGAACAGCCAGAGCGGGCTTGAGCCCCGTACCTTTAACCCGGAAGGAGTACCGGCACCGCCTCCTACATACAACCACGTGGCTGTCACTCCTCTCCTCCCATCATCGCGTCTCATCACCCTCGCCGGCCTCACAGGTTGTGATCCGGCATCCTCAGCCAACCCCGAGACGCTGCCTGAGCAGGCAGCAATTGCTTATTCCAAGATCCAGACCTGTCTGGCTGCTGCAGGCGCCACGCCGCGAGACATTGTGCAGGTCAGTCATTGTGCCACATTATCTCGATGTGTTCATAACCAGTAAGATTTACAACACTTTTCTCTTCGATCTAGGTCAAACATTATATCGTGAAAGAAACTGGCCATCCCAAGATAGATCAGACTGATGTGGTTGATCGCGGTTGGGGTGAGCTCTGGACAGACTTCAGTAAGCTGCTTGCTATGCCATGCTCTGCGATGGCGGGTTCTTTTCGTTTGTTAGGAACCAGAAAACCCTGTTATGGGGTCTGTGAAGCCGTGCATTCTAAAATCATGTCCTCCACCACCATACGAACATCAATCAATCACAGTACTGACATGTCCAAAGTGGACAAGACAGCAGGCGGACACCGCCCTCCCGATACAGTCATTGGCGTTGCCAGCCTAGCCAAGAAAGACATATTGTATGAGTGCGAAGTGTGGGCTATTGTGCATTAGCATGCCATAGATGTTGGCCAAGATCTTGAAAGACCTCCCGAAGATAATGAAGAGAAGGTCGGGTGATTTGTTTTTCCGGGATGTGCGGCCGAAACTTGCTGTTATTGTGAAGAAGTACTATGATTTAGATCAATTACTCCTCCTCTGTTTAGTGCATGGCAGCATTGTGAACATAGTCAGTGCTGCCCTGAACCGTTGAGGTCCTGAGAGGCTTCGGACCGAGGTATTTGCGCGTCAGCTACAGTATATGGAGGCATTTCCTGAGATGCTTAGAGCTAAATAGAACTCTCTTTCACTCACCAGACAATTCCACTGAAAAGAATCAAGCTTGATAGTCCATGTCTAGTGAAGTTAATCAAGAACCTGAACATGTGGTAAGCTCCGAGGATTTGCTGCATAGACGTTTTGTCGTCCAACCGTCACGTTCCTTCTCAATTACTAATTCAAGGACGGAGTCTTCGGCTCCATGAGGGGGGACCGCTCTGATCAGGTTTACCTCTCTCCATACCTGCATTTGATCTTCTCGCCGATCCCTGGATTTGTCTCAATGGTAGCTAAGACTCCTTGACTGTCTCCTTGCGCAATTTCGTATTCGAGGACGAGAATCCTTTTCGGCATCTCCACTTCGTGACTCGATCAGAGTTCAACGATCAATCTTGGCCATGACTCTTTCAATAATGCCTACTCGGTAATCTTTCCATCCGTGGCAGAAGTTCCTTTCGAAGCAAGGAAGACACACACGAACTAGATGGGCATCACATGTATGGTAATTAATAATTCAACTACATCCGAGGCATCACAGACGCCCAGACGCGTTGTGGCCCATCCTTCTCCAAGAACTCCGCTCGTGTAAGCTTTCACGGTTCACTGAAGAGGTGTTGTCAGCAAATAGAACAGTTTGCTCCTCAATGCGTTGTGGACTTTGACAGCGAGCGTGACCCCGGCGTTTACCCAGACGATCGCGGCTTTGCTGCTGAAACCGGTCTAGTTGGCATCTGCCATGCATCGTCCTCCCCGCACTTTGGCCTGCTCGGTTACAAGACTTAGATCGAGGGTAGGATAATCTGGGGAATTTCTGGACGTTTGTGGGGAAATCTCGATCCCGTAATGCCCCGCGAACGCAGACACGTTTGGCTGGAGAGACATTCCGACACCCAACGCTTATAGTCGTACAGACAGGGTATCTTGACCTGAGGATGTTTGAGCGCCATCTTCTTTATTGTAGCACTGTCTTATCGTCTTGCTTATTCGGGCGTTGGCTTTCGTTTCCGCGGCCGTGGCCGTGGTAATGCTACATCCGCGTGGACTCTCTCAATATAGTAAATAGTAACCCCCACGAAAGGACGCGTCCTCTGCTGCTCATGAACCCCGGCAGCTACGAGATTGTGCCTGACAGCAAGATCCTCGGAATGGTTTTGGATCATTGGCCAATGGCCGACAGAGGCGCTCCTAGGCTGAACCTTCACCCTAGAGCCCCAACCCCTCAAGCGTCTGGGGCTTTTAGTTACTTGCTGATCTTCCGTGGCCTAAAAGAATTTGAGGGTGTCGTCTAGCAACCACCTTTTTCACTGCCGAGGCCCCGTTTAGAAGGTGTCCAGGTACTTCTTAAGATGGATTTAGCATGTGCGAACTCCCAACTTGGGGGTTTGCGCGGACAGTCTTGATTGTGAGGGTGTATTTCCATCAGACGGGTATAGGCGCCCTTGAGTTTTCATGGCATTAGGTGTCCACTTTGCAGTTTATTGTCCACCCCTGTTCGGAGGAGACTTGAGCGGGTGAAGGATTGTGTGCGCTCTTTACCCGAAAGCATGTTGTTATTGGACACAGAGAAAGTAAGTCTTGAGAGCCAACTCACCTCCCTAACGCTCACATTGCCATGCGGGACAGAAGTCCCATAACAAATTTAATCCCAAGATTGATCAACGGGGGACAATACACATTTCTGCGTTCATAATCGTCCTCGGGCCAGCGGGTGGTCCATGATACCCTAGCTTGCCCAGGGCGGAAATATTACTGCAAATAAAGGTCCTCGGGAGGATACTAAGCCAGATTCCTGCCCCGACGTGCACCCCACTATTCCTAATTTGATCCCATGTCCTCGCATGTAGTTGGTCACCTGGCCTTGCAGGAGGCAGCCGAGCAGAGAGGGGGAGAGAGGGGGAAATAATATTCACATACATGCAAGGGCCGCGGCTCGAGGCGGAGAAAAAAAAAAGAAAAAAACCAAGAAATAGTACTGACAGCGCGTGGGGACCGGTACTTCTCTTGAGGCATGTGTTCTTGCAGACATGGGTACACCGGACAATTTCGTCCTTGTGTAGTTCGACCCCAGACGATAAATGTTGGATCACAGTTATATAAGAGAGCCACGTGTTGACGACGAGAGATGGACAAGTTGATTAAATTGCCCAGGTGACGCCTTCTCCTCGTGATCAAAGGTCGGAACTACCAACCCTGAGGCTTCCCTTCGAGCCCAACCTGTTCAAGAGTCTTTGCACAGTCAACATGAGAAGTTCATTGTCAATCACGGCGGTTGCCATCTTTGCTGTGCAGGCCCTGGCACTCCCAGCCAAGAATGGGCCTGATCGTGGGCCATCACCAGTGATTGAGGAGCGAGCAACCTCACCGACGGTTGTGATTTCTCCTTCAAACACGGTTATTGGCTCCGTGTCTGGCACTGTCGAGTCCTACAATGGGATCTACTTCGCCGACAATCCCACAGGCTCATTGAGGCTCAAGCCGCCTCAAAAGCTGTCCACAGACCTGGGCGACGCGTTTGACGCCTCGGGGTCCGCAGCAGCGTGCCCTCAGATGCTGGTAGCAACTGCTAGTGATGAGAGTCTTTTCCTTGAGATTGCAGGATATCTGCTTGACTCGCCCCCCTTCCAGCAAGCGACTGGGCAGACGGAAGATTGCTTGACCGTCAGCGTGTCGCGGCCTGTAGGAACGCAAGCCAACGCAAGCCTACCGGTACTCTACTGGATTTACGGTGGTGCATTTGAGGTGAGCCTCGCTGACTTTATTCTCCCTTGCCTGTTCCTGTCAAAGAAGTTCCACTGAATACAAAGCACAGCTCGGGTGGACGTCTTCTTATATTCCAACCAGCCTTTTGAGCCAGGCTATCGATCAGGATCAGCCTTTCGTTTTCGTCGCAGTCAACTACAGAGTAGCCGGGTTCGGATTCATGCCAGGAGCCGAGATTCTAGCTGATGGATCAGCTAACCTTGGCCTTCTTGACCAGAGGATGGGCCTCGAATGGGTTGCGGACAACATCGCGGCCTTCGGCGGTGATCCGACCAAAGTGACCATCTGGGGAGAATCCGCCGGCGCCATCAGTGTCTTTGACCAAATGGCACTCTATGGAGGCAACATCACCTACAACGGTCAGCCACTGTTCCGAGCTGCGATCATGGATAGCGGGAGTATCGTTCCTGCAGATCCTGTCGACTGTCCCAAGGGCCAAGCCGTGTATGACACTGTTGTCGAGGTTGCCGGGTGCTCCTCTGCCAGCGATACACTGGAATGCCTTCGCGGACTGACATACGAGGAATTCCTCAACGCGGCAAACTCTGTCCCGGGCTTCATTGGGTACGACTCGGTCGCTTTGTCCTACCTGCCAAGACCTGACGGAACGACGCTCCCAGACAGCCCAGAAATCCTGGCCGAGACTGGACAGTACGCTGCCGTGCCCATGATCATCGGCGACCAAGAAGATGAAGGCACGTTGTTCTCCCTGTTCACAGACAACGTGACCACGACCGAGGACCTCGTCACATACTTCTCCACCATCTACTTCCAAGATGCCACAACGGAAGTGATCGAAGGCCTTCTCGACACCTACCCAGATGACATCGTGTCTGGCTCACCCTACAGGACCGGGCTGTTCAATGAGCTGTATCCCCAGTACAAGCGGATTGCTTCTGTCCTCGGTGACCTGGTCTTCACTCTCACACGCCGCGGTTTTCTTGCATCCACCAGCACTGTCAACCCCGATGTCCCATCCTGGAGCTATCTGGCCTCGTATGACTACGGCACACCGTATCTGGGCACCTTCCACGGCAGCGATCTCCTCCAGGTCTTCTATGGTATCTACGACAACTATGCAGCTAACCAGATCCGCACCTACTACTACAACTTCCTCTACAATCTTGATCCAAACGAGGGCTATGGCGACTATCCCGACTGGCCGCAGTGGGTGGACACCGGAAGTGGGAACCAGCTGGCGTGGTTCTCGGCAGACTCTTCGAGCTATCTGACTGATGACTTCAGGAATGACAGTTACGCCTATATCTTTGCCAATGTGGAGTCTTTTTATATATGAGCTATCAGGGTGATACCTTGAATAGAGGAAGGAGGCTGTCGTGAGGATAAATGGTGTCACGAGGAGGTTCAAGAAGAAGTCTTGGGTGGCTTGATGAAAGAGATCGAATTTACGATGAATAATGATTTACATGATGCATCTATTGGCAAGCATTTCACCCCTCAAAACCTAAGGCATGCAGATTTATCAAGCCTAAAGGGATACTCATGTGGTCATGATTAATGCATTTTTCTCCGATTGGTCGGTAAGCAAGCAAAATCAGTGCTCTTGTGAATGCAGCGTTGCATTGACGTTGTCTGTATAACTCTCGCAAACACTGCCCGCGGCCCCCATGTTGTAGCCCCCACAGCTGGAACTCATGCTGGCAATCAGGCATGGATAAGATTCAGCAGAAATCTGCAGTCGGTGTGGGCTGTTGCGGTCCACTGCTTCCTAAGCTGGCCTTGACGTGATGCCGTGTAGGCAGGACTCTTCCTGAAACAGGCATACGGCCGGCGACTTGTAGTAACTAGGCTAAATGAGCTTCTTCACTTCACAAGCTGAACATTGAGTCACTACTCGGATGGTTGCAATACAGCTGCTAAAAAAAACCAATGTACTGAGATAAGGCTGCGGGCTGACGAACCCAGCTATCATGCGCGCGCAGCTTTAGACTGCCATCAAAGACATTGGGATCTCGAGGTTACTTGTTATTCTACTTATATATAATTTCTCTAGCCCATTCTTGCTGTCTTCCGCTCAGCATAATATCATCGCATGCAAAAAATGATGGACTGGCCGACGGCTCCAGCCTGGACGGGGGCCAGCCAAGGCCTTGCTGTTCAGAATCAGGTTTATCTCGGTCTTTGGACGGATTGGTCACGCGGCAGCATTCTGGGGCAGACGTTGACGCTCAATCGCCGCGACGGAAATCTGTTGACCGCCTTCACGGCATCATTTGTCGTCCTCGTGGGGGCTCGAGTCTGGAGCATGGCGAGCTTGTTCCTACACCGCTGCTACTCGACCCCGAAACAACGAGACGCCCTCCACCACCAACGCCAGGCGTTATTGCGCAACACGTCCTCCTCTGACGATGCAATGGTTAGTGCTTCGCATGAAAGGTGCACCCAAAACGATGATCGAGTATGCAGAGCTGACGAATAATCTTGTTTATGTGTCACGGTCCACAGTTCTCGTTCGTGCAGTTGTTCTGGGCATGGCGCGGTTCTACCGTACGGTCTCTCCGTCGTCGACTATTACCTGTGCTGGTCTTGTCCGTACTTTGTACCGTGGGATTCACACTAGCAGGAGGCTTCTCTTCTCAAATCCAAATCGGCGACAATGATGTGGGCAGTGATGTCCTCCTCGACGGCACCAATTGTGCCGTCGCCGGCACGAATGTCACCACGCTGAAACAATCAATGGCTTACGATACCATGATATCCAAATGGATTGCCGATTCTGTCAACTATGTCCAACAATGTTACTCGTACAACAGCTCGGGATTGGCTGACTGCAGTTACTTTGTCTCGCAGACGCTGCCAGCCTACGTTAACACCACGGCCGCCTGTCCCTTTGAGGATTCAATATGCAAGACTCCCTCGGCCAACATTATTCTCGACACGGGACTGCTCAACAGCCACGAGCATTTTGGCATCAATGCACCTCCCGAGGAGAGGATCCTCATGCGTTCTGTTCTGGAATGCGCGCCGCTTCAGACAGATGGACACGCCCTGTCTGATGGCAATTTCACCGCCTACAATTATGGGCCTTTGCTGGTGCCGAGCTCTGTGGGTGACCCAATCAACTATACGTTCGAGGTCTACGACCTGGATTGGCAGTACAAAACCATGAATGATCACCAATTGGCCGAGATGCAGTACCAAATTAAGTAAGTCTGACTCCCAGTGTCTTCTTCCTACGTCTTGGCAAGCAAAAAGCACCCGAGAATCTAGTAACTAAGTGAGAGGCACAGAGGTGTCTTCTCGGGGACGCAGAACGGAACTCCCGCTCTCGATGCTGGCAGTAGCTTCGTGCCTATTGACCAGCTCGCGAGGACCGATGCAGACCTCACCATTGTCTTCCTCTCTGGCTACGGCGTCTTCGCTGGCACACCTGTAGACGACCCCTGGTATCAAGCCACAGTCCCTTTCACCAACATCAGCACCCAGGGGAAGAGCGGCTGGGAAGAGGTCTACCGTCAGGACAATGCAGCGTCTCCATTGGGCTGCGCCAGCCAGTGGCAGTTCTGTGATGCGCATGCCAGCGCCTGCGGGCCTCTGGCCAGCTTTGACGACGCCGTCGCAGTCGCTGCGTCTGGGGTTTTTGCCAGCAGCACAGATGCAGCTGGCCGTTTTGCATGGTTTACAAGCTCTTTGAACATCCTTAGCAACATGTTGCAGGGCATGTTGGAGGCGGCGCAAGTCAACGCCCTCCTCGCCGCGCAGAGTGTCGACGATGGCTACCAAGAGACACTGCCCGACAACCAATGGCAGCTCGAGGTGACCAACTGGTTCGCCATCTCCCTTGCCTTCCTGCAACAGGCCATCGTGGAGACTGCGTCTGGATCTGCGTCCCTCGAGTCCAACCTCGTGCCCGATGAGCCAGCCAGTGCAGCTGCCAAGGCCATGTGCCGGAACCAAAAGATTCGCACGACGAGGTACTCGTCTTTCAATTTCTTCGGCGTACTCTTCACTTATATCTTCGGCCTTGTCCTCATCGCGCTCTCATACTCGCTGGAGCCAATCTTGAGCTGCCTGTACCGGCGCCGCGGCTACCGCCAGTACAGCTTCACGGAGTGGAACGCACACGGCACGTTGCAACTCCAGCGCCTTCTCCACGATGATGGCGGTAGTGGTGATCAGTGGATCGGATGTATGGAGCAGATCCCGATCACCAAGGACGCCAGGTTGACGCTTCGAAGCTTGGACTTGACGGACCCAGAGAATCCCAAGTTGTGTGCGCGCGGTCCGGACATGCAACCACCTGCTTCCTTGTTGACTCATGGGACAACATTGGTGGAGGTGAAAGAGGATGTTCAGCCTGCCAAGTCGACTCAAAGAGGGCGCAGCATGAGTATCCCCGAGCCATCGGCTGATGCAGAAGGTACAGAGGTAACTGCATCGACACAGGATGAAGTTGTTACCTCTCACTGCGTCTACATTGTTTCTCCAGTTTCTTCCGCATCATCTCCACCCAGCTCACCAAGAGATTCGGGTACTTTCCCAGCCGGGCAATGACCGAAGCAAGTTAAAGAAGGAACAAAAAAGATAAGGAACTGAAATCCATGGATATCACTTTTGCTGGTACGGAGAATTTTATAGATTTATTAGAGATTATGAAAAAGAAAGCAGCCAAATTCTTTTCGATAGGTATGGAGTCAGGCACAATTCGATTCGGTTGAGCTGGAATCGGTCAAGGAGAATTGACAACCAGGTCTCGCGGTATCAGTAGTCATTATTAGCACGTAGATGTTTAAAAGTTACTTTCCCAAGGAGATAGCCGTGGCGCTCAGTAAGGAAGCTGAGGACACCGACCATGCCGACCTCATCTTGCGCTGGAAATACTGTCGTGTAAAAAAACAATATTACCAGATCTGGAAACCAAACCCGACCGCTGGCCAACACCTGTCTCAACGTTGGTCTGCAGATCCGGTCTTTCAGCCCCCATGGTCGCCAAAGAAGCGCCTCTGCCAATCCTTTTCACTTTGGACGTGCAAGATGGGCCTGATGCTTACTCAGGCACCGACATATCATGTTTACAGTTAAGCCACCAGACCACTTTCCTCGGCTCACTGATAGTTCTGCATCTCAGTAATCAATGTTTCAGTTGGTTGTTCGGTTGTTATATCAGAGAGGACTCTCTCCTGTCCCAGAATGAGAAAATTACCATCAACTGTGCATCAACTTCCTTCGCCTCTGCAAATCATTTCATCCTATTCACTATCACAAAATCGACACAATGCGTGGCCCGGTCGAATCTGTCAGCCTCTTCTCGCTGCTGTTGACTACCTCGGCCGCCGTCAGCATACCAGCCAACGTTCAAAGTCTCTACGATAGCATCATCGCCCAGGGCGAGTGCAAGAACAAGGCGGCAACTGGTTTCTACGCCCTCTCTGATGGAAAGAATGGTATGTTGCACTTTTGTATCCTGTCACTTTCGAAGATGAAAAGAGGAGATCAAACTGACCACCATCATAGACTTTTCCTACTGCCAGGACCATCTAGACGATTATGGAATTATCTATCTTCAAGGGACCGGTGGCAAGCTGGCAGATATGGACGTTGATTGCGACGGCAACCAGAACGAGCCCTCAAGCAGTGCCAACGACGGACGATGCGGCAATTCTGGCGACACACAAAGTGATACGTCTTTCGAAGACACTGTCAAAGCCTACGGCAAAGGAATTTCGAATCTCAATCCGTATATTCACCCTTACGTTGTCTTTGGAAACTCCAACGATGGCAATACGGCTGGCTATAAAACCTTTGACCCTACAAAGTACGGAATCGAGCCTTTGAGCTTGATGGCCGTCGTCTGTAACAAACAGTTGGTTCGTGAAAAAAACAGTCTTCTCCTTGGACGTTTCTTTGTACCCAAGCTAATGAGACCGGAAGATCTTTGGCATCTGGGGCGACACCAATGGAGACGATAATGGCTCCAAAGCCATGGTGGGAGAGTCTGCTATCTCTACAGGGACGCTCTGCTTTGGCGATTCGACCACAGGCGACAATGGTCATTCCGACCTGGACGTCCTCTATATTGCCTTCAAGGGCACCGATGCTGTGCCTGGCGCCAACGGTGCGAAGTGGGACGCTACGAGCGCCGACGAGTTCGAGAGCAGCCTGGAGTCGCTCGGAGCCAAGCTTCTGCAGCGCATTGGCTCCTCGGGCTCTAATGCTACGTCCAATTCTACGTCAATGCCATCTCCAGGCGCAGCGTTGGCTTCTGGCACGGCCATGGCCTCGAAGCCAGCCTCGTCTCGGCATGCGGCTTGAGGAAAATCGAAGGCTAGTCATTAGTGGCTTCAACAGTTGCAGTCGTTCACGATCCATGGTTATGAAGATTGTAATGAGCCGTGCATCTCAAGGCACACAGTCAATCAATATAAGAGGAGAGAGGAGTTGATTCTCAGATGAGATATTATAGAAAGTGTAAACTCAAGTCTAACTGCTGTCGAAATGAAACAACTCCAGGGCTGAGAGTGCTGGGCATTCTATTATACACTGATGAGAGAGATCTATGATGACAAGAAGGAGAAGAGCCATGACGAAGCCGCTGTCAGAAATGCTTCCATCAAGAATCACAACTTGCTCTTGTTCCACACCCGGCCCGTCTCATCCTTGTAGGACGCCAACACGTTCCTCTTGTTGTCGCCACCGTGATCAACCTTGACAGGAGCGTCAAACACAGTCGCCCCGGCGTTCTCGGACCTCTTGTCGGCCTCGACATAGTCCCTCTCGCCCTCGCCCACATAGATCTGCCTCGGCCTCCAGATCTTGACGCCTCCAGGCTGCAGCATCTGCTGCCGCCAGTGGGCCAGCCACCCGACGCACCGAGGCACGGCAAAGAGCACGGGGTAGAAGTCGAGCGGGAAGCCCATGGCCTGGTAGATGAGACCCGAGTAGAAGTCGACATTGGGGTACAGGTTCCGGCTGCGCATGAACTCGCTCTTGCGGGCGTAGTCGGCCAGGGCCAGGGCGGTGTCGAGGAGCTGGTTCCTCCCCGTGACCTTGAAGACCTCTTCGGCCAGCTTTCGGATGGCGGTGGAGCGGGGGTCGACGTTCTTGTAGACGCGGTGGCCGAAGCCGACGAGCACGCGTTCCCGCTTCTCGACCTTCTCCATGAAGGCAGGGACGTTTTCAGGGGAGCCGATCTCGATCAGCATGCGGATGGCGCTCTCGGAGGCGCCGCCGTGCGAGGGGCCGTACAGGGCTGCACAGGCGGCGGCGACGACGGAGTAAGGGTCGACGAGGGAGCTGCCGACCTGCAGGACGGTAGCGGTCGAGCAGTTGACCTCGTGATCGGCGTGGATGATGAACAGGGCGTCCAGGGCCCTCTCGAGCACGGGGTGAGGGCGGTACTCGTAGCCCGAGAGGTTGTCGAGAAGGTACAAGAAGTTGCCCGTGTAGGACAGGCCCTGGGCTGGGCGGTTGAAGGGCCGTCCCTGCCGCATGCGGTACGAGGCGGCAGCCAGAGTGGGCGCCTTGCCGATGATCCTCAGGATCTGCTTGTCCAGCACCTGCAGCGCCTGCAGGTTCCCCGAGGCGGCGGCCGTGTAGAGCTTCTGGCCCGCGAGCGAAGGGTTGGCCTCGGGCGCAAAGGCGCCCAGGGTGGCAAAGGCAGAGGTCAGCATGGACATGGGGTGTGAGTCGTAGCGGAAGCTCTTGAACATGTTCTCGATGTCGGTGTGCACGTAGGTGTGGTGCATGACCTCCTCGGACCACTGCTGGTGCTGCGGCGCCGTGGGCAGCTCGCCGTACAGCAGCAGGAAGGCCGTCTCGAGAAAGTCGCTCTTGTCCACGAGCTGCTGGATCGGGTAGCCCCGGTACCTGAGGATGCCGTCCTGCCCGTTGATGTAGGTGATCCTGCTCTGCACCACCGCCGTGTTCATGTATGCCGGGTCGTACACGCGCAGGCCCTGCTCCGTCTCATCCTCGGCCCTGTCACTGCCTTGCTGCGCCTTGATCTTTTTGATATCGGTCGCCAGGATCGAGTTGTTCTTGATGGGCAACTCATATGTCTGACCAGTGCGGTTGTCCACCACTGTCAGTGATGGACTAGCCGCCTTTCTGCTGACGGCGACCATATTCCTTGATTTAACTTTTTTGTTGGGGAGGGCAATATCTGCGATTCAACGTGCTCTAAGCTCCTCCTCACAAGGAGACCCGTTCGAGGCCTTGTCTTCAGTAGAGAGGGAGAGAAATATGGGAAAAGGACCAGGCTGGTGATTAGTATGCCCAGGCAGTTGACAAGAGCGTATACCCAAGGCGAGGATCAAGGAGATGCCAACACACACAGTGGCCAACTTGCATGTGAACAACAAATGTTCGAGATGTTCAAAACCCGAACAGCTGTCAAAGAAAGATTCCGGGTTTCCAGTGCCTCGGTACGGGATGGAGAAACACTAACTGGATTGGGTTAGCCTTTTTATTCGCAAAATGGATATAAATAAATCGATACATGAACAGTCATTGGCTGTACCTGGTGGTCCGTACTGTATGGCAGACAGTTCAAACAGTCTTGTCCTGACTCTTGTCGACTTGCTGATCTCGAGCTCCAACAACTCAATCAGCTCACCGGTCCTTTGTTGTGACAGCCGTGCTCTGATATATTGATTTCTTTTTTGCATCGCGCGTGAGGACTTGATGTTTCCAGCCAACGGATTACTATGACTTGAGCATTAAAAAAAGGCCAACCGATATCCCAGCGTGTCTCTGTAGGACGTTGTTCTGGGTTCCGACTGCTTCTGGATTGGGTACCGTGCTCACCGTCGGTGCTACTTTTGTCTATGTCGAGACTGAGAAACCTCTTGCGCACAGTCTTAGAAGCCTTCTAGCACGGCTGCGTAATAATATGAAGGAGCCTAGCAGCTATCTGACTTTGCTCGAGAATTAGTCATATCGTCATATAGTCCTTCGTTGTGCGGTGAATGTGTTTCCGAGCTTGTTTGTCGTCACTAACACAGGCGGTATTGGTTGCGATTCCACCAGAGACTTGAGAAGAAATAAAAAGGTCTTAGGTTTCCCAAAGTGGGCCAGAAGTCTAAGTGAGTTATTACACCTGCTGTGCCGGGTCTACATCAATACCTCGATCAACATAGCTTTTCCATCCCTCCCCACCCTCGACCTCGCATGTGCGAGCGCCTCCCTCAGTTCTCCCACCGTCCTGGCTTGTACCCCCTTCATCCAGCCGTCCGTATTTGCGTCGGACCCCGCCGCTGCCTCTGCCAGAGCTGCATAGTTCGGCGTCGGACGAAAAGATATGTTGATCTCCTCGTCTGAGGCGGATGTGCTCAGGCCCTCAGGGTAGACGAGCCTCGTGGAGTGTCGAGGCGCTTTCCAGCCTGGCAAGCAAATGTGCGTCAGTGACATTGCAGACATAAATGAAGGCGTAGAAGAGCCGAGGAGAATTCGTATATCCTGTCAGGGCGTATATGGATTGAGCTTACCCCCATTGTTCAGAACGATCGTCAGTACCGGGATCTTGTACTTGCTGGCGACCCAGAGCGCGCTCGAGGGCGAGGCACACATGAAGCTTCCGTCACCGACAACGTGACACACCATGCTAGGCTCGCGCCCTTCTTCCTTTTCGAGGTCCGAGAACGCCATCTTGACGCCCAGCGCTCCGCCGCTGCTCCAGCCGATCCCCGCCCCGCCGCAGTTGATCCAGCTCCCTGGACGGCTCGGCTGCAGCTGGTCGTGAAGCTCTTGGGCCGCGGTGATAGCCTCAAGGACATAATTAGTTGATTCCGGAAGCGACGACTTCAACAGGCTGCCAATATTGTTTGCGTCCAGGCTCTCATCGTCGCCCAGGCGGGCTTGGGCGGCGATCTTGACCAGACGAGACTTGTGAGCTTCCGTGCGGGCTTCCGCGCGGGCGGCAAATCTGGGATCTTGGAGCGCTGTGGTGATTAAGGCGTCGCTTTTCATGTAAGCAACCAGCTGTGTGAGTGCGGTAAAACTCTCTGCCTTCCAGCGCCCGTCGGCGGGAAAGAATGAGATGGGCATCTGCTGGTTGAGGGGATCGCTGTCGATGTGATATATCTTGGAGTCCTTTGGAGGTGGGTTTCGTGACGGGATCCAGGGTACATCGCAGTCCACGAGCAAGATCACATCAGCATCCTTGGTGCATGGATCAAAGCTAAGGCCCGGTAGGCGGAAGCCCTCGGAGGCGATATGGTTAGATGGAAAACACATATCACTGCCGCCTGTATTTTGGACGCGTATGCCGGGGACCAGGTCAGCCAGAGCCACGAGAAGCTCCGGGGTCCGGCGGTCGCGGCCGGAATAGCCCGTGATTATGAGAGGCCGCTCTGCCTTCGCGAGGGCTGTGGCAATATCCTGAACCGCAGCAGCTGGTAGAGCGCCGGGCCCGATCGGGCCCCATTGATCTTGGCGTAGCGAGTACGGCTCGATCTCCTCGGCCAAGACCTCCCTTGCAGCAGCAAGATATACTGGGCCCTTTGGCGCGGTCGTGGCGAACTGAAGCGCACGTCCCACGGTCTGCTTGACGTTCAGCCCGCTACGGATTTCGCCGGTATACCTGCAGTACTGGCGCACGATGGCCTTCTGGTCCTGAGGCTCCTGCAGCCAGTGCTGATATTCGGACCGGGAACCAGGGAGCTCTCCAGACTCTGTGATTGGGCACAGCCCGGCGAACAGGAACACCGGGGCGCGGCCGATGCTCGCGTTGTGGATGCCCTGGCCGAGAGCCTGCGTGCCGACGTCGACGTGGACGATGACTGCCTGCGGCCGGCCTGACACTCGAGCGTACCCGTCAGCCATGGAGATGGCTGTCATCTCGGACGGGCAGGTGATCATCCTGGGCCAGGCATCAGGCCGCTCTCTCTTGCCCTGAACGATGGCTTCAATGAGGGACGGGTGGTCGGACCCGACATTCACGAAGCACGCTGTCACGCCGGCCTTGGTATTAAAGTGAGCTAGGTGAGACAGATGCGGGCAAAGGCAACGAAACATACCTCCCAAAGCGCCTCCAACATGGCGAAAGCTGCCGTGTATCTGTCCAGTGGCGCATTAGCCTCATAGCTCGTGCAGAAGAAGCCACCTTGAACCGACGGAAGGATTAATTACTTACGTCCTGGGAGTATTGTCACGCGTTGGTCTGACCCGGCCATCCGAAGAAGAGATAGGACTCGCGCCCTGTTTTGTGGTCAACGAGGCGATGCGGAGAACGGTAGGGGAGCGGCTCCGAGGCCAACCCAAGGCCGACGTGCAAGACAAGAGGCTTGGTCTCGCTCGATTCGAAAAACAACCTGGTCCCCTGACGGCCTGCGCGGCGAGGCCCAGGTTGCTGAACGTTGGCGCTGCAGTCCGGAAAGCCATGCTGGCAGTGTTGTTGGTGGGGAGAGAAGGGTATCGGACGGCACAGGGCGCGGGTGAGACTGGGATATAAACCCCGCTACAGTACAAAGGAGGTACTTTTGCAAGTGTAACATGAGATATGCACTCTACGTCTCAGTTCGACTAATAAGCGAATAAGCAGTAGGGTGGGGCCAACCGGTACGGTTGGTATCCAAAAAGATATTACTAAGGAAAGATGAGATAATTTATTTCTCTCATGCGAATATATATAATTATGATATAAAGTCATACACCGTCCTATACATTTTCTGTAGAACAGAACGAAAGATAGAGACCCCCATTTTCACTCTGGGGGGTAGCATGAATGATATTCAACTTCGAAATATAAATTTATAATATCAAGGCGCGTAAGAAAGTCACAAAACTTGAGCAGCTCTGGACAGTCCTGTTTCCAATACAGATCACGTTTCCGATAGCCACAAACATAAAACACCATTTTAATCTCATATTGTCGTGTGCAACACCACTGTTTGAGTCACCAGAGGTTTAGGGTTTCTTCGTGGGCCTGGTCCAGAGCCATGATCAGCCGGGAGTGGTCAATTCCTGCCGGTGGGAACAAGCAAGACCGTTCAAGGTAAATCCTAAAATGTATTTCTTGTGGCTTATCATCATCCACCTCTTGACAGTTTACCTCAGCCCAACCATCATTTGGAACAGACGATCAGGGCCCGTCCCTCAAGCTTTAATCACACCTGGAGGTCCATTTCGATGCACGCCAGGACGCGCGCCTACGGATTCTGCGACAGAGGCACCGCATCAGGAGGCTGATGCCATGCGTATCCATCGGGCAGCTCCACCGATCTCTCCCTCAGCCATCCCTGCAGCGCGTCCCAGTTCACGCACTTGTGGAACGTATTTCCATCCGGCGTCGGCTGCTGGTGCTGGTTGACCCAGTAGAACGGCAAGATGCCCGGGTCGAAGTTGCACATGAGGGCCTGGCGGATGAAGTCAATGCAGTGCTCGTAATGCCGCTCGTACATCTCGGGCACGCCGTCCTTGTTGGCCTGGGTCTTTTCAAAGTAGGCAATGTGATGGTCCTGCCAGACGAAGTGTAGGCAGTGGAGCTGGTGCACGCCGAGAGCGACGCCTAGATATCCACCCCCTACTTCTGGTGGATACTGTACCGCAGTGAGGTTGTGACCGATGGCTGCAATATCTTCCGCAGTTATGCTAACGGCGCCGTCTAGGTGAAAACATGATAATTATCAGTCAACGTTGTTGCCTTGAGACGGAGGCTGTTGTCTGGCTTACATTGCATCAGGTCCTGCCAGGCCTGTTCTACCTCCGGCGTGGGCGGTCCCTTATATGGGGATTCATACCAGAGGGAGCCTTTGAACCACGTGCCGACGTATTCTTCTTGTATGGCATCATTTATGGGAGCTGTAAATGTTGGTTCAGATGCTGATGGTCTCGTCGCCAGGTGGCCATGTCTTGTGAGAGGCTTACAATACGAATGAGTTTTATCCACGCAGCCGCAGTCGCGCGACTTCCCGTTCCATATCGTTTGCAGATACGGAAGAATGATGATGTAGCAGGATATCAGAGCCCCATGAAAGATCCAATGCGCATATCTCCTCCACGGACTGCGTCGATGAGAGAGTGACCTTTGTTGCTCTTCACCCAGTAATAGTTCAGAGTCTTGGTCGCTGTCTCCCAAAGTCTCCGATATGGAGGTAATGTGGTCGTCTGGCAAAGGAGCGTACTTTATGCTGGAGGTCATCTCAAACTAGGTATGGACCGACGTAGCAGTATGCACAGCTAGGGTTGATAGAAATTTGAAGATATAGTCTAGTGTCTCGAAGATTTTCACGATCGAATGGAGACGTTATCGCACAGAGGAACGTGATGGACCCCGAGAATTGAAAGCCACTGCCTGCCTATATTGAGGTTAGAAGGAGTGTCTTTCCGAAGTTGCCGAGAAGACCCCAAGGACCCGAATCCCTTTTGAGAGGAGTCCGACTGTTCTCTTGCCTTATCTACTGATGGCGCTTATAATTGAGAAAGATCAATGAGACATTCGTGACCTGATGACTGCATTGTGCGTACCGAGAAGTCGATGCTGGGCCGCAACGCGATGGAGCCCCAGTCACCGCTCCCGCCCAGTAGTCAGCAAACAATGCACTGTGATTCCAGAGTGTCGATCACCTTTGGCGTCAAAAACCACCCGAAGTAGCATCGAGATCAAACACAAGGACCTCAGTCATATCACCCCCCAAACCCCACCCGCGGAGGGAACACTTCGCATAAAGATGCCTCCATTGAGCAACCGGTGAGACTCCACAACCACATCTCTCTAGCAGCAACTTTGGGGGCCGCAGCTATGTGCTCACAATGCAAATGTCCGGCTGCAACGTGATACAAATATGGGGCGTCCTGATGAGCGATGCTGTCATGTATCTTCAGGACAAGATGCAGATAAGCACTGTGGCATACAGGTTCATACATGCAGCATACACCCAATAGAGAGAGGCACTGATGATGGGCTCTTACGGCCATGGAAAATGAGCCAAACAGAAGGCTTGCTATGAGCAAGTACAAATAGACAGTGATATGACATCCCCATCTCCCAGTCTCGTGCCTCTTGTCTCCGAAATCTACCAGTCAGAACAGAACAGCCATCTCTCACACCTGGGAATTAAAGTCTTCACTCCTCTATAAATCAAGAACCAAATCCAAAGGCCTCGCTAGAATGAGACTCACAGTCTATCTCATCGCTGCCGCCAGTCTCGTCGTGGCCGCACCTTTTGCTCAGCCAAGTAAGCTTCCTCTGGAACGACCCAGCACTGCGGTCTTGCCTCCAGTACATCAACAGATCTAACTATTGATGCAGAGGGCCATCAAGAAAAGAGGGATTTTGAGGGAGATCGTCTCCTACAAATCTCAAAGGACAGCGCTGAATCTTCTTATGATGTGAAGCGGGACTTTGAAGGTGACCGCCTCCTTCAGATCTCGAAGGACAACGCCGAGTCTTCTTATGACATGAAGCGGGACTTTGAAGGCGATCGTTTTCTACAGATCTCGAAGGACAGCGCGGAGTCATCTTACGACGTCTGAACAATCAGATATCAAGTCAGTGGCTTTTGACGGATAGTTATTTTTGCCCCATTGCTTCAGAATAATTCAGATTTCAACAATCTGTCTTTTTCAGGGTATTAGTTTGTGCGGCATGGATGTGTGGCGAGGCTTGACGAGCAGCTAGTTATCCGAGGGGACAAAGTAAACGACTGTCTCAATTCCAGATCCTCTTTTCACTTGTACCTGCGCTGAATTGGTGAATCGATGTTTTCTCGCAACCGGTCACTCCGGCATATTGATGTCTGGACGTCTGAGCTCCTGGCCTCTGAGAACAACGGCTCCTCGTTCCGATAACAGAGGGTATGGAACCACCAGCGCGCCAACTAAGACAACGTAAGCATCACAGACGACGCCCCCCTCCAATCATACTGAAGAAGTAGCCTCACATCTGTTATGTCTCGGGGTTTTTACTACATACTACCAATAGCAAGCATTTGGAATGCATGTTCCGGAGGAATCGGGCTAAATTCTGTGGCATCGGTCAGGCTATCACGTCCTGCCTGGCACGTAGGAGGTGTGGGCTCCTTGCATGTGCGCTGACAGCGTTGCCGGCTTCAGAAGGTGGGCCCTAGTACCACAATGCCGTGGGCGGGTGGTCTTTTCCGGATCCTTCGCGCGAACGGTTCTCTGGCAGGTCTGGGCACCCGAATCTGACCTGCAGGAGCGGGACCACGCTGACGTGGGGGGGGGGGGGAGGGGGGCTTGTATCTCGCATGTGAGCCCGGGCTGCGAGGTCTGATTTGTTGGAGCTAGGCATGGTGGTGTCCTTGCGAGACATGCCGCTCTCAAAGAATGGCGACTCTCATCGAGCGAGGCTTCGGACACTGATAAAAGCAAGATGCGGTGCAGTGAGACTATTGGTGGACATTCTGGACCCCAGCAATCTGTAGACAGACACCGAAAGACAGTGGGATGCTCAACGTCTCTGGGCAGCGTACCACGGTGTGTCCTTATTCCCAGGATATTGTAGACCCACATGGGAAGTTCATACGCATAGTACTTTTGCATTTTTGCCCGGATGTGATTCGAGAAGCGGGGTGGTCTCGGAAGAATAGTAATGGATTACTTGAGATTAGTGCACTCCACCTGGCAGCTGTAATAACTAAAGGCTACCACACCCTCGCGGGCGGGAAATACACGCCTTTTGACTAGCCATTCGCATGGTGTTTCCTTTTCTTTTTCCCTTTCTATTTTTTGGCCCCCAAAATGGACCCTAGGCAGTCTTGAACACCCCTCCTCATCCATCGAATCCCTTCACAAAAGGTCACCCACCCTCGTCTCCCGCCCCCCCCCCTTTCGGCTACAGCGGCACTGCAAGGGTACTAGGCTCGCTGTCATCCCCTACACTCACCAGCTTCTGACAGAACGGGCTACGTGCTCTCAGCGCAGGACCCCAGCGGATGAAGGCGAAAGGGATCGGCGTCAGAAGGAGACCCATGCACCCGAGCACGGTGCAACCCCAGCTAGTGCCCAGATTCTGATAGAGCGGGTACGTGCAGAGCGGGATGATGACTGCGGCCAGGACGTTGCGAGTGAAGACGCTCGAAGCCAGTGCCGATGCGCTGTACACGTCATAGGCGTCTGTGAGGTAGTTGTTCATTGCTAGGAAGGTGAGGTCGATTCCTACGCCATATGGTATACCGGAGAGCGCGGGAACGGCCCAGTGCACGCTGGTCCGCGCGGTCCAGCCCAGCCAGAACTGAGACAGGGCGAAGAGAGGGCCCCCGAGGCATGCCAGCGGTAGCCGTCGGTACTCTTCCTGGAGGGCCCACGGTCTGCCCTTCTCGACGCTGGACTTGTGATACCTGTCCCAGACCACGAAGATCGCAAGAGCAACGATGGCCCCGATGCCTACGGGGATCCACATCAAGGCAGAGACCCCATCAGTCATATTGTATGTCCCGCCGAATATAATGGGATACGCCCCGAAGTAGAGAAAGTATATAACGTATTGGTAGAGGATAAAAAGATCGGTAAAGAAGACGAGTGGCTCGGAGAGAATCCTGATGGGACGGACCAGGACTCTCGCCTGTTCTCGGATTGTGGTCCAGACAGGTGCTGTCCTGGACACACCAACGACGGCCGGGTTGGCCTCCTGCACCTGCGCCCACAGGGTGGCCTTGCTGCCAGCGTGACCATTGAGGACAGGAGCAAAGGTCTCTGGCATGAATAGTAGCATGGGCCAGTTGGCAGCAGCAAGAAACAGGGCGCACCAGAACTGCCACTGCCAGCCGCGAACGGAGACAAATCCCGAGATGATCGGGCCCAGAAGGGGGCCGATGTTGCTTGTGAGGCCCAGCAGTGTCACGGCCACACCGCGGGGTCCTAGTTCGGGGTAGATGTCGCAAAAGAGCCCGCCGGATACGGTCTGAGGTGCGGCAGCCGCGCAGCCCAGCATGAAGCGGAAGAAGAGGAATACGGGCCAGTTCGGAGCGAGGCCACATGCAGCAGTAAAGACCGTGTATATGGCGAACGAGGCCAGGAAGACTGGTCGGCGGCCCCAGTATTCGGAAAGTGGTGCAAATGCAATAGGCCCAAAAACTACACATTGTGAGGAAAAGAGGACCACTCTACTGCTTAGCAATGTAACCCATTACAAGAAGTTGAGCGGGCCGTTCTGCAAGGGTGCTGACTGTTGCCCACTGCCAAAGAGGGGGAAAGGCTCACTATAACCAACCAGGAAGACGGCCACGGGCAGTGTCTTCTGAAGCTCCGAGAGGACCCCAAAGTGGCGCCAGAGGGTCTCGCCGGCCCCGGTAGGGAGAGACGAGCTCAGGGTGACATTGAAGTTGAGCAGAATAACGGTGGCAGCGATGAATGCTTTCCGCGCCTGCACATACGGGTCAGCTGTATGAACCTTGATGGGAACGAGATGGGAACCTGCTGCCGACAATCCTGCTGCCACTTCTCCGGGCGTGGCGTCAGTCGTTCCTCCGTGCATGGCTGGGATCATCCAGACACTTGCAGTTCCGAGCAGCGAACTGGTGGGGCTGCGTTTCCCCACTGACGGTCAGGACGGGGAGGGAGGGGGCACTTTTGGTCGTCGTGGAGAGGAAGCCGAAATCAGATCACTAGACGACCTCTTGGGCGATGTTATACCCACACCATTGCCAGAACTACGTGGAAGACCTTTCAAAACTATATAAATTACTCTCGCTGCCGTCTTCTCAAGTGTTTTCTCTTTGTTGCCGTGATCGGAATTCCAACAATTACAAAACTGCGACGGGACGGGCGGGATGCAACCTCATAATCGAACCAAAGTGTGAGTCTTACCTTGCTTTGTCTCCCACGGTAATAGTATCACATTTCAGCCCCCAAGTTCGGAGGTCGCCACGTTGCTATCACATTATGGTGAGACAAGTTGTAGGTACAGCATAAGTATCTGATGTTGGGACCTTTTGTCGTTGGACGTCGTGACCTGCCATTCAAAGCAGGAAAAGGGACAAGCTTTTGGTTCCGCAATCCTGCCGTCTTGGCCCCCCGGTCCAAAGTGAGCGTTGCACCTGGACCAGTAAGCCCTGTTTCCCCCCCCCCCCCTCCTCCTCCTCCTCTACTACACCCCCTGCAGGTGCGTCTAGTCCGACGTCGTAGCACCTCGTAAACATGCCAACATGAACATGCCGCCTTCACAAGGCAAGGGTACGCGCATGGTTAGCCCTGTGATCATCGTCCGGGTGGGCCTTGCGCCTCTCTCTCAGCACCAACAGCTCATAGCAGATACTCGCTACCACGCCCAACAGCACAGAGCCCATGCAGACCCAGTAGCCTACGCGGTAGTATGGCGATTCCCTGGTTAGGAACGTAAAAGGGGCGATGATTCCGCCCGTGTTCCCGATGCTGATCATAAAAGCGGATCCAATACTGCGCTGCTGATGGCCCCTCAGATTCATCAGGTACCAGCAGATGACCGTAGGACCTGCACCAAAGGCGCCCATGCAGACGAGGCAAATCCCGGCATATTGCACCGAAAAGTGCCCGTGGGTCGTCATCAACATGGCGAGTCCTGCGATGAGGAGAAGCCCAGGGAAGAGGACGTAGGGCAGGCGGTACTTTGATCGATCCGAGAGGTATGCCAGGAGAAGACACATCCCGAGTGCGGCCGCGAACGGAGGAACAGAGTGCAGCTGTGTCTGGATGGTTGTGTAACCCAGCGTCTTGATAATGGTCGGTGTAAAGTAGGCGAACGCATAGATGGGCTCGACAACCGCTGGTGGTACTTTTGTCAGCCTAACCTGGCCCCAACATCGTCATGGGGTCCTTTGGTGTTGCACAAAGGAAAGAGGGGGGGGGGGGGATGCAATTACCAAAATACATGATGGCGCCGAGGTAATTCTTGGGATCCTTGAAGAACTCGGAGAGGTCCCGACCAGTCACCTTGGAAGCGGACGTATCCTTATCGGATTGCGTCCTCTCGAGCACAAACTCCTTTTCCCTCTCGGAGAGCCAGCCTGCTTCGCTCGGAAAGTCGCTGACGAAGAAGAATGCTGCGAGGGCGACCACTATGCTCAGGAGCCCTTCCAGGATAAAGATCCACCTCCAGTCACTCTTGCCGCCGATGCCGTCCATCTTCTCGATAGCTGATGCCAGCAGCCCTCCAAATGCAGAGGCCAGTACGACAGAGCAGAAATAAATGGCAAACCGCTTCTGGGACTCGTCCCGTCTATACCAGAAGCTGATCACGTAGAAGCTCCCCGGAAAGACTCCTGCCTCAAAGACACCTAGCAGGAATCTTGTTGCGAGCAGGCCACTGTAGTTCTGCACAAAGCCCTGGCCCAGCATGACGATGCCGAACCCAAACATGCAGAGGGAGAGCCAAACATGGGGGGTGAACTTCTTCATCAAGATGTTGGACGGTATCTCCAGGACGATATAGGGAGCGAAGAATATGGCCAGCGCGGTGTTCTCCTCCTGGCCGACCAGGCCCAGCTCCGCGGGCATGCTCATGGTGAGAGCATTGGAGATATTCGCCCTAGAATGGTGTCAGCATAGAAACCCAAGGTGGACTAGCCTGGGAAGTGAGCCTCACCTATCCAGAAAGGCTACGACGTATATTAGGAAAAGCATCGGAAGCACTCGAAAGTCGATCTTGCGCATCAGCTTGGCAACTTCGGCCTCTGAGAGACTCTCAGCCTCGATGGCCTGCATCGAGGCAGACTTGGCGACTTCGCCATCCGATTCTGGGCTGGAGGCTTAGCTTGCTGTGATTTCAGTGAGGAGATAGTCGGGGAGGTCGCACCTAGGTTGCCCATTGCTGCCATCCCTAGGATGATGATCGTCTCAGTTGGGGTGGGAGAGACGGGCGGAGTCGCTCTTGATCCAAATCCGATTGTCACAAGCAGGTATTGGTGGGATGGCTACGGCAAGGCAAGTAGAATCGGGGTGTCACCAGCATTTGGCCGCTTTGTGAAAGCTGTAGAGGTTGAAAAATATCCATGGGGCGGGTGCACGTAGAATTTGGCTTCAAATACTACCTTTGCCCTCGTCCTGTGGGGTGCAAGAGGAATGAAGCCCTCGCCCCTTTGGGCTGTCCCCGGCGGTCGCGAATAGCCCATGTCTGCCACAAATTCCGTAGCCTGACAATTCCATAAGCTACCCGGCTATGTCGGCTGGGATAATTGTTGAACGGTGTTTGGAAGGGTGGTCAGCTTATCCTGCTCCACTGCTGTGTTGCATGAAGGCTGAGCATACGACTCACACCGGTGAACTGATAGGGAGGACTCGCCGACTATCAACATGGGCCCTCAGAGGTGGGTTCCGTCGGAGGATCCTCGAGGAGTGTGGTTGTCTGGGTTTAATCAAGAGATGCTGTGTTGTGGGCCCCCAAGCGAACCAATATCATTGCCCGCCCCATGGGGTACCCAAGTGGAAAATAGAGAGAGGTAAAGGTCTGAACTGAGGGTGCATATCAGCCCGACAATGCGTGTGTATGACACGCGGCTGGTTTCTGGTTCTTTCAGCAGGGCCTTTTTTCCATGCTCAATGTAAACATCGGAGTATTATTAGCCAAACGGTGGAACAACCGTGATGTATATACTCAGTCGAAGGGAAGACTCGTCGTCGGAAGACAACCTTTATCTAATTTGCCCGGGTCCAAAATATCAGTATCCAGTGGTCTCGACCTCACTTTGATCCCTTATTCTCCACAGCTGGATATCAGTCCTTCTGGCACGACTTGTTCCAAGCATGGTGCCGTCGCCATCGTCAGTCGCTCCGCCAACCTTTACTCCGTATCTGGAGCCTCCACCTGGGGTCACCTCGAATCCTGAGCACCCAGAATCGCTGGCCCACCTTGCCGACATCACAATCGGGATATGTCTGCCTCTCATCACTCTCTTCTTCTTTGCCCGGTGTTATGTTCGTCTGTTCATGAAGAGGGTATGGATCGTCGAAGACTACCTCGTAACCATCTCCTGGGCGGGCGCTGTGGGATATTGCGCCGTGATGAGGGCCACCATGTCCCATCACGGCGGTGAGCATGCCTGGGACCTCACTACGGCACAGGCCCACGAAGCCTCGTACTGGTTCAATGCCACCGCTATTGAGTACGGCGCTATAATCGGGATCACCAAGTGCGTCCTCCTGATGTTTTACCGCCGCGTCTTCTCTCCCGTGAGGAGGAGCCCTTTCGACATTACTATCATCGCTCTCATGGTCATCATGGCCGGTTTCTACGGCAGCAATACCTTCCTGAAGATCTTCGAGTGCATCCCCCGCGAGAAAATCTGGAACAGCACCGTCCCCGGCAAATGCGTCAACCTCGTCCTGGTTTTGAACATCAGCGGTGGTTTCAATTCCGTGTCCGATCTCATCATCCTGCTGCTTCCCGTTCACGCCGTGTCCAAGCTCCAGATGAGCCCACCGAAGCGGATACTTGTGATTCTGGGGTTCACCTTTGGCCTATGGTACACCCTGCCTCCCCCCTCCGCACAGAGTCGCGCCGTTGAGGATGTGCCAGTCCCTTACTAACGCATGATGATGATCATAGTGGGCCCATCTTCGCGACAATCGGCTTCGTTGTCCGGCTTCGCCAGTCCGCAGACAAAGATACGACCTGGGACCAGTGTGACATCCTGCTCTGGGCGGCAGCGGAACTCACCACTGGCAACCTGTGTGTCTGCTTCCCCGAGGTAGCCTTCCTGTTCCGCAAGAGAAACCGCAGGGGTTCCAAGCCGCAGCAGCGCCCTTCCGCTTCTCAGCTGCGGAGAAACTGGAACGAGCGGGCGGTCAAGAAGCCAGTGGAGTCATACTTCAGCAAGAGCCTCATGAGCACAATGTTCAGCAGTAGTGTTGATAATGATTATATCGAGCTGCAGGACCGGCGCAACCATCACAGTGCGCAGGTCATACCGACGGACGGTGCGCAGCCAGCACAGAAGCCCGAGGACGGCGTTATACTATTACGAAATGAAGTCAAGGTTGAGCACCAGGAGCGACCTGTGTAGTGTTGCGGCGTGTCCTGTTGCCCCAGAGAACTCTCGTTAAGCTCCTCATTCTCCCATATACCATAGCAGATCTCTGTCCTGTGTAATCTGAAGAAGTACTAGAAGAATTTAGTGTTGACAACCATAATTATATAAACCTAGGGCCGCTTGTTAAATTTGATCTCTATGCACCAGTTGGAAGATACCGCAGAGCCTAAGCTTTTCCATCTCCGTCCTTTTGCCCCTTTTGATCGATATGATCAATAGCCATACACTCGATCCCCTCTCTCAGTACATCACCGCGAAATTACTATGCATTAGACAGGTGGAAAATGCTGTACGGGGAGGGGGGGGGGGCGAGTCTATTTTGGAAGACTCAAACGGCGCTGGGATTTCAGCCTTCGACTGCTATGGCGCCTAATACCCGACCATAATGACCTTATCAGGCTTGATTGCTCATATGGCGATTCCCAATAGGGAGCCTGGTGAGCGGGTAAGGAAAAGCACAGTCTCAAGACTGAATCGACAGGAAGCAAGATCTCCTTGCGGCCACCTCAGGCTCTTAATATATGGGTGTGATGAAAGTCAAAGTCTGAGTATTATAGACCATTTGTGAGTCAGAAAGGCCCATCTAGAAGGCTATCCTTTTGTTCCCATGATTGCTCCCTAACCTTTCTGTAAGTATCTCTGAAATATTGAAAAATCCCTCTGTATCGGTTGTCAATATGGGGTTGCTTGAGACCCAGGCCTGCTGGCACCATGCGTATGTGCCTTCAACATGTTACTACTTATTCCCTGCTTGCGCGTGCATTTCTATCATCTACGACTATCCATGGGCTATAGCGAGGGTTCACGTTTAGTATACAGCTCTCGAAGCTCAAACCCTCGAGATTGCTTCTCTCACTTCGCCACCTGGACGATAATTTGCGTTTTATGGTACGGTAGAATACTGGACTAAAGCTAGACTTGTGCGGGTGAATAATCACGGCATCTATAGGAACTTCCCATATAGTGCTCTGAGACCTGTCAGCCCTTGAAGATAGCCTTACTACTCAAACAAATCTTCGAACTTTTTGTCAGCACCGACTTGGACGATGAAGGTATGGACAGCATGGGATATTGACAGAGACATGGTACCCTATTCTAGTCCGAAGGTTGAGGACAAGCCGGATAGATCAGTACCAATTATGTCGGCGCTCAAGAGATTGTTCTCGAGTCCAAGGACGAGAACACTCCTGCTTCACGGCGGGCACGATGACGGTTACCTCTTGATTCTGCCATTGTCGGTACTGCGCGCCACCTTCCTGCGAGCATTGCGGACTAAGCGCGTCTTTGCCAGGTTCATATTCTTTTGTGGCGGCAAACGCCGTGACGATACCGCTAAGACCAGTTGGTCTCATGAAAAGGCTGTTGCCAAAGCTCTTGCGGCAGTTCCCATCAGTGCGCACTGATACTATAGGTCCAGAAGTCTTCTTGAGCGGTATATAGGATGACAACGTCGAGAATCGTTCCTTTTGCTGCTCGTACTCACCGGCTGCTAGTTCCTACGTCTCAAGTGGTGCTATTCAATGTTTTCTTTACATAGGATAAGGTAGTTCCGCGAGGGACTGTGTGATGCCGTCGAATGTGCTCATCGAGCTAGCTGAAGATGATGAACTGATGCGCAACGAATCAAAGATCCTCCTGACCATCACGCATAAGATCAGGGCTCGCGAATGACTATTCACTTCGGAGGTGCTGTTTTATGCATTGATCTATGCTGTATACCGGTCAGAAAGCTAGATGTTCGTCATGACGAAGTACTTGGAACACTGACCAAGTAAATCAAACCGAAATTGACGTTTGAAACAAGCCTGACATACATATTGATTTCATCTGCATTGGTACTCATAGTAGAGCAGTCCAGAAAGCCGACTGAAGGCTGCATTGCTTTTGAAACATAAGCGTAGCTGTGGTAATACATGTGTACTGGTACTGGAGGTCTTTCCCTTTTCTCCAAACAAGATAGTGACAGTGAGCCAATAAGAGCAACAAAACCTCCCCGAGATCTCTTCTTTGGACCATCTCAGCGTACAAATGGCTAAACCAACAATTCGTAAACGTCATCTCGCAGAAAAATGCCACCCCGTGTTTATATAAATCACACATAAATCAAGCCGGACAATTTCACACTTGAGCCCTTGCTCACAACTCCTTCTCTTGCTCATCAGCTTCGCCCTTGGCCTTGTCAAAATTCACCCCAAACTTGGTAACAGGATCCTTCTTGGCATCCTTGATCTCGGCCAGGAACCTCGCCGCATTGTCCGGGTCGTCCTTGAACAGGTGATCCGCGACCATGCGCTGCGGCGTCTCGCCCATCCACTGGAACAGGGAAAAGTCCTGAAACTGATCCGCCCTGAACACCTCGAGCATCTCGACGGGCTCGTCGCCGATGTTCTCGACAAAGTGGCCATGGTTCCGGGGCACGATGCCGACATCGCCGGGCACATAGTCAAAGGTGCGCGCGGTGCCCTCGGCCGCGAAGATGGTGATGCGCGCCTTGCCCTTGATGAAGAAGTTCCACTCGTCGGCGTTGGGGTGCCAGTGCATCTCGCGCAGGGCGCCCGGCTGGATGACGGCGTGGGCGGCGGCGACGGTCTTGGAGATGGGGAAGTTGGTCGAGTCGGTGATGCGCACCTCGCCGCCCGAGGTGACCACGGGCTCCTGCGCGAGCATCTTGTGCGAGAAGTTGAGCTTGGACTTCTTGACGTACTTGCCCCTGGGCTGCTCCTCCTCGATGGTGCCGGGGTTGGAGCCCTGGAAAATGTACTTTTCGCCTGCGGGGAGGTGCTTGAAGACCTCCGGATCTAGGTGGAAATTCTCGGCAATGACAGACTTGGGGGTGTGGGCTGAGGAAAAGATGTCAGTTTGTGCGCGAGGATTGAAAGCAAATGACCCAGCAGGGCAGATAGATAGCAAGAGGGAAAAAGAAAAAAAAAACGGGAAAAGAGAGCGGAGGTTGAGTAAAACGTACCCAGCCAGTCTGTCAAGATGAAGGTGCTCTCCTCCGAGAAGCGGCCATCGTCAAAGATGAGCAGGAACTCGGTGCCGTTGGGGCTCAGGCCCTGCAGGCTGTGAGGCACGCCGCTGGGAAAATACCACAGGTCGCCCTTCTCGAGGTCGTCGATGAAGTTGCCTCCCTCATAGTCCAGAGCGGTGATGCGCACCGATCCGTCGAGGACATAGGCCCACTCGGCCTCCTTGTGCCAGTGCAGCTCGCGGATGACACCCTCGCCCAGGCGCATGTTGACGCTGGCCAGCTCACTGGAGGTGGGCAGCTCGCGGACTGTGGTCTGCCGGGTCCATCCTCCCTCCTGTGATTCAGTAACAATAATTGTTATTGTTAGCTCGAGATGCCTTCCATGTTCATAAGTTTCGCCTCACATGAACCCTTGGGGCTTATTAACAAGTCTCCAGGATGAAAGGGGGAAAATAGAACGAATCTCCCATTACCTCAATCCTCACGTGCGAGTCTGCAAAGCTCCATCGCATGTTGGCCATGTTGCCATGATCCGTGCTCGGCGGACGGACGAGATCGGGGCTCTGGCGCGACCGGCTCGGGTTCCACGGGCCCAGGACGGACTGGCCCAACCCATTGCGCCACGGCAGCGGGTCAAGGTCGTCCTTCTCCGGATCTACAGCTCGGTCATAAGGGTCACGATGGCCGGGGGTATATGGGTCATGTTTGGCTTTGGCGCTGGTCAGGTATTTCTCTGGCAGTTCGAGCCCAGCAGCCAGTCGCTGTTGGGGCGAGTCTCTGTGCGGGGCCGCCAGAGACAAGGTCGCCAGGGAGGTTGTTAAGACAAGCCGTGGGACGAGCATGATGAAGAATGGTGATGCTGGTACCTGGACCAGCTTGCCAACAGATGAGCTGTATTGTCTCAAGACTGACGTTGAGAGCGGATGAGAAGGAGTTGAAGAAGATGGAAAGACGCATGGACAATGCGCGGATGGAGAGTGGCATATAAGTATAAGCTCAAGCTACTTGTATCATATGTTGTGTTGTAACTCATAGCGTCACTGTTGGCAGGCCATCCTAGCACGCAATGTACCATAGTACACATGTAGCTACAGCGGGGAAACAGGGGAGAAACAGGCCCATATTTCAAGCACTGCTGGCAGCCCCGCCCGGACTGGTAAACGCAACAAGTCGAAGGAGGGAGACGACGAGGCAAGCCAAGCACCCGACAATTCGGCTGCAGCGTCTCGAGGTCACCACCCCTCCTTCTTCTTTTTTCCCCCTCTCCCTCCAGCTTCCATTTTGAGATGATACAAGTAATAGTATGGGTGGTATAAACCTCCTCCAAGGGACAAACCAAGCAAGGGGGTGTGAGCGTGCGTGGTAGCATAACCCCAGATTTGCCGAGCAAAGGCCGAGATCCTGCGTGGCATTCCGGTTGGACATTGCTTGCATGGGCATTACAGACACAAGAAAAGAAGAATTGGAGAAGGTTGCAAAGATGAGGGATATATTCTTGGACATCAAACTTGTCCCTACTGTAACCGGCCTAGCTTTGCCCGTCGAGCGCAGCTTTTGAAGACGGTCGTACGAACAAGGGCTTCCGGTTGCAGATTGGCCATTGTGTATGCTACTATGGCACGTGCGGTAGTGTATGCTGTAACACCATCCATTGGAACATATCACTTGATAGCCCTGCATAAGCGCCGAGGTACTGACTGCCTCCCCCCCCCCTGTTGGTGGAGGGCGGAGAACGAGAGGGGAAGGGGGAAGGCGAGTGATGAACAGGAGGAGGAGGCCGTGAACTAAGCAAGACAAGAGAGCCTTTCTTGACGATCTCCAGCTCTAGAAGTCTTCCTAACGACGGACCAACATGGCCAATAGCCAGGTAGCGTCGGAGATCTAACCCTGATCTCAGTAGGGGGATGATTCCCCCTTCTCCAAGTGATCGTCTTGTTCCCCTTCTTACCCAATTCACTCACCATCCACCAGGGGAAGAAAAAGAATATACGCCAGCCATGATTTACAGGACCTGCGCAAGGACCACCTAGCCCTGTGGCTGGCTGGTGTTAAGTATGAGAAATTCAGGACCGTCTGAAAGTTTTTGTCTGTTGTCCGAGACCCGCCAAGACAGCCCCCCGCAGTGACGACAGCCAACCAAGAGCGGGCGACGACCGCCACCGTCGCGACTTGATTAAGTACTGCGTTATAAGTCTGTGTCATCGGAATACGTGTCTGAGGACCCCAATTATTCAACAACTCAACCGAAAAAAAAGGAAACCCAAGATCTTGACCCTCTTGACAACACACACAGTCTGAACACCCCCTCGAGGAATTGACGTGGTTCCCTGTTCGACGCACGAACCCAGACCAAGGTCCAGGACAGGACAGGAACCCAAACATGAGCCACATCAATGGCTATGGTATTACCACTCCTGCTGCCGGACAGGGAGAAGAGGGCGTGACAGACCACATCGTCACCAACCGCGTCTCAGACTTGGCTGATGAGGGACGCCCGCTGCTCAACGGAGGAGATGGCCATCCAAAGTCCCTCGTCAGCCGGATGCGCAGGGCAGCCAGGGCAGAGATCGGACGTGACTGGGCAGACATTGTGCTCATCTTTTGCTACATCATCACAGGCCTGCTGGACAGTGCCTCCATCTCGATATGGGGTTCATTCGTCTCGATGCAGACAGGTGAGTAATCATCATCCGCCTCAAGCCCACACCCACTCATCCACTCTCACACACACGCAAAATTGATTAACCAACCACAGGCAACACCGTCTACATCGGCCTGGGTCTGTCAGCACCCACCCAGAGCACCCGCTGGATCAAGTCCGGCACCTCGCTCCTGAGCTTCTGCGTGGGCTCCTTCGTCTTCAGCCGCCTGCACCGCTTCTTCTCCCCCAAGCGCCGCGCCACCCTCGTCGCCTCCTTCACCGCCCAGGCCCTGCTGTGCATCGCCGCCGCCGCCATCGTCACCTTTGGGCCCGGGGGCTACGGGCCCGAGGACATCAGGTGGGACGTCCTGGTGCCCATCGCCCTCGTCGCCTTCCAGGCGTGCGGCCAGGCCGTCACCAGCCGTGCTCTCAAGTACAACGCCCTCACCAGCGTGGTCCTCACGAGCATCTACTGCGACCTGTTTAGCGATGTCGACCTGTTTCGCTTCGACAATGCCGAGAGGAACCGCCGGGTGGGCGCTCCGGTTATGCTGCTCGTTGGCGCCCTCGTGGGGGGCCTGTTTGCTCATAGCAGCTTGGGCATAGCTGGTGCGCTGTGGACCGCATCAGTTCTGAAGCTCCTGGTCGTGGTCGTGTGGCTATTCTGGCCTGGAGAGGAGGAGGAGGAGGAGGAGGTCCTGAATGGTAGGATGTGAGTGTCTAGCATGCTACAGGGTTAGGGGTCACGATCCGTGGGTCAGGGACGGCGCAAGAGAGGTTCTGTAGGGTGGCATATACACGACATACACAGAACGATACCACACATCTAGAGTATAGAAATAACACCACCAGATTATTATTTTCCTACTGTATAAAGCCTGTATCTGAGTGCATCTCTTGGTTATTGGGAGAAAAAAAAGAAGAAAAAAAGGAAGAGAAGAAAGTGGAGATACCACAGCACCGGAGCCCGCGGATCTTCCACGGAAGGAGGGCCGATGTCATATACCAACGACGATAGTGAGCTCATGAATCACTATGGATTGCTAGTAATGAAATAAGCGAAAATTGTATGAGGTTCAAGATCGACATAGGATGGTGCTACAGGATGGATGGTGGAGACGAGCATGATCAGCCAGGTCAGGTATGCTCCGTTTCCGAGGATCATCCGGGACCAGTCACGCTTTATATGTGTGCGCGCAGTTAATTATTTTCAGCCTCAAGCCTGACATATAAATAATTGAGCACCGATAACACTGTCCATGCACCATACACCCGATAGACACGCAATGAGTTCTTGACGTCCACTGGGCTATATAGCAGACACAAACCTGTCAATATTCCCACTTATATATTTGTATGCCGAGTCACAATTCTCTGTGTCAGGATGGAGGCGAATAGCAACCTGGCAGACCTCAACTCGGCCACCATGGGCGCCAAGATGCCCGAGATCACTCTCCCAGACGGTACAGTCGTGCAGACAGGCACTGTTGGGTACGTCAAAGCATATCTTGAGGGACAGAGGGACTAATAATTGGCCACCCTCGTGGGAGAGTTCATATTCGCTCTCGTCCACTTCAAAGCTGACTTGAGTTCCAGCGCTCTACTCGTTAATATCAAGTCCTATAATCAGGCACATGCCGATGGTGACGAGGCCACCATGGAAAAGCTTAAAGAGGCTATGAGGGCCCCACTACCACTGCTGGACCGCATCGGCCTCTTTGATATTCTTTTCACGGCGCAGGAGATTGTTGACGGGGCTGGGGATAATGAGGGTAGGAGGGTGTTTGGAGAGATATTTCTGGATTATAAAAAGGCCCAACTGGGGAGTTCCTAAAAGTTCTGTGACCGAGGACGCTGTATGTAAATGATCACTGTGTGAAGGTCAGAAAGATGAGGTTCATAATCTAGATCGTTGAATTCATATTGCCGAGAAATTGCAATGGCTGAATTCACTCTTGATTCTTTTGAGCCGCGGCCTGCATCTAATCCTCTTCCTATCCCTATATGAGAATTCTCGCACTTTTTGTATGCCACAGTTTATTAAGTCACTTCCGGCCAAGGAGGAAAAAAAAAAAAAAAAAGCTCAAGAATTGTCTACCGCCATGACAAGGGCTCCAGCAGGTCCCTGATCCAGGCCATTGAGCAATTCCATATCCTCGTCGTCTAGGTCGAAGTCATAGATATTCGCATTCTGCTGTATCCGCTCCGGGCTGTCGCTCTTGGGTAGGCTCACCCAACCCTTCTGAATGCTCCACCTGATCAGGACCTGGTTTGGAGAGACGCCGTGCTTCTTTGCAAGCGATGAGAGGTCATTATCGTCTGCCTTTTTATTCCGGACAATGGGGCAGTACGCCTGTATGACGATACCGTTGTCGTGGCAGTACTGGACGATTTCTTTTTGTTGTGTCCAAGGATGTAGCTTCACAGTGGCATCATGAGCGTCAGTCGAGAATTGGCAGCACAAAAGGGCTGGTTCACAGGGGATTAACAGAGAAGGGAGGAGGAAAAGAAGAAGAAAAGAAGGGGAAAGTGGAAGTGAAAGTGAGAGTGACAGTGAAAGTGAATGTGAAAGGGAATTGAAACATCTACACTCTATCTTGAACAGACTCACCTCAATTTGGTTGACATGTGGCGGCCAGACTTTTCCAACCCCCTTCAGATCCTCAATGTGCCCGATACCAAAGTTGCTTGTCCCGATAGCTCTCACCTTGCCCTCCTCGTACAACCTCTCAAGGGCCAGCCACATCTCCCTGCGCTTCTTGCTCCCAGGACTTGGCGAGTGGATCAAGAGACAGTCCACGTAGCCATCCCTTCCTCCTATCTTCTCGACGCTCCTCAAACACGAAGCATAATTATCCTCAACCGTCTTACCGGGCGTGAGGATCTTGGTAGTGACAAAGATCTGGTCACGGGGGATGCCCGACTGGCGGATGGCCTGGCCCACCTCTTGCTCGTTCTCATAGTACTGACCAGTGTCGATCTGTCGATAGCCTGCCTGCAGAGCTGCGAGGCAGGAGTTGAGCGTGCGGTTGGGGGGCGAGAGGTAGGTGCCCAGGCCGAGCTGAGGGATGGTGACGGCGTCGTGTGCTGAGTTAGATGTGTTGATCTTGCTCGTGCTAAGACGAAGGGTGTCTGTAATCTTGCGTTTCGCGGTTGCCATTATCGCAGAAAAATCAGAAACCAAGCATGAACAATACACACAAGACTGTTGTGTCCGATTACGAAATGTTACATACGAAATTCTCCCTTTTCCAGAAGATGGATAACTTTCACAATTGCTGATAAAATGACAAGGGCTGCTCCTGGAACATCAAAGCCCTCCTTCCCTTGCCCCCTTTTTTCTATGATCTCATCACCTGTTTTAGGGCAGCATTTGGGCCCCCCCTCGTTATCGTGCTGCAGTGGATCAGCTCAGAAGGTGTTTAGGGCACTCCCGCTGCCTTTAAGCTCGACGCCAACGGCGCATCATGGCGAGCTGTGGGATCGTGGTAGTGAGGTAAGGGCGCTAATGTGAGAGCCTGACATGCTCAGGGCTCAGGGCTTTCAGTACCCGAACTTCAGCGGCTTCATGACATAGCCTTAGCGAGTCTAGGTTGTCTCGCAGCAGGGCCTAGACTTTGCTGCTCTGCCGGGACGGACCCCCTCGTGCATCATTCCAAACCTTCCACCGCCGAAAACAAATAGAAGGGCATACGGGAGAAGGGAAAGAAATGTCGAAACATGTGCGATTCCAAGTCCATAAGTGGAACGACGACGAAGACGACAACAACAATACCACCATGAGCGATGACGACAAGGACGCAGTGTCAAACAAGAAGCTGACATACTTCACTTGCACCCTTGGCGAGGCAGCAAGATGGAACTCAAAACATCCACACCCCTTCGATACCGTCAACCGTCTCATAGACGAGCAAGCGAAGAACCTGAGGCAGAGACCGGCCGTCAACTTCCCAGGCGGCTGTTATGACGATGCAGGCAGAGAGATGAAATCTGGTAAGGACCCAGGATGACGAGGAGCAAGGGAATGCGGCCGTGAAGGAAGGCGGTCAGGCTGGCTGACACTCAAGTTCTCTCTCACCACAGACTTCACATTCCGAGAGCTACGGGAATACTGTCTAGCCTCAGCAGTACGGCTGCGCAGACGCATGCAGATATCCAGCCGTGCCGGTTCCTCAACGGCTGGCCTGCTCTGCTCGAGCACGCCCGAGTTCCTCCTGACGTGGTTGGGTCTGATGAGGCTTGGCATGTCTGTGCTGCTTCTCGCGTATGTCGACATTATTATTCCATGCCCCAACTCCTCTCACAGTGTGAGCATGCTGATGATGCTGAAGCCGCGTCTCCCCTTTATTGACATTCACTCAATATCGTGTAGTCCACAGCTTGAGGCGAACGCTATCAAGCATCTTTGCTTCACCTGCCAGACCTCGGTCATATTTGCCGACGGCCGCAATTACGACGCTGCCACAAAGTTAAAGGACGGCGGCATCCTCGCCATCAATGTCAGCAATGTGCTGCACAACTTGAGATCCGACTCTCCGCCAAGCACAGTCACAGCAGATCCCCGACCAGGTGACATCGCCTACCTCTTTCACACGTCGGGCACCTCCTCCGGCCTGCCTAAGCCAATCCCGCAGACGCATCACGCAGCAGTGGGTGTCCTGCCACGGCTGCCCGGCGGTGAGTCTCACGCCACCTTTTCTACCACGCCCTTGTACCATGGCGGCATTGCAGACTGCCTGCGTGCGTGGTCCAGCGGCGCGACAATACATCTGTTTCCCGGAACACAACCCATCACCGCAACAAATATCGGCCGGGCTGTCGACCGAGCGAATGCGTTCCTGCACGGGGTATGTCCTGCCAAATACTTCACCTCGGTGCCCTATATCCTGCAGTCGCTGGTCTCTGATGGATCCTCGCCCAACGATGTCGATGCTGCCGCCCCCGGCATGAGTGTTCTCCGGAGCATGGACCTCGTCGGTGTTGGAGGGGCGGCTCTGTCCTCGTCACTGGGTGATGACCTCGTCTCTAACAGCGTCAGGCTCGTTTCGCGCTTTGGCAGCGCCGAGTGCGGGTTTCTGCTTTCGTCGCATAGAGACTACGCTTCAGACCGAGACTGGTCGTGGCTGCGAGCAGATCCCTCTATGCAGCCCGATTATTACGATTTTGAGCCTCAGTGTCAGCAGCAGGACAGCGAGGATGGTCCTCTGCTCTTTGAATTTGTGGTCAAGCCCCAGTGGCCGCACCGTGGCAAGACGAACCGGCCGGATGGGTCCTTTGCGACGGCGGACCTGTTCGAGCAGCATCCTACAATCCCAAACGCGTGGCGGTACCACAGCAGGGCAGATGCGCAGATCACACTGGTGAACGGGAAGAAGTTTGACCCTGCGCCTGTGGAGGCGGAGCTGCTGGCCTCAGCTGTGGGCAGGAGGATCCTGGACGATGCCATGATATTTGGCACTGGACGAGATGCCCCTGGTCTGCTGCTGATTCCTAAATGGGGCATCGACTATGTTAGCAATCGGCAGGTCGTCAACGACGTGTGGCCTGTGATTGAAAAGATGAACGCTCTGGCGCAAGGGCATGCCAAAATAGGGAGACTAAACATTGTTGTGGTCAGGGACAAGAATGGCGAACCGACTATGTTGCCAAAGAGTAGCAAGGGCACGATCTTGAGGAGGCAAGCAGAGAAGCTATTTGCGCACGAAATTGAAGAGGCATATGGAGAGGGGGCGACCTCAGATGAGCATGCTCTCCAAAAAGTCGACATCCCTGACAGCCAAGTTCCTAAAGAACTTATGAAATTGTTCGACGACGTCCTTGGACGACGTGTCAGCCCTGCAGACGACTTGTTCGCACAGGGCGTGGACTCGATCGCCTGCTCGCGCCTCAGGAAGAGCATCTCGAGGGCCTTCTTTGACAACGACAAGGTGCTGCCGCTCAATATCATATATGACCAGGGTTCCATCGACCGGCTTTCGAAATACATATTACGATGCCGGAACGCAGAAGATGGTACCACAGCCCCTAACGGCATCACTGCTGAGGAAGATGTCGACGAGGAACAGCTCATGTTGGACCTCGTTGAGAAATATCGCCATGCGATACAAGCACCGACTGGATCCTTTGACCATCAGGAAGAGCGCATCGTTGTCCTTACAGGTGCTACCGGGTTTCTGGGAGCTCATATTCTGGACCTGCTCCTGCAGGACCCCAAAGTGTCAAAGATCACCTGTCTGGTCCGCGCCCAGAGCCGCGAGGATGGACGCAGGCGCGTTTCAGAGTCATTGAAGTCGCGCAGGCTGGCAAGCGTGGATACCATGGATCATGAACAGAACAAGACAAGACTAGTCTGCATGCCCTGTGCAATTTCCAGACCCAGGCTCGGGCTGGCAGAGGACGACTGGGCCCACATCGCCAGTCAAGCCACCATGATTATCCATTCAGCGTGGTCAGTTAATTTTAGTCTGAAGCTGAAGTCGTTTGAGGACCAGCTCAGCGGCCTCCGCAACCTCCTGGAACTGCGAGACGCCACGGGCAGCTCGGCGGCTAGGTTCGTCTTCATATCGTCGATAGCGGCTGTGTCCTCGGCTGCCGGTGCTGGGGAGCGCCCTATACGAGAGACACTCAGCTCCGAGCCAGAAGACGCGTCGCCTCTGGGCTATTCGCAATCTAAATGGGTCGCTGAGAATGTCTGTACCACGGCCAGGGTGGGCGGGAGCTTCTCGCTGCCCACCAGCACCGTTGACAGCACCCTGTCTGCCCAGGAAAAAACACCAATTGTCATCATCCGAGTGGGCCAGCTCTGTGGCAACAAGCATGGGGCCTGGAACATAACAGAGGCGTACCCCATCATGCTCTCCTCTGCCAAGATCACAGGTTGTCTCCCAGACCTGGCTGATGAGACCCTCAGCTGGTTGCCTGCAGATATCGCCGCGGGGGCTGTCCTAGACATCGCATTCAAGGAGAATATGGATAAGCCTGCGCGCGGCTTCAAGTATCAACAGAGGACACCTGTATACCACGTGTTGAATCCGCACCAGGAACCGATGTGGTCAGAAATGGTTGGCTGGATCAGCGATGAGACTTCATCGGCAAACATGGTTTCCGACAAGACCAAAGCAGCAATAGACTCGACCGACGCTGTGACTGTTGCGCACAAGATCGAGCTCGTCTCTCCGCAGACATGGCTGCGCCATCTCGAGACCGCGCTTGAGCACGAGAACCATCCAGCACGGTCCTTGCTGCATCTCTGGAAGAGCATGTATTCCCACGCGGATGGTCGCCATGAGAGGCCCAGTGCTGTCTTCGATGTGAAGCGGGCGGAGGCTGCGTCGGAGGCCATGAGAGGGATTCAGCCGTTAGATAAAGAGGCTGTCATGTGCATGTGGGCGTGGATAGAGGCAAGCATATAAACATTAGATAGCGTTTCCTTGTCATATACTTACCACGTACAACGTCGTTCTCTCACTCTCATTTCTTTGAGTCTTTTTTTTTTTCTGGTTGTGAAAGTCAGGCCACAAAGACTAGACCACCTACTTTGACATGAAAGTGGATGGCATTGGGTCCGATGATATAGACCACCGTTTGCAACCTCGTACAATACGTCATATCGATATCCCTCATTCCCCTTGTGCACCCGGGCACCACATTGTTACTGGAGCCATGAGGGTTTAAAGTGGCTCAGAATCGGGCCGGTGAGAGTCGTGACTAAGTGAGTGAGCGAGTTCCTACGTTCTTTTTTTTTTTTTTTTCTCTTCATTTCTCCCTCTCCTTTCTACTTAGTAACATGGCGTCTGCAGATCTTCCAGGAATACAGACAGTTGCTATGTCGTACAAGTCGTATCCAGTGTGGGGTTGTGGTCGTCGTGGATGGGGCATTTGTCGACAATTACTTGGAAGTAGGCCCCGGCAGAACACACCGGCAGAATCCTTACCCATTTTTATGGATGGATTGATGGGTTCAGACTGGCTCTGGATATGGTCAGGCGGTATAAACTCAATATATGAGAATTGATCCATTTGGCTATTCCTCACTTTGTTCACTGCCCAAGGAATCTCTCACGGGTCCACTGCAAAGAGACAAGTATCACTATCATCATCGTCGCACAGCAGCAGTCCAATGTGATGAATTCATTCGGTAGAGAAGATACGTGCCCATCCCTACGCCTCCCCCTCGAGTCATGCTCCTGTCTGTAGCCGGTCAAAGACGCCGAAATATGCTCGACCCTCTCCAGCAAACCTGCCAAGTAAACCGGCTATAACACGGGGAAACCCCCTCAGAGAAAATTCCCCACGGGTCCAACCCCCAGATCCACCCCCGAGATCCACCCCCTCCTCTTCTCCCGCCCACCGAGGTCGCTCTTGAGGATTGGCGGTGGAACTCCCCCTATGTGTGAGTAAGTGAGAACTTGGGAAGAGACGAAGAGAAAAAAGTCTTCAACTGACTGTGGAACATCATCATCGAGTATGATGTAAATCTCCAGGTCTAAAGATCAAAGCAGGTCAAAGAAGAAGAAACGGAATAAGACGGAAAGGAAACAAAAACATATAAATAAGATGACTGAATCCAGGCGTCGCGCCCTCCCAGGCCCTGGGCTTCTCTCGTCCGCCCAAGCTCTTCTGGTATCCCTCATACTACCCGCCACGATGCGCTCGTCCCTGGTTGCGGCACTCCAGGTGCCTCTGGTCCTCTCTTCTGAGCTCACGCCTCTCGTCTCAGCAGCGCCGAGCGGCGGCAGCGGCGGCAGCAGCAGCAGCAACACATGCATCGTCCAGCCCGGGCCCAACGGCACCGACTCGGCGCCCGCCATCATCCAGGCGTTTGCGCAGTGCGGACACAACGACGCGGGCAGCCCCAGGGGCAGAGTGGTGTTCCTGAACGAGACGTACACCGTCAAGACGATCATGAACACGACGGGCCTCAGCAACGTGGACGTCGACCTCCAGGGCACGCTGCTCTGGGACACCAACATCCCGTACTGGCTGAACGCCTCGCTGCCCGTGGGGTACCAGAACCAGACCAGCGCGTGGCTCTTTGGTGGCGAGAGCGTCACCTGGGATGGCCATGGGTACGGGACTCTGGACGGCAACGGGCAGGTGTGGTATGATTTTGTGAACGGGACCAACAACTACCCGGGTCGGCCGCACCAGATCACCTTCACTGGCGTGAGGGATAGTGTCTTTGAGCGTCTGCGTTTTGTGCAGAGCCAGATGTGGTGAGTAGTGGCGCTGCACTCTTCCTGGGTGTTGTCACGCGTGTTGATCCTGTGTTCAAAGCGGTATTGGGTTGAAACTGACATGTCGAGTATGTAGGACTATGACCATCATCCATTCCGAGAATGTCCTTCTCGAGAACATCTACGTCAACAGCACCGATTATGAGCATCCCGTTGGATTCGACTTCTCTTCTCTGAATGTAAGCTATCACAACCGAGGGGCGGGCAACGTGTTGCACATTCGAGATGCCAAGTGGAAAACTAATATGAAATCGAACAGACTGACGGTGCAGACACGGTCTACGTCAACAACATCACGTTCCGCAACTGGGTCGTCGACAACGGCGACGACAGTATCAGCATGAAGGCCAACAGCACCAACATCCTCATCGAGAACTGTGACTTCTACACCGGTCTGGGCATCGCCATCGGCAGCATCGGCCAATACGGTAAGTCATGAAGAAGATGACCCCCACTCATGAAAGCTGCCCAAGCCTCAACTCAACCAGACACTGACAAGAGGCCCAGAAAACGCCTTCGAGACCATCGAGAACGTCACGGTCCGCAACATCACCATCAACAACCAGATGCGCTACGGCGCCTACGTCAAGACCTGGACCGGCAACAGCACAGGCTACCCGCCCAACGGCGGCGGCGGCGGCCTCGGCTACGCGGCCAACCTGACCTTTGAGGACTTTAGGCTCGACAACGCCTCGGGCATCTTCGCCATCACGCAGTGCACGAGCTACAACTCGGCCACGGGCAACTGCGACACGAGCCCGTTCAACATCCGGGACCTGACGCTGCGGGGCTGGGTCGGCACCACGACGAGCGACGTGGTCGCCGAGCTGCAGTGCAGCGGGGCGAGCCCCTGCACGGGCATCGTCATCGAGGGGGTGGATATCCTGGACACGGTGAACAATACGGCGCCCAGGAATTACCTGTGTGATAGCGTGGTGGCTCCGACGGGCTTCAACTGCACGGGAGCTCCCTGGGGGGGAGAACAACAGGTGATTGGGCGGGAAGGTAGGGCAGGTTTGATTAGACGACGTGGGGTGTATACCAAGTGTACAGGGAGATGATTGATCTAGATTTAGAGTAAAGCGCAAGGACTTGAAGGAATAGAAAGGTGGTACAAATGCATGCTGAACAAGACTCAAGGCCAAGGAGCATCAATTTGATGTCGTCAGTGAGAATTGACCGCCTGCGAGTAAGTAGGCAACATCCCAGGGCGTGCTTCATATCCATCCTTGCCGTCCTCGACAAGATCATACCCTTCCTCGTCTTCGGCCTCTTCTTTCGTTCCAACCCGCACAGAACTGTCCGGACGCGCTCCTTCTTTCTCAGCCGGCCACGACTCCTGGATCTCTCGAGATGACTGATCACGAGCCGCCTAAGCAAAAAAAAAAAAAAAAAAATTGTTGTTAGTAGTCAAGTAATAATTACTCTGGGGCGTTCAGTCAGCGACAGTCGAGAAGGGATTAGACGTACGATTTTGTTGTCCTTGTACTCTTTGAACATGCCAAACAGGCTCCGGGTAAGGCATGGTTGTCTGCGAGAACCTGAAGAGTAGCCGCGTCCACAGCCTCGTTTCTCAGTCTGAAAGCTAGAATGACACAAATCCTCCCTCGCCGGAGGGACACTCGAAGCGGCGGCGTATCGAGCAGCGCGTTTCTTGTTGCAGCACATCTTGTAGGTAAGGTTGTCTGGCGATCTCTGAAGTAGAGTGGACTTGTGAAAAGGACTGGTCGTAATCTTGTCCGTAGTAATATGATTGAAGCAAGAACGAGTTATTCTTTATATCACGGTGATACAATGAATGTTATCTGGAAGATCTTTCAGTGTCCATTCTGACGTGGGAACAGCTCAATATTTAAATACAGTACATGATACCTCGTTTCATAACCAGGCACAAGCAAGACACCATCCAAAACACCGCCCTCCTCTCATCTAATCATCCCGACAACAAATCATACCAAGTCGGAACTCAATGTATAGCACGCTGGCCCCAAAATGGGTGACGTAGGGTATCCTTGTGGCGTGCGAAACGCAATGCGAATTCCTACTGTACGGCACGTCGAGGCGGACCAAAGTCTTCCCGACGGGCTAACTGCTCTCATTAAAAGACAGGCACAACGCTAGGCTACTTTACTTGACCAAAGGGCTATTCCCTATAATCTCTCGCACTCGCATTGGCGGCAACCTGGATCGATAGCACTAACAAATCCTTGGGCCAGTTGAGAAAGCAGGATCAGGATTGGCAACTTTCAACAGCCATAATCATTCAAACACATTGAGGATGGGGGGCGGCGAGTGACGTAGAGCTGGTGGCTATGCTAATTATGATGATGGTAATTGGATGGTTCCTGGTTCGAAGCTCGTTATAGGCCAGAGTATAGGCCACGCATGACGGCCAACATCACTCACTCTTTTCTCTTCACTCTTTCTCACACCCAAGCATGCCAGCTCGTCCCCTCCCGATACTCATACGCAAGCGGCACCTGAGGTCCCTCGGCATCGATGATATACCCAGCCTCACACCGATCAAACGAGACTTTGGCCTGTTCCTTGTAGAAGGTGTCAAACCTCACGCTGAGGGCGTCGGACAGGCTCTGTACGTCGCCTCGCGGGTGGAGAACCCTCCACGGCTCGATGCATGTGTTGCCTTTGCATGATTTCAGGACCATGGTGAGGGAGTCGAGGCGGTCGATGACGAGCTCGATATCGTGTCCGAGGAGCAGGTTCGTTCCGTCGTTGCGAGAAAGATGGCCCTTGTGGGACTTGTTGTATAAGTTGTTCAGCTGTCCTGGATCCGTCTGCGAGGGCTTGGTTCAGTATGAAAACAGTTTGTGTTTCATCTCGAGTCGACATGCGCCTTACCTTGATATCATACAGCTCGTGTTCATTGTTGCACCAGACTGCGTAGTAGAGGTCGTAAGAATCTCCGATGATCCTCACAGCCTTGTAGGTGTTGTTGGGCACGGTGAGCTGCCCATTGCCATCTACAGTCCATCGAACAATGAGCATAAGCTATCAGCTTTCTTTTGGTCTGACTTTCCATGTGAAGGAACAGAGGATGTGCAAGAGGACTTGAATCAGCGCCCCTGGCCGCTGTACCGACTTACCAAAACCACCACCTTCTCCCTCAGCAAGCGCGAAGCCCCAGTACTCGACTGCGACATGCTCATGTCGCTTCGTCTCCCACGCTAATTCACCCACAGCATCGCTGATCGGAATCGCGACGCCATCAAAGTCAGGCCTCGCCTCAGCCCCGACCATCTTGAGTATAGTCGGCGCAAGATCGATATGCGTAGTCACCGAGTCCTCCACTGCGCCCTTGGCCACCCCGGGCCCCCTCACGATCAGGGGCACACGGATGTCCTCCTCATACCCACACTCCTTCCCCGGCGGGAGTCGGTGCTGGCCCATGTGGAACCCGTTGTCTGAGCTGTAGATGACATACGTGTCCTCCAGGACCCCAGCGGCGTCGAGCTGCGCCACGAGCCGCTCCACCAGCTCGTCCACGGCCTGTAGCGAGCGCAGGCGCTGGCGGTAGTAGTGGTCCAGGTATTCTACGGACGAGTCGTTGTGCTGCGGCAGCAGTCGGACCCAGCTCGCCCCGCTCGGCTCGTCCGGGTTGAAGTTGGGTGTTCTGGGGACCTGGACGCCCTCGAACAAGCCCTCGTGGCGCGGGGCGGGGATGGGCTCTGTCATCCGGGGCAGATGCGCGTGCTTGCTGATGTCGATGTTGGAATGCGGCGCGACGGGGGCCACGCCGAGGAAGAAGGGCTTGTCGGATGTGATGGCCTGCTCCAGGAGGCCCTGGGCTTTTGCGGTGATGAGGTCGGATGTGTGCTCGTTGTGGTGCTGGACTGGCGGGCTCTGGTTGCTCTGGTAGATGGGGTGCAGGTACGAGTATGTGCCCGGGTCGAGCAAAAAGTCTGTAGAGGTCCAGCCTGCCGGGTATGGCGAATCGTAGTTTGAGATGGTATGAGCATTGAAGAGTTTGCCGGTGTAGTATGTGTTGTAGCCTGCCTCCTGCAGCCAGACGGGGAGATAGTTGCTATTGAGGCCCTGAGACACAAACTTTGGATATCCACCTTTTGAGATGAGACAGATGAGAGATCAGTATTGGTTGTTTGTTCTCCTCTCCTTGGACGAAATGGGCTTGCTTCTTACCGTATGGAGGGTTCACATCCGTGACGTTTGTGTTGTGAGGCTGCTTTCCAGTCCATAGTGAAACCCTTGAGGGGCAGCATATGGCTGTTGTCGTGAAGTGGTTGTTGTAGGTGGTGCCTTGGTCCGCCAAATACTTTCTGAGTAACGGCATATAGGAGATGGAGTCCATGGCCGCATCCTGGTCGTCTGTGAGTATGAAGACTACATTCTTCGGTCTGCTCGTGGTGTCCGTATCGTCGAGCAATACTGCCTGTGTATCTGGGTCTAGAAAAGCAGACTGCGCAGTCGCGGCCAGCCAGGCTGTCCACAGGACCGGACGGGTCAAATGCATCCTGTCGTTATCTCCCGAGCGCGAAAAAATGTCACCACCGAGACAAAAAAGACGAATTAAGAATCAGAAGAGGCTACCAAGGGAGACAGGTTTCAAGCAGATCCCACTTAAGTGTCTGGCACTTCTTCGAGATGCGTGAGTGTGTTGTCGTTGTTGTGGATATGAAATCGGATTACGCCATCCGGAATCTGCATGCCGTGATGTCAGTTCCGTTCCGGGGCATTTCCGGCAGCGGGGACAGTGGAACCTCCGGTGCTTGTTGTCTCATAGCGTTCGGTTTACGGTGCAATGGCACATGCTGACTGCAAGTCTTTTCGTCTCAATAAAATCTGGGTGAGGTTTTGTTTTTTCTTTTCTTTTTTGTCCCTTTTCCTCAGAGGTCTTCTCACTCATAACTTCCTTGTCCATAGCAAAACCCGAGAGCTCATGACAGCCACCGATACCCAGTGTAGCTCTTCTGACCATCTTAGCCCAACAGGCTCGGAAACCATAGAGCGTGCTATCAAGGTACCTATGTACTGTCAGGCTTAGCTGTACGAATGTCTCTGTAATGAACGCCCTCTTTGAATACTGAACAATTTCAAAGGCGACCATTTGATCCACCACAGTATGTGAATGAAGGCAAAGGCCTATCTTGGAGTGGCAGCTCGACAAGATAGGCTGGGAATCTCGAGTCTGATCAGGCCGTTACCGTTGTGGGCCATGAAGTATCAAATGATGAGATGGAAACAAGACAGTGCCGAGTCTCACTCTACAAGCAACTCTGTTCACTCAGGCAGACGAGCGCTGCTCCACACACGATAGCTATGTAGAGCGCCAAGACTGATCACTTCTGTGATGATAAGAACAAGCCCGATGCATCAAGCAGCCCTGGACGCCTTTCTAAAACTGTCCATGGCAACAGGATCACACCTCCTCCAGGAGATGGCTGAAAATATGGCGTTTTTCATAATCACAATCTCGGCATGATGTTCTGGTCCTTTACCTTTTCCAAAAATCACCACGGACCTTTCACTGCAGGGTAAAAACAAGAATGCAATCGCCTCCGACCAGCTGACCTGGGGTTGCCAAGCTAGTCCCACGGGGAGACATGAGAAGTCCGACAGGCGCCAAATTACGATATATGCATAGACCGAGCAGAGAAGGAGAGGGTGGCGCGAGAGACATGGGACGATAGACTAGAGATGTCACATGCTCCGGTGAACAAGAGCGCAAAGGGAACAGTGCTGACATGAAGAGTTGGGCCGAGGAGGAACCCGAGCCAGAGCTCACAAGGACGCCAAGAGAGAGAGGAATGCAAGAAGAAGAAGAAAAAAAAAGGCTGACGGGTCGTATGAGGATGGCGTCAAGAGCGACGACGATCTCTAGTCTTGCATGGGCCGGCCACTAATAAAAGGACTGATGGACTGCCAGATCGGGAGGAAGATGACAGGCCTGGAAAACAGGGAGGAGGATAGCGACGAGGAGGAGCCAGAGGACGGTGATTGGGCTGGGCTGCAGAGTGGTAAACATGCAAGAGAGAGGCGCAAGGCCCTGACCATGTGCTATACGCGGAAAGGCCAGACGGACAGTGCACAAGGCGCTGTAGCGGGATGGAGGACAGGGCCTAAGGTGGTTGCCAAGAAGGACTATCAGCGGCCTACTGCAGCTTCCGCGGGAGCCACTATACAGAAACAGTACAGTGGGGGCTATCACGCTGTAGACTAGATGGTGATAGTCCCCCCCCTGCCCCTGACATTCTCCCTAAGCACCCTAAACACCGCAGTCTGCCTAGCACCCCGCCGGCCCCTGGACCGCCTACTGCATCCTTCCCAGACGCTGCCATGTCACAGGCCTGTCCGTCCGTCCGTCCATCCGTCCCACCCACCTGCCCAATCCGCAAAGTGACATCAAGATGCTGCTGCTGTACTGTGAACGCGGCCACAAGGCGCAGGCTGGATGAGATGAAATGAAGATAACCATCTGATATGCATATGCATTCGACAGCATTCTTTCTCTCGCCGTTTCGAATCCCTGCGACTTGGATTCGGTGTTCCAGCCTCAAGCCCCAATTGCACTGCAACCACAACTCCAACAACTTCTCTGTGATTTAATCATCACCACCACCCAACTTTCCCTTTCCCACCACCACCACCACTAGTCTAATATGTCTTGAGACGACCTACACCAAACCAAATTGAAAAAATAACCACCACCAATATGCCACCGCCCATAATAGTAGGGCTTGTCGCCCTCCTCTTCTCCTCTCTCACCTCAGCTCAGCTTCTGGTCCCCGGCTCGGCTCCCGACGATGGCGTCTCCACCGGCACCGGCAGCGACGTCACCGGGGCACTCACTGGCACCACCACAACCACCACAACAACCAACACGGTGCCCGCATCCCCTCCCCAGAACACCATCAAGATCCTCGTGTGCGGTGACTCGATCACCCAGGGCGCAGAGGGCGACTTCACCTGGCGCTACCGCCTCTGGGAATGGTTCCGCGACAACCAGCTCGCCGCTCCGTCCTCGTCCCCGGGCCCGGCCGACCACCTCTCCCCGGCCCTCGAGTACGTCGGCCCCTACAACGGCACCCTCCCAGACACCATCGGCGCCTCCAACCTCGACACCGCCACCCTCGCCACCTGGGGCGCCTACGCGCCCGAGGTCGACCCGGCCTTCTCCCCCGGCGGCGGCAGCAGCCACTTTGCCGTCTACGGCAAGCCCGCCTGGCTCGTCGTCGACGTCCTGCAGGAGCAGGTCGCCGCCTACCAGCCCGACCTCGTCGTCCTGCACCTCGGCTTCAACGACTTTGCCTGGTGGACCCACCGCGCCCCGGACCTGCTCGAGAGCATGGCCAAGCTGGTCTTCATGGCGCGCCTGGGCAGGCGCGACGTCAAGGTGTTTATCGCCGATGTGAGCCACCGCCTGCTCGTCCAGGGCCGCGAGGACATCCCGGGCACCACGGACGAGTACAATGCCATGCTGGCTATCAAGGCCCGCGAGTGGTCTACTCCCGAGAGCCCTGTCACGATGGTCAAGGTCAGCGAGGATTATGACTGTAAGTTCTTCCCCCTCGCTCAGAGATCACAAGATCGTGGGAAAGGAGTCACATCCGGTTTTGAAAGGAAGAAACAAGAAACTAAACCGTAACAAATCAATCCTCCAGGCCATGTCGAGGCCTGTCCCGCAGGCGCAGATGGCCTCCACCCCAACTCCCTAGGAGACTTCCAGATCGCCCGCGCCTACACCAAGGTCCTCCACGAGCAATTCCTCTTCGGCACGGGACCTCTCAAGGTCCCCGACCCGGCTGACATCCCAGGCCTCCTGTCTTCTTCCCAGCAGTCCTCGGCCTCAAAGTTCCCCCCCAGGCGCGACGGGAGCAGCAGGGCGGCTGGCCTCTCCGCCCGCCGGCGTCTTCATCGTCTTGTCGGCCTTGTGCCTGCTTGTCGTGGTGGTCCTCCGCCCCCGCTGGTTGAGGCGTAGGGTTGGTGGCGGTGTCTCCGAGCCAAAGTATGACCGCCTTCCGACAATGAGGGAACGTATGGACAGGAGGTGAGAGGGCAGATCTGAGCAGTTGCACGCGACGCCATTACAATGATAAGGATGTTTCGATCGGATGCGACTTTGCGGGCTCTGCAGTCAAACTTTATCGTTGAAGAAACGAACCAAGACCACCTGGGAGCAAAACCAATCCAGCCATGTCAGCCATCATTCCACGGCTAATAGCCTAAAACCAAGCAGACGCCGACCACGGCCCGAGCAATTCGGGTCAGCGGGCCATCCTCTATGCTGGTCGGGCACAACCTTTAAGCCAGAAGAAATTCAACATCATGCCGCCATCCTCGATTTGGCGGGCTATACACGGTTTCGGCGTTACATATATACGTATAGTTGTTGGCATGTAGAATATTTTTGATTGTCAGATAGGAACTGGCTAGAGTACCCACTACGGGATCACAACTAGAGGCTCTTCAAGACAAAGAAGGGAAAGATGGGGGCCGGTAGATAAACGCGTTGATGACTTCCTGCGATACCCAAGCCTCAATATACAGGTGCAAAGATATATCTAAACAATATTAAGCGATGCTAAAGAGGGCTAGTTGATTATGCATTCGAATGACCACTTTGACGAACAAAAACTAGGTAAGAAGAGAGATATCGTGCGCTCCCAGCATAAAAAGACTTCCAAGAGGAAAACAAGAAATGATCCAACGCCAATGTCAATGTCATACCCAGAGACGTCTCATTCAAAGGTAGTACACATTGTTTGTAACTACCTTTTTTTTCCTATTACCCAATATCAAATATAACCAAGAATCTCCACCCTTTTATTCCCCTTCGTCGAAAATCAGAAAAACGCCGGAAATGCGCATTGGTATGTATACTTTGGTCGAGAGAGAAAGAAAATAGAACGAGAAGTCCCATGACGTGAACGGCTCATATAGCATGAAATCCACCCATCGAGGGCCCATACTGTTGCTGCTGCTGCTGCTGCTGCTGCTGCTGCGGAAAATACGACCCGGGCGTCATCGGGCTCACGTTCATGGCCACCCTGCCTGCCGATGCAAGCCTGGCCTGCGCACGCCCCATGCCGCCCTGCTGTTTATACAACATGGCCCGCTCCACTGGCGTCAGCGGGGAGACCATGTCGTCCATCTCGGCGGCCTCAAGGGTTGCAAAGTCTTGTACCTCTGTCGTGCCGGTGGTAGGCTTGGATTGTGAAGCTACTGCCGTGGTCGGCGGCCCAGTGTACCTGGCGGTAGACGTGGAGTTACGGGTAGAAGTTGACTGGGGCGAGGTGGAGGCGCGCGGGAAGACACTATATCGCGGAGACTGCTGAGGTTTGGGCGAAGAAGAGTCAGGAAGGGCCGCGCCTTTCTTTTGCTGCTGCTGCTGAGGAGGTGTCTGTGTCTCTGGTGAGCGGACTGCGCTGGCGGGCTTTTGTCCGCCGCCCTGCTTGGGTGTCGCAGGACCGCTTTCGAGCTCTTCAAACGAGTCATACTGCATCTGGTTCGCGTCTTCATCCTCGGACCCTTCGTCGTCCTCCATGTAGAATGTCTCAGTCACTGGGCTCGGGCTCGGGATATCTTCCGCCTTTTGTTGAGTCCGCCTGGCGGCTGCCTTTTGTCGGTCTTCGCTGTCTCGAGCCCCCTGGGCGTGAATGTTGGCGCTGGCCAGGAGCTTCTGCGCTTCATCTGCCCGGAGGGTATCCTCTTCGTCTTCTTCGTCATCCCCAGTATCTTCAGCTGAAACGTCCGCGCTGTCGCCTCGTGAGGTGTGGTCGCCCTCCGTGAGGGATTCCAACGACACCGCACGGGACAGCTCGCCGTTATCATTCATCACCAGCGTCCCGGAGATCCTTGGTGGCTGGGCAATAGTATCCATATTCACACCTAAGCCAGCCTTGCCATCATCACTGTAGTTGTTGTTGTGTTGCAGTACTAGTTCTGGCGACGTGGCCCGGCTGGTCTTGTCCTGAGAGGGGGCGGGCGAAGCAGCAGTCCTCTGGCCGTCGGATGATGTGTTGACGCTGCCATTTAGGCTGAAGGTATCGTCCGTGACAGGTGTGAAAGGCGAGAAAGGAGGCAGCTGAGGTGCCATGCTTTGCACCCTCACCCAAGGTGAGAGGGGCGCCGAGAGATCTTTGTCCTTGTGCGTGGTCTTGTCCGATCCAGAAGACTTTGGCGGTTTCAGCAGCGAGTTTGATGACGAAGACGAGACCACTTTCATCATGCCGCTCGAGGCGCTATGGCTGTGGCTGTGGCTCTGCAGTCCAGGCCTGAGAGCGTTGCTGGCCATGCGTCGCAAGCTGCTTCCAAAGCCAAAGTTGGACTTCTTGCGCGCTGCAACGAAGCCAGCCTGCACCACAGGTGGGCTCGTGGCGAGGTTGACGTTGCCGAGGATGGGCGACTCGGGACTCGCCTCGGCCTGACGGATGCTATTCGATCGCTTCAGGGCGTGAATGGCAGAGCCGGGAAGCTCGCTCGGGTCAGGGCTGCCGACGCTCGTGGGAGGTGTGTTCATTACGCTCGTCGTCGGGGCCAGCCCTGCGCTGTCCAGTGCAGTGACGGCTGTCGTTGTCGTTGTGATGCTGTGGTGGGTGGCGTTGCTGGCGTCGCTGCCCTTGCGGGTGTGTCGAGACGCAGGCATCTGCATGGACGCCTGGGCCATATGGTTGTTGATTGGCGGTGCAACAGCAGGGTGTGCAGGGAAGACAGGTGCCGAGCCGACAGCAGGCGAGTCACCACTCGATGACCCAATTGTGTTCCCGGTCGAGTCACTTCTCGTCCTATGATGGCCCAATCTCGAAGGACCGTGGATAGAGACTGTGCCCGTGCGGTTGGGGCCAGTCAGGTTCGTCGGGCTGCTGCTGCGGATCGAGCTCGCCCCAGCCATGTTGGTGAGGCTGCTGCTCTTCCGCACCGAGTTTGCCAAGCTGTTGCTTCTCATCTTCAGGGCCCCAGGCCGGTCCCGCCCTTCGCCACCGAATGCCTTCCTGACGATGAGCTGGAACTGGTCAAGCATGGTCGGGTTGTCGACAATTTCCTCCATCGTGACCGAGAAGCCGTCGAGGTTGTTGCTGAAGAGATTCGTGGAGAGCTCGCCGACGAGCCTCATCGGGATCGCGTCGGTGATGAAATCAGCCAGCTGGGCGGCAGGGACAAGCGAGCCCCAGAGGTCGTAAAAGGCAGCAGAAGTAACGTGTTCTTCAGGCACGCCCAGAGTTCTCGGGTCAAGCGTGCTGCGCCAGGCATCCTCGATGGTAGACTGGATGGTGGTGATCTGGTCAGGCGACATCTTGGCCTCGAGCTGGGCAAAATTGACCTTGATCGAGCCGACCCCGAACGGGTTGTTGAACGTGACGCCGGCAGGTCCTGCGGTAGGATTGCCTGCGTACATACTGTTGGCGAGTGGAATCTGCTTTGCGAAAGCTGAGTACTGCGCCGCTGTCGGCACAATGGACTGCATGATGCTGACGCCCGTCAACAGGCCCACAAAGCCACACACCTTGTGAAGGACCTCTTGTGCCAAGTTGGCGGGGACGCGCTGCTCGCAGAAGGACACCGAGACCTCCAGCTCTTCATCACCCTCCATCCGCGTCTGCGCACTCGCAGCTTGTCTCTCAGACCCATTGGAACCAGCCCCACCAGCAACGGGCTTGTTCCTGAGAAGACTGCGCACCAGGAGATCCGGCATGTCCACCACATCACTCTCAACCACACTGATCTTGCACAGGGCAGCGCCCAGCTTGAAGCTCTTGCCCTTGCCGTCGATAAGAAGCTCAGCATCGGTCCGATGCTGCACAATGGTGCTCAGGCGCGTCCAGTACGGCCACGGCGTGCACTTTTCCACGATGTCCAGCATGCCCAGATTTTCGTACGGCATACCCTCAGTTCTCTGGTTGGCCACACATTTCAAAAGGTGCAGAGGGCTAGTCGGGCTGTCCGCAAAGCAAATGCGTACCGGCAAGATTGTCGACGTAGGACCCAGTACGCCACCGCGGTTAACACTCGAAGGACCAAGGGTCTGCTGCATCCGGGAGTGACAGCCTTCAACAACCTCGCCAAAGACAACATCGGGCGTGCCCGAGAGGGTAGCAAGTACCATGCCCCACGCGGCCTTGAGTACGGTATCGAAGCAGATACCAAGTGATCCCATGGAGACCGTGTTGACCGAGACCGACTCGCGGAGCGTACGCACTGAGCTGGTTAGCTTGGGCGGCTTAGTGTGGCGCACCACCTGAGTCGGCACTGCACCGTCCAGTAGGCCTCGCCAGTAGCGCTCCGCCTCACCACCGACGTGAGCAAGTGCGGCCTCGCGGACAAAGTCGGCAAAGCCTGGACGGCGTGGCGGGTTCTGGCCACCATCGTAGAGCTTCCTCAGGTCCTTGACGAGGAGCGCGATCGAGACATCGTCATACTGTGCCTTGGACAGGCGGAGCACGAGCGTGGATGTCTTGCCCGCGTCCAGGAAGATGAAGCGCGTAATCGGAGTCGAGAACAGGTCGCACTGGGTAAGAAGGGCCTCGCGGTCACGCTTGATCTCCTTTTCCAGGGTGGCACCCAGCCGCCAGCTCTGCACGCGCGGAACGTGCTTGAAGTCGGCCTTGTAGTTTCTCAGCACGACCTGATAGAGCTTGCGGTTCTGACCCTCCACGTGTGCGATGAAAGCTGTCCTGAGGATGGGGTGGATAGACGCCAGGATGTGGCAGACCTCCTCGATACGGCGGGCAGAGACAGACGACGTCGAGCTGGCAGCGGTAAAGTGGAATACAAAGTACGACACGTCTGCGAGACCAGGCCCGTGAGCCGACGCAGGCGATGATCGAAGTTGACCTTGCGTCAGCATGGCGGTTTCGATGGAACGGACCTGTGTGGACGTCGCCTCGGCTACATCGCGAATGACTTCAGGTTCCAGGAGAAGCTTAGGCGCAAGCGTTTCTTCGATGAAATTGCGGTCAATGACCTGAGGAGTTGGCGCCACCAGTGCGACAGGGCTAGTTATAGCTTGTGTGGCTAGAGTAACCTCCGGCTGCTGCTGTTGCTGCTGCTGCTGCTGCTGCTGCATCTGAATAGACTCGATCGCGTTGTCCAGCGCTCTGTCCAAAGTCCCTCCTCTCGCTTGTGAGAGCTCATCGGCCATAGCGACAGGTCGGTTTGTGTGAAGATCGAGAGGATTACCCGGGTGGCAGATTTCACCAAGCGGAACGTCGCGCATCAGGTCAGAGATGTTTGCAGGAAGCTTCATCCTGCGACACCGAACAACCACCTCTGTGGCCGAGATCTCGTCACCACCGAGCTTAAGAAAGCCGTCGTTGAGGGCAATCGCGCTCTCTTCGAGCTTCAGGACCTGGGCCCAGATAGCACGTTTCCTGGCCTCGAGCCCGCCCACTGGCAGCGGTTTCGAGGCGTTCACGTCCGGTACCTGCTCCGGGTTTTCTACCGTCGCAAGCTCGAGAAGCTGCTCGCGCGACAGGCCCTTGATGACCTTCTGCAGCTTGCGCCGGTTCACCTTGAGTGAGTACGTTGTGGGGAGATGCTGAACAGGGATGAAGATCTTGGGGATGATGAAATCAGGCATTGTTCCGGACAAGGCCTTTTCCACGATTCTCTTGGCCATATACACACGCTGTTTGACCTCATCGCCCAGATTGGCCAGGTCCAGCGCATGTGGGGGCGCAGTGCTCCCGCCTCCTCCCAGCTCCAGGAAGGCTGCAAGCGTGGGGCTTCGTCCACGTTCACCCTTGAAGGCCAGCGCCTCGACCATGACATCGACGCCCTGGCCCAGAGCCTGGCGGATCTGCTGCTCCAGTACGGCCAAATTCACAACGCGGCCATTGATCTCAAGGTCATCCCGCTTGGATGAGACGTATTCCATCAGACCGCCCTCAATATATCGCACGCTGTGGCCCGTCTTGTAGTATCTCTTCTTGCCCTGACCGGTATCCTCAGTCGCAATAGTGCTGATGCTTTTCTGGTGCTGATGGCCCCGCACAAAGGGCGTCTTGTGGCCAGGACTGGTGGGAGTGTCTGGTACATCTTTGCCATCCTCTCCCGATGTGGCAAGACTGCTCCTTCGGAAAGTCTTACCGAGGGTAGGGCCTTCAATGACCATCTCGCCCACTGCGCCGACAGGCATCAGATTTCTATGATCTTCACCAGACACGATCCATGCAGAGCCGGCGATAGGTCGACCAATGGCGCGGAGATGGTGAGGACCATGGATCTCGAGGAATGACACACCGAGCGGACAGACATCCGGCGCCCCGTAAGCCATAACGACCCTTTTCCGGCCCCTCCACGGCGCGTAGGTGTCTTCATCCAAGCCTCGCGTTCGGAAGCAGACCGTCTTCAGCGTAGGGAGCATCTCCACATTCAGCTTTCGAGCAAGCAAAGGCGTCATGTAACTCCAGGTGGCACTGAAGCGCGTCACACATCCGGTATAATCGCTGTATCTGTCCCTGGACGTCGGGATACACATGACTCCGCCGTTGACGAGGGTGGTGAATACTTCAGAGAGAGCGACATCAACATTGAAGCTCGACAGCTGCAGCACTCGGGTCGTGCTGTTGATACCACAGACCGGACCCTGGCCGAGGAAACAAGTCGACAGTGATGCATGCGTGAAGCTGATCCCGCGGACAGACCGTGACGACGTCGGCGTGAAAAAGACGCAGGCCACGTCTTCAGGCTTGCTCGGCGGCAGCAGCTGCCCAGGAACGGGGGCCTCGCGCTCGAGACGTTTCATGAGTGCGTCGTCGAGGCAGATGACTCTATCAAACGAGGGAACCTCGTTATCCGCATTTTCCAGAGCCTCAGCTGCTGCTTGACAGGCGACAGCCACCCTGCTTGCTTGACCGAGGTGCTCGGCAATCTTGGCCACAAAGCCCATCTCGTCTGCGTCGACCGGAACAAACGCAGCGCCGGCCTTGAGAATCGCGAGCATGGCGATCGGGGCCCATTTGGACTTGTCGAGGATGACTGGTACCGCAGCTCTTGAGCTGTCCTTGGCAACGACGCCCGCCTCGAGGAGGACGTGCGCCAGGCGGTGAGAGAGGACCTCGATCTGGAGATATGTGAGGTCGCCATCATGCGCGCAAACAGCTTTGGAATCTGGCCGTGTGATGCTCTGGGCAAAGACCAGCTCGTGCAGCAGACTCCTCTGCTGCTGGGTGTCCCTATCGCCCGGGTTGGTCCATTCCACAATCTGGGCATAGTCGCGGTCTGAGAAAAGGTCTAGGGAGCCGATATGTGCCGCTGGCGAAGCGCACTGCAGGATAGCAATGACCGCGCGTGCAAATGTGTTTGTAATGTTCTGGGCCTGTGTCTCCGAGAGGATGGAGTGGCCAATGTCGACGACCAACCGGCCTGTAGGGTTGCTGAAACGCGTGTTGATAGTGATATCGTAGTCGGTAGTTTCGTGGTTCATCACGTTCCGCAGTTCCAGGGTTGTTGGCTGCGTGAAACGGCTGTGCAGATCGGTGGGCTCCTCGGTGAAGGCAAAACATGTGTTGAAGAGCTGAACATCGACGCCGGCTCCCTTCTTGCCACCGGACAGAGCATGTCTGATCTCTGCCATCGTAATATGCTGATGTGGCAGGGCGGCGTTGTAGCCATCCTCCACCTGCCTGAGCAGGATTGCCAGGGGCTTGAATGGGGACAAGTCAAAGGTCACAGGAATCGTGTTGGCGAAACAGCCAACGGCAGACCTCATACCCTCCAGCGTCGCGGATCGTCCAGGCGCTCTGTAGCCGAAGCACACATCACTGCCCCCGGTGACAGCGCGCAACACCAATCCCCAAGCAAGCCTCAATACTGTGCCCATGGTAGTCTTCTGTGTCCGACAGAATTCCGCTACCTTGTGGAAAAGAACATCGGTAATTTCAGTGTGGAGGCTGGAGTATCGCTTCGGCCTGCTCGGGTCCTTGTTGTCGCCTCCGTAGTAGAAGTCTAGTCGTGGAAAGAGGCACGGCTGAGTGACTTCTGCCAATGTTTCCGTCCACCAGGCGATACTCCTCTCTCGGTCCATTCCACGCATGATGTCGATGTATCCCGAGTAGGAGAAGACAGCTGCCTCACCACTCGTGACTGGGATCGCCCTGCCCGTGGCGTATCCCCTCCTCAGATCTGCAATCATCCCGTTCACACTCATCATGTCACACAAGGCAGCCGATACATCCAGCTTCACAACTGTCTTCATCGGGGAGTGGCAGACAGTCAGCCTGTGCCTGGGCACGCTCTTGACTGCCGGGTAAGCAGTGAGCGGAGGGAGGTTGTTGAGTGTGTCGATGGGATCTTCACTGGGTGTCGCGTCGAGAAACAGCATATTCGGGGCCCATCGTTTCAACACGACAGCATTGAACAGGCCCTCCTCTGCGACGCTCTCGATGAAGACGGTCCGGAGTGCCGAGTGGTGAGCCACCACTTGATCCCAAGCAGATACCACCCGTGCCAGATCCACGGGGGCGCCGTTTGGGCTTGCGAACTCGTACATGACGTGGATGTGGCAAGCATTCATGTTTCCAGTGGTGCTCGGCTGTGGCATGTACTGATAGCCGTTGTCTTCGCCGTGTCTTCTTCCGCAGCCTGCAGGGAACTGTAGGGATCTGGCTTGGCTGACAAGAATACTCTGCTGCACGGGCGTGACTGGGTATACAGCCTCGATCTCATGGACACCGCTCAGCCCTAGCTCGGTGACCACGGTCCTGTTGAGTGTAGACAGGCCCTCGTACGTGACGCCGGTAGCCCAAAGCTGTGGAATATCGGCCAGAGTCAACTCAGGCTCCGCGAATCGGAGACGACCGATGGCCTCGAGAAGGAGGTGTTCGTAGTTGCTGATCCATGATTTAATCTGGTCCAGATGCCGGCTTTGGCGGTTGTATAGAAACTTGATCTTGGCCGAACCTTGATCAATCGTCGTGTTGACCTCGAATAGAGAAATGCGGCCCACCGCAGGCCCAATATCAGAAATCCGAGAATCAAGTGTGCGTCCTGGCAGGGCGATCTGCTCGAGCACGCCATTCTCTTTGCCAATGTTTTGGATATTCCCAGCATAACTGAAAAGGACCTCGATGGGCCAGTCTCGGGTGGCGATCTGAAGAGTATTCGGTGACGAAGGTCGTATAGCGTTCATCGTGTCTGCGTCACCATCACCCTTGTTGGAATAGAATTTGCTGGCGAAATAATGAGCGCCTCGGTGAGGTATTGCCCGCCGAGTATCCTTCAACCGGCGGAGCACATCAATAAAGTCGCTGCTGGCACTGATCTGTTGATTAAGGGGACAAAGAGATGTGAACCACCCGACCGTCTCAGAAATGTCGATATCGTTGTTCCACAGGCCGCGGCCGACCTCTTGATTCCAGACATCAGGTATCTGCCTGTCGGGAAACGTCTGGGCAAACGAGAGGAGCAGTGCAGCAATATAAATGTCGACCGACTCTGTCCTCAACACCTGATTGCACGTTGTCTCCAGGATGGAGGTCAGCTCCTCGGACAAGGAGAAGCTCGCCTCGTCGGCGTCGGCATAGGTATTCGGTGCATCCAGCAGACCCCAGTAATCCAGATCCCCTGGGCTCGGCTCGAAGGGAAGTCCTCCGGACGGCATCTGCGCATCTAGCTTCTGCAACTCGGCCCACTTCTGGAAGGGCATCGCTCTCTGCGATGATAAGCTACCATGTTGTAGTAATTCGTCCATGTCCTGGATGATCAACCGCCACGACGCCACGTCCACGACGAGGTGATGAGCAGCAACGTAAATCAGCTGGTGACCGTCTGTGGTCTGGAAATGCGCAACGGCGAACACGGGCCCCTCCTCGACATTGATCGACGCCTGTGTGTTCTGAACAACGGACTCCACCTGCTGGTTGGTGCTGATGGTGTAGTGCATGAAGGAGTACGAGCCCTCCACCTTTGGCAGTGTGTGCTGCATCCATTCGCCCTGCACGTTGACGAACCGGGCGCGAAGCATTGCGTGGTGCCCCACGACGGCGTCTGTGGCTGCGGAAATGTCATAGACGCTGTACCCCTTGGCAACGCGGAAGAGGAGAGACGAGTTAAACCTATAGTTCCCCTCACCCGAGTCGCGCAGCGACAGGTCGCCGCCCATCTTGGTATTGAAGTAGAGCTTCTGCATCGGCGAGAGGTCGAAGTAGGTCGAGTTCGGACTCGTGTCACCGTCGGCAGCCTTGCTCTCCTGGTCCGCGGTCCACTTATGTGCCAGCCCACCCCGCTGAGTTGCCAAAGCCGCGAGGTGTGCCAGGGTGTTGTTCTGCTGCAGGATCTCGTGGCTCTCCAGAAATATGGACTCGACCCGTGCGTTTGTGACAAGGGCCATCGCCGTAGCCTCGTCACCACCTAACGATGCGAAGGTGAAGCTCATGCTGAGCTGCTCCTGCGGGAGATGCAGCACCCGCGCCACAAGCTTCTGGACCTCCCTCTCCATCTCGGTAGTTGGCTGCTGCAGGGTCTGGTCCGTGGCGATGCCCATCACCCGCTCGTAAACGTCGGAATTCGCATTTTGAACCCATGTGCGGAGCTTCCTCCGGTCGATGTTGTCCGTCTCTGGCACAGTAGGCATGTTGTCTAACGGGATCCACACTTCGGGTATGGCCTTGTCATCGACAAGCTTGGTGTCCTTGAGATTCTGCTTCAGCGTGGCGATCTGCGTGCCCGCGAAGAACATTTGTGCTGGCGGGATCAGATTGACTTTGGAAAGATCAGTTCCGCTCGGGGGGATGCTGGTGAGGGTCAGGCAGGCGACCAGCTTCTCCTCAAAGAGGCCGGCCCGGGGCGTGATGATGACAACTTTAGACACGGCCTTTTCCGAGCCCAGGAACAGCTCCACCTCCCCAGGCTTCTCGAAGGAACTGGTCGGCATTGGCGGCGGAGGGTCGTCCGCGCTCGGCATGCGCACATGCTTGTCGAAGTCCTGATTTCCAGCCCTGAGGCGTATCGAGTCCATGCGGCTCGCCCGGTGAATCTTTTCTGGCGCAATCATGATGGACGCGGATCGCATGTCGAAGTCGTCCTCGGAGGAACTGCCGTGGTCCTCCTCGATGGTCTGAGCATCGTGGTATTCCTCGGTCGCATCAGACTCGGTCTCGTAGGAATCCATGTCAACGACCTCAGCAGCCATAGAATGTGCGGAGGGCGGCACAACTTTGGTCTCTACATCAGCAAGCGTCCTGGACCCAGCCAAAACCTTGGTCTGGATAGTGAGACGATCTATCTTTGCTAGAGGTGTGTCGCTCGACGCGCTGGAGTCTGCAGAGCGCTGGTTCTCATCCCGATCTGCAGACAGGGACTCACGGAGCCGATCTGGAGATAATGATAGTGAGCTGGCCACGGAGTCGAGAATATGATCCTCGAGCGTGCTCGGCCGGCCATTCTTCTGTTGGCTAGCTGAGCTGGGGGCGTCATGGGGGACAGAGGTCCTCTCGAGCCTGGTGGTGTCCTGCGCCATGCTGGAGGGGCACAAGAGGGATGTTGATGTCGGGAGAAGGTCGTAATGTACAGGGTTTACCAACACATGTGGACGCGTGCACACAAGGATGGAAATGTTGCGAATGACCCAGTGTTGAGGGCGCGTCTATGTCGAGACGTCAGGCAAGTCAAGGCGAGACGGTGAGGGACACTTGGCGTCGGCTTAGTCGGCAGGTCATAATAAGAAGAAACAGCTTTATGGGGATATGATGAACTGGCTGGGTATCTCTAAATCGGTACAAGACATCTGCACCACAGTCGAATGAATCAGAATCGAAAAGACAGAAAGGGTATCGTAGTGGTAAGACAGAAATCGAGAATGCAAAGTCGTGAGAAGGGTGTCATTCACCGTTAGGGGAAGCACGAGGAAGAGCAAGCTCGCCGGGGCGGGGAGTCACGATGAGAGAGATTGTGAGAGAGTTGTGTTTTGGGTCAGGTTTGTCAAAGTTCGAAAGTGTATCGGAGGAAAGAAAGTGACAAAAAGGATACCTTGCAGCAGCTGACAGCGACTGACCGATGACGATAGCCAGGCAAAAATCAGAGTCACAGAGGAGGAAGAGAGGGGGGGGGGTGTGAGGAAGAGGATTGTAAGGGCGCAAAGTAGACCAAAGATGAGCCTGGCGGCAGGTGCAGGAACACTGATATGGAAAAGGATTTGCCCCGTCCTTGGGTGCAGGTGAGCATGGATGCGCAACATAGTTGTTCAGGTGAGTGTGGATCCTAAAAAGCCAGATGTCACCCTGCGGTGGCTGGCAGTAAGAATGGTACAAACCAGGCACCGCTTACTTACAGCATTCACCGGCCGTACTGTATGTAGGGTGGTGCCGAGCAAGTGGCTCAGTCGCAGCCGGCTGACAGACACAAGAGTAGGAGGAGGAGACGAACAGCTGCGACCGCCCCCCCTTAGCGACAAAGTAGACAAGCCGTCGTAGTACCCTCCCTGACTGTTTCGCAGCGAGGCGGAAAGACGAAGGGGAGGAGAGAGAAAGAGATGATGAGCTGATGCTGCGATGGAACCTGCAGTTCAGAGGCCAGGCTGACGTCGTGGCCGACCAACAGCGACATTCCCCCCCCTCACAGCTCGATATTCAACGTTTATGCCAGACCGATGCGGTTCAAGTACGGACGTATAGCAGCCCAAACAACCAACTAGGTTGATCCCGAGTCTCTAACAGGACCGGGACTGGACTTAAGGCGATCACGCAGCGGGCCGTTGAGAGACGGCACCGGCAGACAATGAGCTCTGTGGGTTAATGGCACAATGGCTAGGCTTGTTGGGGCGGGCTCTGAGCCTGACCAGCTTAGCCTAGGGATGGAGAGAGAGAGGGAGCACGGAGGAAAATGCTGTTGGGTGGGTTGACAGGGCACCAGGGTGGGGGGCACCAAGTGGGCGAGTCTGTGGGTGAGCTGGGTGAGATTGTGGACATGAGATGAGATGGAAGTGTGGACGCCACGGCACTCCATGGCGGACAAATTGTGGGCATCCGTCGGATGTGCTTTCTCTCTCGGTGCCTTTCTCTTCTCCTTTTGGTCCTCTGAGGTGGTGTTGGTGGAGGTGGTGGTATGCTTGGTGAATGTCCATCTTGACCATCTAAAGATCGTCAAGTATGGTTGTTCTGCCCCGGCCCACAATTCGTCTCGGGGGACCCCTCCCTGTCCGATGGTCTCGAGATCATTTGCGCGGCGCATCTCACATGCTTGACACCCTATCCGAACAGCAGAGGAGCTGACTGACATTGACTGGGCGTATTGGCCTATACTGCCCTAGTGATAAATCTGTATGCTCTTGAACGGCACATCCGATCGCCGGCCATCTGTCTTTTTTTTTTTCTCTTTCTCTTCTTCTTGCTGACACGAAAGGTGGTGTACCAACCGCCGGTGGCGCAAGGTACTTGGTGGACTTATCTTTTTTTGCTGGGGAACTCGAGTAACTGTGGTATCCATTTGGGGGCGGAAAAGTGGAACTCGAGCCTTCGAAGGGACCATAGTTGCTGTGGGTTGTCAGCTGGGATTCCATCCGGGAGAGGAATGAGTCGACCACCGGAGATAGAGCCTAATCCAGGCCAGTTCTGTTGGCCACAGGTCATCATCAAGGGGCGTTTCAGCGGGAGATGGCTTTCCGATGGAGCTGCCTGGCCTCAGAGACAATTCGTTCGGCAAGGGGCCTTGAGGTGACACTGATGCCTAAGTACGCAATATTTTCTCTGTACGAGTTAAAAAAAAATATCGTGGTGGTAGTAACTGGGCGGGGATGGGGTTGGGGGTGTCTGTCGGATTCGTTCGAGACGTCGTGTTGGCTGCTTTCCTCGAAGCTCTAATCAGGGCCGTGTGACACCTCAGGCCAACGGCTGGGCATGTGATTGATGACTGGTGTATTAATGTGCCAATTGTCAGATGCGAGAGCATGGATAGAAGTTGGCCACTCCAAAGCAAAGTTGCAATTTGATGGTGTGGTGCAGGCATCGATAGAAGGTTAATGGAACAAGTTGAGGAAGAAGCCAAGGACGCATGTGCTGCAGGTTGGGGGGGGGTGGTCGCAGTACCGGGGCTGAGCCCTGTGACGACCTGCTGAAGGTGTGATATCGTGGGTGGTAACTTCTGTATGTGCCATAGCACGTACAGTACCGTAGAAAGCACGGCAGGTACCACGGTAGGGGCGCCTTCCTTCTGCAACGAGCCCGCCAGTGACTAGTGACCGGCCGACCCCCTGTGGGATAGTGCACAGGCAATACGCAGGCCTGGCAGGCAATACCCTACAGTACACCGTTCTAGGGACAACCACTGCTGTGGTGGTCGGCTGTGCCCGCCATGATTAGACGCTTCCAGGACACCTTTCGCGGCAAATCCAGCGAGCTGAGCCAATCACCATGCGAGTCGACCGCCCATGCTTGTGCGGGGAACGTGGGCATTGGGGCTTTGGCTTATGGTTACCCCACCATCCCACCACCACCACTCCAAGCATAATAGTACAGTACCTGGACTGTCTTTTTCGTCTTCAGGGAGTCTCCTTGATTGTTGACCTCACAGGAAACGATTCCTCTTCGATCCTTGGTCAATTTGTTGCCATCGTCTTCCCACCACATCTCCCTCACCCCATATAAATTCTATTCCTATCCCGCAACGTCAGATTTTGGGAAGGGGAAAGCAAGGAACAATTGAATTAAGAACCTTACTCAACCAATTCAACGAACCTCTTCCTCCTCCCCCCCCCCTTCAAACCCCTCTCATCTTCCTGGGCCTTCAGTCTCTGCCGTATCTGAGTCAAGGCTCTTTCTAAGGAATGCACGACATTGAGACAAGCGCGAACAGTGCCACCACCACCGCTACAGCTACACTACTTGGTATACCGATTACTGAATCCACAGTCAGCCTCGCGGGATCTGACGGGATCCCCCTGGCTATATCTGGAATAAATCGTTCGGCGAGATGACGGCATATCCGCAGTCTATGTCAGTGAGCCAACCTGCTCACATTATGGAGCAGCCGAGCGAGGTCACCACAGGAAAGGAAGGCGAGCAACCTCGTTGTCGCCGTTCTCACAGCCCTTGGCATGGTCGTCGTTTGAAGAAGACGGCGCACCAATCATGGGCTCTGCTGGGCACTGGCCTGGTAGGGAACCCAGGGGGTAGGGCTGAAAAGCACGACGATGCCTGTCCTGTCCTGTCCTGTCCCGCTGACAAAGATGGTGTGATTTCGGATCCAGCGTGCATCGTAGGGCAGGAGTCGGGGGAGAGGGTATGATTCTAGCACGCTGCAGGCTGCATCAACTTTACCAGGCTGGTGGTTCCAACGTTACACTCGAGATGGGACAAAAGAAATAGACCCCTTCTTCATCTCGCATCACCGCGAGGTTAGATCTCCACAGGCGAGATGTGCCAGGGAAGAACTGCCCTCGGCACTGGAGACGCAACACTCATCCTCTCCCTCAAGGTCGCCTTCCAATGTCATCGTAGGCACAGAATGTCATCCTGTTGCCAGCAGGGGCGGGCCAGGCAGCAGAGGCCATCCGTCGAGACCATCCATCAAGGCCAAATCATGCCTTCATCTCCCTGAACTGTGAGGAGGAACAAGTTCGCCACGCCGGCACGCATCCCTTACTTGCGGGTGGAATCTATTCAGGCCAGACGAGCCTCGGTCCCTATTCAGTCAGGACAACCGACAAGAAGGGTCTGGAACCTTGGATCTTTGTCGCATGGCGGGGTCTTCTCTGCGCGGCTCCAGAACAAAACCCTCGCACGACATGCATCGTGGTACCTGCAGACGCAGGATCTAAGGCGCTCTCGAAAGATTCGCCGCATCTCTACGCTAGCGGCGGGCGCACACCAGCGACAAGGTCTTTTTTTTTTTTTAGTCAACCTTGTCTGTATTCTCGGGTCCGTATATCTCTTGCCTGCCTTGCAGTCGAACACATCGCATGCTCATACGGTGCATAGCCTTGTTGGGTTGACTCTCTTGGTCGTCCAAATAGCCCCGCGCCAGACCGAACAAGGAGGGCAGGCCGGGCTCGGATAGGCAGGAAGGGTCCCTTTGTCATATCTTCTACTACAGTACAAGGTAATCGCGGTGGGCCCAGGAAAGCAACAGGCTCGCAGATTAGCATCTCCACGTCGTCCCCGCCCCGTTGTCCCGCCCTGGCGCCGGCCCTTCCCACTGCTGGCGTCACAGACGGCGGCTCTGGGCATTGGCTGGGCCTTGGTCTGTCTGTCCTCGTGATCCAAACCTCACGCGAGCAACACACTGCGAGAAATCACGCCCACAGTAAGCTCGTGTCGTCGTGATTAGAGAGCGTGTGTGTTCTGGCATGACACACACCAAGGTGGTATTTATCATCGCCTTCTTCAGAGCCTGTAAATTTATTTGAAATCTGTCAGGAGTGATCTCACTGAAGCCTTTCCAAAAGATTTCAGAGGCGTCAGGCTGTGTTGCTATTTGCGATTAATCGCCAACAGATGGGCAGTCCTAGATGATATTACGGCGAACGTAGGACCACTATTACAAGAACTTACCATCGGCTATCGTCGTCGTAGTCGTCCTCTACTTTCTTGCAGGCAGCCAGACTAGTGCAGGCCCACACGACTTTCTCTCTCTCTCTCTCTCTCTCTCTCTCCCACACACACACACATATCTGACCCGACGAAGCCCGCAGCAGTGATCGTCACCAATCTCGGGATACGCGTCCATTCTTGGACCCCGACTCAATTGTGTCGCCGGCGATGTCACCACAACAGCATGCCAAGCATTTCTGATTCACAGCCCCTAGTATCGTCACATGGTGCTTATCGAGAACACACAGCCCTCCGTTGCCCGACTGCACGGCGGCGGCACGACGGTTCTTGTGTCGCCGACGCCAACTGCGTGCCATGCGCGGACGGGGGGAAGGGGGATGCAGGTACATATGGTTGGTCTACGTTAGCGCGCTCGTGCAAGTTCCACAGGACTCCGCGGGTCTCGTATATGGCTCAGCTCCCGGGAAGAACTGATTTGAGGTTGTAAGGGAGAGGGTCTGTAGCAGCTCGCAGTCCAGGATACATGCGACTTGTCTGTCTCAGTCTGCCGTCATGCCTCGAACCGGCCCCGAGTGGAGCAACCGGTGCCGAGCCCGGTGGGAGAGGTACCGCCGTCGTCGCTGTCATGACTAAAACCTGAAGACTCCAGGTCTATTTCCCTACGTTGGAGACCCGAAGGAAAATGGCCATAGGATACGAGCACATGGTTCACCTGTAAACCCACCCCAAGGCAAGATGACAACTGCGTGCAGCAAATTATACGGCAGGACCATGCGCAAGTTGTTGCGCCACTCAGCCCCTCCAGGCACGTTGCAGTGAAATGTGGCGTCTCTTTTCGATGCTTCGCCGCAGTGGTGATTATGGTTCTACGGACTCGCTGCCCTTTTCGTCTGCATCAGCTATATTTCGCCTTCATTCTAGCTCTGGTCGGGTGGGGGCAGTATCTCCAGCGCAGGATGCCCGAGACCTGGATATGCGTAGACCGACGCCAGCGTCCTGCAGGGGAGCGGCACCTCGGGACCGAGTTCGGCCGCGGGCGGTGCGGTCATCCCCTCACGAAACCTTCCCCGACCGTCTCGAGCACCGAACAAGCTCACACAACAGACACGTCGACGAGCTCTGCCCTGCTGGCTCACCTTCAAAGGTTTTGCCCATCCGATTCACGACTGTGGAACGCCATCGAGCCTCTAGTCAAGTCCCTGCCTACGATCCCGGCCTCTTGATTTCAGGGCCGGGGCAAGATCGTCCTCGCGCCCCCCCGCGTATAACGCATAACGGTCCAAGAAATTCGATCAGTCACTACACGTTTCAGCCGGCAAAAGTCTGGCTTTCTTGGCCCTGTTTCGTGCGCGGCAGACTCGGAACACTCCGAGGAACTGAATTACGGCTGGAGGCATGAGCGTGAGAGAGAGAGAGAGATCTCTCCTCGACTCTCTTCAATATGGTCACCAGGGCTCTGTATGCAGTCTGTACGCTGCTTTATGTCCATGTCTACCTGAGAGTATGTGGTTTGCCATCCCCATCAGAAAGAGGACGTAAACCTCCACGGCCGAAAGAATCACTCACTTATACTGGCTTGTTGCTTTGCAGTTCGTCTACCTCATACGACCGCCGCCGCAACAACGAACGTAAACTCCTCCGACTAGAAACATACGTCAAGCAGACGACTTGAAAGCGACATACGAAACACCCACCCTTACCGTCTCCTGCAAAGACGACGACCATAGATGAGCATAGTAGACCTACCACAATGTCGGCCGCGACAATCACCCGTCCACCACCGACTCACGCATCCCAAGCCCTCCGCAGGTCTACCCAGACACAGCACGAGAATGCCTCCTCCCTCAACCCTACACCCACAAGGAAGAAGCAGAGGCAGGGAAGAGTCAGGGCCACACCGCCGCTCGCCCAAAAGTTTGGCCTGGCGGCACAGATCTACGGCCTCCAGGGGTTGATGGGAACAGTGACATGGTTTCAAGAGTGGAGAGAATGGCTCTATCCGCCCAGCGGCGGCGGTGGTGGCGGCCCCGACATTGTCAAGACCTACGAGGTGCGGCCGGGCCTCAGTGTGCGGTATACATCGGCCCCTCTCCTCCTTTTCTCGCGCCTTCCCGCCCTTGCTGACCTCGAGCGTGTCCCGCAAACAGCATCTTCTTCCCTGCGTCCTACGACCTCACCTCCCCACAGACCCTCCCGACCGTCCTCTCCATCCACGGCGGCGGCTTCTGCCTCGGCACAGCCCGCGAAGACGACGAGTGGAACAGGGCCTTTGCAGACTCGCAGGGAGTGCTCGTCATAAGCCTGCCTTACTCCAAGGCCCCGCGCGCCCCGTTCCCAGCTGCGCTGCACGATCTCGAGGCCCTGTACCTGGCTGTCCTGGCCGACGAGAGTCTCCCGATCGATCGGACGTCGTCCTGCACAGGTACATTGAAAAAGGGCAGGGTCGCAGTGCTCGGCTACGACGCAGGCGGGAACCTCGCCCTGGGCCTGAGCCAGCTGCCTGCTATCCGCAGGAACACAGTGGCCCCCACTGCAGCAGTCAGTATCTCGGGCTACCTCGACCTAGAGAGGTCCGCGGCGGACAAGGCGCAGAACAGACCGTACAAGACTGCGCCGGGGACGGGCTCGCGCAGCGGGGCGGTCGACGTGCTGGCGAGCACGCACGAGGCGTATGTGTGGAGTTATACCCCGTACGGACATGACCTCAGAGACCCGCTCTTGAGCCCTGCGTACGCGACCTGGGCAGACGAGGGTGGTGGTGGACAGGGCGGGCTCCCGCCTCACGTATGTCTCGTGGGGGTCGAGCTGGACATGTTGGCCCACGAGAGCTGGCGGCTTGCTTGCCGTCTTGTTCGAGATGGCGGCGTAAAGAGGGGTGATGGGCGGTACGAAGGGTGGAGGGTACCCGATCCGGATGCCGATCATCTCTCAGAGAAGATCTGCGGGAAGGGTCAGAGCGAATCGAACGAGATCTTACAAGATCCAAACGATGACGGGTTGAGTCTCCGCCATAGGTATGGGTTCGAAGTTCGCTGGGACAACACAGACGGCAGTGTCTCGCCCAACGGAAGCGTCAAGTGGATTCTGGTACCGGATGTGCTGCATGGGTTTGAGAGTGTCGTGGCCGCCCGTGCCGAAACAGCAGGAGAACAGCCAGCGCAGCATACTGACACATACGCATATGTGGGAGAGGTTGGGAGGTGGTTACGCGAGACTGTCTGGGGGATGTGATTGATTTCCATGATCCTCAATGATATTTACCATTCCTTTAGAGAACTTGGAGTTTTGCACTCCACCTGAGAGCTGAAATCAAAAACAAAAGCCATTGCGCCCAAAGACAGTCCTTCCATACATACATACTTCGAGACGATTGAGGTCAGCAGAGGTCGATAAACAGGTTCCTTTCGCGATCCAATCGTTACTGACTGACGAGCAGAGGGAACTAGGAGCACACTACCATCTACACGCCAGGCTCAGATTCACACATCTTACCAACAAAATATCGCAGTTTGACCGATTCCCTGGTTGACACCCGATTTCTTGTCGACATTCAATGATGCGAGCTCTTTACATATCATGACGGCACTATATAGTACAAATAGATAAGACACGCGCAGACACAACAAACATCATAGCCCCCTCCTTTCCCGCCCAAGACACGCCCAGCCCCGTGAATAGATCCATACTGTCGTTCCACGACCCGTCATCATGCCTGCCACCTGTTGAAAGTCCATGCACGCGAGTGGCTAGCTAGACCTTTCTCGGCAAGAAGCCATTACAAGCAGCGGCAGCAGTAGCAGCAGCAGCATATGTGTGCAAGTTTCGTTTCGTTACTATACAGCACAGCATCCCAAATTCATGCAAGTCCCTCCCAGATGGTATACGAAAAGAGAGAAGATCGTTTCCTTCAGACAACAACCTCATCCTCCCCCCTCGTCTGGCTCTTCGATGCTCGTGCGACGCTTGGCTTCGACAGTAGGTTGCACTTTCTCGCCGTCCTCGCTGAGCACGACAGGACGATCGGCGGCTTCCTTCTTCTCTCCCTCAACGCTGCCGGCATCCGCTTGCTCTGCCTCTTCCTCGGCAGCCGTCTTCTCTCCCTCGAGACTTCCTCCCGTTGCCTTCTCTGCCTCGCTCGGCTCATGCTCCTCCTTGCTGGGGCTAGCATCCTTGTCCTTTTTCGTAAAGGGCCACAGGCCCATGAGGCCCTTATTTCCCGAGCTGGCACTGCTGCTGCCAGCTCCAGGCGGGTGCACGGGCAACGGCTTCACGAGGATCTTCTCCCTGTCAGCATCGATGCCGCTCCCGCTCGCGCCCCCTTGACCCTCGGGCATGGCAAAGTCCCCAAACTCCTCGTCCTCGTCACTACTGTTCCCGCCACCTGCACCACGCTCGCCCACCTCTTCCTCGTCCGAAGAAGAGTCCCGCCCGTCACCAAACTTCTCGTTCTTTTCGGCAGGCTTGTTGTTCTTGCGGGTTCCGAGCGCTCCACGCCACCAGCTCCCGCGGTTCCAAGCACTGCCCCCGCGGGCGCCATCGGCAGAAGCAGCACCTAAATCTCCGTCGTCACTGCCCTCATCGCTACCTTCGTCGCTACCCTCGTCCTCATCATCCGCGAAAGGATTCCTGAGTCCGCTCTCGGAAGGGTCAGTCTGCATGAGGAGCGAAGACATGCCACCACGCCCAAGGCCTGTCTCGTTTTCTTCTTCGACATCACCGCCACCCTCCTCAGCCTTGCGCTTCGAGGCAAGACGTGCAGCAAATGCCATACGCGCGCGCGAGGGAGGGATGTTCAGCGGAGGTGGGGGTGGTGGGGGTGGCGGGATAGATGGCGGGTTCAGGCTGTTGGATGCGCTGGTGGAGTTGAGCGGGTCGGTATAGGCGCGGAACTAGAATGTCGGTCAGTAACTTGAACCGAGAGTATATGAAAATGGCTGAGTTCCTGCAAACGAAAGGAGACAGACGAGAGAAACAAGCAAGAGAGCAAGGGTAGTCGACAAAGAGTCACCACCAGAGCACGGGCGGGTGACGAGAGGCCAATTTCCACACGAAAGCACCAGGAGGAGTGAGCCGACTGACGGAGGAGGCTCCAGCCCTGGCCGGGACGGAATAGGTCGGTCCTGGATGTAAGTCGGCATGGCCAGTCCTTGAGATATCATGACACAAAACAGACGACACAATCGACGACGATCAGAAACCACAAGAAGAAATGAACAGCGTCCATCATCATCATCATCATCATCGGCATCGGTATCCCAGAGCCGGACAGACAAGACGCTGAACTATCCTGTCGCGCCATGGCCAATTTTTTCTTCTTTTTGGGACCCCGCTCTTATAAACCGAACACTGCCATGGAACCCTACAATAAGCTGGAAAAGGCCCCCTCGTTATGTCTGCAAGCTATTTGGCGATCTGTGGGGTTGGTCACACGTCCTGGTCGTATCGGCTTTGTGTGGAGGCTGGGCTGGTCCGAACAAGAGCTCTCCGATGTTTTGCTGCGCCTGCTCGTGAGGCAGCATGGTGCTCGATGTCCTCGTGCTCCGGGGCCCGGCGGTCGACACACTCTCTAGCTTGTCGCCTTCCGCTTGGCCGACGACAGCTGCTTCTGACACCCCGTCTTCCGCTTGTCGGACAGGATCCATGTCTTCTTGCTCCTCCTGCGCCTCATGGCGACCATCCTCATCGACATCCTCCCACTCGTCAGGCGAGAGATAATGCAGCGATGCATCCGAATTGTCATCCAGCGACACGTCCTCAAACTGTTGGTCCTGTGTGAACCACGACCTGCTGGCTGCGATGAAGTCCAGGCCACCCGGGATGTACTTATCATCAGGTGACTCATGGCCAAGCTCGTCGCTGTCTGATAGCCTAGGTCTCTTGTTTGGGTTTGTAGCCGCGAGAGAGACGCGCGCGTTGGATCGTGCCGACGGCTCCTCTTCATCACCCTCGTCGTCTTCTTCGTCGTCGTCCTCCTCGTCACTGCCGTCCACAGCGCTCATGCTGACAGAATGTATGAAAGAATGCGGCGCGGGGCGGCCCGCAGAAGACAAACCAGAGAACCTCCTAGTGCGGCGGTTAAGGGAAGAACTGACCTCATTGTTGACATCCTCCTCATTTTCAGCCTCCTCATCCTCATCTTCATCAGAGCTGCTTCCAAAGCCAGACATCAGCGTCCCGGCAGAGATGGCGAAAGGCCCAATTCCGTTTCCTCCTCCGTCCCCACCCATGTCTCCCAGGTTGCCATTCAGACCCGCCTCTGCAAGCGCGTTGGAACCACCGCCTTGGGAGCTGCCGAAAGCTGCGCCGAGGCTGGACAGCCCCACCGTGGAGAGGCCGCCAGCTTGACGATTGCTCAAGGCCACCTCAGGACGTACTCCGCCCAGAATAGCGTTGTCACGTTCTCGGGTCTCGGCTAGCGCACCCTCGACATAGTTGATCCATTCCTGGTCCATGACCCTCTGTAAGACAGTCTCGCTAAGGAGCTCGGGGGGTGGCGCTCGGTGAATTTGACAACCTCCTCAGCGATGAGCGTGAGGTGACCCATGTAGCCCATCCGGGTTCGTGACTGCCGCTGCGACTCCTCACTAGCGCGCTGGCCATTGATGATCTGGGTAGTGACGTCGGCAGCTTCAAACAGAGAAATTGCCAGGGTCGGGTTGTACCCCCTGTCCATGGGTCCGTTGAACACCTGCTGTACGATATCATAGACGACATTGTGCAGGAAGTTGTTCCATGGATACTTGAAAAAGAACGAGAGGATCGTCGGCACAACATTGTGCTCAACAAACTGTATCTTCAGGAAGTCGCCGACAACAGGCTGCAGACTCGACAGGTCTGCCTCCGTGGGGCCCTCCTTGGCTTCAGTCACGGAAGTGTCGCCGGCTTCCTGCTGAGGCTTGGGTGGCTCCACCGATCCCGCACCTGTCTGGCCTGCTTCAGCACCGGGTTTTGCCTTCTGCTCCTCTGCTGCAGGAGCAGCAACGTCTTGTGCACCTGTCGCGGGCGGGGAGAATAGAGGGGCAGGCTTCTCGGTATCGTCCAGAGCCGCCTCGACGGGCTCTGTCGCTTCTGTCGCCGCAGCGTCGACCTTCTCGGGCTTGGCCTCGGACCCAGCCACAGAAGACTCAGCAGGTGTATTGGTGCCGGGCGTGCTCGAAGCCTCGCTACTCTCGCCGGCGGCAGATGTATCCTGCATCTGTGGCGTTGCCGGCTTGTCTTCGAGGATCGACTTCTGCAGGTCTTCTACCAGATCCTCGACCTTCTCCTCAGCAGCGGGTGGCGAGCTCGGCAGCTCGTCGACCTCGGCGGCCCTCTGCTTGGATGGCGAAAGGGGCGCAACGACCAGGTCTGGCTCGTCGAAGTGAGGCTTCCCCGCCTCATCATCGGCCACGTTGAGCCGAGGCGAGGTGAGGGGCTCGTCCACGAAATCGTCGTCGTCCTTGTCGAGGAATGACGACGCCTGCCCAGATTGTATCTCATCAGCGGCATTGACGAACTCGTGCGAGGTATCCTCGGTCATCTCGGTGCTGTGAGCCACCTCTTCGAAGCCATCGTCTTCCGAGATGTTGGTGATCTGTAGCCGACCCTCGTCGACGGGTGATGAGTGGGAGATCCTCATGGTGAGATCGTCAGCAGACGATGGCAGCTCTTCACCGCGCAGGGCGGACAGCTTGCCATCAACCCGAAGCCGTTGGCGCTCGGCATCCCTTGCTGCTATCAACTCCTCGGACCCGACCTCGTTCAGCAGGCCCATATTGCTGCAGTGCAGGAGCTCCGCCATGAGCTCGCACGTCTTGAAGCGGTCGAAGCCGAGCGGCTCGATCTTGTCACCAAAGGTAGACTCGAGCCGTGCCTTTTGCGCCGGGGCATTCATGATCAGGTTCATAAAGTTGGGGACATTTTCCGCAAAGAGCCGCAGCAGGGTTCCCAGGTAGATGGGGTCGCGACTTGAAGGGATAGCATTGGCCTCGGCACCGACATCAGGGTCGTAGTCGGAGTTGTTCTTGCGGATAACCTCAATGACGATACCCACACCGACGGTGAGGGCGTTCCCTCCACCCAGCATGTATGCGATCAGCTGCTCGACGCACGGCTTCGAGACCAGCTGCCTAGTAAGCTCGTTGGGGCCGATGCACGTCTGTTCGTTCTGCGAAGCATTGGCCGATACGGTGATGATGGCCTTCATGAAATCGCCGGCTGAGGTCTGGGTTGCCCAGCTATGTTCGGGGCCGAGGAAGGAGAGGAGGGTCGGCATAACGTCTTGTGTGTAGAGCCACTATGAAAGAGAGAAGGAGAGGAGGTGGGGTTAGCAGGGGTGCCAGAGCTTGCTCGAAGACGAGACAGACATACCTCGACGATGCCCTGTCCAGCTTCTGTACGCTCGAGGCTGATGATCTTGAGCAGCAGATCCATTATCATAGGACAGTCCACATGCCGCAGCATATCGGGGACGGCATTCTCGATAGACTTGAGAAGATCGATCATCTCCTCGGTCTTCTTGTCGAAGAGTGCCTCGTTGACCTTTGTGAAGTAGCTGGCCTGCAGCGGATCAAGCGGGGTATCCCGCCGCAGGAAATCCCAAAAGTTGCGCAGCATGATCTTGTTGGCGAGCAGAGCCTCGCAGATCGACCAGTTGTCAGAGGCCAGAATCTCGGCAGCCACATAGGCATACCTGTTCCGCTTTTTCTCCTGCTCCTCCTCCTTGTTCTCCGGCTCTGATGCGCGTGAGGAAGCCCTGGGCCTGGAGAAAGGCAGGACGCGAGCCTTGCCCTTGTCGGCATCGTCATCATCGTCGGCCGGGGCGGCGCCAGAATCGGGGGTGGCGACGGGCTCGAGCCTCGGGGCGACGACGTATTCGAGCAGGCTCACGAGGACGGGCTCGTCCCTGAGGTAGTCTATGAGCTTTGCATTGTGCTGCTTCAGCTCCTGGATCAGGTCGCTCTCGTCCAGAAGCTCCTCGAGGGTGAAGTCGGACTTGTCGAGGATGGTATCGATGGTGGAGATGTTGGCGTAGCCGCCGAACCGCCAGAACATGATGCCAGCGCTGTGGTCAAGACCCCTATGTCACGGCGCCAGCTGAGTGACGCCAGACGGGGGACAGGATGTGGAGGGGAGTGTATCGAGGATGGAGGGCGGCGCTCATGCAGATGGTGGTGTTGATGGTCGTCAGGAGGAGGCTGTTGTGCGACAAGCCAGGTCACAAGACCTCATACGACGAGACGCAAGCCGTACCGCCGGTAATCGATAACACCGGTGCCGGGTGTTTCTCTGAGGGGCCTGGACCTCGAACCGAGGAGAGCGGGCAGGGTGGGAAAATGGCCGAATCCCCGGACTCCAGCGGCCAAGGCTTGTCGAGATGAGCAATCTTGATCGCGCAGGCTGGTTCCCGGTCTAAAGTACAGCAGGAGGCATGCAGTCCTGAGGGTATGCAGAATAAATCTTGAAAGGGTATCGCAATGAAGTCTATGATTGTGTTTTGCGTGGCGTGATGCAGAAATGTGGTCGTCTGTCTGCAGGTGGCAGATGGATGGACTGGCTGGGTCAGTGGGAGTACTGACGTTGGAGATGGATTGAAGTCGGTCGGAGAGAACCTGACTTGAATGGAGGTCAGTCAGCTTGACAGTGTTTTACCATACTTGGTTTAGCCTGGGCGGGTCGCATGGCAGGGCCCCAGGGCCAACAGGGCCAGCAGGGCACAGCCATCAGCTGCTAAGAGAGGGTGTTGTGTGGTGAGTGTGTGTCCACCCGTCCCATAGCGCCACAGTAAGTAGTAATCAACCACATGGCCTATGGTGTCTGACGTGCAGGCCAATCACGCGCCACGCCTCCACGATGCAAGCCTTTTTTTTTTTTTTCAGGGCGGGTGAATTGTGGGTGCAGACCTACCCTTTTCTTTTTTTCTTTCTTTTTTAACTCATTGTTTCTTTCGCCCGACCCCCTCCCTTGATTTTTCTCCCCCAATGCTATCCACTATGAGTTGCTGTCTTCAATAGCAATATGGCTCTCTTCCCATCTTGCCAGGATTCAGTCTTCAGCTGAGTGATCAAAGCTGTCTGCAGGTGGGCATTGTTTGGTCTCATTTTATGCCATCTTGCCTTCATGAAACTGCACCCAGACTGGCTGTGGGTCTTTGACTTTTATCTAGGCCAGTCACATCTGGATGCTTTAATGCGAAGAGAGAAAACGAAGAAGTAAAGCAGGGGCGGGGGCGGGGTGTGCGGTCCTGACGTGGCCAGTCTGACAACAGCGACGAGTCAATATCGATGCATTGTTGGTGATCAATGCCAAAGACCTCAGGACCTGTCAACAATATATATATATATGCTCTCATAGAATTAAGTACTTCAGGTCAATAATTGGAGGGTCATTGCCACTTTTGCTTTTAATTGTCTCGTTTTTTTTTTTTTTTCTCTCTCCATCTCTCCATCTCCCTCTATGCTATGCAGACTCACCGCTTGCTGACCCGACACCCTAGTTATTAGATGCTTGTGACCTCCATACCCTGCTTACAGCATTTGTGTCATCATGGAATTGACTTGAATGCTGTGATATGTACAACAGCACGTCTTGCGTGCAGCCAGTGTATCGTATATCTCAACAAAGTCAGGTTCCTCCAGTCACTGCACAATTTTCTCAAGTCGTGGCCCCGCACTAGGACAGATGCACTGACTGCCCCCTGGGCGCTCTTGCCCAACAGACTTCATGTCCTCTTGCACAGCGTCCATGAAATTAACTTGAAATCAAGCTACAGAATAAGTATATAAGAAACCATGAGTCCATCCTTAAATATCACATTCCAGGAATTTTAATATTCCTCTATATGTTTCTTCCTTTTTTTTTTTTTTTTTTTGAGACTGTCTTTCTGGCAGTATGGCCCCTGGGGTATCTCCTTCCACCCAAAGGAGCCTATGAATAAGATTATGGTGCAGTTGCCAGGCTCTCCACTTGGTGCCATGCTTGGGTCCAGCCCAACCCTTGTTCAGGCAACCTGTATTACTCCACAGATTGTTCCTGCCACCAGGGAGCAATGCCTGAGGGGAGTCGTCACCATCACCCAACACAGCTCAGCCCAGCATGCAACATTCCAGCACTGGGCACCATTCACCTTCTTGTTTGGCCTCAAATCCTCTGTCCTAATCTGGTCTGCCTGTCTTCAGTCCCCAGCAGCACACAAGAGATGATGCCTGGTGGGTCACAGCGCCAATGCTTGCACTCGAGGACAGCCCAGAGATCTCAAGGGTTTGTGCACAATGTGCATGCCGTCGATGCTGTCCACAATGCTATCAACCTTACACTGACACTGTCGTCATTCAGGCCCTCTTTCTCTCTTTCATCAGATGGTCAACCCAGAATACCCTCATACTTCAGCCTTGTGAGGCTAAAATACTGATCTCAATGGTGAACACTTGCTTCCTCTCCAGCCTCACGAGGACTGCGAACCTCGGCATCAATACAGACCCAACACCATCAACATCCTTTCTCTCAACGCACCCCTTTTCTTCAGGGACTGCTGGAAAGTTCCTTTACGCACCATCATCATGACGAGTAGACTTCCGCCTCCCACGCCCCCTATCTTGTCTGCATTCATGTGCATCCCGTGGAGAGTTACATCCATCGAGTGAGGTGCAGCAACCCATGTCGCACCCACCCAGCCTACCCTTTTTTTTATGGTCAATTTTTCCCCCCATGGAGGCCAAATAGACATGGCTGGTATCCAACGCTTCCTCACAGATGATTTTTCCAACAACCTTCCTCCTTGGCGAAGGATTTCTCCCCCTGCCCTCAACACGTGTGGTAAAGTATGGCGCAAGATCCATTCCGGCAGGACAGAGCAACTATTTACTCCTCTCTCCACGTGCGCGTTCTATTGGTCCAATACCCGCATTATTTCTCCGCGCCATGGGCCCCCTCCTCCTCTTTTTAAGCGAACCCGGCCATCCGACTACGGTGGTGACATCACGATACTTTCTAATGTGGTCAGGCTTCCGCAATTTCGGATCCTGATCATTACTCGACCATATGCATAAATGTCGTGATAGCCGCCCTTCTCATGTGACGGGATCAAACTAACTACTGACTACTTTGACATGTGGCAGCCCTCTTCGAGCCCGGCCCATCCATTGTCGACTCTTGCTTGAAAGATTGTACATATACAGGAAATTGTCGTCTCCTTCTCATTTTCACTACCAAGATTAATACAACACTAGTAATTATACAGCCTCATGATGCTGCGAGCCATCCTGGCCACGGCCTTGGCAGCTGTCGGTCCGGCCCTGTGCCAGTCGGACATTGCCATCAGCTCGGACCTGCTGTCCATCATCGCCAATGCCTCGACGGACCCAAAGTACACCTACCCGACGTCCCTGACGCAGGGCATCATACCCAAGGCCTTCCACTCTCACAACGACTACTGGCGCGCTGTCCCCGTATACTCGGCTATCTCTGTCGGCGCCGTGTCCATCGAGGCCGACGTCTGGCTCTACAGCGACACCCTCCATGTCGGCCACGAGCAGTCCGCCCTCACCAACGACCGCACTTTTGACAGCCTCTACGTCCAGCCCCTGCTGTCCATCCTGCACGCCCAGAACCCCAACAGCAGCTTTCTCGCCGGCGTCACCACCCACAACGGCGTCTATGACACCGCTAGCAGCCAGACCCTGTATCTCTTTGTCGACGTCAAGACCGACGGCGCCACCACTTTCCCCTACGTGGTGCAAGCTCTCCAACCCCTGCGCGACGCCGGCTACCTGACCACCGTCAACGGTACCACTGTCACCACGGGGCCCATCACCGTCATAGGCACCGGCAACAGCCCTCTGGACCAGATCCAGGGCGTCTCCCAGCGGGATTACTTCTACGACGCACCCATCCCCTACCTGAACAGCACTTTTTCCAACATCACTGCCGACGTCTCTCCCATTGCCAGCACCGATTTTGCCGTCCAGTTCCCAGGCGTTCTGTCCAATTGCGGCTTCACCAGCGCCCAGACCGCCCTGCTGCAGGATCAGGTTGCCGTGGCCCACGCCAAGGGCATCAAGCTGCGGTACTGGGACCAGCCCGGCTGGCCCATCGGCACGCGCAATGCCATCTGGAGGACTCTGTGGGACAACGGTGTGGACCTTCTGAATGTGGATGACCTGGAGGGGGTGGCCAACTTCTGGGAGGGGGCTGGGCTAGGCTACCGGGGCAGGCGTTCTGGGGTCATTTAGATCGGGACAATGTAGGTGACTGGGCGACCTATCGCCTGTTGTTTGAAGTTTTCCTATCACAATGAGAACCTCCTGCGTATTCTTGTGTCAATAAAACGAGGGGACGACCCAGCAAAGAACATGGAGAGTGTGTAGGAATTGACATGTGATTGTGCCTTTGAATGGGGACTGTTCTAAGCCTGGGGCTCTGGCGGCGTACTAAGGAAACGCAGATCGGCGTGTCACGTTACAATATGAAAAGTTATGATGATTATGATGTTGATTGAAGAGCTAATCTCAGTGCATACCCGAGCAATCAACGATCCCATATTAGACAATTATACCTCCACCCATGGCGATGACTTTCCTTTCATCGACCCATATCGAAACTCGGCAGTCATGCTGAGATCAAAACGCCTATCCATCCATGCAGACCTCGGAAACAAGGGTATCTGTTTTCCCCAAACCCCGCTGGTACACCATATTATGCCGCTCTATGAACCCGCGGTGGTCGTCATATCGCCCGCCCCCTGATACCTCTTCTGGTTGGATTGCCGTTGGCAAGAAATTATCAGGTATCCAGCCGCCCTCTAGCCACGCGGCGCCCAGCATTTGGGGTCAGCGTGCTACGCCTAGGGCTGCCCCATGGCAGCCTCCACGAAGAGGACGGTCTGGGCGCAGGGAGCTTCCAGCTCGGGCTGTTGTTGCAGCTCCCCGGGCGGTGGGTCGGCGTCCGTGACCTCGAACAATTCCATATTCAGGAATTCCTCCAGGTTCACGTCCGCCATGTTGTCGGCCTGCTGGGGTTCCGGCGCCTGCTCGGGTGCCACACCAGCCGCCGCTCGGGCCATGGGCATGGCCTTGGGGACCGCTCGTCCGGGGACGTCGACTCCTGTGCCGCCGGGGAGGTAGTCCAGGGGAGGGTCGAAAAAGGTGACGGGCTCCGCTGCTGCGCCTGGCCGGCCGCCCAGCCAGGCGGGAGCCATTGGCTGCGGAGCGGCCCGTCCCTGGAGCTGTCCACCGTGGCCCCAGGCCACTCCATCCATCCCCGCATGAAACAACTGCAAGGGCGCATCCGGCAACTCGCGCCGGTACGGACCTCGCTGCAGGATCGCTGGCCCTCCGAGAGGACCTCCAAGAGGGGGAGGAGCCAGAGGAGCACGCTCGAGAAAGGCAGGGTTGGCCTCGGGAGGGTTGAAGTCGGCGCCCAGCTTGCGGGCGTTGGCGTCCAGCCCGAAGCCGTTGACGAGCGGGGCGCGGACCTGGTGAACGGGGCCAGGGCGAAGAACAGGGGGCCGGACAGGCTGGATCGCCTGCGCGGGGGGAGGGGGAAGGCGACCCCGGGGCGTAGCGTCCTGGGAGCCGTCCGGGGCCAGCTGCAGCCTGGCCCTCTCCATCAGGCACACGCGGCGCGCCCTCTCCTTCCAGTTGCTCTTCTCGGCCGTCTTGGCCTCGAGCTGGTCCCGGGTCGGCTCGTCGCAGAACTTGCCCCCGGCGCCGTACTGCCGCAGCTTGGCCAGGGACTCGCCGTCGTCCCTGCGGGCCAGGGGCTGCCCGGAGTGGAGGTCCCTGAAGTCGGCCTCGGCGTCCTGCAGCTGCTTCCGGTGCTTGGCCAGCTGCTTCTGGAGGCGGGCCTCCTTGGCTTCCCCGCCGGGCGCCGGGTCGTCCTGCCCGTTGTCCACGATCTTGTCGATCGTGTCGCTGAGGGCCTCGCGCCTGCGGTTCAGGTCCGCGTGGGCGATGGCCAGGAGCTCGTTCCCGAATCCATCCTTTCCGGGCCCGTCGGGCCATCTTGGTGGGGCACCTACTCGACGACGGGATGGGTCAGTCTATGCGTCTGATAGATCTGGCCAGGGACTACAGAGGATACAACAATAGGGTAGGCAAGGATGATGATGATGACGACGACGACTATGTGGAAGGGTACGATGATGCCGTGAGACGATGCCCTCAAAGACATGCTACTGTACTAATGCGGGTTACAGGGGAAGTGCATCAAGCATGAACATCATTGGGTTGGTACGACATCATCACGATGATAATAATATACTATGCGGGTGGTTGTGTGCAGCGATACAGCAGAGACTACGAGCTCGTAAGGCGTACCTCTTGCCCCCTCTACGCGTCGGACTGGGGTCTGGTCGATAACGGAGAGATAGAGTCTCCGTTGCTCCTGGATGAGAGGCAGGAACCTCTCCGGGACGTCGTCCAGGTCGTCTGGACCGCGAGCGTGGCGGGTCTTGCCACGCGTCGCCGCGTCTGGGTCACGAGGGCCCCGACGCCTTCTAACTCTACCGCTGAGGACTTGGTCCATCGCGGCGGGCTGGTGGTGGTGGTGGTGGCGGTGGTGGTGGCGGTGGTGATGGTGGTGGGTGGTGGTGGTAGCGATAATATCTTCAAGGTAAGATATTCGCCGTCTTGGTTTGATCAAAAAGGTAAAGAACAACTGGTCTGTCGATATAAAGACGTATAGATCAAGCAGAAGACGATGTCGACAAAGAGAGATGCAGAAAACATTTCTCGTGGCCAGAGGGGGGGGGCGGCCCTTCTTTTATGTCGGACTCTCTAGATGCCACCCAGCAATCCGAATCAGCATCTAGCACTTCTGCATCACGCACGAAAGAAGGGTGGGCGGAAACCAACCACCTAAGAGCCCTAGGGGCACTCAACGGGGCGTCATCACCACAGGCTTGCGAGACCTTTTTTGCTGACCTCTACAAGTCTACATTCATGAATGGCGTAGCCGTCGGGGTGGCCGTGGGTTAGGTCTTCAAGAGGTACTTGACGCTCCACGACATTCCCCATACAGCAGCAGCTTGAGGCGCTGTAGAGCCTTAGGTACCAGTCCGGTCATGTTCACTACCTAGTGGACTATCCCAATGGTCTCATGTGGCTGGTGTCAAGCCTTTTGGACCTTTTCCCCTGGGGATCATATCCATTTATGGACAAGTGTGGCCATGTACAACCTGCTGAAGGTCTCGAGACACCATGCGCTGGAGTTGGAGGTCTATTGCTCCCCGAGGACCTTGGATGGAAAGGCTGTCCCGGCAGGTGATCTCCATCGGTCATAATAGTGAGAATGTTTTGACTGATTTCTCATGGTGCAGAAGACTATAGCCACGTCATGACTGCCGTGAGTAGATTAACGGCATGTTCTTTCGAACACGCGATGGGCCCAGGGCTGCAGAATCACACTTTAGTCTGTACGTTCTGCTTCTGAGAGTGTCTTGGAGAGCGTGATCTCGCAAACTCTGCTTTTGCACTTTGCTTGCTAGCTGACCAGGTATGAACAGACCTTCCTTCGTACGACACTGAATGGAGACATATGGAATGCTGGTCTTATTGAAGCATTGATGGTGAAAGTAACATCAATTGAATCGATCATATACGCATTTCAAAACAACCTCAACCTTCTCCCCTTGGCAGGCAAATTGACGAGCGAGAGAGTATGGTATGAACTCAATTGAGTGCCTGACTCCCATGATGTGATCTTGCTATAGCAATGTGCGCCCATGACATGGAGCACGGTACTATACTAGACTCTCCCCTCATCTGGTACTTTGCCCTCACAAAAATGCTCGATATGGCCTGCCATGTTCAATTTTCGGGTACAGGATGGCAGGAACCTCTGTACTACTGCTTAAGCTACTACCAGGGGTACATCATGATGCATTCTACTGGGACAATGTGCTCGGGACGACAAGATCAGCCAGGCACACGCGGGAAGGTGACTCATGATCTCGCGGATCAACAGTCTGAGTGTTTCTGAAGTCCATTAGGTCCATATACATGACCAAATCGGGTTCAGCTTGAAGAAATGTTATGTAATATAAGGTCCTACATGTAAACTACTATGAGCTACTGCGCCACAGAATTACTAGAGTGTGTTACAAGTAGTCCATACTGGAAAGGTACGGTGAACTAGGAAAGATGAGATAAATTCTTCATGACGCCGCGCCACAGTCTACTGCGCCACATGACTCCTCAAAGTGCTGAGCCTATGTCATAAGAACCTCAAAAGTGCTGCGAGATGTTCTAAAAAGACCAGGGCCAAGGAGTGTGGTGGAATATCTCGTGCAGTCTCTGTTTGTTTCACCGGAAAATTGTGCTTGGAACAACCAGCAAATGTCCTCCTTTGAGCCTCGAAGCCGTATAGAATTGTCGTTGGATCATGCGCCACAGAGGCCGAGTGTCTGCCCCGACATCTCGGATCACTACTCGTGTAGTTTGATCCAGAGACCTGGTGCCGCTACCCAGTTTGGACTTTGAGATGCACACTATAAATAAAGTAGCACTTATGTGTACTAGAGGGTTGAAAATGAACTACGGGTGCCTAGTTACATGTCAAAGTTCCAGCCAGGAGATCTTCCGAATCCTGACTGGGCTGTTTGAACATACCAGGAGTTAGTCCCATTCAGCAGCCGTGATCCTGTTTGATAGGGTGTCTAGAGGGAATGGTGATTTCAGAACCTACCTATTGTGCGGGCCCCAGATTTGAGAAAGCTTGAGAGGAGTCTATTCTCCACGCCTAACATCCTGATACAGGGCGTGTTCTTCCTGCATCCACTGTACCAATCACCACAGCGCTCATTACTGAGCAAGTAGAGATGACTATCTCGTGATTTTGAAGGCCAAAGATGCCTGGCCTCATTTGTGTGCAGGTAGACTTGCTGGGTGGCCCATACTGAAACGTTGGGGAGGCTTTGCTCGCAGATATGTGATTTGCGTTGATGTGAATCGAGGCAAACGCCTCTGATTTGGTGTGACTATTCGAATGCGAGAACAGGATTTCCCTGGACGTAAAGCGTCCGGTTATAATGCCGTTCGCTTACTTTCTTCCCGTTATCTCGCAACCTACCTACATCTTTGAGCCTGTTTTCTTCCTTCCACCTTGGAATTTCCGTACAGCCTCTAGAACAAGAATAACCTGCCGCGACGTGCAGACCAGTTCCATGTCTTCGTTGCAGATTGTGACTTCTATGTCCATGCGACCACCAGATAACATCTTGGCCGCGGTTCGGATCAAGACAAAGCGCAGTCCCTCCTTGGGTAGACTACCCTTGAACTCGATGTCCAGAGTGAGGGTATTATTAAAGACCGTTGCCTTTGCGGCCTATTAGATACAGGTATTCTGTTAGTGAGTCTATATCAACGCGTATATTTTGCTCTCGGGGCTGCATGGTTGGAACAGAGCTTGGAATGCCCTTTCCACCCGGAAAGAAAAGAACAGGGACTGACCT